>JAJHZJ010000166.1:3820235-4410235 GCA_023548195.1 Bettongia penicillata ogilbyi | reverse complement strand
ATAGGTAATAAGTAATTATTAAGTGAATAAGTAATGAAGTTCTATAGCAAGAACTGAGGGACACATAGAAGTTAAGTGACTCACCCAAGGTCACATAGCTTATAATAGAGGAGATAATTGAACTAAGTCTTCCTCATTCCAAGCCCAGCCTTACTTATTAGGCTGTCCTGGCTCTATTTCAAAGATAATATTTTGTGAGCATTAGAAATAAGTGCATAGCATTGCAGATAAACACAAGGATAGTGATTTTTAAAATCTCCTTTTGTGGAAATATTTTTATTTTAATCTCTCTTCTTAGGTTTATAATGAAAGAGCATGCAATAGATTAATATTTGGTCATTTTAAGTGAAAATTTTAAAAGTAAACATAGGTGGTACAGTGGATAGAACACCAGTCCTGGAGTCAAGAAGTCCTGAGTTCAAATTTGGCCTCAGTCAGTTGATACTTACTAGCTGTGTGACCCTGGGCGAGTCATTTAACCCCAATTGCCTCACTTCCCACTCCAAAAAAAAGTGAATGTGAAAAATGTTTTTGTCTAATTCCATGGTTTTTATTGTATATTAAAATCTTTGCATTTCTAACATTTTAATCTACAAAAAAGCTCTAGAAATGATATTCCCCAGTAACAATAGCTACCGTTTCTGTATTGCTTTAAGATTTGCGAAGTGCCTTGTATGTGTTATACATTCAACCCTATGAGGTAGGTGCTGTCATTATTCAAATTTTTCAGATGAGGAAACTGAGACTGGGAGAGACTAAATCACTGGACCTGGTTTGAATTCAGGTCTTTTGACTCCAGGCCCAGCACTCCATCCACCAGTGATGGTGGTGTCTGGGAAAGGGGAGACAGTAACTGCCTGGCTTTGCTCAGTGCCCCAACTCTCCCCAAATGTCAGCCTTGGAGTCAGGAGGGTCTTGTTCGGATCCCACTTCTTGCTACTAGCAGTGTGAGCCTGGGTATGTAATTTAATTTTTTCTTTACTTGTTCAAAGGGAATAACAGTATCTATGGTATCTCCCTCAAAAAGTTATGAATTTCAAATCACTTGGCAGCTATAAAATGCTCTACAACTTCTGAAGCTACACAGAAATTAACAGTTATTATCATCCTTATCTTCACCATTTCATCTCAGCGTCTTTATTCTTTCCCCAACTACAGTCACAGCTGGAGATGCTCAACAGCTGTATGCAGTTGGCAGTGCCAACATCAAATGGGGTTACAGCTCTTCAACTTAAGCTTAAATAATAAACATCTTCATCTTAAAATGAGCTTGAAAACCCAGAGGAAAAAGAAGCCACTTTGGGTTAGTGGATATGGGTTCAAATCCTGTCTTTGACACATACTGGCCACATAGCCCTATATGAGCAAAACCGTATGAACAAATAACTTTACCTCTCAGTGCACTGGGCAGCTCTCTAAGATGAGAAAGTGGTCCTCTACTTGGATAGAGGGAGTTTCCTACCTTCATATGAAACCACAGGTCCAACCTCTAACCCTCGTCCGTAGTATTGGATTAACTCAAAATGAGCTGTGTTCTAGGAGAGCTAAGAAATTGGTACTGTCCATCTGCAGAGCTAAGGGAGGCCCTGCCTTCTCCCAGAGGATGTCAGCTGGGTCTCCTTCCCTTGCAGAACCTTTTCATCAGAGCTGTGCGGGCGTACAATGGAGAGAACTGGAGGACGTCCATTACCGACATGGAACTGGCACTTCCTGACTTCTTCAAGGCCTTCTATGAGTGTCTGGCTGCCTGTGAAGGCTCCAGGGAGATCAAAGATTTCAAAGACTTTTATCCCTCCATAGCAGGTTGGCACTGGGCTTTCTCTTCAAATGAACAAGGGCACTTTGTTGGGGGAGAGGGTTGGGGATTGACATCAGGGCTCAGTGGATGGACTGGACTGGGAGTGAGTGGGCCATGGCAACTGGGAAAACCAGCTAAAATAAGGTACATGGTACAACAGGGTTCCTGATGTGAGTGCTAAGAGGCAAGGGTAACCCTCAGGGGCATCTGGACACAACACACACAGTAGGCAGAGATTCCCACAAGCAGGTGGGTAGCACCAAGGAAGTCTGGAACTGGGCAGCAGGTAGAGCAAGCTATCAGGAGAGCCTAAGGGTGGTTAGGGGGTAGGGTTTGAGGCCTTTGGAAGGAGCTACTAGAGAAAGGAACTTGGACCCTGGGAAACAAATCAGGCATCCAGGTACTAGTGCTGAGGTATAAGGTGAGTCCATCAGCAAGCATTTAAATGCCTTGAACTCTGCTGAGCTATGGAGAAAAAACAATCCCTGCTCTTGATGGGCTCACAAGCTAATGAATAAACAACTGTGTGTAGACAAGCTATACAAATTGAAGGTAATTCACAAAGGGAGGACATAGGCATCCTTGCAGAAGGCAGAATTTTAGCAAGCACTTGAAGGAAGCCAAAGAGACCAGGAGGCAGGGGCAAGGAGGAGGGAGAGACCTCCAGGCATGAGGGATGGCCAGTAACAATGCCCAGAGTCCAGAGATGGAGTTTCTTATGCAGGGAACATCAAGGAGACCAGTGTCATTGGATCCCAGAGTCTGTGAAGGGGAATGAGATATCAAAGGCCTAGAAAGGGAAGGAGAGTCCAGGTTATGAAGGGCTTTGAAGGCCAAACAGAGAATTTTCTGTGGTCCCAAAGGTGACAGGGAAGCCACTGGAGTTGATTGACCAGGGGGTACTGCCCCAATAGAGCATTTCCCTCTGATTTGTTATGAATACGTTAATTGCCACTCTATGTTTGATCGTTCAACAAGTCCAGGTAACATGTACCAATGTTCAGCCTCCATGTGGTTCATGAGACACTTTGCCCTAGAGCTTTCCAGAATCCATGTTTAACTGATCTTCTCTGTGTACTAATGCTGTTAGGACAAGGAAATGAGATTAGCCTAACATGACTGCTTGCTACTTGATTCTGGTTTCTAGTGGCCATTTCTTCCCTTTTTAAAATGTATGAAATTTATTTACAGAATGAAAAGCAAGACACCCTCCTAGCAAATAGCTTGTAAAAAAATAATTTTGGATCTTCCTCAAATTTTTTCTAGTCTATAAAATATTTACTAATCCTTCCCATATTTCCTAGTTTTTTGGATGCCTTTTACCTTGCCTTCTCCCATCCCTTGGTCTTTTTTCTCGCCATCCCATACATCCTGAATGAACTCTCCTCTCCCCTTCCATTACCACTTTTTAAAATTCTTCCTAGGCTTAAGTCTAACAATGATTCTCTGGGCCATAAACTCTTTCAATGAAATTTTTTACCCAAGTTGTGTTTTCTTTTAGAGTTAACTCAATTTCATTTGGGCCTGTGACAGTTGCTGTCAATGTGGTACTTTGATTTTATAATAGGAACTTAACATATAATTATAATTATAGCATTTACTTTAAGATCTTAAGCTTTAAGATTTACAAATTCCTTTGCATATGCTGCTTTGTTTGATCCTTACAATAATCTGGGGAGGTAGATGGCATTATTATCCCCATTTTATAGATAAAGAAACCAAGACTGAGTGCGGCTAAGTGACTTCCCCAGATAACCCAGCTAGTAAGTGACTGAGTCAGGATTGAAACCTCCCACCTCTTTCATTTTACAAATGAGGGAACTAAGGCTCGGGACTGAGTGTCTTATCCAAGGCCACACTAGGCAATCAACTGTTGGGAGCAAGTGTTTTGTAAACCTTGAAGTTCTATGTAAGTGCAAGCTATTATTAATAGGTTTTAATCAAAGAGAGAGAGGCAGCATGATGCTTGGGGGAGGGGGTTAGGGGGCTTACTGAAGTCAACAAGAATTGAGCTCCAGTTTTTCCTCTCACACATATACTTGTGTGACTCTAGGCAAGTCACTTCTGTATTGTAGAACAGACAGAAGGAATTTTCACACCAAGAGATCTCTAAAATTGTACCACAGCCACATGGTACAATCATGTGGTTTAGAGTCAGGAAGACAAACTCAGAGCTCACCTCAGATACTTCCTAGCTGTGTGACCCAGGGAAAGTCACTTAACTTCTGCCTGCCTCAGTTTAGGGGTATTAACAACAGCCCCACCCCCATCCCCCTCACTCCCCCCCACTCCGGTTGTTGTGAGAATCCAATGAAATAATAATTGTAAAAGTTCTTATCACAGTACCTGGCCTATAGTACACTTAATAAATGTTTATTTCCTTCTCTTTCTCTCAAGTGATGAAATCACAAATCTGGATTAGAAAAAAATTCCAAGAGCACCCTGAATCTTCTATAGCCAGCACCTTTTTTCCTCATTGATTAACTAACTCCACTTATTAGCACTGGGTTCCAGTGAGTACCATTATAGGACACATTGAGGAGAGCTGGAGCCTAGAGACAGCACATACCTGTTGGTATTGGGCTGACACCAGTATTGGATAGCAAGAGAGATTCAGGATTGGTGAGTAAGGTGTCATCACTGGAGTATTTCTTTCTGTAGGTATTAGTTAGCTAATCAGGAATTTAGGTTGCCACATGGTTGTTATCTCTGAGGTCCAGCAATTAATAGCAGTTGATGTATTGGCAGGCAGACTACATTATCAGGGCAGTTTGTCAGTGAGTGGAGCCTGGACCCAGGCAGCCAACTGATTGGCATGAGGGAGGGTCACACAAGGATGTCAGAAGGTGTCCCAGCAGGACTCAGTGTGTCTGGGTACCCTGGCAGAGGATATGAGGCATAGCCCTGGCCTTCAGGCAGGAATTCTTAGCAATAGATGGCAGAGATCTCCGTATAGGGAAGGAAATTTGTGGAGAAGGCTGTAGGGCTTGCAAAATAGGTGAAATCAAGACAGCATAGTATCATGGAAAGAGCAGAAAACCTTCAGAGCTGTATCATGTTGAAAAATGGTTGATTATGTCTGACATTGAGTGTTTGTGTTTTTCTAGACCATTATGTTGAAGTTCTGGAGTGTAAACTGAAGTGCGAAGAGAACCTCACCCCTGTCATCGGGGGCTATCCCGTGGAGAAGTTTGTGGCCACTATGTATCATTATTTGCAGTTTGCATATTATAAATGTGAGTTATTGATCTCTCTAGAGATGGGCTTTTCCTTTCCCAGAATTCCTTGGGCACCATTGTGAGACAGTATCTTTTATAAGCCCCGGGGGATGTATTTTCTTATAATGGCTGAGGCATCTGTCACTTTGGAAGGGCTAAAATGAAAACTTCATAAATTTGACAATTCAGTCCCACAAAGGGAGAGGTCACGTGGTGTAGGGTTAGGAATTTGGCTTCCGATCCTGTCTCAGATGCTTCTTAGCTGTGTGATCCTTCATGTATCATTCATGTCTCAGTCTCACTTTCCCCATCTCTAAAATGGGGGTGATAATAGCACCCACTTCACAGGATTGTTATGAAGTTAAAATGAGATTGTATACACATATGTGATAAATACATATAAATAGCCACAGGGTCTCTATGAAGATAGAATGAGATTATATTCATATAAGTATATATAAATAAACACGTATACACACATATATTTTTGTGTATATGTATATGTACATATATGTTTATCTCACCATGCCATATACATATCATAAATATGTGAGAGTGAATGTCAAAGACTGAAAGTCCTGGCTCTGTGACCCCTGGACAAATTATTTAACTTTCCTACCGTTTAGACAGTCCTAGACAGCTATAAATTGCAGAGAGGGGGCCAACCTGACTTGGCAGAGAGTTTCTTCCCTGTGGAGTTCTGTAGTCCAATGAAATCATGGCTTTAGCTCCCCTCTCGATGCTGGACCAGGTGACCGCTCAGTCTCCTGACTTAAACCTGTGACTTTTCTAGAGGGGCTGGTCCCTCCATCAGAATTGAAAATGATCTTGCCAATCTATATTGACATAGATGATAAGATCTGAGGGGAAGGTATCTTGGAAACTATGTATTCCAAACCCTCTATTTTCTGTTGGAGGAAACTGAAGCCCAGAGGTGGAAAACAAATTACCCAAAGTCATAGAGAGAACACCAAAAATAAAGATATGGCTCATTGTCATCAGACTCCAGATTCGGGCCCATTTCCCTTCTGTATGCCATGCTCCCCCATTTATGGGAGGTGACTGATGTGGAATTTGGATTGGTACTTGTACCCTGAGTCTTTGAAGGAGGGAGTTGTCTGTAGAGTACTCACATTCAGCACATTCCAGACATAGAGCTAGCCCCTCTCACTAGGCTGCAGACGACCGGAGGGCATAACATGATCACAAAGTGGCATGTAAATTATTCTGAAAATGAGGTGCCATCCTGGTACATCTTTTCCTCCTTCATATACCTTGCCAGCATACCAGTACACTCATGTTCCAGCCAGATTCTCGAGTGAAGGAGTGCTGTATGAGCAGCCTGGAGATCTTACTCTGGTGGAGGGTCCTCCATCCGGGCTATTCACGTCTCTCATTCTCTCAGTTTCCTTATCTCTAAGTTGGGGTGTTGGGCTAGGTGCTTCCATCTAAAAATGGTTTATCTCCAAATTTCTACTAGAGCGGAAGGAGTTCCCTAGTGGTGCGGGTCTAATTCTTTTAACTTCGCTCATGTTTTTCCGAAGTTCTTTCCTTTAATGTTTTTAAGGTACCACAGTGCCTGGAACATAGTAAGCGCTTAGTAAGTATTTGTTGATGTATTCATTACCAGCTATCGAGTTGGGAGCCCTATGCCCGTAATTCTGTAAGAATATGGAGTCATTTTGTCAAACTACCACTAGGTGGCACAAGCCACACAACCAAATGGACATTTTGGTAAGCTGATGCCATTTAGGGAACCTAGTTTTCATAACTTGTTGGACTGAATGCTGAATATGCCCCATCCGGAACTGGTGCTCCTTCACCATCTTCTTCTCATCCCTAACTTCCTTTCAGTACTGGCTTAGGTCTGCTCCAGCTCCCCAAGGGTGTTGGTCAGATTCCTTGGGTTTTGAAACCCAGAGGTCAGGGTGATTCACCAAAGCCTCCCTGGAGGCTAGGAACTGGTTTAATTCATTCTAGACAATCCAGTCACACCCTGCGGTAGTGTTGAATACCTCAACCACCCCAGCTACTTGTAGAGGCTTTTGGAATTAAGGATAGAGAAGTCAAGGTCTAAAGCAACATTTTCAAACCCAGTCTGGATCAGGCATACACAGCTGGCACAATCTAGTCCAAGGAAACAGCTGGGGGGAGGGGGAAGGGAAGGCAAGGCAACAAACATGTAGTAAGCATGTACTATGTGCCAAGCATTGTGCTAAGCGCTTTACAAATTTCAGTTCATTTAATCATCACGACAACTTGGGGAGGTGTCCCCATTTTACAGTTGAGGAAACAGGCAGGCAGCAGTTGAGTAACTTGCCTAGGGTCACAAGGTAAGGGCCATTTTACTCAAGGGCATTTTCCTTGACAAGTAAACCCAACAATGGTTTTTCCATTTCATTTTTAATTTTTTTAACCCTTTCAGTCATCCTAAAAAGAAGTTTTATTGAGGGCTTTTGTTTTTATATCACATTCATTTCTAAATCTCCCTCCACTACCTCTCTACCTCTTACTCCCTTTGTGAGAAAGATTAAAAAACACCCTCAACTCTTACAGCTCAGCAAATCTACCACATTTGACATTACATGCAAAAATTTCCACACCTAAATTTCTGCCCTCTCAAAGGAAAGGAAGGAGGTACATTCTCTCATCTCTTTGAGGCCAAGACTGGTTATTATGTTACATAAAATAATTTAGTTTTTTTAATAAAATTTTGTTTTGAGGGCATTTTTTATTCCTTCTTTTTAACATTTGTTGCAAGCATTTCATATATTGTTTTCTTATGCGATTCGGCTTACTTCTGTTCATCTTACTGTTCATCTGTTCATAAATCTTCTCATGTTTCTCAGAATTCTTTATTTTATGGCACAATACTATTCTATTATATTCATTGGCCATAGCTATCCATTCTTCAGTTGATGGGTGCCCACTCTCCACTTTGTTTTTCCATTTTTTTGCTACTACAGAAAGTGTTCCCATGAATATTTGGGTGTCCATGGGATCTTTATTTCTCTCTTTTATTTCCTTGGAGTCATATATGTGGGCACTTGGGATCACTGGATCTAGGAGTATGGAGATTTTAGTCGCTTTTTTTCATATAATTCTAAACCATTTTCCAAAATGGATGGACTCATTCCCAGCCCCCTAACAGAGTAACAGTGTATCTGTCTTCCTGCAGTGCCTCTAACATTGATCATTTTATCTTTTTGTCATTATTGCCCCTTTTTTGGATGTAATGTGAAACATAAAGTTGTTTTGATTGGCATTTTTTACTATCATTAGTGATTTGGAGTCAGCTTTCAAGGGGTCATGAACTGTTTACAATTCTTATTTTGAAAAAGTATTTGCTTGCATTCTTTGGCCACTCATCTATTGGGGAATGAAAGGCTCTTGATCTTATATAGTCTATTAATTCCACATATATCTTAGGCAGCAGTCCTTATGAGAGATATTTGATCCAATTTGATTTTCTCAATCTAGAGCTTCTTTTTTATCTTAGCAAAATCTATTTTGTTTATTCAAAAGGTACTTCCCTTTTTCAACATTGACCTCAGATCCTATATCAGGTACACACTTCTTCTGGAAATTACTTGGCCCAATACTGTTTCTAGTTGTACTCACCCAATTACAGGTTTTTCAAATGAGAGACCATTCAATAAGACATGTCAGATTCTGCATAAATCCATCCTATTTTTTTCTAGTCCTTTAGGAAACTGTACTCCGTCTCTAATGAAATGTGATCCTCTAGATTATTTTCCTTCCTTTTTTCTCTCCTCCCTCCCCAATTCAAACCAGTGAATGACATGAAGAATGCAGCTCCATGTGTTGCTAGCTACATGCTCTTTGATCAGAAAGATGAAGTCATGAAACAGAATCTGGTTTACTATGAGTACCACAGAGACAAGTGGGGCCTCACAGATGAGCATTTCCAGCCCCGACCAGTAAGTTGTTTTCTTTTTTTATTTCTTGAGTGGATTTTTAATTTTTGTCTTTTGTTTTTTACCTTATTCACATTTCTCCTCTTCCTCCCAGAGACCAAGCAAAAGAGAGTCTGGGGGAGGGTTCACTAAGTTATATACTGAAAAAATGTTCCATGTCATATACCTTTAGTTACGCATTTCTGTAAAGAAGCTAAGTTAGTACCTTCTCATCCCTTGCCTTTGGGACCCTACTTGATCAGACAGCTAAGTTTAATGAGCGTATTACTTGCAAATCATTTCCCCACCTCGCCTCCCTTCCATTTAGCATTGACTATATGCCAAAGCACTTTACAAATACATGTCATTTGATCCTTACTACAACCCTGAGAAGTAGATGCTATTATAATCGTCATTCGAGGAAATTGAGGCAAGCAGAGGTTAAATATTTGTCCAGGATCCCACAGCTAGTAAGAATTCAGGTCTCAATGACTCTAGGTCCAACAATCTATCCATCGTGCTACCTACCTGACTGTAGTTTCTCTCTATGAAAAAAAACAATGACTAAAAGATAAGAGTGAGGAGGAAGTATTTGACCCAGTGTTCAAAATCTTCCATTAACTGCATGCTCTTCTCTGCTCTAATCCATCTCTCCAAATTCATCTCTTTAATAGAGCTGCGTTCCAGATAGACTAATCTATCTGTGATTCTTTTTTTAAATGTAACTTTTTATTTTAATTTTTCTTAATTAAAAAAGTATTCCTTTCCCTGCCTCCTACGCTCTTGTCATTTCAGGGAAAAAAAAGAAAAGAAAAATACAACTCTTATCATGAATAAGCAATCAAGTTATAGCCATTTAAGACTTTCTTTTCTGTTTCAATAAAAAACATTTACTTTCTCTCTCTTCTACCCCTTCAACTAAAAGGGGGGGAAAAAAGATAAATACATAGAACGAAGCTGAATGAATCCTGCTTGTCCACATCCAAAAATTATATCTCACTCAGATTATGTCTACATAGGCATTGTTTGCAAATGCATCATGAACTCTGTTCCAAGGCACCTTTGGGTGCTTTTGGGCTTAGAGCCAATGAGAGCAAACACCTTCCCCCACAACACAAAACAACCAGGGTGCAAGGCTTTCTTTAGGAAAGGTTCTAGTCTTTTCATGACTGATCAAGTAAAGAATTTCAGTTGATGGTGTTGGGGGCTATTTGCGGTTGAAATCTTTGATCAAAGAAGATGTCTTTGAAGAAACAATACAGCCCAGTGTCCTGGTCCCCAAAAGAGAGAAGTGTGTGACCATTGGGCCAGAACCTCTTGAATGAATGCTTGTCATTTTTATATTCTTTGGCAGTATTTTCAAGGAAGAACTGTCTCTCTGAGTTAGAACAGTGGCTTTTTGCCCACGGATCACACCAGCCACTGGCCTTAGCCTCGACTCTTCTCTTTCCAGATACACAGACGAGCCTCGTTGGCTCTCTCCTAAATCTGTCTATCCTTAATCACTGCAGCTCACTGGGCATCTCTGATCTTCAGTTTCCTCATCTGGAAAATGCCAACTCTATGCCCTGTAAAACAGGGATAATAATACTGCAGTAATCGTTGCCCAGGGTTGTGGCGAGGATCAAGTGATACAACTTATGCAAAGTGCTGTGAGTCTTTCAAAGCAGTTTAATGCTTAATATGATTGTTGACCACATCTATTTCTTTTTTCTCTTCTATCTTCATGTCTCCTTTTCTCTGTTCTTCTTTACATTTTCTACTCTTATTTCTCTCTTTCTCTCATATGCCTTAGATCTGCACATTGGTTGCTGGTGGCCTTCAAGGTTAAAGTACAGGCACAGAGTAGGTGTTCGATAAGTGCTTTTTGATTGACTGAAAACAAAGGCCATGACTAGCTATACTCAAAACAACAAGCATATTATCAACACTCAAATTTTCTGCATCTAGATACTATAAATGACTTTAGGAATTACATATCCTTATTGATTTATCTACCTTTTTTCTCCATTGAAAAAGGTGTCAAAGGCAATTAGGGGGTGCAGTGGATATAGATCATAGAATATAGAGTCA
Organism: Bettongia penicillata ogilbyi; assembly: GCA_023548195.1. NCBI lineage: Eukaryota > Metazoa > Chordata > Mammalia > Diprotodontia > Potoroidae > Bettongia > Bettongia penicillata. Next base: position 4,399,229 of record JAJHZJ010000166.1, on the reverse strand, counting down.
GGAAGGCTTGAATTTAAATCTTGCCTCAGACACTTATTGTGTGACCCTGGGCAAGTCATTTAACCACTACTTGCCTCAGTTTACTCAGCTGTAAAATGGAGACTGTAAAAGCCTTACCTTCCAGGGGGTAGTTGTAAGGAAGAAGCTAGATAATATGTGTAAAGTGCTTAGTACAGTAAGTGCCTGGCACATAGTAGGCACTTAATAAGTGCTTATTTCCTTGTTCCTTTCTCTTGGTCTAGCTTTGACAACTTGTTCTGAATTGGAAACCAACTTGCTTATTAGCAACTATTATTAAATAATAATCTTTGTAGAGCCATAGAATTTTAGTAGTCATCTATTTCAGCCTCTTACTTATACCTCCGCATCCCAGAGATATGACCATCCAGCTTTTGTTTAAGTCCTTCTGATGATGGGAGATCCACTACTTTATGAGACAGCACATTCCACTTTTGGGTAGCTCTAACTGTTAGAAAGATCTTCCTTATGTCGAACATGTATCTGTTTCTATTTGGTCTAGTTTTATTCCCTGGAGCACCAACAAAAAGAATTATGATTTCAGAGGATTATAGGCTTAGAGCTAGGAGGGACCTTAGAGGTCATCTAGTCTAACCCAATCATTTGACAAATCAATTCATTCATTGACATGCATTTATTAAATGCCTACTATGTACTTTGCACTGCACTAAGCAATGGGGATGCACATACAAACAATGAGATAATTCCTGCTGGCAAGTAGATTACATTCTAATGGAAAGACAAGTCCATATATAAGTACATATAGAATGTTGAGAATGTTGTTCTCAGTCATGTTCAACACCTCATGCCCCCATTTAGAGTTTTCTGTTTCTCACTGGAGTGGTTTGTCATTCTTTCTCAAGTTCATTTTACAGATGAGGAAACTGAGGCAAACAGGGTTAAGTGACTTGCCCAGGGTCACACAACTAGTAAACATCTAAGGCCAGATTTGAACTCAGATCTTCCTGACTCTAGATCCAATGCTCTATCCGCTGTACCTAGCTGCCCTATAAATAGTGCAGGAATTCCTTATATATAGAATAATTCCTATATAGAGGATACATCTACAGAAAATAATTGTAAGTGGTTAATTACAATAGTTAAGTAGAAGATCACTTATGAGGGGCACACTAGCAGCTGGGGGATCAGGAAAGGTTTCCTGTAGATGTGGTGCTTGAACTATGCCTGGAAGGAAGATGGCGTATGTATCCCCAGACTGGCATAGCCTCTGGGATGTGGTGGATACTTGTCATCACCAACCTTGTCTCACTATGTTCTCTCTTTCTTCCCCAACAGGAAGCTGTTTTATACTTTAATGTAACAGCAATTCAAAAGGAACTCTATGAGTTTGCTAAGGAAAATATAATGGATGATGATGAGGTAAGCTTTCAGTTCTGTTCAAGTCAACTAACGTTTATAAAGCATCTACTGTGCGCTTAAATCTTGGATCAATATAAAGTTTAGTAAAAATATGAGTTCATGTCCTCACGGTGCTTACATTGGATTAGGGGATGTAGTACAAATAAATATAACATACCCTGCTCCAGAAAACCCTTCATCCTCCATCCTCCATCCTGGTACTCACAACTCACTAGGATCCTGGACTCATCAGGGACCCCTCTGATTGGAGGGCAGAGTAGAGAGCTCCTCCCCAAACCTCCATTTAAAATGGGCACCCAGCCTAGCCATCTCTTGATTTCCCACGTGGCTGCACTCCTTTGGAGTTCTGCATGTCAGGTATCTATCCGCCCCTCCCTTTTTAACTTCCTTCTGCTGCTGTTCCCACTTGCTTGTAATTTCCTTCTGGGTAGGGGCTGTCTTTTGTGTTTTTATATCCAGTGCTTGGCACGTGTTTGTATGTTTGTTTTCAGTCACATCCAACTCTCCAGAATACCACATGGAATTTTCTTGGTGTAGATACTGGAGCGATTTGCCATTTCTTTCTGCAACTCATTTTACAGATAAGAAAACTGAGGCAACTGGGTTAAGTGACTTGCCCAGGGTCACATAGCTAGTAAGTGTCTGAGGTCAGATTTGAACACAGGAAAGTGAGTCTTCCTGACTTCAGACCCAGTACTCTATCCACTGTACCACCTAGCAGCCCTTGGCACATAGTAGATGATTAATAAATGGTAATTAATTGACTGACTGACAAATAATATATAAGCACCTGCCAAACAAGATCCTAAAATGTGTAGGGGAAAGGGGAGGGGAGCAGGAGTTCATTATCAACTTGTAGGATCAACAAGACTTGATATAGAAATCGGTCTTTGAGATACAATAGGAAGGATGAGTATGAATTCCACAGGTGATAAAAATTGACATAAGCAATTCCAGGCATGAAAAATGACATAAGCAAAGGCACAGAATTGGGAGACTGGGGGTGTATAGACAGTGGACCACAGGTAGTTCAGTTTGTCTGAAAGAAGCCATACATGATAACGTCAGAGCAGTACAGTTAGGAAAAATGGTAGAGAGCCTCACATGCTGGGCTAAGGAGTTGGAAGTGTATTCAAAAGCCAAGCCACTCAACTGGCATTTATTAAGCACTGTGCCAAACAATGGAAATACAAGTAGGAAAAAGAAAAATGGTCCCCGGCATTCAATAAAAAGCATAAAACAGTAAGAACTAAGGGATCATCGAAAAGTTTTTAATTGAGGAGGGAAGACACCAGATGAGTCCAGAAGGGAGAAAATGGGGCAGCAGTTTGTCATGAATTGAAGGGGAGAGAAACCTAGAAAGCCAATGTGGCTGTTGTTGATGGATGTAGGAGTATAGGAGAGGACTTGCATGAGCTATATAGTCACAGCCAAGTAGCATAATTTTACTGAGATGAGTTTCCTCATCTGTAAATTCGAGATAACACTTATACCACCCATCTCACAAGGTGATGACCAAAAGCATTTTATAAAAAGCATTTTATATATAAAATGAATTTTATAAAATTACAAATTTTAAAAATTTGAGTTATCAAAAGGAGTTATTTTTTCATTTGATTAAAACTATTGCAATGTCAAATTCTCCCTGTATGTGAAACATGCAGAAGACTTGAAAAGAAATAGGGGGTTCATAAGTATTTCTGTGAAAGGATAATCTTTTTTTTTTTTTTTTGATATTTATTTATTTAACTTTTTTTTTTACATTCATTTTCACAAAATTTTGGGTTCCAAATTTTCTCCCCTTTTATCCCCTCCCCCCACCCCAATGCACCAAGCATTCTAATTTTCCCTATCTCCAATCTGCCCTCTCTTCTGTCATCCCTCCCTTCTCTTGTCTCCATCTTCTCTTTTCTCCTGTAGGGCCAGATGACTTTCTATTCCTCATTAACTGTATGTCTTCTTTCCTAGTAGCAACAACAATACTAAACAGTTGTTCCTAAAACTTTGAGTTCCAAATTCTCCCCATCCCTCCCTCCCCACCCATTCCCTTTGGGAAGGCAGGCAATTCAGTATAGGCCATATCTGTGTAGTTTTGCAAATGACTTCCCTGATAGTCATGTTGCATAAGACTAACTGAATTACCCTCCATCCTATCCTGCCCCTCATTGTTTCTCTTCTGTCTTTTGATCCTGTCCCTCCCCGAGTGTCGACTTCAAATTGCTCCCTCCTCCCTTTGCCCTCCCTTCCATCATCCCCCCCCACTTGCTTATCTCCTTCTCCCCCACTTTCCTATACTGTAAGATAGGTTTTCATACCAAAATGAGTGTGCATTTTATTCCTTCCTTTAGTCAAATGTGATGAGGGTAAACTTCTTGTTTTTTTTGTTTTGTTTTGTTTTGTTTTTCTCAGCTCTCCTCTTTTTACCTCCACTAAAAAGTCTCCCACTTGCCTCTTAAATGACATATAATTACCTCATTCCATTTCACCCTCTTTCCTCCCACTACATTTCTCTCTCACCATTTACCTTAATTTCTTTTAAGATATGGTCCCATCCTATTCAATTCACTCTGTGCTCTCTGTCTCTGTATGTGTGTGCATGTGTGTATGTGTGTGTGTGCATGCGTGTACATGTGTGTGTGTGGTCCCACCAACTACCCAGATGCTGAAAAGTTTTAAGAGTTACCAATATTGTCTTTCCATGTAGGAATGTAAACAATTCACTTATGGTAAGTCCCTTATGACATCTCTTTGCTGTTTACTTTTTCATGCTTCTCATTCTTGTGTTTGAAAGTCAAATTTTCTTTTCAGCTCTGGTCTTTTCATCAAGAATGTTTGAAAGTCCTCTATTTCATGGAAAGACCATATTTTCCCCTGAAGTATTGTGCTCAGTTTTGCTGGGTAGGTGATTCTTGGTTTGAGTCCTAGTTCCTTTGACTTCTGGAATATCCTATTCCACGCCCTTCAATCCCTTAATGTAGAAGCTGCTAGATCTTGAGTTATCCTGATTGTATTTCCACAGTACTGGAATTGTTTCTTTCTAGCTACTTGCAATATTTTCTCCTTGAGCTGGGAGTTCTGGAATTTGGCCACAATGTTCCTAGGAGTTTCTCTTTTTGGATCTCTTTCAGGTGGTGATCGATGGATTCTTTCAATACTTATTTTGCCCTCTGGTTCTAGAATGTCAGGGCAGTTTTCCTTGATAATTTCATGGAAGATGATGTCTAGGCTCTTTTTTTGATCATGACTTTCAGGTAGTCCTATAATTTTTAAATTGTCTCTCCTAGATCTATTTTCCAGGTCAGTTGTTTTTCCAGTGAGATATTTCACATTCTCTTCCATTTTTTCATTCTTTTGGTTTTGTTTGGTGATTTCTTGGTTTCTCAGAAAGTCATTAGACTCCATCTGTTCTATTCTAATTTTGAGAGAACTATTATCTTCAGTGAGCTTTTGAACCTCTTTTTCCATTTGACTAATTCTGCTTTTGAAAGCATCCTTCTCCTCATTGGCTTTTTGAACCTCTTTTGCTAGTTGAGTGAGCCTATTTTTCAAGGTGTTATTTTCTTCAGCATTTTTTTGGGTCTCCTTTACCAAGGTATTGACCCGTTTTTCATACTTTTCTTGCATCTCTCTCATTTCTCTTCCCAGTTTTTCCTCCACCTGTCTAACTTGCTTTTCAAAATCCTTTTTGAGCTCTTCCAAGGCCTGAGCCCACCCGACATCCCCCTCCCTCCACGTCTTTCCCTGGTGGCAAGAATATGTCCTCATCATCGTCAGGTCCGAAAGTCAGGATTATTTTCATCTGTTCGAAAAAAACTCTCTATAGTCTTATTTTTCTTCCCTTTTCTAGGCATTTTCCCAGCCAGTTACTTGACTTCTGAGATTCCTGTCCGTCCCCCCCCCCCCCCCCCGCCTAGATCTGCCCAGCTAGTGCTTGGGGTCTGAGATTCAAATGGGCTTTCCGAGGCAGGCGCCGCTGCTAATCAATGTGAGCTTTAGTTCTGGTGCTGGGGTGGGGGCAGGGCCACCTCTCAGGCTCAGTTCCCTCAGGGGCTATATGCAGAGACCTTTAGAAATGGAGCAGGTGGGGCAGGGCCACCTCCCAGGCTCAGCTCCTTCAGGTGGTTTATGCATAGACTTTCAGTAATGAAGATCCTGCCTGCTGCTGGGGGAGTCCCTGGCCGCTGCTGCCTCTGCCGCCACCCCCGCCTCTGCCTCCTCCACTTCCTCCCGAGGGGGCCTGAGCCACGGAGGCACCCTGCTCCTCCTCTTGGCCAGCCCAGCCGTCTCTCTCGCTGACCTGTAGCTTCTGTGAGCGGAGGGACCTTCCTGGCCTCCGGAGGTTCCGTCCCTGAAGCCTGCTCGGGTCAGCTTCTGTGGGGCCACGGCCAGGGCAGCGCTGGGGTGGGGTCCGCTTTCTGGGGTGCGACAGACCCTGGGGACAGCTCTCCAGGGTTCTCTGCAATGGAAATCTCTTCCACTATGTTTCTGCACCCCCTGCAGTGATCCAGAATTTCTGGGGAGTTCTTCTTACATTAAATCTATGGGCTGTGGGTTCGGAGCTCGCAAACGTGCGTCTTTCTATCCTGCCATCTTGACTCCGCCCCGTGAAAGGATAATCTTAATACAAAAGAGTACAGTGGTAAGAAATGGAAACCAAGGTCATACATTTCCCCAGAGGGAAGATTTGTGATTTCCTCAGAAAATGAAACTACATGTCTATGGGGATACACAGACCACATTCTATATCATCTTTTTTATTCTGTAAAAACAGTGAATTTTAAATATTTGTTGATGTTGTTGAGTTGTTTCGGTCATGTCCGACTCTTTGTGACCCTATTTGGGGTTTTCTTGGCAAAGACACTGGAGTAGTTTGCCATTTCCTGTTCCTATTCATTTTACAGATGAGGAAACTGAGGCAAATGGGGCTAAGTGACTTATCCAGGGTCAATTGCTACTAAGTGCCTGAGGTCATTTGAATTCAGGAAAATGAGTCTTCCTAACTTTTCAGGTCTGGCATTCTATCCGTGCACTACTTAGCTTCTCTGAATTTTAAATTACAGTAGCATTTTAAAGATGTTCAGATAGTTTATTTTCCTCCATTTTTCTGTTAGCTTGAGCCATTGTTTTTTCTTCTGTAAATTACATCCAGTTCCCTTTAGAAATTCTAGAGAATTCCTTCAAATTTGGGATTAGGGAACTCCTACAAGGTTAGCTTGCTCCCCATCCCCATTTGTTGAAAAAGACCATAGAGCAAGAGAATTGGAATGGACCTAGTGGCCATCGTCTCCATCATTTTATAGTTGAGGAAACTGAGGCCCAGAGAAGTTATGTGTTTCACTCAAGGACACATAGATAACAAGTTATTAAGGCAGTATCAAAACCCAGGTCTGCTGATGCCAAATCAAGGATTCTTCCTCAGCAAATCTTTTGGAAGGCTTTACATTGTTAAGAGCACTCTATAAGGTTCTGGGAGAAATACAGAGTGTAGATAAGACAAAATTGTTTTCCTTCATGGGTAATTATATGTTGAAGAAAAAGATTAATATTGTACTTTGCATTTTAGGCACAAGGCTGTTAGAAACAATCTAATTTAACATTAACCTAATATTCAAGCCATTTTTGGCTTAGAGATGTTGGAGACGTCAGTCAGTCAATATTAAGTACAAACTATGTGTTAAGTTCTGGGAACACAAAGAGAGGTAAAAAAAATAGTCCTGGTTCCCAAGGAGTTCAAAGTCTAAAGGAAGGAAAGGGAGGGGAAGGTTTTCTTGACTCTAGGCTCAATGTTTTATGCACTGTTGCACCTAACTGCCTTGGCTATTCCACTGTTCTTTCCACTAGGCAGCATTGCCTTAAATCTGTGATAAAGCTTCAGTGAATAGGAGAAAGATAAGATGGTATCTGTAGGGTCAAATGAAGGAGATTTGCTTGTTTGGATTTCTTTGTGCTTTTGTGAAGGCTTTCCCCGCGACAAGGGAGACCTGCTTCTGTGTCTGAAGGCAGTAGAGAAGGAAAAAAAATAGATTGAAGATGCTAGCGATACAATGAATTTTAAATCTGTAAGGGACCTCAGCAGCCCATCCTTCCTTAAACAAGATTACATCACCTCCCCAGGCAGCTCTTTCCACTTTTATATAACTCTTATTGTTGGGAAGTTTCCCCTGACATCAGGCCTAAATTTGCCACTTGTTAGCTTCCACTCACTGTTCCTGGTTCTACCCTCTGGGGTCAAGAAGGACAAACCACCCAGTACTCTATGAAACTAAGAGCTGCTTGTTTCATCCATGTAAACTTGGCCCACTAAAGGTTAGGGCTCTACTGTTGGGTTAGTGAATAAGGCCAACGTTTTCCCCTGGAACATTCTTAGACTTTGATTTAGCCAGACAGAGAACAGGTCAGGTTCTGACTGACTGTCCATTGGATATTTGAATTTGAACTCTAAATGTTAAGAAACCAACACCTTGTTTGCAAATTCCCCAGGGCCCAAGTCCACACCTTGGCACTCTTCAGAAACTCAGCATGCTCCCACCACACTAAACCAGGCCCAACTTCCCACAGTATCCAGCTGACGCCATGACTCTGTGTGGTTGGATGAGTCTGTCATGTCCCACTCTCCTAGTTCTTTTAAGAGGTGTTCACTCACTCACCTAAAGAATGTTGATGGAGTTTTCAGCTTTTTACCTTTAGAGCCAGTTTGGCAGGAATAAGATGTTAAACACAGTGAAACTTCTTTATAACATTTTCCAGGCAACTAAATTTTTTTTCTTTCTACATCTTGGAATGAGATATCCTGGAAAACCTTAACTGGGGTTAGCTTTATGAGCCTCTTGGCTGGGAAGAAAAAATTAAATTGGCTGTTCTAGGCAGGAAAATGTTATTAGGAAGTTTCACAGTGATTATAAGTCACAGTAGGAAGTTGTAGCTAGGTCTGCCATCTTACGGATTTCTAAGATTCCAATTCCATGGGAATCTTTACCCTGAAGGAGTAGAAAGGTGTTACAAACAATTTGTTGTTGTCATTTTTTAAATCTGTCTTTTAATGGTTCAGTTATGACTTGAAATAGAGCAGAGGAAATGACATACTGAGAAAACATGATTGGGTAATTTCTTGTTTGCATAAGTCACAAATTATGGCCAAGTAAAATGTTCTCTAAGTTAGTAAATGGTAGCACACATTCCAGATGTAAATTTCAAATTCCATGAAAAGTAAGTAGAAATTTCAAAAGCAGATACAGCTTTCACATGGAAATAGTCATTCCTTTTGCTTTGTTTTTTGAAAATTCAAATTTTTTAATCTTATCCACTGTGGATCCTTTAGATCTTTTCTGATGTTGTATCAAACTTGCTTCTTCTGGTTTGTGCCATAAAGAAAACAAATACCACTGACTTATTTTATAGGAGGTGTTTCCTTACAAATGCATAGTATTTCAGGACAAATGATTTGAATTAACAGTAGGTTTGAAATGCATTCAAAATCTTTTTTTTTTTTTTTTTTTTTTGGTTCACACTGGTTGGAAGCAAGAACATTATTTGGGTAATGGTTAGGCTGGTCAGCCATTCTCCTTAGGGTGGGGAAAGTATTCATCATGATAAATTGTTTCTATTATGAGCTAAAATTTCTGATACTTGGATAGGCTAGGGGACAGCTTGGTGAAGAATGAGCACCAAGCCTAGTTCTATTTCAGGAATCATTAGACTTACAAACATGGACAGTATTTCTCTCTCTCTCTCTCTCTCTCTCTCTCTCTCTCTCTCTCTCTCTCTCTCTCTCTCTCTCTTTCTCTCTCTCTCTCATTTCTTGTTGTTCTCCTCCCTCTCAGTCTTCTCCATCATCATCATCTGCTCTTCTTCCTCCTCCTCCTCCCTCTCTCTCTCTCTCTCTTTGTTTCTCTCTCTCTGTCTCTGTGTGTCTTTCTCTCCTTCTCCCTGCCATCCCTTCCACCTTCCCACAAAGAGCATTGTTCAGTTTTCATTTGTGAGGGGGAGTCAATAACTTTGGTAATCCGAGACAAGCCTCCAAAATACTTAGTTTCAAAAACATGACCAAAGAAGTTGCTACTTTAGATTGCAACAACTATGAAAAGATAGAAATGAGTGTGTATAGTAAAGCATACTTTGTAGATACTTGGTATTGGTCATATCAGTTTGGCTCCAGCCTCTTTCTGCACTGATTTCTCACACTCACTGGCCGCTTCCCAAGTTTGCTGTATTCCATCTCCCACCTTCCAATAGACTGGAATGGTCTCCCTCCTTCTACTAGGGGATCTTTGAATAACTCAGTTCAAGGGCTACCTCCTATACAAGACCTTTCCTGATCCCCTCAGTATCTCCTATTACAATTCATTTGTATTTACCATGATATATACTTTGTAATCTAGGGACAACATGCCATAATATAGAGCTAATAGAGTTAGGAAAACATGGGCACAAGTCTTCACTTACTGGGTATGTGACTTTGGGCAAGTCACTTAACCTTATAGGTCCCCTAGGTAACTCTCTTAAATTTCAGATTACAAAACAGTTATTGAGTTGCATTGGCAGGAGTTTCTTTACTGATATTTCTTTATAGCAATGAGATTGTAGGGCTAGTTAAAAGGAAGAAAAAAACCCAAACACGAAAGTTTCCATTTACTTATTTATGTTTCTGTTGTATCACCTCGTTAGAAAACAAACTTCTTGAGGGCAAGAATTGTTTTATATTTGTTTCCATATCTCCACTACCTATCATAGTACCTTGTATAATTTTAATGCTTAATATTTGCTATGTTATACTCTGGGAAGTGCTGGTACATGTTTCAAAACTGCCTTTCCTTAAAAAAATTATACACAGCACACTTTTAAGTTTAGTCCAAATTTTTTACATTTCTTAAGTCTGGACAATCAACCGAATAATCAGATCAAATCAAGCTCTGATCTGTAGTGTTTACCAGTTTCTGAGATGCAAATGCTCACATTTAAAATTTAACCATCTCACCAGCTAGTATGAGCTGGCTCCAGCACAGCCCTGCCCAGAATCTGTTTTGGACTTTTTTGGTTTGTTTAATAAATAGTTATCTACAATAGAAAGATATTGGGTATAGAATCAGAGGACTTGTATCAAATGTTGGCTCTTGTATTTACTCCCTATGTTGCCTTAGGCAAATCACTAGCCTTCTCTGGGTTCATTTGCTCAAAATAAAAAGTGAGCTCTAAGGGGGCTTCTAGCTCTAAATGTATGATTGTTTCCTGATCTCCTAGTTTTAGCTATTTATTATTAACTCTGACAGGGAAAGAGGTTACGACCAGTGATGAGGTGATCTGGATTCTATTTCCAGGACCGTGATCAATCAGACCTTCAGTAAGCCACAAAACCTCTTCTCCAGAATGAGGTGACGGGATCAAATGAGGTCTTTTTCCAGCTCTATGATTACATGACTCTGAGATCACATTCATTTTCTGGGAATTTGAAAACGCTTGCCTCAAAGTGGCCCACTTTTTTCTTGATGCTTGTTTCATAATTGTGTGTGTGTGTGTGTGTGTGTATGTGTGTGGTCATCATGTATATTTGCTGACTGGTAGTACTTTCAACAGTTAGAAAAATGTAGTTTATTGTCATAGAAAGAACATTGATCTCAGAATCAAGAGCCCCAATTTTGAAACCTAGCTGCAACAATTGTGACACTAAGTCATTAAAACTTTGTGCCTCAGTTTCCTTCTCTGTAAAACAGACTTTATACTTCACAAGGTTTTTTGGTGAGGAAAGCACTTGATTACTTTTTTTTCCTATTAAATACATTTTCACTTTAGTCATGTTGCATAGAAGTATTAAAATGAATGGGAGAAACCATGAAAACAAAACAAAACATAACAGAAGAGAAAATAGTCTGCTTCATTCTGCAATCCAGTTCCATCATTTTTTCTCTGAATGTGGAAAGCATTTTGCTTCAAGAGTCCATTGGGAATTTTTTAGGTCCTTGCGTTGCTGTGAAAAACTGTCTACCAGAATAATTCTTCTCACACTGTGGTTGTTGCTGTGTACAAAGTTCTCCTGGTTCTGCTCCTTTCACTCAGCATCAGTTCCTATAGGTCCTTCCAGGCCTCTCTGAAGTCTTCCTGTTCATCATTTCTTATAGCACAAGAGTATTCCATTACATTCATATACCTCAACTTGTTCAGCCATTCCCCAATTGATGGGCATCCCCTCGATTTCTAGTTTTTGGCCACCACAAAGAGAGCTGCTATAAATATTTTTGAACACGTATGACCCTTTTCCATTTTTATGATCTCTTTGGGATACAATCCTAGAAGCAATATTGCTAGGTCAAAGGGTATGGACATCTTTGTAGCCTTTTGAGCATAGTTCCAAATTGTTTTCCAGAATGGTTGGAGCAGCTCACACCTCCACCAACAATTATCATCTTCCTGTTTTGTCATGTTAGCCATTCTGATGGGTGTGATGTGGTACCTTAGAGCTGTTTTGATTTGCATCTCTCTAATCAATAGTGATTTAGAGCATTTTTTCATATGACTATAGATAGCTTTAATATCTTCCCTTTGAAAACTGCCTGTTCATATCCTTTGACCATTTATCAGTTGAGGAATGACTTGTATTCATGTGCATTTGACTCAGTTCTCTATATATTTTAGAAATGATACCATTATCACAGACACTAGTTGCAAAAATTCCCAGTTTTCTGCTACCCTCCTAATCTTGGTTGTATTGGGTTGGTTTGTGCAAAAACTTTTCTATTTAATATAATCAAAATTATCTATTTTGTACTTCATAATGTTCTCTATCTCTTGTTTGGTCAAAAATGTCTCCATTCTCCATAAATCTGACAAATACACTGTACCTTGCTCCCCTAATTCATTTATAGTATCAATCTTTATACCTAGATCATGTATCCATTTGGATTTTATTCTTGTGTATGATATCAGGCATTGATCTATGCCCTGTTTCTGTCACACTGTTCTCCAGTTTTCCCAGTAGTTTTTGTCAAATAGTGAGTTCTTATCCCCTTTGCTGGGGTCCTTGGGTTTATCAAACACTAGATTGCTATATTCATTGACTACTATGTCATGAGTACCTAACCTGTTCCACTGGTCTACCCCTAGTGGTTTTGATGATTGCTGCTTTATAATACCATTTGATGTCTGGTTGGGCTAAACCACCTTCTCTAGCATTTCTTTTCTTTAGTTCCCTTGATATTCTGGAACTTTTGTTCTTCCAGATAAATTTTGATATTTTTTTCTGACTCTAGCAAATAATTATCTGGTAGTTTGATTGGTATGGCACTGAATAAGTAAATTAATTTAGGTAAAATTGTCATTTTTATTATATTAGCTCAGCCTAACCACAAGCAACTGATATTTTTCCATTTACTTAGATCTGACTTGGTGCAAAAAGTGTTTTGTAATTGGGCTCATGTAGTCCCTGGGTTTGTTTTGGCAGGTAGACTTCCAGATATTTTATGGTGTCTACCATAGCTTTAAATTGGATTTCTCTATGTATTTCTTACTTTTGTGCTTTGTTAGTAACATATAGAAATGTAGATGATTTATATGGGGTTATTTCATAATCTGCAACTTTGCCAAAGTTGTTTATTAATTCAAGTAGTTTTTTACTTGAGTCTCTGGAATTCTCTAAGTATATCATTAAGTTATCTGCAAAGAGTGATAACTTAGTTTCTTCTTTGCCTGTTCTAATTCCTTCAATTTCTTTTTCCTCTCTTATTCATAAAGCTAACATTTCTAGTACCATATTGAATAACAGTGGTGATAATGGACATCCTTATTTCCCCCCTGATTTTACTGGAAATGCATCTAGCTTATCCTCATTACATATAATGTTTGCTGATGGTTTTAGGTAGACACTGCTTATTATTTTATGGAAGACTCCATTTATTCCTATGCTCTCCAGTGTTTTCAATAGGAAAGAGTGTTGCATTTTGTCAACAGCTTTTTCTGCATCTATTGAGATAATCATGTGGTTTCTGGTAGCTCTGTTGTTGATATGGTCAATAATGCTAATAGTTTTCCTAATGTTGAACCAGCCCTGCATTTCTGGTATAAATCTTACCTGATCATAATGTATTATTCTTGTGATAAGTTGCTTATTCTTTTTGCTAATATTTAAAATTTTTGCATCTATATTCATTAGAGAAATTGGTCTATAATTTTCTTTCTCTGTTTTGGTTCTTCCTGGTTTAGGTATCAAAACCATATTTGTATCATAAAAAGAATTTGGTAGGAGTCCTTCTTCACCAGTTTTCTCAAATAGTCTCTATAGTATTGGAATTAATTGTTTGTTAAACATTTGATAAAATTCACTTGTACATCCATCTGGCCCTGGAGATTTTTTCTTAGGGAGTTCATTGATGGTTTGTTCAATTTCTTTTTCTGAGATGAGGTTATTTAAGTGTTCAGCTTCCTCTTCTGTTAATCTTGGCAATTTATATTTTTTAAAAATATTCATCCATCTCACTTAGATTGTCAAATTTTATGGCAATATAGTTGGGCAAAGTAATTTCTAATTATTGTTTTAACTTCCTCCTCATTGGAAGTGAGTTCACCCTTTTCATTTTTATATTGGTAAATAGGTTTTCTGCTTTCTTTTTATAAATCAAATTGACCAAAGGTTTATCAATTTTATTGTTTTCATAAAACCAATTTTTATTTTATTTATTAGTTCAATAGTTTTCTTAATTTCAATTTTATTAATCTCTTCTTTGGTTTTCAGTATTTCTAATTTGATATTGACTTAAGGTTTTTCAATTTGTTCTTTTTTCTAGCTTTTTCAGCTGCATGTCCAATTCATTGGACATTCATTCATTGATTCTCTTTCTCTATTTTATTCATGTTCCATGATATAAAACTGCTTTTACAGTATCCCATAAGTTTTGGTAGGTTGTCTCATTATTGTCAAGCCCTTAATTTCTTTTAATATTTTAAAATAAATTTTTATTTATATTTTTTGATATCACCTACACTTTCCAGTGTATCCCCTTCCTTTCCTGATCCCAGAGAATCATTTCTTATAACAAAGAAGAAAAAAGATTCAGCAAAACTAAACAACATATTGAAAAAAAACCTGATGTTATATGCAACATTTCCATACCCATGAAAGGCAGTATGGTACAGTGGATAGAGGGCTGGTCTCATAGCCAGGAAGACCAGGTTTGTTGAGTTTTGCCTTTGATATACCCTGAGCAAGTAACTTAACTTCTTGGAGCTCTAAGCAACTCTTTAAGATTATAAATAAAAAAAAATATGCTGATCTACCTTTATAGATGCAATTTATTCATCTAAGAGGTTCCATGTACCAATGAAATCACAGGACCTGTTCTAATCCATACTGCCACCGTCACAATGTAGTGAGAGGTAGGATAGTGTCTTCTAACATCTCTTTGGGGCCAGACAAGATAACTAAAATTTTACATCATTTAGCAGGAAAACACTTTATAAATCTGAAAGCATCATGTAAATATGATCTACCAGTATTATTCACAATACTGTATTGTCTGTTCTCTTCCTGGATCTTGTAAATAATCACTTATGGGTAGAGAAGAGAGAGAAAAGGAGAAGGAGAGCTAGCAATGCTGAGCTCACTGTTCCGGGGCTTCCTGATGTGCCAAATCATGCACTTAATGACTTAAATGGAGCTAAATTCCTAGAATCTTCTTCATTAGATCTGTGCCTTATTAGACTGAATAGAGTTGAATTGAATTGAACTGAGTTGATAGTTTCTTCTTGCCCCTTCCCTGACTCCATAGGAGTCTAGATGGTCTGTCCACGTACCTGGACACAAGAAGGGAAAAAGTGAGAGCTCTTCGTGCCCTCCAAACTCAAGTGCCATCTTCTGCATGCAACTGTGCATGATCTGTCCCCCACGCCCCAGCATGCCCCCAAGTTACCTTAAATTTATTTTGTCTGTGTTTGGTATTCACTAGTTATTACCTGAGAGCAGACTTATGACTGGGGCCTCTAATGGGTTTTTATGGTTTTTGCTAAGGAAATTTGCAAGTTGCATATTTATGACCAGTAGTTGATTATTTAAGCTTATGATGAAAGGAAACCCATCAATCAGAACTAACATCAATTTTTAATCTCTTATTAATGAGATATGGGGGACACACACACCATTAGAAGTTATTTACTAAATCTGGGGGACACACATCATTGCCAAACTACACCACTCAAGTTTTTATCTTCAGAAAAACAGCTTATACAACAATACTTCATCACAAAATGTAGGCTTAAAACAAAATGGGGTTGCTCCTCCTAAATGAACATATTTATTCCTACTACATTCCACCCTCTGGCTGCTGCCTACTCCTGCAGTGATCTAGAATGATCTATGCCTAAGATTATAATAATCACTAAAATCCATATAGCAATTCCAAATGTGTATTTTTTTTTCATTTAGGATTAGAACAACCATGTTACACAAGCATTAATATCAAGTTAAGCATGAAAACATCTTTAAATAAGTCCTTGGTGGACCAGGCAAGATTCCTATTCATGTTTTTCCAGTGGTCCCATGGTTTTTCATGTAAAATTTTCTGTAGGATGAGAATGCTAACCAAGTATGAAAAGGTGTAGAATGAGTTTGGGAGACAGCTGTGGTACACAGGGTATAGTGGATAGAATGCCAGGTCTGGAGTCCTGAAGACTCATCCTCTTGAGTTCAAATGTGGCCTCAAATACTTCTGGTTGAGTGAGCCTGGACAAGTTTGCTGGCCTCAGTTTTCTCACCTGTAAAATGATCTGGGGAGGGAAATGGCCAACCACTTTAGTATTTTTGCCAAGAAAACCCCAAATGGGGTCACGAAGAGCTAGACATGACTGAAATTGAAATGACTGAAAAACAGGTGCAGTTTTGTAATCTCCCTCTATTCTTTCCAGTGTTTTGCAATTTTGTATTGAGTACTAATGATCGTGTCATTTATAAGGCATCTTTTCCTTTGCAAACCCCTTCCAGAATATTTAAGCACTTCTTCTACTTCTTGGTAAAATTTAGGCAATTGTTGCTGTATTTTTGATAATGTCCTGTTGTGTTTTAGTTCATCAAAAGGTTGTATCCCCTCTACTTCCACTGGGGTGTCTAAGAAAGGATAAGCATGTAGGTCCCTCTATGATTGCAAGTCAGAGGTGGAGTAAGTGGGATTCTCCCCTGTCATATTGGCAGGGGAACAGTTGGCCATGGAACAACCAACCAGAGGGTGAAACCAGGCTTGGTGGCAAGTACCTACAAGAGAGTTCTTGACATAATATGTCAAATAGGTGTTCATGACATACACACGTACTAGCATGCCAGGTCAGGAAGGTACCAATGGTGAATGCCTGTGTCCAATTTTCTCATATATCTATTTCATTATAATCACAGTCCGTTTTTATCCTTGTATTATTCCTCCCCCATCTACTAATGTGATTGATCCTTTTATTCCACACTGCTTCATATGATTTCTAGTTAGCATGAGCTAAAAATGTACCCAGTCTTATTCTTCTTCTTTCATTAACCATGTCCTCCTTTCCCCATACTTCACTCCTTTTCACTGTCTTCATTTAACTGATCACATGGCAGATCCATTAGATACTGCCCAAGAGTCAGTCTTTCTCCTTTAGATAACCTCTGTCTTCAGAAGTAACCCTTGTAGTATAAATAATACCGCATGTGAGTTTACGTGCTGTTTTCTTCTGATGTCTTCTTCCCATGCTCTAATCTACCAAGACTTTTATCTCTCTGAGGTACTCGGATGTTACAGGGCCTTTGTGCAATGGTGATTTTACTGCTTTGTTCCTCATCATCTTCCCCAAACATCCTTCCCTGATATCAGTAGTGTTTATAGAGGAAAGAGGGAAGTCTTGGATGTAGCAGAGTAAGGCATTATCCTGAGGGACTCTTATCATTCAGTATAACAAGTATCAAGGACAGTTGTCCATTTTTCTTCTCTTAGTCCTCAAATTGCCTTTTCTTTCATTATCTGGATAATAAAAGATATGCTTGAATTTGTGAAATATTACTTAAATTATTCATTACTATTCAACATCCCATTTGCCTTTGTGCTGTAGAGTCCCAGGCAGTATATTTTAATAGTTTCCAGTAGTTTTGTGGGGCTTTGGCCTTTGGGGCTCCATGTTATACCTGACTCTTTCCTTATTTTACTCTTCTAACTCATACAGGAAGTGCTTATCGAGTTCTCCTCTTCCCTGGTCATTGACCTTTCTTACTCTTGATCAGGTTTCTCAGATGTCTACTGCAGGTGAATGAGTCAAACTCTGGCATGAGTGTCTTAGAGCTCTTGGCATTTCTTAACTTAAAAAAGTATGTTGATTGCTATTACTGGTTTACAACCATTGACTCATCCAAGTAAAGACAGGTCAAAAAAGTTGGCCCAGACCTTGAGGATTTCTACAGAGGTGTTAGAGGTATGAGAGTCCTTAGGAAATCAACTGTCTCACTTGGAAGTTTGGAAAGAGATAGAAAAAAATGTTATCTAGAATGTGCCATTGGAACCAGGCTTGCATAGCTAGAATGCAACTCACTCCACTGTGAAACTGGGTAGCATTTCATCCCATCTCTTCTCTACCACCACCCACTGCATTCCCCAACATCAGTCTTCCCTTTTTTTTTTCTTGATAGAATTGGTTGCCAATGCCTTCAGGCATAGTCTCTGTAGGAATAAGGATGTTATGTTGGCTGTCCCCTGGTGAGATGGGAATTCAAGGGAGTGTGGAGGGATACTATGGAGGTCTTCCATAAGGATAGAGATACTCCAGCTGGAATCTCCATTTCTACCCAAACACAGGAAGTCACTGATCTAATGTAGATGGTATAAAACAGAGTCAACCCATAGTGGATATATTTTAATCTCAGGCAGGAAAACTATTCAAGGGATTATTTAATTTATTACCCTCCTTTCCCATTTATTACCCTCCCTTCCTCCCCAATTCTTTTTTGGGTTGGATTCTTTCTACTATTAATTATTATCCCCAAGGGCACCAAACTAGGTGTTATACAAATAATTACAGTAACGCCAGAATGTAGAAGAGTTTGAATGCCAGACTGAAGATTCAACTTTACTGAAAGGCAATAGGGAGTCATGGAAAGATTTTGAGAAGTGACTTAACTTGCTATGTTCAGTTGTGTCTCACTCTCTCTGACTTCACGGACCATAGCATGTCAGACCCTCCAGGATACCTCTTATCTCTCAAAGTCTGTGTAAGCCCATGCTTGTTGTTTCCATGATACCATCTATCTCATTCTCTGCCTTCCCCATCTCCTTTTGCCTTCAATCTTGCCCAACATCAGGATCTTTTCCATTGAGTTTCATCTTCTTACTATGTGACCAAAGTATTTAAGCTTCAGCTTCAGTATTGTCCTTTCAAAGAATAGTTTAAATGACATGACTAAGCCTATGAAGTTAACCCTCAAGTAGCAAATCATTTGCTCATAAAAATCAATTGAATTGGGGATAAGAAATTATTTTACAAATGAAACTGGAAAGTGCAATCTTCTTGGTTCTGGATGGTTGATGGTCTTTCTCTTCATCGCCATCTGCAAGTCAGCTGCTTTGGCAGAGGCCAATGGCCAGTTGTGAAGCTCTTCCAGAAGCTGGCCACAGCAGATGCTTCACATTTTAGATTCTCTTGACCACTGCTATAGGGAAGATTAGAGAGACAAGAAACCTGAGTGGCTTATTACTGTTTACCATTTCAGGTAGAATGCTTCTGGGATTCAAGGACACAAAATCATCAACCCTCAGTGGCCAGAGCCAGTCTTTGGTATCAGTAATTACCTAGGTAGAAAATCAGGTAGAATTATAGAACTAGATCCCCAGCTGGGATAGAAGTGGATCCCCACAGTTGGGGATTTACAAAAATTATCCAAAAAAGCCATGGTGTTGCACTGATTCTTAGGGCTAGAAGACATATTTGCAATCACCTAATCCAGTCCCCCTTTGTTTTATAGGTGAAAAGGGAAATGAACTGTCTAAGATCACACAGTATGAAAATGGTAGAGCAAGTATTCAAATCTAGGACTCTTGATTTATATTAGTGATGAGTGCTTAATAGCCGTGGGAGCTAGAAGAAGTCCAAGGTACCTGTGTGACAACTGGGGACAACTTCTTAAAGACTCAGTTTCCTCATCTGTAAAATGAGTGGCTTGGACTAGATGACTTCTGAGGTCTTTTCCTATAAGCACCAAGTTAACTAAAATGACTAAGGCATTCCAGGAGTTAAAAATGCTTGCACATCAACATGATGATACAGCTATTAGGGCAAAGAATTCTCCCTTTCTAAAAGCATGGGAAAGAGGCCCAGTAAATCAAAGATAGGGGAGGAGGGTTCAGGTAGGAAGACTTTTCATCCTAGATCAGTTACTGGGGGGAAAAAGACCTGGAAGCTTTCACATCAGGGAACAAACTGGCATTGGTGATTCTGGTTCACATCTTTTCCATGGGGACCTGAGGTTCCTAAATCCGTTGTTGGCCTTCAGAGTAGTGTGAAACTGTTAGGTACGTGTAGAGGGAGGTTGTTTCCCTAGAATTAGCACTGAGAAAATATTTGTCTATCTCCTCCGCGCAGAATGCTTCTGAGGTTCAGATCCACATTCCACACCAAGAGTTGATGGCTTGCCATAGTAGGAGGTAGGGTGCAAAGCTGATGATACAACTGTTTATTCTTAGCTCTCCATTTGACAGCTTGGTGAATTTCTCCATGAGGTGACACTGAGGGGAGAACAGAAGTGGAGGAAGGGAGACTAACTCACTACCCTGTAATGTTTCCATTTGTACATGCATTTATGTATATGTATGTGTGTGTGTGTGTGTGTGTGTGTGTGCGTGTGTGTGTGTGTGTGTGTGTGTGTGTGTGTGTGAAGTGTAGAGGCTAATCATCCTTGAGACCTAAAACACTAGCTTTGGGGAGTTGTGGGAGGGAAGGGAACTAGCTCCCTAACCCCCAACAAGACAAATTCCAGGGCATTGATTCTCCCCTAAACTTTGACCCAACCTGCTTGCTGCCTCTGAAGGCTAATCTAGTTAGACTTGCCTCAGACCTCATCAGATATGAGCCTGCCCCAGAGTGGGTTCTGGGAATCAGCTTTAAAGGATCTTATAGGAACAAATGATATGTCAACCCTGAAGCCCCCCGGTTGTTATTGGCTGCCAATAACTGGTTGTTATTGCCCAAACTGAGAAGTTTGGGCAAAGGCAGCTAACCTGACCAAGGGTAGGGAATACTCATTTATCTATGTTAGAAAGAAAAGTGTGGCAGTAAATTTTTTAATTAAAATTGGATATTGTATTCATTTTTCCCTTTGAATATTTTATTTTTCCCAATTACAATTTTTCTTTTTTTATTGATATCTTTTGTTTGTATATCACCTTTATTTCCAAATATATTCCCTTGCCTTCCTAAAAGACCATTGCCTATGGCAAAGACTAAAAAAAGTAGTTCAGTGATGCTGTCTGTCCATGTATGTAGTGCTCTTTACCCATAGTCCTTCATGTCTGCAAAAAAAAAAGGGAGGTGCATTTTCTCATTGTTTCTTTTAGGTAATTTTAGATACTTAGCCTTCAACTCCTTGTTTCTTTTGTTTTTGTTCTTCTAATTTACATTGTTGTCATGATTGTGTATATTGTTACATTGTCTCCCTGTTTCTGTTTACTTCACTCAGCATTGGTTCTGGTAAATCTTTAGGTGCTTCTCCGAATCCTTATGTTCATTGTTTCTTATAGCACAGTAAGAATGCATTACATCAATTTCATGTATTAGACTAAATGAAATGGACAGATGTTTGCATTATCATTTCAGCCTAAGAGACAGTTTATCTCTCATTTTGGATGCAGTGTTGGATTTAGAGTCAGGAAAACCTTGGATCAACTATTTAGGACCTGTTTGACAGCCAGGTGGTGCCATAGTACACAGAGTGCTTGGCCTGGAGTCAGAAAGACTCATCTTCCAGAGTTCAAATCTGGCCTCCGACACTTACTAGCTGTGCGACCCTGGGCAAGTCACTTAACCCTGTTTGCATTTGTTTCTTCATCTGTAAAAATGAGCTAGGGAAGGAATTGACAAACCACTACTGTATCTTTGCCAAGAATACTCTCAAAAGTCAGACACAACTGAAAGAGTGAACAGCCATAAGGACACATTATCTATGCCACCATAGGCCAGTTGCTTAACCTTCCCAGTGCCTCAGTGGATTCTCCATTACAGCTCAATTGGCCATCTGGTCTAAACTGATGCAGGGAGCTTCCCTAGAAAGCTCACAGAGATTAAGTGATTTGCCATAGCTACTAAATGTGTCTGAGGTCAGATTTAAAGTCAGTTGTTCTTGAACCTAGGCCCGGTGCTCTATCCACTGAACCATCTAGCTGCCCCCTGCCTTGAGCAAAGGAGATATTTAACCGTGGCATAGTCACCCAAACATATACTGTTTCAACTATTTATGAGCAAGAGAAATTGTTAGAAAGGACTGGGGATGTTTCTGCTCCCCACATTTGTATTTATGGATTATTTAAATGTTTCAAGAGGGCTAAGAGCCAAATAAACCTTCCTGCACAATCTGGTCACTTCAAGGGCTACAAATGCTTTCTCTGCAGGGGCTCAGGAAGATTGAAGGTATTGCTTCACCCAGGAACAGTGGCTATTGCTTAACTATGAGAAGCCGCCATCTGCATTTTCCTTCTGGGGTCCTCCAAAAGATCATATTGACTCCAATGTTAATAAGGCTTTAAGGATTACAAAACATATTTTTATTTGTTTTTAAATGGATAGAGTAGAGGTGGAGAAACCGCGGCCTTGAGACTACCTGTAGTCCTCTAGGTCCTTAAGTGTGGCCCATTTGACAAGTTTGTTCAGTGTGGTTTAGATTCAGTCAAAGGACCACACTTGAGGACCTAGAGGGCCACAGGTGGCCTCAAGGCTGCAGGTTCCCCACCTGTGGGATAGAGAGAGGACCTTGGGGGTAGCAACAAGGCAACAAGCAATCATTAATGGCTTATTGTGTGCCAGGTACTGTTCTGAGCACTGGAAATACATATTCAAGCAAGAAGAAAGACAGTCCCCACATTCAAGGGGGCTTACATTCTTTTTTTTAAAAAAAGTTTTATTTTTTTTCCCAATTACATGTAAAAAAATTTAACATTCATTTAAAAAGAATTTGAGTTCCAAATTCTTTCCCTCTCTCCCTCCTCTTCCCCTTCATTGAGAAGGCAAGTATTTTGATATAGGTTATACATAGAGAGTCATACAAAATATATTTCAATATTCATTATATTGTGAAAGAAATCACAGACCCCCCCTCCCCCCCAAAAAAAACCCAAGAAAAATAAAGGGGCTTACATTCTAATGAGGAAAGACACATAAATGGGAGAGAGAAAGATGCCTGTGTTGACCATGGGAATGATGTCCAGAAAGTCTGAAGGATACTTGAGAGAAGAATGAAGTTTGGTTGGGCTGGTGCCCTCTTCAAAATGGCAGCTTGGAGAAAAATGCCCCTGTGGGAGAAGGGGGCGAGCCTGGTGGAGGGATATTCCAGATTGAGGAGGCCCAAGACCCAAGTGAGTTCCTGCATGAGACTACAGCTAAAGCATGATGTTAAAGTTCAGGAAGTGAGAAATACAGCTAGGATGGGAATAGGGGATACTCAGTATAAATATCATTCCCATTTTACAGATGGAAACACTGAAGTTCACATTTTAGTGTCATGTAGAGCTGGAGGGACCTTAGAGATTATTTATCAGGAGTTCTTAACCTGGGGTCCATGAACTTGCTTGTTTTCATCTTTTGATAATTGTGTTGCAGCGTAATTGGTTTCCTTTATGATGCTATGTACATGATTTGATGCATTTATTTTGGGCTGGCCCGAGTGGCTTATATTTGTAACATCTGTTTCTGAAGAGACTAAGGGTGATGGATCGCTTGAGTTTAGGAGTTTTGAGCTGAGGTATCGCTTAAACTGGCAGGATGTTTGAGCCAAGTTTGGCAACAATATGGTGCCCCAACATGGCAGGTCATAGTATGTGTCAAATGGAGCACTGTGCTAATCAGTAGTGGGATTTGACCTACGGGTGACTGCTGCACTTCCTGGCTGAGTGAGGGTGACTAAGTCTTAAAAAACAAAAACCCCAAATTATTCTGAGAAAGGGGTCCGAAGGCTTCACCAGAGATCAAAAAGACAAAAAAGATGAAGAACCCCTGACCTAGCTGGACCACCTCATTTTATAGATTTGAAGACTGAGGCACTGGCATGTAAAAAGTCCCTTGTTTGTGGCTACCCAGCTAATTTGTAGCAGAGCTGAGATGTCAACCCAGATTTCCTAACTGTAGGCCCAGCAGGGCTCTTATGTTGGCTCTCAGGCTGTCCAGTGGCTTTGCTTTTACAAGCAATTGCCTTCTACACTTAGAAATTTAATTTTTCCTAATCTTAGGCATGGCACACTAGAAACATTTAGTAAAAAATTAATAGCCTCCTTTATTACTTGTATACCTGATAGATTTCTAAATTGCTACAAGATCTTAAAGAGCTCCTTAAGGTTAGGGCAACATTTTTTATGAAGAAGCTATATATTAAAAACTTGAAAGAAGCTGACCGTCCCTTGTATTTTGAGTGTTAGACTGGAGAAATTCCTCTGGATTGCTTTTCTGTCCTTGGGAGGTCAGGCAACCACAGAGGGGTTTTTCCCCCGAGCTTTAGGCCTGAGCAGGGAGGGGGAAAGAATTCTAGTGTAAAGTAGGGAGAAAGGCTGAAGCTTCTTGGAGGAGATTCTCTGCTCTCATTCTTTGTAATAAAAGATAATGTAGAGTGTGTGGAAGGGCTATAAACAGGAGGGGCTGAGATGAAATTTATGCATACTAGACCAAGGAAAGGAATTTATGAAATAGAAATGGAAATCTAGGGCCAGAAAGGACCTCAGAGGTCCTCAGGTCCAAACTCCTTTTTACAGCTGAGAAAAGTCCGAGTGGTTTAGTAGAAGAAAGTGTTGGCTCTGGGCAGGTGCTCACTGTGTGTGTGACTGCACATGGCATTTCATTTTCCTGGGTCTTGATTTCTTCTGTCTTTAAAGGAAGAGGTTGAATTTGATGGCATTTGAGTCTCTAAACTCTAGAGTTTTGGTCCTATGTGACTAACCCTCATCCCCAAGGTCATATAAGACCATTCCTGTGCAACCTTGGGCCGGAACTGGGACTGCCTCTTGTATTCCCAGTCTCCTCCGCACTGTGGTTCTTAGAACAATTCCATTTCGAACTCCATGAGGATGAGGCCCTTCAAGGCTGGGAAACCCACTAACCATTTAGATACTTATTGATTGAGTGAATGAACAAAAAAGCATTTATTGAGCACCCACTGTTTAAAGTTTCAGAGTGAAGATTTGCACCCATATCATCTGACTTTCAAACTGTCTTTTCACTGCACTGTCTGTCTCTCTGTATGATGGGCAGGGCCATTTTGGGACCCGATAAGCAAATGCTCATGGATGAGCAATTAGTACCCGTTGCAGGATAAATATTATAAAAGGTCCTCACCCTTTAATACAATTATTGCCTGCTGGAGCTTGAGGTGGAAGACAGCTTAGAGAGAGAGAGAGGTTTTTCCAGGATTAATTTCTAGCCAGCCATACCAATCATTATGATAAGGCCAACATTATAAAATAAAAATTAGACCCTTTTTTCTAAATGCTGATTTAAAAAAAAGGCATTGCAAATTCCAACACACTTGGGGATTTTTAAATATTTCACTGATGCCTTTTCCTTTTTCTTCTTCTTCCTCTTCCTTTATCTCTTCTATGTCATTATCTTCACATGACCTCCTCCTCCCCCTACAAAAAACCACTTGTAATAAATAAGTATAAAAATAGGGATTGGAGTCTGTGCTTTTGTGCAATTAGGTAGTACAGTGGATGGATCACCAGGCTTGGATCAGGAATCATTTGCATGAGTTCAAATCTGGCCTCAGACACTCACTAGTTGTGTGACCCTGTACAAGACACTTAATCCTGTTTGCCTTAATTCCTCATTTGTAAAATGAGCTGGAGAAGTATCTTTGCCAAGAAAATCTCAAAATGGGGTCACAAAGAGTTGTGATTTTTTTAGAGTAATGTTTTATTCGTCCTTCATTGTCAAAGAAGACCAGGCCATCAGAGAAATGATGACATGACTTGCACTTGATTTTGTTTTGAGTGAGGGAGGGCTGTGCAGGTCACCAGCCTCACTTCTCCTCCAGAGCCATCTGGATCCAGTGACCAGATATTATTCATCAGGATGACTGGAGATGACCCAGGATGCAATGGGAGACCTTGGCCAAAAGGAGCTCACTTAGGGTGAGGTAATGCCCTATCAGCGAATAGGCCTCTTTAAGAAACAGCCAGGGGATGGCCCCTTTAGTGAGATGTAGAAAAAAAAACCCAATATCAGACTGAGAGGGAAACAGCTACAGTTACTACTGATAATCACTCTTAAGCCAGGAGGGTCCCAAAGTCAGCCCTTAGGCAGGGGCCTAGTATCTTCCAATGTATGAGCTTTAGGGTAATACCTTGATAAGGAAATTCCCTATACCAATAAAGGCCCAAACCTTTTTTTCCACTGGTAGTTTTAGAGAGTTGCCTGGTGTATTGAGGTACTTGTCAAACCTACAATACTCATCAGAGGAAGACTTCAACCTTGGTCAGCCTGACTCCAAGCTTGATCTGCTATCCACTACAAAGAAGTTCAAGCGATTTTGCTTTAACTCAATGTTAAGTGTTTCCTCCAAAACTCTAAGTTATGTAAAATAGAGCAATAAAAACCACAGGGCTTATGGAAAAAGTGGGATCGGAGGATAATTGTGATACTCAACAACTTCATTAGTGACACATTAAAAATAGGAACCTAATTAAAAATGTTAGCAAAGTTTGAAACGTTCAATAGTTAAGGATTACATAAATACTGCAGTCACTAGTGGCACATCTACTGCCTAGTTTTTTACCAGGCTTCATGAACAAGTTGGACAGAGGCCTTGATAGAAGGGGATGGGATGGGGTGCTTCAGTCCCTCCCTCCTCCTCACATCTCCCCTTGTCCTTTTGAAGTCCTGATTGGTCATTGGCCATCAGAGCATTCAATTTCTTAAAAATTATTTTATTTGTTTTCAGTTTTCTACAATCACTTCCATATATCTTAGATTATTTTCCCCTCACTCCCTCTCCTTCACTCCTCCCTCCCCGAGATGGCATGCAATCTTATATAGGTTCAATACATATATTCCTATTAAATACATTTTTACCTTAGTGATGTTGCATAGAAGAATTAAAATGAATGGGATAAACTATAAAACAAAACAAAACATAACACAAGAGAAAATGGTCTGCTTCATTCTGTGATCCAATTCCATAGTTCTTTCTCTGGATGTGGAAGGCGTTTTGCCTCGAGTCCATTGGGGATTTTTTAGGTCCTTGCATTGCTGTGAAGGACTAAGTCTACCAGAAAAATTCCTCACACACTGTGGTGGTTGCTGAGAGCGCTCAGATCTTAACAGCTCTTTACTCCTATATTGTGGTGGTCATTGGATAAATTATTCTCCTGGTTCTTGTAGGGAGAAGTTGTGGAATACTTGGATGAACTCCTGGAGGAGGAAGAAGGCAGTTAATTGGAACAAACCAAAGGATTTCCAGAGCAACGTGGACATTTCCCAAAGAAGTTGTAGGCCCAGAGTGGTTCTTCCTTTTATTCCCTTTGCTCAGGTTCATGATACCTCAAAGCCTCCCCTTTGTGTTGTGATGTAGAGGGAGAGCATCAGTTTGGACCTGTCATTACTTACTGTAAGCAGGGAGGCCAATCCTTCCTTCCCATACCTTCTCTCCATCAGCCCTGGCCACCTGTCTGGCTGAAGAGTGGTCCTCAACTTTGGTCTCCTTGCTTAGCTTTGTTTGAAGGTATAATCTTCTTAATGAAAACAGCCATC
Organism: Bettongia penicillata ogilbyi; assembly: GCA_023548195.1. NCBI lineage: Eukaryota > Metazoa > Chordata > Mammalia > Diprotodontia > Potoroidae > Bettongia > Bettongia penicillata. The sequence continues at coordinate 4,371,905 of JAJHZJ010000166.1, read as the reverse complement.
CTTCCCCAAAAAAGAGACAATCATGAAAACTTTCTGCTGCTGTTGAATTTGTTTGTCTTAGTTTTCAAGTCTTTCACAGACTCCTGAATTAGAAACTAATATTTTTTTCACACAGTGCTTGAAGAGGTTGTGGAGTGGGTGAATGGAGAAGGGGTGAAGTGGAGAAGGAAGATCTCCAAGCCTCGTCATTTTGTACCTTGACATGAACCCCAATAAAAACCAAACCAAAGGTCTTTAGTTAAGAGAGGTGGACATGGTGGCCTTCTATATCTGTTTCCTAAGGTTTATTTAAAGGTTTTTATGCTGGTAACTTGTGTCCTTGTGAGGAGATAACCCTAAGTTAAGATAGAAGGGGAGGTGGTAAGCCCTAGGAACACCTAGGTATTTGTTTCTTTTATTGTCTTTATTTCCCTCTCCTTTTTCTTTCTAACTTTAAGAAGCCATTCCTGGTGTAGCCAGCAGAGCCCTATCGGAATGGTAGCTAAAAAATGGCTGAAGAATCAATGGGAGAAAGTTCCTCTGATGGTGATGTAGAAAACAACACAAAGACTGTCCCTTGCACCACAAAATAGGTCCTTGTACCATATAGTGAGAGGAGAGATGTGACATAGAAGGTAGTGAGCTGGGATTGAAGCCTGAAGACTTGTGTTCAAGACCTGCCTCTCAACATGACTGGCTAGGGGACCCTGGGCAAATCACTTAACTGCTCAGTGTCCAAGGAAACTGTCTGAGATTGTAAATTGCAAAGAATGGAAGGAAAACAAGTATTCATACTAACCCTAACCCTAAATCCTCTCAAAAACCCTGTGACGTAGGTGTTGTTTTACAGTTGAGGAAACTGAGGCAGACAATGATTAAGTGACTTGCCTAGGGTCACAAAGCTAGTCTGAGGCTAAATTTGAACTCAGGTTTTCATAACCCTAAGCCTAACACTCTATCCCCTGTACCTCATAGATTCTACAAGAAGATACCAACCTGTATCAGTAGAGGGAGTTTCTTCATTTGAGACATCCCTGTATCCATAAAATCACTGGTTATGTGCTGTATGATAAATAGTAACTTCAGATGGAAAAAAGTTCAAAATGAAATCGTTTTTCTAATGAAGCAACTCTTGGTTAATCACTTTCTTTGGGAAATGAGGTGCAGTTCCACTAATTCACAGGTTTTGGAGTCAGATGTGACCTTGGAAATTATTAGGTCACATTTATTTGTTTTACTTAATCTTATTTTTTATTATTTTTTTAAATCACCTTTTAAAAAAAATCACCTTCATTTCCGAATGGAACCTTCCCCCACTTCCCTATCCATTGAACCATCCCTTTGTAACAAGATCCAAAAGACAGAAAAAAAAATCTGTTCCTCAAAACCAGACAACATATTAGCCATGATTGACTGACATGCAATATACCACATTCTAGGTGTCCATCTCTGTAAAGAACAGAGGGCATGTTTTCTTAACTCTTCCCTAGTGCCAAGATTGCTCATTATAATTATGCAGAATTGTTTTATTTTCATGTTTAAATTGTTGTAGTTACTGTGTATGTCACTTTCCTTGTTCTGCTCCCTTCTCTTTGCATCAGTTCATGTCTTCCCATGCTTCTCTGAATTCATATTTGTCATTTCTTTCATATATGTGTGTGTGTGCCAAAATTTGTTTAGTCGTTCCCCAATCAATGGATTCCATTGCCTTATTTTAAAGAAAAGAATAATTAAGTCCAGAGAGATTGTGACTTGCCCATGGGTCACATAATAAATAAGAAATAAAGCTATGATTTATACCCAGGTCTTCTCGACTCTTTCCACTGTACCGCACTTGCCTGGCTATATCAGTCATATAGAAATGAGTGGCAAAATAAGATTTTTCTGGACCCCAATATTGCTAACTTCTTTTGACTACTTTAAAGAGTCAACATTCTTTTCCTAAGTACGTTAAGAATATCTTTGAGCTAAAGATAATCTCAGGCTCAAGAGCGGCTTGCCTTTGAAGTTCTTTTTAAAATCCTAGAATCTCAGCATTTGGAGAGCTCTCAGAGGCCATTTAGAGAAACTGAAACCTGAGTAGGATCCCCATCCCAAACTCTCCTCTACATACCTACCTGATCTGCCCCTTCCCGCCCCCAAATAAAGAAAGAAACCCATTCCAAATCATTGGGTTAGGATTGACCATAGAGATGGTCAGTGAGCACCCTTAAGTGATGTTAAATGTGCAATTCATTTTTAATTTTTTGTTTAATGAAATTCACAGATTGGATCTGGCTTTGCAGATAAACTCATATTCCTCTATTGGCTTTATTTCTTTTTGCTTTCTTTGAAGTCAGTGAGTCCTCCTGGTGACACTTTAGGTTGGAGAGTGGATTGGGAAAACCTTCTGCAGGCTATTAAATTTTTTATATTCTCCTGTAAGACTGAATTAAAAGCCTAGCATTAACTGACCCAGATTCCTAAAAAGACTTTAAAGCTTTGAGCATCTCCCTTTCCCAGAAGTTCCCCTGGATGAAAGAAAATGGGCCAGTGATGATTGTCTGACCAGACACTTGGCTAGGAAGCTCCTGGGGAAGTCGATGGGGGTTCAGTTTGTAGAGGGGAGCTCTGCTCATCGTGAATTAATATTTTTCTTGTTGGCATTGTTAATAAAGCATATTTTTCACATCAACTCAGCTGCCTGATAGCCAATCTAGCCTGGTGCTGAAGAAGGAAAATATGATTTCCCACTGGGGGGGACAGCAGCTCCCCAGAGAGAGGCAGATTGACTTTTTTGCTTCACATTCACTGCAGGAACTCTTCTTCAACCCAAGCAATTCGCTTTTTGAACTCAGTGGGGAAGGGGCTCTCGGGCAGGGAGGGAAAGAGGCCTGTAGCCCAGTCAGCAGCCCTGAGTATTCATAAAAACTATTTAGATAATTCTTCTGGGAAATATTTAGTCGTTTATCTAAGGCATTCCTTTCCACAGCTGCTAGTACCTTCCCCTTTAGCCTTAATTCTGTTTGTTCCCTATGTCTATACTCCTTTAGGGCTAGGTCTGTTTCTGGTTTGCCCTTGGTATGAACCATTGCTGTCTTTACTTAGTCTTGTGTTGGTTCTACTTGGTATGCTACCAGTTAAATACCTGCACTTAGCAACCAGGCAGTACGGTGAGTAGAGTATTGGACTTGGAATCCAGAAAACTAGAGTTTGACTACTGCTTCAGACAATTACTAGCTGTGTGATGACCCTGGGCAAGTCTCTTAATGTCTTTCAACCTCACTTTCCTCATCTGTGAAATGGGGATAATAATAGCATCTACTTTACAGGATTGTTGTGATTATCAAAGGAGATAATGTCCATAAAGCTAGCTATATGATCCTGGTCAGGTCAAATCATAATTGATGCAAATGTTCCAAAAGATTGTTTATGTTTGCTACTTTGAAATTGCTGCCGTCATTGGACCAGATAGCACTCGGTCACCATCTTCCTGTGCACTAATACTGTTTCAGTATACTTGGTTTCTTTTATAATCTTATTTGATACATTTAAAAATATAGTTCTAAGAAGAGGTTCATAGGCTTTATTAAACATTTTCAAAGGAGTCTATGACACCAAAAAAAAGTAAAGAATTCCTGCTCTAGAGGAACAATGTTTGTTAGGGCTGAAAAGAGTCTCTGCTTCTGAGTCACATACATATACTTACACATAATAGAAAATAGGGAAAAATTCTATTATTGAAATTTTTTTGTTCTTTTTTGACTTCTTCAGTTCAGGTTCATTCACCATACAATGTGATCTATACACTTTTTATTACTAAAAGAGGCAGCCCCAGGAGATTCAGGATGCCTTTTTATCTGACCTATAGTGGTGAGTGACTCTGGGCAAGTCTAAACAGCTTAGTACCATAAACAACTCTCTAAGATTATAAACTGTACCCTAAGGATGATCTGCAACAGTGGAGGGAGTTTGCTGTTTGGGAGTCCCCTAAACCAATGAAATCATGGGTGTGGTCCTGTTCCCATTTCCCGGGCGGGAGTGCTATTATTCCTAAATTGAGTTATCTTTTAAAAGCAGGTGAGTCAGCTCGATGGGCTGCCAGACTGATTTCATCAGTCGCTCATTTACCCAATTGCTTTGACTCTTGGGTGGAAGCCAAGGTTGTGTTTAAAAACCATAGATAGGGCAGTTAATATTTGCTTTGTCACATGACCCTGGCCAGCCTTCTTGCAAATGCATACTGTGGGCCACAAAGGGAAAATGGGTAGAAAGATCAGCATAGATCTCTCTCTTCTGTTGGAAAGATTACTCAAGACTTGCCCAAATGAAATCAGGTCAGTTGTATCATAATCATATATAAAGGAGAAAATGTTGCCACGGTTCAGAATTTTTGTTGAAATGAATGGGCCCTGCATGTCTATGAATGCACATACGCAAGGCCAAAAGAACTGCCACTTAGTTGAATTTTGTCGGTTTCGTGTGCATGTGCCTAGCCTACCTAAGGCAGGGCAATCAGGCCACTGCCTCGGGTGCCTGAAATTTAGTGGATGGATACTAATGGCACTTATAGTTTGGTAGAATCAGAGGATCAGGGAGCACATCCCAGCTCTTCTCTTTCCTACCTATGGGAATTTGTATAAGTACCTTACTACTCAAGGCTCCAGCTACCTCAGCTGTAAAATGAGGGACTGTGGGCAAGATGTCCCTTTTGTGTACTGTCCACATCTCAGTTGGGCTATTCCTACAGGACTGACCTCAGTCCCACCAAGGGGCACTTTCTGGAGCAATAACTTCACAAGTGTGGGGGAAGGGAGGAGGAGGGAGGACAGTCTCTTTTTATTTTCTTCAACTGATTTGACATTAAAGTTGATTTGAAGGTAAGTTGGGTGCTGATGAGGCTGGGCACCCAAACTACTAGTTATGGCTACCAGTCTGGAAACGCAGCCTCTTCTCCCTTCACCTTTTGATTATCCCAGTTGCAAACAGACATTATATTCCTCTATAAATAGAGACTATATTCAGGCAGTACAGCTTAGCAGGAGAGTCAGAAGGCTTAGGCTCTAGTCTGTGATTTTGGAACAGTCACAATCTCTTTGGATTTGTTCCTTTTTCTGGAAAATGAAAGAGTTGAACTAAATGGTGTTTCTATCTTTAAGATTCCAAATTGGTAAATAGGACATGGTACGTAGTTTTGGGTTGTATCTGCTTACCAGACTCAGGTACTTAAGTAAATACTTTTGTAAAAGCTGCCTTTGGAGGTCTGGGTTTTGCCCCAGTGTATATGGCCCATTATAATGTACTGGGTTATTGATGTTTGCTAAGGTGGTGTTGTCTGAACACTGAATCTTAAAGCTGGGGTCAAGGTGATTGAAAATGACTGGAGTTTTCAGTTTCAAAAGAAATCAAACCAAACTGAAAAAAATAAAATTAGAAAAAAAAAATAACGGTTTCCGTAAGTAGACCGTTAAAATGCAAATTTGTATACTGGACTTAAAAGAGAAGAAAAAACCCTCAACCCCAATAACCTCCATGGGCATTTTTCTTAGAAGGTTTCTGGAAGAGTTTCCTGGATTGAGATTCTCTAAACTAAGCATCAGCCAGGTCAATCTTTTAAAAAGAAAATAAACATCTTTATGAGACTGTTGGCATGTCCAAAGCTGGCTGAAATGACTGCTTACCTTGTGGCATGCTGCCTCTGTCTTTTGATGAAAGACAGTACTGGTGCTCTTCCTTCCTTCAGTACCAAATGTATGGAGCCTCCTTTTTAGGTTTTGTTGTGGTTTTTTAAACTTCAAAAGCATGCATTATTTATTTATTTATAAGAAAAACATGAAGCCATGAAAGTGGCCCAGTGGATAGAGTACCAGGTCTGGAATCAGGAAAACTCATCTTCCTGAATTCAAATATGGCCTCAGATACTTACCAGGTATGTGACCCAGGGCACTTAAGTCACTTAAGACTGTTTGCCTCAATTTCCTCATCTGTAAAATGAGCTAGAGAAGGAAATGGCAAATCACTTGTCTTTGCCAAGAAAACCCCAACTGCGATCATGAAGAGTTGGACATGATGGAAAAAAAGCAACTGAAAACAAAGATATACACACAGAAACAGTAATCCTGAGTATATAGTGCTGCTCACATATTGACACCACTTACATAGTATTGAAAAGCTAACAATGCAAGGATGGAATACTGCCATATGATTAGTCCATGTGTCATCGAAAAGTCATAGGCCTTTTGTGCAACATTTAAAAAGTTTACTCAGTGTTGAAAGGCTCCTGCTCACACAACTTTCCATGTGGGAGCTCTCGCATCTGGTGGTCCTTGCAGCCCAGTTACTGATAAATGTTCCCCTTCCCTCTCCATCCAGATTTCATGGAGAGGCAGCATGGGACAAGTCAGGGGACATGGATTCAAATCTTACCTTTGCAACTTGCTATATGTGTGACCTCAGGCAAGTCACATCCCTGAGCCTTACTTGCCACATCAGTGGTGATGTTGGACTAACTGCCCTCTAAGGTCTAGATCTATGATCTTATAACTTAATATCCAACACATCCAGCATCATTTCAACTTGGAGAAAGGAGAGGTTGTGCTGGTTGATTAGGTTAAGGGTTTGGTTCCATTAGGACCCGATTTCTGGGAGCAATATTCATACTCAGTTTGATTTCTGGAGGAGGAAAATGAATCTGGGGAAAAACTAAGGCAAACTGCAAATGTTTAAACGGTGACTATTAGATAGAAGTAGAATGCAAGTTAATGAAATTGCCTTATTAAAATAATTCCTTATTTTCAAAAGCCTGGATATTTCTACCTAACTAACCTTTTGGGTAGATCTCTGTGATCCAGGTTTACTGCAGTAACTATTAGCACTAAAGTCTAACTCAGGAAATCTGTTCTTTTAAAGAGTTCCCATTAAAGGGATTTTAATAGCATGCAAATTTTATTGCACCGAATTCTGAATTGCAAATAGACAAAAGGTTTGAAAGGAAAGTGTTTATGATGTCTGCCAGTGAGGATAAACAGCTGCCCACCTCTGCCAGCGCCTATGAAAATATGTTTTTAAGTTCTAAATGTGAGCTGTAATCCAGAGCTCCTTCACTTTTAAAAAATTCAATACTTAAACTGTGGGGAGAGAGGGGATCGGTGCCAGAGAAAACATTCTCATTTAATAATGTTTGAACATGGCGCTGTGATGCAGTTGGTAGCAAAGCACTGAGAAAAACCCACAACTAATCCTTCACTGCAGATGTCTGAACTCTTGACTGTCTGCCATGCTTTAAACAGCAACTTCTTTTTTCTGGGGACCCAAGGCTTGAATGACCCAGTGTAGAGAGTTGAAACTCCATACAAAAACATAAAAAAGGAAAAGAAAACTTAAGCCTCAGCTGAAGGTTTGGTAAATTGGGCCTTGGTGCTCCAGCAAATTGGGGTTCATGCTGTACCCGCCTTGGCTCACCCTTTCCAGCTCACAAGATACTCCCATGGGAGTTCCTCAGATGGAGAAGAGGGATAGTGGCTACTCAGACTTTATGGGTATTTTTGGTTTGGTTTGGTTTGATATTTTTCTTCTACCTTGACTAACCCAGTGCTAACTAGAATAAAGCAATCAAATAAAAGAGATGTGATTTTATTATGTTACCCAGCATTACAAGTAACATTAGCATTTATAGAATACTTTTCCTCCCTAAGGAGGTCAATTCAATCACCATTTTTCACATTCAACTGAATTCCACAAAACATAGACTGGGTAGTTGCTTTGGATAAGACACTGTGCTAAAACCAGTTGGGTAGAAAAACAAAAATCCAATCTCAGCCATCAAGTAGCTTATGACTTAAAATTATGACCACATGTGAATGTCTTCTCTTCATCTTATGCTTATGAAAACCCCAGAACTAAGTGATTTGGCCTTTGTTATATGGCAGGGAGGGGAACAGACCCCAGATTTTCCAGCACCTGGGGTCAGTGTTGTATTCACCGATGCCAAGATAAAAGTCATTTTCATTCTTCTAATTCTTTTTCCTGCTTTTGACTGCTCATGAAAACCTGAGTATATTGGAAACTGAGGTCTTCCAAATTAGACAAATACAAAATGCTGAAATAGAAAAGTACTTTTGTGTTTGCTTTCTAATTTGTTATGCATTTTCTATAGCTTTTATTCTGAAAATCTCTTTATTTAGTGGCTCAGTGGCATATGTCACTTAATATGGCAGACTTAGTAGGATAGAAATTATAAGTCCATACCATGGGTCTTAGGATCTCATTGAGAAGAGAGAACCTATCAAAAAATATGCCAAAGTCCCCTTTTGCAAAAATGAAGAAATCCTAGACCCTCCAGAAAAGTTGTCAGTCACTTCAGTTGTGTTCAACTCTTTGTGACCTCATCTGGGGTTTTCTTGGCAGAGATACTGGAGAGTTTGCCATTTCCTTGTCCAGCTCATTTTACAGATTAGGAAATTAAGCCAAACAGTGTTAAGTGATTTGCCCGGGGTCACATAGTTAGTGAGGCTAGCTCTGAACTTAGGGAGAAGAGTGTTCCTCATTCCAGCCCCACACTCTACCCACAGCACCATTAGCTGCCAGGCTCTCCAGATGGGTACATCAAACTATAGAAAGACTCTTCCACAGAGAAGGTAACTTTGGGAAAATTTCAGTTCAACTCAGTAACAATTTATCAACTATGATTTTCTGTGTTTTGATCCAACTTTGATGGATATACCTAAATATTGATATCTTATACTAATATCTTTATATATTAGTTCTTTACTAGATTTGAAGACATGAGTATGAACTCTGGCTCTTCCACTTACTTTATGTGTGATTTGGGGTAATTTCCTTGACCTGTTAGAACCTCAGTTTTGTCCTCTGTAAAATGGGATTAATAATAGTTATATTTTTAAAACTTGGTTGCTGTGAGAATCAAACGAGATAAAATATGTAGGTACCTTTATAAAATTTAAAGCACCATCAACATGTAAGTGATTCTCATTCTCTGACACAGGAATTGAAACTATGTTTAGTTCTTACTGCAGATTCCTAGACTCAGAGATGTCTACAAGTTTCACTGGTAGACCGAAGGCAGACAGGAGGAGAAAGAAGGGAGAAGTAAAAAAGGAAAGGGTGGAAGAAGGGAACAGAGGAGGGAGATAAAATGGAAAGAGAGGGAAAAAAAGAGAAAGAAAAACGTTCACGTTGTGGGGCATGGTGCAGGGCTATCGGTAATTGTTTCCAATGTTATTTCGTCATAACAGGGCCAAAGGTCTAACATGTAGAATCCTCCCACAATGAAGAAGTATTGATCAATTTCATGTTGGTACACTGCCTTTAACGAGCCTTGACCTATTAGTTGGTTCTTAGGCCCAAGTTTTGGCTCAAGGAATTTATATGTTTGTAAATCTAATCTTTGCAGATAAGAGTCTTCAAATATTAAAAGTTGGCCAAAAAATCCAGTTCTTAATACAATTGTCTTTCTGGCAACCTGTCACCACGCTACTCATTGTTTCAAGAAAGAGGAGTATGCAAGGAATCATTTGTCTTCAGCTATGTGCTAATGACCTACTACTAATCCTTTCTGAATAAATTCAGTATTAACTGATGTTAAGAGCATCTCTTTTCTTAGCTAGAGCTTAAAATGATGGTTGAAGTTGAGCAATGGACCATGAGGGGCACCATTTTTTAAACCATCCTTTTTTTTGCCTTTATTTAAAGGGTCTCTGAAGCTTTGTACTAATAAAAATTGTCTTTTCTCACATTTACTGAACCCTCTTGAGTCCCTCATCATATAAAACTTTAAGCCATTCATACATTCTTTTACATAAAATATCATATATATTCATTTCCCAGGACTGAAGATTTCAGTCATTCCCATTCTTCATGCACTTGTAGATTTCAAACATTAATGGAGATAAGCCAAATCAAATAGAAGCTTAAATACCAATGGTTTTATATTTATTTTGCAGTAATATTTCCACACAGCTGACACATAGTATGTACTTTTCAGTTACGTGTTCACATTATTCATTAAATGGGATAGGGTAAGTTCAGTATTTTCAGCTACTGCTTAAAAAATACTTTACAATTCTAATGTTGAGACAGAGGTTATTTTGCATCCTAGAATGCATGGAAAGCATAAAGGTTACCTTGCAGTATATTAGGGGAAAATATTTACAAATTTTTACAGTTTCCAGTTGTTATTATTTTGCTTTTGCTTTGGCTAGAACCATCTAGTAAGAATAGACTTCATTCCCATTGTTTCAAATTTGTTCTCAGTTACACTTTTCTAGCTGGGTTCTAGACCTCTTAGATTTATCTACTGATGGGGGCTAATTAGGTTCCACGGAAAGCAGATCCACCAGATGGGAGTGAGGAATCTGTGGCCTTGATCACATGTTCTAAGCCTTCTAGGTCCTCAAGAATGATCCTTTAATTGAATCCAAACTTCACAGAACAAATTTCCTTAATATTTTTGTTCTGTAAAGATTTGTTCTATAAAACTTGGACTCAGTCAAAAGATCGTACCCAAGGACTTAGAAGACCACATGTAGCCTTGAGGCTGCAGGTTCCCCACCCCTGCATTAGATTGTTCTAGTAATTTATCTGATCAGCTATCTGACCTATTGTTCTTTTTACAAAGACTGCACCCCAAAGAGGTGACCTAGTAGAAGAGTAGGCAAATTTCCAATGTCTCTTTTTCAAATGTTTTCAGTAAAACGCTAATGATTGGTGTTGCACCACTGTAGAGGAGTCCAGCTATTCCAGGTGCTGTGGGAAATTGACTTCTTTATTCCTACTCTGTCTACCCCCATCCCATCCCAAACATTTACCATTAAGAGTTATTTCTAATTAGGTTATTCAGGTTGGAAGAGGCTGATGAGTTTACTGGCCACAAGGTCAACAATCTGTTGTAAAGGACAAGCAGGGCTCTTAGGGCAGTTCCCCCATGCTGCCACTAATGCATGTGCTGGTTTCTTGTGAAACAAAATAAGTAAGATTTTAGAATGAGAAGAGAAAATGTCTTTTGTGTACATCTGTTTCATCATCAGTTCTCTCCCATGTCTACATTTGAAGTCATCTCTGTTCCAGTAATATTCAGCTTCCCAAAAGATGCCCAGTGTAATGTTCCAGAATGGGCTACAGAACAAAGCCAAACCAAAGTACCTGGTTGGGTGGAGCTCCCAATTGTGGCTATTTCAAAATCCTTATCCTCTCTGTTATCAAGGAAGTAGCCACACTAGTTACCCTACTTCCTTCTCCCCATTTGTTTCCTCTGCCCTTTTTTATAAGTCTCTCTCCCACGTTCAGAGGAAAGGAGTGATACTGTGACAAGGAAGGCCGATGACTGATTTCTACCATCCTTTTCAAAGAGATGGAGATGGCACCAGGTGCTCATGGCCAAGAACCACCAGATCACTTCTCTGCAAAAGAGGCTGAGCTATTATCTACTCAACAAAGAACAGAGCCAAGTCTTTGTCTCAGGGGCTAGGAAGGGTGCTGTCCTCCACATTCTCATCCATTGAAAGTCTCTAAAACCCCTTTGCTTTGCAATTTTTGATATACTACTCCAAAGCGAAAGGCTCCAAATTGAGCTTATTCTCCTTTGGCAACATCACAAAATAATAAGGCAACAACATGATATTTCTTTCTAATTCCATGCTTAGCCAAAGAAATCCGGATCCTAGATAACACAGGCCTCAAAATTCCACCTCATTGATATCATTTATCTCATCAGTTTGAAGGATGGGGCCAATTATTATTTTTTTCTTTTTAAAGAAAGACAGAATGATCAACCCAAACAGGCATGTTTTCCTTCATGTTGGGAAGGAGGGCAAAAACACAGGCTTTTGCTTGGTGTAGGAAGCCATGGGAAAGATAACAAGATCATTGCCAGCCAGGGTTTGCTTTCTCCTTTCCATATGCAGAAGGCAATTGGGAAGTAGAAAATGGAGTATCTCAAGTTCTGCTATCCCACTGTGGAATCCCTCCAGGGTCTTTAACATGAACATCAAAATGTCAGTTTGGTTACATGTTTAGAAAAGAAGACTTCTTCTGGGTGAGTCAGTCACTTCGTCTGCCCCACCCAAGTCACACCCTCAGAATTGTCCCCGTTCACTAGTTGGGTTTGATGGTCCTTTCCACCAATTTCTGAAGGACTGAGTGCATCGGTGGCAGTTAGACCTTCTGCATCTCAATCTGCTGGTGATAGTGCTGTGTCTGACCTTTGCCGTTCAGCTTATACACAGAGCTCTTTTGCTGTCGCTTTCTGTAACACCACACAGCACTGATAACCACCAACAGCAGTAACAAACACAGGACAGTCACTATGACGGCAATTACTGGGCCTTTACTGATGCTTGAGCAGTCCTCCCCTACACAAGACACAGTGGTTGGAAGAGGCTCTTCTTTTATGCCCGAGGTAGGAAGCTCTTGCTCCATGAATCTCTCAGAGGATGAGTCTGGGAAGCTACTATGGGTACTGAGCATGGTGGTCTGGACGGGAGGAAGAGTGGTGGCATCTTTCTCTGCATCTCTGGGTGATGGGATATAGTCAAGGGGCTGTGGATCTGCTATCGTCATTGTCCCTGGGGTTGAGTTGGTAAGGTCATAAAGTAAGGTGGACTTTGGGGATTCATCTGTTGCAAATCCCCAAGGCACAGTGGACTGATATGTGACCATGTCACTTACTCCTTTGCTGGGACTCACATTCTCAGGGGCAGTAGTAGGTGTGAAGGTCACTGGTCCATAGTCCAATGTTTTCATCAGAGTGACAGTCAACTGGGTTATATCTTCACCTACAGTGAACACGGTACTACTGGATTTTTTTACTTCTACATGGTTGGGCTGGTCAGTCATAACCAGAATACTTTCATCCAGACCCACTGACCCATCCCCCTTATCCCCTTCATCATCTTCTTCTTCCTCCCTTGTCCCATCAGTTACAGGGTAACCATCTAACCAGGATTCATCACTGCTACTTGCCATGTGCTCCCCGACCTTGCTGTCATTCCTGCCAAGAGTCGGTCCAATAGGGAAGTCAGCACTGTCATAGATCATTTTGCTCCCTGGCTCATGGAGTCTTGATTTCACTCCAATATGATTATCTCCATCAGAAAAACTCCTCTGGGCATTCTCCTCTATCATCTCCTTCTCCAACTCAGGCTCATGAAAACCCTCAGCTGGAAACCAAAATAAATGTTTCTGGCTCAACAAGGAGACTGGGGATTCTGTGGGAGCTCTGCCTTCTCCTCCAGGCAGGCCCCTCGTCTTTATGTCCTTGTTGCCAATCATGCTTTCTCTCTCTAGAGAAACAGAGATGGAAAAACCCTGCTTGAGTTTGTCCGAGGCTTCTTCCTGGTCCCTGGCCTCCTTCTCTTCCTCTCTACTCTGATCCTTCTTGTGATCTGTGAGTGGCGTTGATCTGTCATCAGGGAAATTCTCTTCATAGTCAATATGTGTCTCAGCTTCATCTAGGAAAAAAAAGGAGGGGGTGGTAAGTTGCATTAGACACCAGAGCATAGATGCTGCCCCTACCCTCCTTATATTGTGAGCTCCTTGAGGTCAGGGACTGTATTTTGTCTCTTTGTGTATCTCCCGTGCTTAGTTCAATTCCTTGCAGTAGGTGCTTAATGAATGTTCACGTATTGATTGACCCATCATGGGAATTAGCAAAGTGAGTCGTTTGTAACATGCTACCTTGTCAAAAATCATAAGCAGTGTTTGTTGCTGTATGGGGTATTTGTTATCTTGAATCTGAATGCTAGTTCCTTGAGGGTAAAGAGTGTTTTGTTTTTATCTTTATAATGCCAGCACCTAGCACCACGTCTTGCACATAGTGTGTTACTGAACTCAAGTTAACTGAATTGTGGAACTAGAACCATAAAAAGAGTCAGTGATGGCTCAGAGGTTAAAAACCTGGAAGGAAGGATGGCAGTGCCTTCAACAGAATTAGGAAAATGAAGAATAGTTTCTGCTGGTTACACATGAGGTTGGGCAGAGGCAATGTGTCTGTGGTGGCTTCTATCTCCCCATCTTGTTGTCTAATGATTTCTGCGTTTTAGCAGGTGAAAAATTTGTGTCATGTCAAAACTAGGATGATGCCTGAATACATGAATGCTTTGTGAAATCTCCCACTAGATTTTGAAATCCTTGATGGTGGGGATTGTATTTTTCTCCATTTTCCTACAGCTGTGCTTTGGATATACTTGGTGCTTAAAAAAATAGGACTGTTGAATTAAATTGAATTGAAACTCACTGAGCTGTACTCAAAGATTCAATGAACTTTGCTGAGTTTAACTTTGAAATCAAATCCAGTAAGTTTTATTTGGTTCCTATTTCCATTCACTTTACAGTTTTTGGAAGGTTCTAACACGTGCTAGGCTTTAGGAGAAATGTGAAATTTAGGTTATGATATGGCCCCACCTATGTGTAGTAGCCCTCACATAGTGAGGGAGGGAGGGGAAAGGGGAAAGACAAAATAAGTGCAATATTATGTATTAAATGCATTATAAATCATGATTCAAGTGTCCCATGAGGTTAAGGGGAAAAAGCTATTGTAAGCTGAAGGGATCAGTAGAGGCTTCAAGGAGTTGGTGCCTTTTGACTTGGAATTGAGAGAGCATTCAGGCATCATCCTAGTTTAGCAGGACACAAATTTCTCATTTGCTCAGGTGTAAAAGTCAACACACAACAGGATGGGAAGATGGCAGCCATGGGAAACACATTGTTTCTGCCCAGCCTCAAATGTAACCAACAGAGATGTTGACTGCCTTTATCTAAACATTCTATGAATCAAGGCTTCTCTCTGTTTAGGCAGATTTCTGCAGTTTGGGAATCTGAAACAAATAAAAATAAAAATTCAAACAAATTTCGAATCTCTTTGAGAACAACCTTACCTTTATCTCCCCTACCCCCTCACTCCTCATTAGCTCATTCTTTTTTGGGTTGTTTAGTCATTTTTTCAGTCCCATCTGACTCTTTGTGATCCCATTTGAAGTTTTCTTGACAAAGATACTGGTTTGTCATTTCCTTCTCCAGCTCATTTTACAGATGAAAAAACTGAGGCAGATCGATTTAAGTGACTTGCCCAGGGTCACATATCTAGTAAGTGTCTGAGGTTGGATTTGAACTGTATTCTGTCCCCTCTGCCACCTAGCTGCTCTACTCCTCATCCTTAGAGGGGATTTTCCTATGGAAAGACACAAGTACTAAAGCAAGAATAGGTCCTCGCTGTCCATTGTAACCTCTTGCCTCTCCCAGGGATTGGAGGGTAAATAGCCAGTTCTTTCTACTGGGTGTAAAGTAAGCTACAAAGTTATATCTGGAGTTTCCAGCAGACATCTTGACTGCTCCTGGCTGGAGTCTCATTCATTGTAGACAATGAGATGGTGGAGTGAGTTGGCTGGGAGATGTCCCAAGGCCCTTCTGTGTTTGTACAGTCTACAGTAGCCACCTTTATGTGGGTAGGAGCTGTTAGCTTTGGGGGTGCCTGTATGAAAGCATCCATTCAGCTCTCAGATCATCAAAGGCATAGGCTCACCCCTCCAGCTGGGAAGTCTCGATGCTTTCCCCATCCCTATCAGAATGCCCTGACTGGCTGGCTTCTTTCAGTAATGTTCTGCCTTCCTGTCCTTGCTCTGTAGACTAGAGGAAGGCACCATTGGTCACTGGATGCTCGTGTGACTAATGTTAACTATTTCCCTTACCACTTGAGAATGAGTCTTAGATTTAGTGTCAGAGGCCCTGAGTTCAAATCCCAGCTCTGGCACTTACTAGCTGGATGACTATGGGCAAATCTTCAGTTCAAAGGCTCCAGTGTCTCATTTGTAAAGATTAAGATGTTGGACAAGTGATCTGCCACTCATTTTCCTGTAGTTTCTGAACAACCATGATAATAATGCCTGTCTCTTAGGCAGAATCTTTACATACATACATTATTTCATTTCAGTCTCTCAATCACCCTGGGAGGCCAGGAGGATCTTAGAATAGATTTAGAGCTGGAAAGGACCCTAGCAATTATCTCTGTCCAACACAGACCTCTTACAAATGAGTCTGTCACTCAGCCAATAAACATTCATACACATTAGCAAAAGGCATTTATCATGCATTTACTAAAGCCAGGCAAGGTGCTGAGCTGTGAAGTTGCAAAGAAATGCAAAAGACAGGCCCTGCCCTCAAGGAACTTACACTTTAGTGGGGAATTTAATGAGAAAACGAAGGCCTAGAGCAGTTAAATTAGGGTCAAATCTCATGGTCATAAAGATAGCAAAGCTGAAAAAATAGTATGGGTATTATTGTCCTCATTTCACAGCTGAGGAAACCATGGCCTTAGAATTAGTGTCAGAGGCCGGATTTGAACCCAGGACTCTCTTGTTTTCCAGCTCTTTCCACCACTCTCCTGCCTCTCTCAAGCATTAACTACCTCTTTTCTTCAGAGAACTCCTTGATAAGAGGTAATAATGATCATGATGATAACAGCCAGCATTTATATGGTGCTTTAAGGTTTGCAAAGTATTTAAATATATTTTCTCATTTGAGCCTCATAACAGCTGTGGGAGTTGGTGCTTTATTATCATTATTTTACTGAGACTAAGAGAGATAAACCAACTGATCCTAGTCATAGAGTCAGTTAGCATTTGAGTCAGCATTTGAACTTAGGACTTCCTGTGTTACACCGTATACTATACCTTCTCTGGGTGGAGTTTACATAGAACAGCTCTCTGGAGAGGTTGTTTGTTTAGTTTATTCCTTAAGCATAAGGCCTTGAACACAGCAGCCATTTGTTAAACTGGGTTTATTGTTCTGTTGACCAACTTTGTCCTTTTTTGACGATCTCATCACCCCTTGCTCCCATCTTTCACACTGGGAAGGCTGTCACCTAGACTGACTAGCTAATGTCTGCTCATCCCACTACTGAAAAGGCGTCTCTCTGTGCCCCAAATGTGGTCATTTAATGAAACTGATCCCACTGCTCAGACCAACAATCACACTGAGGATGCTCTCAGAGCCCAGGGGGCTAATTTCACTCAAAGATCAGAGTTAGAAAGTTCAGGTGACCCAGAAAAGTTGCAGCCTGCCCTGGACATCCAGGCTTCATGTCCTATGCTTCATTCTCACAGAACACAGTGAAATAAATGTCAAAGCTGAAAGAAACCTTAGAGATAATAAGAGCCCAGTCCTAAGGTTCTTGTCAACCTGAAAGTTTGGATGAGAAAAAGGCAGCAGGCTAAATGCATACAGTTTATTCCCTTTAAGCTATGATTACATGATCATGGAGCCAGAATAAAATTATGACTGCCAAATACAAGAATGATCAGGCTTAAATACACTTTACCATGAGAAAGGAATTTTCTTAGTTGAATAAGTTGTAAATTCAATGAGACGACAATTAACAACGTAGTATCAGTTGGAATTTATGATTCCAGGATGTCTGACTTTCCTCTATATAGCATGTGTCTCTGTGATACCAGATAATGAAAAATCCCAGCACTCTGGTTGCAGGCATCCTGTCATAAACAGATCTTTGAAATTGCTGACACAGAAAAGGGTATTTTTAGAGCAAAGGAAAGCAGTCTGATTGATTGGTTCAGGTTTGGATCCTTATTAAAATCAAAAATTTATATTAAATGATTATCATTCTAAACCCTGGGCTTTCCTTAATGTCTTGGCCCTGGGCAAAAGGCAACAAGAGAAGGGCTAATAGAATTTTTAAAGTAGTTACATGCAAAAGAAACATAAGACTCTGATTAATGATAGATATTATTAGATAGATCTATCTAATGATAGATACAAATACTTTGTATTTGTAAAATACATGGTACTTTGTGGTACACAGAGCATATTTTCTCCATTTGACATATGCGGAAACTGAGGCTCAGAGAGGTCAAATACCATGGACAAGTTATATGGCTAGTACCTGGTAAAGCCAAGACTAGATTAAATTACACTGACATTTTTTATTTCTACTTCACCCTCATTTTCTGAATACATCCTTGCCTCTTTACCACTCAGTGAGTCATTCCTTGTAATAATGCATTAAAAAGGGAAAGTTCTGCCAACTACCCAAGAAGTCAATCAAATAATGCAGAATATATATTCTATACTCCTGGTCCCTCACCTTTGCAAAGAAAGAAGGGCAGTACATTGTTCTCATTGTTTCTCTAGGGGGCAAGCTTGCTCATTATAATGATATAGCTGAGCCCAGGTCTTTACACTTCCCACAGTCTCTCCACCCACCACCTTCATCAACAAACAAGAAAAAGAAGAAAGAAGACAAGAACTTCCACCATTCTAGATTTTTGTTTTGTTATGTGTTGGTTTTCTTAGAGCTAAGTAAGGGAGAGATCAAACAGAAGTGTAGATCTCCAGACCTGACAGGGAAAATCTGAATCTGCTGACCCAGAG
This sequence comes from Bettongia penicillata ogilbyi, assembly GCA_023548195.1. Taxonomy (NCBI): domain Eukaryota; kingdom Metazoa; phylum Chordata; class Mammalia; order Diprotodontia; family Potoroidae; genus Bettongia; species Bettongia penicillata. The sequence goes on along the minus strand of JAJHZJ010000166.1, from coordinate 4,353,548 downwards.
CAGGATTGTCACCAACAATTTTCATGGGAGTGCCTCCATACTCCTATATTAAGACACTGGTGATTCCACTGGACAACCTAACTGGGTAACTGACCAGTAAGGAAAAACAGAGGAAAGAACAAGCAGGAAACCAAGAGAGGAAGAGAAAGGAGGAAAGGAAAAGATGGAAGGACTGATGTCAATGCCAGCCACAATTCAGTGGCCACTGCTTTCAGTGGCCATAGGCTATCCAGATTATATCTTTTGCTTCTACTGAGGGCTGGCATCAACCCACCTAGATTCTCTGAACTGGAGCATCTCAACACTCTCCCCTCATCTTAGAAAGCAAAGTCTGTGAAATAGAGACAAGTATTTATGTGGGGAGACAGAACCTGTTCAACATGGCACTCTCCTAGGCTGCCAGTTCTTCATGGGTTTTTTTTTTTTTTAAGTGTGGTTAGCCCTTCATAATCTGGCTTCAAACTATCTTTCCAAACTGATCCTATGTTACTTCCCCCTCCCTCATGCACATTCTGACTCCACTGATTGGCTGGGTCAATCCCCATGCGTGACATTCCATCTCCTGCCTGGGTCTTTTCCTAGGTTATATTCCCTCTTCACCTCCAACCTCTTGACATCCCTGGTTTCCTTCAAGGCTCTGCCCAACTTCCATGGTTAGTAATGCTCCCTCAACAGAAATCACTTTGTATTTATGTTGAATATTTTTTAGTATCATTTTCTGTGTGCACTTATTGTTTCTTCTTAATAGTATTGAAGTTCTTTGTGGGTAGGGGAAGTTATATGTTATATGGGGATATGTTATATTCCCAGTGACAACAGTAGTGTTTGAAACATAAGTGATTACTAATTGACTGTTGAATTGAATTAAATAATTGAAATAACTGTTATTAAACTCTGTAAGCAAACCTGTCTTCCTGAAAGTAGCTATATCCTGTATCATATCAAGCTATATCAAGTATCATATCATTTCAGTCCAGTCCACACATCAGTTTTAAGATTTAATATGAGGGCTCTTGGTGGTATCCAACTCTCAAATGATACTTTGACAGATATGAAGATTTCATCAATGTGGGTGCTACTTACAGTTAATACAGGTCATAATCCCACCTTCAAGGCTCCATCTTAAGAGAGCCAGTATTGATGCTGGATATCACAGGGAGTTGTAAAAAGAGATAGATGATTGGCCTTGAAATCAGGTGTACTGGGGTTTTAGTCCTATTTTTGACTATACTATTTCCCAACTTAATTATAAGTAAGTTGCTAGCTTTCTTTCATTTGGCAACTCTCTAAGACTCCAAATTTCAAAGAGTTGTGTTTTCATCATTACTTGGAGCTCTCTTTCCCCTGAGATCTGTACTGCCCTCCTGAAAAGTCTCACCTCCTTGTTTTTGTTGCTATGAATCAGTCATTAGATGTACTCATCAACTGAACTACCTTGTGCTTCATTCTTGGCTTGGCTGTTTTGTGTCCAATACTACCATTATTTCTGTCAGAATGTAAGCTCATTGAGGGTAGGAGCTATTTCCCTTTTGTTTTTCTAGGTCTGAGAGTAGTGCCTAGGTACAAAAGAGGCACTTAATGAACATAGGTGAACAGGTTAATACAGTTCTTTTCATGTTTTGTTATAATAACTATTATCATCATTGTTATTTTTCTACTTAAAGTCCTATACCAATGCCTCATCATGACATGGAGGTGATCTTGGCTCTAGAGGGTCGTACCAATACAACATAGATTCTGGCAGGTGCCACTATGCTGAGAGGACTTTGAGCAATGCTCAAAGGACTAACCCAGAAAAGTCTGGAAAGCCTCAGTCACTAGGTGATGAATATATTTTGGCCAAAATGACTCATGAAGAATGTCTCTTCATGGAGAGGGTACAATATGCATCGGTAGGGGAAGTACCCAATGGCAATTAAATCAGGGACCTTTGGAAGCACTGAAGTATGAAGAAGAATAAGGAAAAAGAATAAGAATTTATTCTAAATCTCACCCTGACTAGATCTGTAAGACTTTCACTGGGATACCATCCCATGAAACATTTCAAATCCCAATTTGAACTTAATGTGAAAAATATCCCAGGGAGTGAGAACAGAGGACCCACAGTTCATTGACTAGAATATAAAGAGCTCAAGGAGACAGTAAATCAAACAGCATCTGGCTGTGAAGGGGCAGAAGGAGCTGATTCCCTCACAGCCAGAAGAGATGCCCAGGCCAGGGCCTGGGAAAGTGGCCAGTGATGTCATCTGGGAGTCTTGTAGTTTCAGGATAAATACTCTGACACTGTATCATGGGATCAATATGTCCCAAGAGATATTTTTTTTAAAAAAAGAAAGATCCTTCACATATATTTTCTACCTAAATACTCAATTGGTAAAATTGTGAAGAAATTAACTCCAAGAGTTCAAAGAGACTATCTAATCTATGCCTCCCCCAACCTTCCACTCATCACCCCTGCCTCCTGCAACTCCAAAACCAATTAGGATAAATGACTATCAAGAGAATTTTTAAGAGCTCCAGAGAGAGACAAATTCACAACCTCCACCAGCTTAGCAACTTTCACAACTAAGGAAGTCTGCCTCATTTCTGTTTTCTTCTCAAGCTTAAGTTAAACCCATGTCCCTTTTCTTAGTTAATTTTTTTCAAGAAGAAGGAGGGGAAGGAGAAAAGCCAAATAAAGCCTTTGCAACAAATAGATATAGTCAAGTAAAACGAATTTCCATGAAGGCCTATGGCTTCTTCTGGTCCCCTAAGAAAACAACACTGGATGTTTAGCTATGGCCACATCCCCCTCACATTTCCCCCACCCCCTCAAACAAAAATATTACAGGAAATGGAATGAGTTTTTGTAAGAGCATCATTGTCTTGACTCATTGATTGTTATCAACAGAGAACCCATTTTTAATTAGCTTTCTTAAATATGCCTGTGGAAGCTCTATAGACGTGCTTGGACAAGAGTCACACAGGATGGTAAAGGGCTGATGAATCACTGGATCATAAAATTATAAAGTTGCAGGCAGCCTCAAAGGCCATCTCATCCAGCCTCTTATTTTTTATAGATGAGGAAACTGAGGCACATAGACAAAAAGTGACTTGTCCAAGGTTACCAAGGCAGTAAATAATGGATCCAGGATTTGAACCTGTCCCAAGATGGTAACTTTAGCCTTCATTCCACTATATCAGAGGAGGAAGTATCTGTGCTGATAAGATCACAGATTCATTGAAGTATCAAATTTCCATTCTTATTATTGCCTTAGCTAATTCCTCTCATCTCATAAGACTTCTTTCCTTCCATCAGTCCTGCTTCACTCACCCCCAAATGCCACAAAACAGTTCATTTGAGCCATATTTTACTCATACCATAATTGTGATCTCCAACTAACTAACGTTTTTTAAACCTGCTCTCATGATGCCATCTTGCACAATTATAAAGCGTTTACTGCTTTTGTACAGTGTCATTTTAATGTCATACAATATTTCATCCTCATCCTCCCATCTCTCCCCACCTACCTTTTTTCTTCACTTTCCTATTTCTGGGGAGGGTTCCATCATGCCTTGAAAGCTCTGTCTTCACCTCCACCTCATTGAAGCTTTTACTTCCTTCAAAACCACTCAGGGATAGCCTCCTCCAGGAAGCCTTTCCTGATTTCTCCCCGTTGTTAGCACTATTTTCCCCTCTCCTCCAATTGCTATCTATTCATTTTGTACATACTTCTACCTAATCGTCTTTTTATAAATAGTGGATCTCAGTAGAACATGAACTCCTTGAGATCAGAGATTTTGTTTTTGTCTCCGTTTCTCCAGAGTCCAGGAAAGCACTTTGGCAGAGAGTAGATGGTCAATAAATACTTGTGAAATTGAATTCTACTAAATTTCATTAGAGCTGGCAGAGGCTCAAGGGGTATCTCTGTGCCGAAATTCTCACCTTGGATTCTGCACAAAAATCAACTTTTGCAATGAATTGTAATTTTTTAACTTTAAAAAGACTTTATGACTGTGGTCTTTTTTATTTCATAAGAAATGTTTCTGTTGTTTGGTTGTTTCAGTTGTGTCCAACTTTTCATGACCCTATTTGGGCTTTTCTTGGCAAAGATACTGGAGTGATTTGCCATTTTCTTCTCCAGCTCATTTTACAGATGAGGAAACTAAGGCAAACAGGGTTAAGTGACCTACCCAGGGTCACACAACTAGTAAATGTCTAAGGCCAGGTTTGAACTTACAAAGACGTGTCTTCCTGATTCTAAGCCCAGTGTGCTATGCACTATGGCACCAGCTGGCTGCCTCAGCACTGTTTCAGCCTCTGTCAAACAAGATTTAGATTCTGAGTGATCATTTAAGGTGCCTTTCAGTTCTATGATCTCACAGGTGGGTGTGATCCGTACAACTAAGGGAAGGCACGATAAACATTTTCAGGGATTTTGGTTCCAATGAATTGTAACAGGCTTAATCCTTAGTTGCCCTGATAACACCATGGAATAATTATGGCAGTGCAGTTTCAAAAGTGCAAAGGGTCTTGGACTTCAAGTCAGGAGGACCTGAGATCAAGTGCTCTCTCTGACATTTACCAGCTGTGTGACCTTGAGCAAGTCACTTAAGCTCAATTAATCTCACTCTCTTCATTCATAAAATGGTGATAACAATACCTGCAGTACCTACCTTTACGGGTTTTTGGGAGGCTCTAGTGAGACATGTAGATCTCTTTGCATGACTTTAAAATATTATTTAAAGTTATTATTAATTAGGAACAGAGATCATAGATTCAAATCTCAAAGCAGCGGTAAATGTTTAACAACTGACTTCCCCCCAGAATGTACATAAGACATACTTTCTAGTTTAATCTGCTTAACTTTTTTTCATCACTTTCTATTCTAGACAATCAACAAAACAATAGAGTCCTGATTTATAGCATGTATATGTGCATGTGTGTGTGTGTGTGTGTGTGTGTGTGTGTATAATTTTGACGATTACCCAGGTGTAAATGCCTCTTGTGAAAATTTAACAATCAGCTCATTACAAGGTAGTTTCAGCATATTCCTGGCTAGAAGGGACTTTCAAGACCATTTAATCCACCCCCTTTCATTTTAGAGGTCATGGTCTCATAGGATTTAGTGCTGAAAGGGATGTCAGAAGCCATTCAATCCTTTCACTTTACTGATGAAGAAACTAAGGTGCAGTTGGCTTAAGTGACTTGCCCAGTTGGTTTAAGTGACTTGCCCAGGGTCACACATTTGAACTCCTGGAGTTTTGTGACTCCAAGTTCACACTCTATTCACTATAGCGCCACCTAGCTGCACTTCAAAACCTTTTCCCATGTCATTAGGAATGCACTGCATGTCATCCAGAGCTCTTGTGACATGCCGAAGAGCTTCCAAAAATCTTGCTCCCTGCCAATCTGGAAGATTACACTATAAAGAATTGCTCTCTGAGGGCTTCTTTCTTAAGTGGAAAAGTTAAAAAACAAGTGTGCTTCTGCCATCACTCACCTGCCTCTGACTCCCCATCTAAATACCACATCATAACAAAGTTCTCTGACAAAAGGAAATTCTGTGTTTCTCTAATGTCCAGGCACGAGATGAGGACAAGTTGAAGACATGTCAGTGCAAGGGACATGTTTCCATGGTATCCTCCCACTAAGAGAAAATACCTCACTGAGTTTATCAAGTCAGAAACCTAGATTTATTTTGTTGGCACCCACTTTATAAACAGCAATCACCCACCCTGAGCAAATTACCAGGTGTGCTGGGTGAATGACAATGCATGTGGATTTCATTCATTTCACACTTGATTTGACTAATTATTTTTTGTTTAGTGGTTCATTAAGTCATTGATTTGGGGGCACCTTCAAGGTAATTTGATATATCCACCATCCAAATCATGAATCCTGTTTGAATCCTCAAAATAATGGTCATCCAGACTCTACCTTAGGGACTCCAATAACAGGGAATTTATTGCTCCATTGAGGCAGGCTTCTCTATTCTTGGATCATTTTAATACTTAGGAAGTTTTTCCTTGTATTGAGCCAAAAGCTACTACTCTTGATGGTTTATGGATAACTTCCACCCAAGTGGGAGCCAAATAGAACAAGCCTAATCCCTGTTCTTATATGGCAGCCCTTCAAATAAGTTCCTATCAAAAAATCAGTTTGTTTTAGGCAAAAACAGACCTGACTTGCTGGTCCCTCTATTTGCTACCCCCATCTGCCTGTTGGACCTTTGCACAGGCTGTCCGCCATGGTGGGAATGCTCTCCTTCTATCTCTGCTACCTCTTGGAATTCGTAACTCCTTTCATGGCTCAGCTCAAATGTCATTTCCTTCAAGGGGACTATCCTGATTCCCTCCTTTGTTAGTCCACCCAGCCCCTGGAAAGCCCTTTTAAAAGGCTTTATTTTGCATACATCCTCTATTTGTGTACACGCTGTATCTTCCAGGAGAACGTAAGCTTCTTAAAGGCAGGGACTTCTTTCACTTTGGTATCTATATCCCTGGCTCCTAGTACAGTGGCTGGCACAGTGATGAGTCATAAAAGCTTATTGATTCATTAGTTGATTAGGCAAATGTGAAAGCTACATCTGTAAACTGAGGCTCGCAGGGTAGCTATTTAGGATCGAGCTGAGCCCACCAGGGAATTCTAAGTCCAAAACTGGGTTTTCTTTCTAACTCTACCACCAACTTGCAAGAGGATACTAGTCAAGTTACTTTAACCTGATCTCAGTTTTTCTGTCTACAAAATGGATGGGTAACAACTGAGAAAGAATATTATAGCAAAGCATTTTGGTATCTTTAAAGGCAGCGAAAATTATAGCAAAGACTGCTGAGGACTACAGTCTGGACCTCAGTTCTGCCAGTTCTCAGCTATATAATCTTAGATGAATCTCTTTCTCTCTCTAAGCCTCAGTTTCATTATCTGTAAAATGGAAAAGTCATCTATCTATCTATCTATCTATCTATCTATCTATCTATCTATCTATCTATCTATCTATCTATCATCTGTATGGACCCTTTTAGTTTTAAGTACCTTGCTTGGGAACATGCAGCTTATAAGTGTCAGATCTGATACTCAACATTTTTAGAGATGGAAGGGTCTTGAGGGTGGACCAGTCTTGGCACTTTACAGATGAGGAAACTGAGGCTCAGAGGCCGCACAGCTTACAACTGTCAGAACTGGGACTTGACCCAAGGTCAGAGGAGCAGGAAAGGGTCTCAAAGATCTTCTAAGTTACCTAGCCCACCCCCTTCTTGTGCCAGATGAGGAAGAGCCAGTCACACAGAGCTGGGGGCGGGGAGGGTTTAAAGAGGTGGGAGAGGCTCTAACTCCAAATTCAGGGCTCTGTCTACAGCACTACCATCCATCACTGTAAATAAGTAATACATCCAGATAGAAAATACTTTTTTTCTGATCACAGTGCAGCAGGAAATATGGCTGTTTTGTCCAGACTGTTCTTTATAAACCATTTGGGAGGATCTTCCTCAACCCTGCAAAAGGCTTCATTCCTCTACCCTCCATTCTTTGAGCACCTCCCTCCCTGATGTGAAAATGTGCAATAAAGGAACAAATCCTTGGTTCCATAGCAAACCTGCACCCTGAGCCTCATTCCCCAAGTGGCACAGCACTTTTTTTGCCCCTCAATCTATTCTGAACTACAATACTAAATCCAGGCTCTTTTCAGGCAAGCAGAGACAGGGGACAAGGGGTACAGGAAGAGTATGTTCTCTCTACTGCAGAAGAAATAATAATAAACTGCAAAAATATACATTTCCCAGTCCCCTGCCAAAGTTTGCTATGTTTAGGCTGAATATGCCTGTGTTCTCTGTTAGAACAAGTCCCCTTTCATGATGGGGAAAGACAGGAAACAGTAACTCTTCGGGACCTTTTTTCCTCAAAAAGTTTTCTCGATTAGAAATTATGGGCTATTACCTCATGTGTGTAATGTGCTAGAGGGCCTCTTGCCACAAATTATTTGACTGTGATGTATTTCTTTGTTTCTTTGAGGTTGCCACAAGACACCAAAAAGTCAAGAGCTAGCATACGGGAATGGTTTAGTGCATGTGATTTCAGTCATTGCTGGATCACTGAGGCTCAATCAACTCTACATTTCATCATTAAGAGATCCTACGTAGCTGACCATAAATGGGTTGCCTGAGCTAACATCTGACTGGCGTCATTAATAACAGGCAGTGGCGAGGCCTGTCAGGTGAGGGTGGTGTCTGACCTGGGCGACATCCAGTCAAGGCAGGCCATGGAAGCCGGCCACATGGAAGCAGCTTGGTTAGTGTGCCAGCAGCTTCCCAGCTATCATTCTCAGATTCCATCATCTCCTTTCAACTACAGACAAATGCACGGTGTCAAGAGCAGGTGAGCCACTCCAAAAACCATTCATTCTTTGCCCAGATAAGCAGCGGCCAAATATTCTGTGATAGCAGATGCTCAAAGCATCTTTGTGGGCTACTCAGTATGCTTTCGGCCCCAGTCCCACCAGGCTAGCTAGAGTCCTTTGCATCTGTTCCTTACCTGTTGTTTTCCTGCTCTCGCCTCTGTTAACCCCACCTCACTCATCTTTACACTCCCCACAATCCCTCACTGCCACCACTATTGATTTGGAAGGAGGATGAGTGTGGGAAGAAGGACCCTCCCATATACATTATTTACTTTCTTTGCCTAGAATGTAAAACAGGCGGAAGGTGGTAGTGTTTCTTAAAGTTGTCCATAGGGTACTACTTAAAAGAAATCATTTTGTTTCTTTGAGGACAACATATCCCTCTTCCTTCCTATTTCTAGCACCAACCATGTGCTGCCACTATGGATAGAGTACCCACCTTGGAGTCAGGATAGACCTGAATTCAAATCCAGTCTTAGACAGGTACTAGCTGTGTGAATCCAGGCAAATCACTTAACCTCTGTTGGCCTTAGTTTCCTCATCTCTAGAATGGGGATAATAGCACCTAATTTCTAGGGTTGTTGTGAGAATCAAATGAGTGCTTGGCACATCCTAAGTGTTACATAAATGTTAGCCATTATAATATATATTTTTATAGAGTATAATGGAATGGCAGGAACAAAGATCGACACTACTCAGTATACATCAAGGACGTTGGCAGAGATTTAGGAATATGGTTTCCAGACCTGGCTATTATTGATTTAATAGGAAGATGGGCAAAGGCAGAGATGAAGCAAAAGCCAGAGGGAGAGCAAAGGAGGAATGAAAGAACTTGACTAAATAACTTATCCAAAAGTGTGTGGTTCTGCCATTGTACTGAACCTCTTCACTTTGATCAGGCAAGTGAGCAGCAAGGGTGGCTCTCTGGTTTGGGGTTCTGGAGGAAAGGCATTCTTAAGTTGCTGGAATAGGAAGAAGGAATGAAGGGCCTCTCCTACTGCTGCCAGTAATATGTTGAGTGCTTTTTTATGCCCAGGACAGTGTCCAGCCATAGAATCAAAGGACATTAGACGTCTGGTCCAACCCCTTCATTTTACAGATAAAGCAATAACCAGAGAAGCAAAATGACTGGCCTGAGGTCATACAGATAGGGTCATATAGGTCGTAGAATTATTAATTTTAGAGCCTGAAGGACCTTAGAGGACATTGAGTACAACCTTCTCATTTTACATGAGGAAAATGGCAGTACTGGGAAAGTAAATGATTTGTCCAGGTTCACACAGCCATTAAATGTCTGAGGCAGGATTTGAACTCAGGTTATCATGATTCCAATTCTAGCTCTCTATCCACTATATCTACTCCCTCTTAAATCCAGGTCTTCTAACTCCCCAGTGTATCTTTAGGGTCTGAATTCAAATCCCAGCTAAACCACCTACAACCTCACTTTTCTCAGCTGTAACATGAAAGGGTTGCACTGTACGACCTCTATGGTCTTGTCTCTAAATTATATGGTCCAATGAGCAGAACTAGAAAAAAAAGTTTAGGATACAATTGGATGTCACTGAAACACTCAACAGGAAGACCAAGAAAGTGTAACCACTTGAAGACATTTGCTACTTCCTAGTTTTGCTTCCATGGAGGGGGTGGGGGCAGAGAGAGAGAGGGGAAGAAAAGCCCCTGTCTTTCATCTGTGCCTTCCCCAGAGCCCCAGGACTCTGGCTACTCCCAATCACATTTAGTATGTTCTCCTGATTTTTCCTTATCTCAAATGGAAAATTAAACCAGTTTTTGTCAGAAGGACTACTGATTTAAACATTTTCATCAAACATTTCATCAGAGAATTGAGAGCCTAAAAACCCTTGAAGACCATTGAGTTTGGACATTTGCCCAAGATAACTCGAGTGGTAAGAAGTAGCCTCAGGATTTGAACCAGGAAGACCACAGCTAGTTTTCTATTTTATATGGCCATGGGGACATTGGAGAAACAGTGGACCAGAATTAACAAATGACTTTCTTAAACCTTCAAACAACTTAAATGACAGGGTCTCAACATGCCCCAGGTAACTCAATTGCTACCCAGATACCAATTCCCTGAAAAAACTGACGAACACTGCAGAAATGGCCACAGAGAATGACCAGGAACAAAAGTTTGACCTGAGTGCTACAAACGCGAGTCTCTTTTAATGACTCCCCATTGTCAGATCACCAAGTCAAAGGGTTTTAGGTTTAGAACTGCAATGGATGTCCAAGGTTGTTCCACTTTTCCATACCTGGTGAAATGGATCACTCAGAGCCAAAGAATTTAAAAGAAAAATCCACGTAAGAAAAGTCTATTTAAAGATCCCTGGTTAAAAGCTATTCCCTGGGTAGTTAAGAGTAGTGCAGAGGATATAGGCTACTGGTAAGAACTTTCAAAGCTATTGGCAAAGGGGCTCTCAAGTGGCCGAGGAAAAGCAAACCACCACAGGTCTGCTCTAGAATTTTCTTCAGTGGCCCCAGCTGGTATTGTGAAAAGTCAAGAGGGTGATTGGGAGAGTTAACACACTTCTCCCCCAGTTCCACGTGTCCTGCCCCACAATAAAGGTCATCATTTTAGGCAAAATGAGTCTCACCTTACTTTGAGCTTTTCCTACCATGAGGTCATAGAATCACAGGATTTAGAAAGGGAAGAGATCTAAGAGAAAATCTAGTCTGTCCCCACTTTCCCCATTTTACAGATAAGCAAACTAAGGCATGGTGGGAAGGGGGGATGTGAACTAACTTGACCGAAGTCATTTAGAAAGCATATGTGTCTTTTAAAGCCCTCAGTAATCTGGCTACTTCCTACCTCACTTGGGTCTTACTCCTCACACTTTCCTCCGTCCTCCGCAAACCAGTTGACATGGGCCTCCTTGCGGTTCCTTATAATAGACATTCTATCTCCTGACCAGTGTTTTCACTGGCTTCCCCCTTCCCCGGTCCCCAGTGCTTTCTCCTCTCTTCCTCCCCCTTCCTCTGCCTTCTTTCACATCTCAGTTAATATCCCACCTTCTGCAAGAAGGCTTTTCTGATCCCCCTAAGGCTGTGCCTATCCTCTCTTATTTATCTCCAATTTATCCTTGGTACATCTTATTTCTCTGCAAATGGATTCCCTCTTTAGACAGTGGGTTCCTTGAAAATTGGGACTATCTTTTGTCTTTCTATGTATCTACAGCCCTCAGTGCCTGGCACATAGTAGGTGCATAATAAATGCTTGTTGACTGACCCCTGACTGAATATGGCAGAGCAGGATTTGCCCCAGGCCCTCTGATGCCAATCTTCTTTCTCTTTTGGACCATGGCTATTTGTGTTCTTCACTTGCCTCATCATGGGGATGGTGGATGACACTGGATACTTTAACGCCATGCTAGCTGGGCACCAGCTCTGGCAGGTCCCACCAAGGTTGGAAAGACAGCATGGGTCCAGTAATGACTATGTCAGTTTCTGAGAGCCAGCCTAGTCCTAATAGGAGACACCCATCACCAGGCTGGCTGCAGTGTACTAAAGGTTTTTGGTCCTAGAATACACAAACAAACAAATAAATAAAGCAAAACATGGAGGTTCCATGATCTTGGTCAGTGGAATAAATATTCACAGACAGGATCATAGATCCTTGACGTATTGATGTGAAATTACCTGTGTATGTGTTTCATCATCCCATTATATAAGCTACCTGAGGTCAAGGATCATGCCTTATTTTTTTAATTGTCATTATTTACTTATATTTTGAATTACATTTTATTATTTTTTCAATTATTAAGCATTTATTTTCTCACCTTCCTACTTACCCAGATCTTCCTTGGGGGAAAAAAATGAAAAGAAAACCCTTGTCCCAAATATGTATAGACAAGTAAAAGAAATTCCTTTTAGTCACGTACAAATACATGAGTCATTCTGTATATTTAGTCTACCTCTTCTCTATGGGGAGTGGAGGGATATGCTTCATCATTGTTCCTCTGAAACTATGGCACCATGCCTGACTCATCTTTATGTTCTCCAGCACCTAGTTTGGGGCATTGCACATAGCAAGGTTTAACAAATATTCCCCTAATCTAAGTGAATTGGATACTTTAAAGTGGATAATGTGCAGATTAACTGCCTCCGTATGTATATTCAGTTGTTTTCAGTCATGTCCAACTCTTTGTAATCTCATTTGGGGTTTTCTTGGTGAAGATACTGGAGCAGTTTGTCATTTCCTTCTCCAACTCCTTTTACAGATGAGGAAACTGAGGTAAACAGGGATAAGTGACAGTCACACAACTGGTAAGTGTCTGGGATCATATTCGAACTCAGGTCCACCTGACTTCAGGCCCATTGCTCTATCCACTGTACTCAAGTGTTTATTCATAGGACTCCTTTACATTAGGCTTCCCCCAAAGGGCTTTTTGTTTTGTGAGTTGTGCCTATGGATATTTCCTATATTAGAGATTAAAATGATATCATAAAAATAGTTTTGACTCTGAGGAGGCCTCAAAAGGGCCTTAGGGACTGCCAGGGGTTCCTGGATCACACTTTGGGAACCAGTGACCCACTCGGTGGCATGTCACTAAGGGGCTCAAGGACCAGCTGCCTTCCAATTCATGATCAAGTCTAAATGCAAAGTTTCTGAATTCCAGATCCCAGGTTGTAAGAAGGTGATCCTGAGAGCTCAGAAAACAAATGTAGCTCCAGACATACGGAGCCACTCACACCACTCCTGCTTTGACGAACAATATCCTTAGTTCACTAGCATGGGTAGAAACTTCAACTCCACAAAATAGCTCTGAAAGCAGTCCCCTGGGCCTTCTCTAGCATCAGGAATGGCCTTGTTGCCTTCATTCAGTAAATACAAGAAGCCTACTAAAGGATCCCAGGGTGAGTCAGATCCAGTCTTTGTGTGACCATGTCAAAGAAAAACATGTGATCAGCCCTCCAGGACCAGAGGTTGAGCTCCGTCTTCTAGTGCAGATGACTGAGGACAACTGGCCTCCCTACATTTAGTGAGAAAAAAATAGGGGATACAATTTGTAAAAATCTGCTGAGTCCAAACCTGGGAAATGGAACAAGAATCTCCATTTCTAAGAGTGTCCTTTCTCCTCTCATCTCCTCACAAATACCTTCTCGCTGAACATCATGTTTAATGTCTAAGAGACTTATCTCTTGTTCTGTGAACCTTGGCCTACACCTGCTATGTGGAGACCAGGGAGTTTCTTAAGGCATATCTGAGCCATCCAGGCAGAATTGGAGCATCCGCATGGCTTTGGGATAACAGCTCTGCCATTAAGCAAGGGACTTTTATGTACTAGCCAAACGAATTGCTCTAGGGAGAGGGGAGGAGAGAGGGAGAGACAGAGAAGACATAGGAGAGACCAGGAAAGGAGAGAGAGATAAAAGAGAGAGAGGAGGGGATGAGAGAGGGAGAGAGAGAGGACAGAGAAGAAAGAAAATAGGAGAGAGAAGAGGAAAGGAAAGAGAGAAAGAAGGAGAGAGAAAAATAAAGAGGGGAAAGAGAAGAAACAAAGAAAATAGAGAGAGAAAGAGGAGAGAGAGAAGATGAAAGGAGAGAGGGAGAGGGAATATCAATTATAATTATTTAAATACCAGACATTTAGAAGATTGATTTTCCAGGTCTGTCCTGCCACTAACAACCCAGTACAGACGTTAGCTTAGTTATTTGCTTTCCTCAGTTTTCTTGTCAAAACCTCCTTATTTTCTTCTATAGTTGATTACCTGGAAAAATCAATTGCCTAACCATAAAACCCTAATTAATCTAGGCCATCTCCAGTCTAAGTGGAGTCATAATCATCTTCTATTCATCAAAAACTCTATTTAAGGTATCCATGGCCATGGATTATAAGGTCCTCTGATGGGCCTGGGGTTAATAGGGGACACTTGGCATGATCCCACCCTGGATGCTCAATAACTGAGCCTCAAATTCCTGTTTTGTAAAATGAAGTACCTACCTCACAGGTCTGTTGTGAGGCTTAAATGAATAACATAAAGGGTAAAGCACTGTGTAAATATTAAAAAAAAATTTATATAGCACTTAATATGTGCCAGACCCTGTGCTAAGTGCTTGACAATAATTCTCATTTGATCTTCACAACAACCCTGGGAGGTAGGTGCTATTATTATCTCCATTTTCCAGATGAGGAAACTGAGGCAAATAGAGGTTAAGTGACTTGTCTAGAGTCACACAGCTAGTAAGTGTCTAAGGCTGGATTTGAACTTCCTGATTACAAGCCTGTCTGGTGCTCTATCTACTATGCTACTGAAAAACTCATTATCTTTACTCCATTCTGTCTCAGGTATTAGCAGTCGCTCCCTCTCAAAATTATTTTGTATGATTTTGTATTTCTTTACTACATGTTATGTCTGTCCCATCTGTATCCCCAGTAGATGAGGGCAGGGACTTCTAAGTTACTGTCTTTGTATCCTTAGGACCTTGAAAAGTGCCAGCTATTGCCTTGTAGGTGCTTAATAAATGCTTTTCCTAATGATGAGTTGAATTGAAGTATTATGTTAATGGGAGGCATCAACATTAGCATCTATGAATAGGAGTAGTTCTAGTACAAATTTCCCTCCTACCTAGACTAAGCTCCCCACATTTCTCTTTCCCCTGGGTAGCAGTGGAGAGCCATTCTTAATTTGTCCAGCTAACTGACCAAACAACTAAACAGTAAGCTGGTGGTAAGAAAACGGAGAAGCAGTGCATCAGTAAGCATTTATTAAGCACCACCTCTGTGATGGGCCCTGGAGATAAAAAGACAGAAATGAAATCAGACCCTGGCCTGGAAAAGTATACAGTCTAGTTGGGAGAGACTCTGAGTGTGTGTGTGTGTGTGTGTATGCGTGTATCTCTGTATGCATATAAATCTCTCTTTTTGGTAGAAATATAGGTCTATATAGATATACACATAGATCTATCTATATAGATATAGATAAAATATACATGTTTATAGGCACACACATATAGGCACACACATATATCTGAAAGTGACATGTGTATGTGTGTTTGTGTGTAGCACCTAAGCCTCCAAACCCACTGATACGGGACCCACTATTCACTGGTGGCGATCAATGCCCCATGTCAGTAATAGGGTTTAGTGGAGAGTTGGTCAGAGCAGTAGAGATGAGAGATTCACTTTCTTTAGTTTCTTCAGGCTCTCCAGTGTCTTTGGAGACTTTCAACTTCCAGAGTTACAAAAGAAGACATGTGGGATTCCGACCTCTCTTCAGGGCCACGAAGGGAGAAATAATCTGGGAAGAAGTCAACATGAGAGGAGCAGTCTCCATCATGTCCCTATCCTTAGCTTGGTAAGAATGCAGGGTGAGAATTGGGTCTCTGACTCTCTCACTGTCTCTGTCTATCTCTGTCTCTCTGACTCTGTCTCTCTGCGTGTCCATGTCTATCTCTCTCTCCATTGAGCTAAGATACCTTACACCCAATGGGAGAGTTCCTTCTCTCTGTATTGCCTGGTATGTGTTCTCATATGTATACTCTCTCCGACTTCTGTTTTGCTATGGACTTGGATAAACAGGTTTCTTTGCCATAGGCTATGTGTGTGTTCATTGTGGAACTGGTGTTGGGTAGAAAGAAGTCAAGCCTTGGATATAGAGCTTGGGTTTTCCTTTTCCCACTAAAGAACTCTGATCAGGAGGTTAGCTTGAACTGAGAACTACATCTCTTAAACTTAGAATGTTTAAGGGAACAGATAAATATAATTCTAGCCCAATACCCTTCTCTAAGGAGAGCAGAATGGTCAGTCCCTGCACTTCATTTCCTGCCTCCCCTTCTGGGTGGAAGGAGGAGACGCTAGCAGTTAGAGATATATCTCTTCTGATCTCCATGTGAACCATAATGAGATAACCTTCATTAATACAAACACACAAAATAGATACAAGATGATTTGTGAAGAAGGCACTAGCAGCTAGAGGGACAGGAGAAAGCTTTATGAAGTAGTTGATACTTGAAATGAATCTTGAAGGAAATCAGAGGTGGTGGAAAGGAAAGAACACATTTTAGACATGGGGAAGAACCTATGCAAAGACAATAAGAGATGGAGTTATCTCTAACCCTGGATGCATCATGCAACCTCTCACCCTCAGGATCCTCATCTACAGAATGGAGGCAGTAATGACACCTACCACCCAGGATAGTTGTGAGGATAAAATGAGAAAATATTTGTAAAGTGCTTTGCAAACCTTAAAGAGCTATATAAATGCTAGTTATTATTATATGAGGAACATTATGAAAGGCACTTTGTACTATAGTATGTGTGAAGGGGAATAATTTGTAATAAAGGGCCAGGTTATGAAAGGTTTTCTGTACAATGGGAGTTTATTTTTTCTCTTCAAGGTAATAGTAAGCCACCAGAGGTAACTGGGGAAAGGAGTCGCATGGGCAGACCTGTGCTTAGGAAAATCACATTGGCAGTGAGGAAGATGTCAAGGAGAAAAGACAAAATGTTTACTATCTTTTATATAGTTACCCTTCAAACAATTGGGCACCCCCTTTTCCCCCATCCCCAGTTTTCTCTTTTTTGAGTTGAATAACCTCAGTCCCTTCCCTAAGGAGGATAAAGAAGATATAACAGGAAAAGGAAGGGGAGAATGTTGGGGGCAAGACTCAAACCCAAGAAGGATATGACAAAAACCCAGTGTAGGGCAGGAAGGGAGTGTAGTGTAAAGGGGTGGTGGAAGGCGAGCTATTGTGACATTGGCTCTCTAACTGCATTTTTTATAAACCTGAGCAGTCTTCCTCTCCTGGTGGCGAAAGGTAGCAATGTGTGACTGAAGCAACTAATGCTCTCCTTGACTAAGCTTGAGAAAGCTTCTACTAAGGAGACTGCTCATGCTTAAAGTAGGAACTGAGAGCCTCCTTGCCTGGCACCTAGTAGGCCCTTAATAGATGTTTATTGACAGACTGACTGCCTCCTGTAAAGAGAAAGAGGAAGATGAAACCATTATGGTACCTTGGAAATAGACTTCTTGAGGAGGTCAGGATGGCCTCCACATTCTGTGATACAACAACAGGACAGAAGAGCTGCCCCAAAGCTGGCCACAGGCCTGTCTAATGACCACAGGGCAAGGCCCCAAAGCAGAGTTTCCAGGGCCAGCAAACACCACCGAAGTGTTTTCTAACACACTTCAGCCCACCGACAGCCAAACGAGGGCATGCCTCATTGGATTCTTTATTTTTAGCCCATCCTAATATTTGACTAAAAGACACCAAAGGAGGTTGAAGTGTGGAAAGAGCTGAGGGGGGTTGGGGATGGAGGAAGAGAAAGGATTTGGAACTTAAAGTTTTAAAAATGAATGTTAAAAATTATTTTTACATGCAACTGGGGAAAATAAAATACTAAATAAAGAAAAAAATCAGTATCCTTTCTAAAATATGGCGCTCTGCCCTGCCTTTACTCTGAGCCCCATTCTTCCCTTCCTTGAGTCCAGGACTGTGCTAATATTAGCTCTGCTGCTATATCATACAGCTGGCCCAAGCTGAACTAGCAAACTACTGAAACCTTCAGATCTTTTTTAAACAAAATACTGCTTTCTAATCATGTCTCCCCCAGTTATGTGTGGAATATTCTGTAAGAATTCCAATATGGTGGGCTTACCTTTCACACAGGCCTGTACCAGTCCATACCACTCCCCACAGCTGTCACAGAGTAAGGTGAAGGCAGTCTCTTTGTGACCCATGACATAGCCCTGGGCACAGACATACAGTAGCTCATCACCCATCTCAAATCCAGTGTGACCATGTAAGATGGTGTGAGGGAAGGAAGGGGGATCTCCACATGGTTTATCTGAGGAGAGAGAGGAAAGGATTATTGTCCATAAATTACAAAAAAAAAAAAAAAAACAAACCAAAAACCACTGCCTGGTTTTAGAAAACTTTATTAAGTCCCAGCCCATCACTGCCCTTGCATCAAGTTTTTCTTAAAATAGTTGCCAAGGCAACCTCTCTTACTGATAACATCACCAACAGAGGAAATAATCTCTATGGAGAATCCATTTTCCTTGATTCAGGCACCTGCTCTGCCTACCACTATTTCCTATTCCTCATTTAGTATTAGCTAAAGATTTGTGAATGGCAAGCCCAGGAGACTTGAGTCAAAAACATGGCTTCACCATTGGCCACTGTGCTGTTGGCCTTCATAGTTTCACTTACATTTCCATTTTGACTGGAGCAAAAAATAGGATTAACTACAAAGAAGGGACACTTCAAGGCCAGCTGAAACAGCTTCACTCTGTCTTTGCTCTGTACCCTGTGGCCAGGGAAGGCTGGATTATGGTCTTTGTCTCTGTTCACAGAAACCACTATTATCTCATGATGACTTCCAGTCACCCTGAACTAAATCCCAGTTAGTTCCTTAAAGGCCTAGCATCTCTCCCTCTCTCCCTCTCTCTGCCTCTCTCTCTCTGTCTCTGTCTCTCTCTGTGTGTCTCTCTCTCTCTCTCTGTCTCTGTCTCTCTCTCTCTGTCTCTGTCTCTCTCTCTCTCTCAGGAAATAATGAAAAAGTAGTAAGAAAGTGGGAATAGCACTTCCAGACTCCCCCCCACCATGCCCTCAGACATCTAATCCTCTCTCAGAATGTGGGTCTCTCTCTCTCTTTCTCTCTGTCTACTATCTACTTCTATTAGGACCTCATTTGCATTCAGTCAATGATGAAAACATAGGACTTTTCAACAAAGAGAATCCTACAGGGACTCTTAATTTGGCATCCATAAAGTTTTAAAAAAAGTATTTTTTGTTAATTATTTCCATATAATTGTCTTTCTTTATAATCTCATGAATTTTATTTTATTCATTTAAAAGCATTCTGAGAAGGGGTCTGTAGACTTCACTGCAATTGTCAACTCAGTCTATGACGCACAAAGATTAAGAACCCTTGCAGTAAAAAACCTCAGGAAGACATGGTGGTGGTCCCACATGCCCCACTTGTGGTACCCCTCTCCAACCATATCCTCTGCTACAGAATACACTCATTCAACCTCCCTAATTTTATTACCACACAAGGTGGGGGAAGGTAGTCTACTCTTCCTATGGTGTAACCAGGATTTTTATGAATTGAAAGAGAAAAATGATTAACCAAACATAGCACCATTTTCTCCAAAGGAAAACCTGAGGACAATGACCAGGCTCGATAGCAAATAGAAAGGAAAATATTCCATCCCACAAGACTCTGGAGATCTCCATCAGAGGATATTTCCATAATGGCATAGGTGGAGAATCTGGTTCAGGAAAACCACCAAAACCCACCTGACATTCTCAGACCATTTACTATAGATTTCTGGGTTTCCCACACATGCAACAAGTAAGTTCCAGACACTTTGTCTGGGTGTTTTCTGCCTTTCTTCATTTCAACTAAGCATGCTGAGTTTAGGAAGTAGCCTTTCCAGTTAGGAGCTGCTTGAATTTAGTGCCCTGGGTTTCCTATCCCTTTGCTTCTGGACTCAAATAAGGAAAGAATGAAACATCTCTAACTGTGGCAGGGCCCTCTCTCTGCCTCAGGGAAGCCATAATGCTTTTCAGCCTTTACCATCAACTCTCAATGATTCAGTCAGTGGCTGATGAGTCTAGTAAATAACCCTAGTACTGATGGGCTCCAAAGCTGCTGGAGAGCTCAAATGACATGATACATATGAAGAGTTTTTCAAACTTCAAGGGATCCAATAAGTGGATTTTTGTTGGGGGTGGAGGGGAATGACAGGCCTGTAGTTATAGGCTTGCAAGACCAGCATCCTAGATTGAAAGTTGGAAATGAGGAAATGGAGACCCAGAGAGAGAGGTCAAGTGGTATTTGAGCTCAGGTGTTACTCCAGCACTCTAGCCATGAACTATGCAGGCCTACCTGGAAGCTCCCATTAAGTATTAAGTTTTAGTTAATTAAGGGTTAATTAATCTCCAAAGAGGAGATTCCATCACTTATGAGAATGAACACCTGCCCTGCAACTTATGTCTTAGCGCTACTTGGGAGACCCTAAGAGGTTAAGAGATTTCCGCACAAGTCCATATGTGCGCAAGGTAGAACCTGAACCCAGATCTTCCTAGCTGTAAGGCCAGTTCTTTAGTTGTATTTCAATATTAGGAAGTATTATTACTCTAGTACTGCAGTGGATCTGGAGTCTCTGGTGTGGATTTCCCCTTCAGTGATACAGATTGCCACCTGTCCATGCCTGTTCATTCTATACCTTTCTGGTCCACATCCTCGCATAAATTCACCACAGGGGAGCCACTCAATGTGCCAGGAGCCTTCTTCTGACATTGTGGGCTAGCCATTAGTTATCCCATGCTCTTGCTACACAACCAGCCTGTCTTCTCTTTCGATCATACATGTTTTTGATGGGATGCTCTATACTGCTTCTTTTTCAAAAATCCTTTCTTTATTACATGTGGATTTTATATACCTTACATTCTTATTTTTATTCTTATTTTCCTCTTCCTCCTCCTCCTCTTCCTCCTCCACCTTCTCCTCCTCCTCTTCCTCCATTGCACCTTTCCCTCTTCCTGATATTTCAGTGCACTGAGCCCTAGGCTTTGCATTATTTGATAAAATAATAACAAAATTCATTTGGAGAAACAAAAGGTATCAAGGGAAATAATGAAAAAGCAGTAAGTATGTGGGAATAGCACTTCCAGACCTCAAATTATATTATAAAGCAATAGTCATCAAAACCACTTGGCATTAGTTAAAAGATAAAGAAGTAGTTCGGTGGAACAGACCAGACAAAGGTGAGGCAGAAATAATGGAATTCAACACTCCAATGTTCACTAAGCACCCCAAAATAAATTAGGGAAAAAAATCTCTATTTGATCAATTGATCAAATATCATTTTCCAGTAGCTAAGTGGTTAAAGGATATGAAGTCCTAGAAAGAATTTCTATTAATAGTTATATGAAAGGATGTTTCAAATCACTTAGAGAGACGCACAAAACAACTCAAGGTTTTACCTGAAACCCAATAAACTCTGGTAAAGATGACAAAGGAGGGGAAAAGTAAATGTTGGAGTGGTTGCAGGAAGATATAGTACATTGGTGGATCAGCCATTTTGGAAAGCAATTGAGCATTAAGCAAAACAAACAAACACACAGAAACTCTAAAATGTCCATATCTTTTGATACAAGGATGCTAATGCTGGGCTATAATATACCCAGAGGAAGTCATCAGTAAGAAAAGCTCCCCATAAACAATGAAATATTTATTTCCTTGTTCAGTTGTGTCTGACTCTTTTGTGACCCCATTTGGGATTTTCTTGGCAAAGATACTGGAATAGTTTGCTGTTTTTTTCTTTAGCTCATTTCATAGAACCAAGGCAAACAAGGTTAAGTGATTTGCCCAGGGTCACATAGGCAGTAAATGTCGGAGGCCAGATTTTAACCCAGGGAGATAAGTCTTCCTGACTTCAGGTCCAGCATTCTATCAACTGAACCTCCTAGCTGCATACACACACACACGCACACACACACACACACACACACACAGTGTCAGACAGTAGTACTTTTTTATGATACCTATTGACTAGGAAATGACTAAACAGATTGTTGTATATGAATGTGATATAACATTACTGTCCTTTAAGAAAAAACAAATATGACGAATACAGAGAAGCACAGAAAGATTTCTATGAACTAATACAGAATGAAGAAAGCAAAACCAAGAAAACAACATATGCAATCAATACAGAGACAAAAGTCTAAAGAACAGCCACAGAATAATTAGAAGTAAACCCTGAGGAAATACAAAGAACAAAAAATAGCCCTAACCAAGAGATATGAGAAGATATCTGCCCTAACTCCTTTGCAGAGAACATTGTATTTTCAGACTTTTTCAATGTACTGATGATTTTTTTCTTTTCCCTCTTTTTCTTTAAAAAAATGTTCTTTTTTTATATGGAATGGCTGTCTGGAAGAGGGGAAGGATATGAGGATAGATTTGGGTGATGTAAAAACAAAAGTTACTAATAAATTTTTTTTTAAAAGTTTGATACAGAGAAACTTGGAGCCTATGACTATAATGAGATTTCTGATCTAAAAAAAGCATATGATATTATTACTGGAAGGAACTTTAGGTATCATTTAATTCAACTTTGTCATTTTGTAGAGAAAGAAACTGAACCCTAGAGAGAAGCGGTGTGCCTGAGGTGATGGAGATAGTTACACAATAATGTGACAGAGACAGTGTTACATGGTGATGTATCAGGGATGGAGACAAAATCCAAAAACAAATCTTTAGACTCCAGACTAAATTCTCTTTCTCTCTTTCAGACCTCCTCTATGATTTCAGCAATTCATGGTCTCCCCATTTCTGTGACTGGGGGTAACTTTGATTTGACTATTTTAGCAAGTAAACCAAAAAATGAAGAGTACAGCTCCCGAATGTCTGGGCACCAGGCTCTGGCAGCTTTACAGAAAACAATACTCATATGAATCCTTACCTACTTACCTCCCTGGGTCTGGGATTTCCTAACTCTAAATGTGATAGACACAAAAGATAAAGTTGTGGCACAGTCTAAACTATCAGAACAATAAAAGGAATGCAACAGACTAAGTCAGTTGGATGGTTGTAGATGGCGAGAGGGGCAGAAAACAGTAGAAAATCCCCCTTAGGCCAGAGCAATTACTTTTCTTAATGAAGGATATGACCCAGTTGTCCTACCCAGGGTGGGATCTGGAAGGTAACTTGGACAGAAAGATGCCTTTCAATTAAAAATGTAAAGCCAAGGTAAGCAAATCACAGACTGGGCCCAAAGGCAGTCCTGGACTCCACCCCACAGAAAACCTCAACATTCAGACAGCTACATCCAAGACAAATGCCTACTAGCATGGAACAGAAAATCTTGTTTCCACCTGGGAATCAGAACCACAGACTCTTTTGGTGGGAAGAAACCTCTGAGGCTGTCTGGTCCCACCAGTATTCCACCTAAAAATCTCCTCTACAATGTCCTGACAAATAATAGTTATCTGGATTCTGCTGAAAAGCCTCCATGGAGGGGAAATTTATGACCTCCAAAGCAGCTAGCTCATTCCACTTTTGGACCTCTCTCATTGTTAGGAAGATTTTCCTCACACAGAGCCAAAACCTACCTCTCTTCAACTTCTAATCATTATTTTTTTTGCTTTTAAACTTTTTTGTATAAAATATTATTTATTTTAAAAAATAGAAAAAAATTTAAATGAGTTTTTTTGATGTTCCCATCCCATAATTGATGCTTTCCAATAATTTCCACCTCCCCCATCCCAAAAGAAGCCTCCCTTGTAACAAACCAACCATCTTTTTCTCCTCATTCTGCCCTCTGGGGCCAAGCAGACTAGGCATAATATTTCTTGCACACTACAGCATTTGGAATACTTAATCATCGTTACTGTTCATCCTTCGCTCTCGAAGAGGACCAACGACGTTATGAGGATGATGTCTTGACTTGCAAGCGCATTGGATTTAAGTGAGGCAGGGCTGTACAAAGTCATCATCCTCACTCTCTTCTCCAGGGTCATCTGAGTCCAGTGGCAAGACATAGGTCAGGATGATGGGAGATGACTCTAGATACAGCGAGAGACCTTGGCCTATTTAAGCTAAGGTCTTTTCCAGGTCTTATGTCTCCCCTGAGTCTTTTCTTCTCCAGGGTATATATTTCTAGTTCTTCCAAATGAGGTTAATTATGGCATAATCTCCAATTTACATACCCCAACCCCAGACTTGTCATTGTCTTCTAGATGGATTCCAGCACGTCTCTGTCCTCCCTAAAATGTGGTACCCAGATCTGAACATAATATTTTAAATGTAGCCTGACTAGAGCAGTCCACAGCAAAACTATTATTTCTTTCATCTCGGACAAGATTCCTTTCTTCGTAATTTTTAAAAATCCCTCTCTTAATGTAGAGAATTATGTTAAGCTTTTGACTGCCATATTATACTGTTGACTAATATGCTTTTAGCATACTGTGTTGGGTTGTTTTGAGAATCAGATGAGAGAGTATGTGTAAAGAACTTTGACAATTAAAGGGCTATGTCAATGCTCGCTATCTTCATCACCATCATCATCATCCTCACAACCCCAACAAATCTGGAACAAGAGACATTTGAAACTCATCTGATAAAAGACTTATTTGAAAAGGAGAAAATGCCCAATTCTGCCAAATAAAGTCATGGAGTGAAAGACATTCTCTTTAGATACAGTCACTTGGGCTTAAGTTGTGATTTGTGGATGAAGCTTATATCAGAATCAACTCTGGGCAGTACTTATTGGGAGAGGGTGTGATTTAGCATTTGCCATTATAGTACAAACTGGTTCCCAATGAATGCTTAGATGCATGTGAATACCTTCGCTGACTTTCTTTGCTCTGCACTAGAGTAACTCCCTTGTTGCCCTATAGCCACACCTTATCAGTTGTATAATCATACGATCAAAAAAAAGAATGTGTGTAAAGAGGACATCACACTTTCCCTTGGAGCACTGAAACATATTTCTGGATTTGTCTGTTCATCTCCGATGTAGTAATAAAGTTCCCCCTCACTGGCTTCAGTAATAACTCTGCAAATGGGAAGAGTCATAGCATGCAATCTCAAATAATTATTCCATCATTTTTATGAACTCCCCTTTCAGTAAGGGAAGAGATGGAGAGTAAATGCATGCTCCATCAGGCTTATATGGCATTCATCTCAGGAAGAATATCATTCCCTGTTGACATACATGACTAGAGGTTAAAAGTCCAAGAGGGTCTTTCAAAAATAAAATGAAGAAAAAACCAAGAATTTCTTTTACTCGAAGTTTAAATCACAGCAATTCTTTTAAAATTCCTCTATGACTGGGAAAAGCGGTATCACATACTGAAAAGGACAATGAATTTGGAATCATAGGAGCCCTGGGTTAGAATTCTGGCTCAACCCACTTCCTGTATGCCACTGGGTCAGTCATTGAGTCATGCTAGACCTCAGTTTTCTCATCATAAAATGAAGGGATTGAATTAGAAAGTCTTTAAGGATCCTTTCAGGTTTAAGTCCTGTAACTCCTGTGACTGGAACAGAGAAAGGCTGAAAGATGTACATAAATTTAACCCCATTCACTAAATTGAAACGATGATCTGTTTGATTCGTAGTGTATCATCAACACAAATAGTCTTGATGGGTTCCTGGTTTAATGAATGAAATGTTTCTTTGAAGTCAGAAGGTTAAGTATTTTAGTTCTGATGTCATTAGACTTGTTCTATACTTTAAGGCTGATCACTCCTTTCCTGTAAGTCTTGATTTCTTTGTCTTAAAAAATTCATAAATAAAATAAATAGGAGATGATAGGATGGGATGGCTACAGCATGAGAATGGTAGCCAAGAACCTCTGGCTTCTAGTTCTGATTGTCATTGATTTAGTTGTGGGTCCAGCCAAAGCCCTGTTTGGCCCTCAGTTTAGTCATCTGTAAAATTAAAGAGTTAGACTCAATGATGTCTAGCATCCTTTCCAGATTCAATGATTTATATCTCTATCTACATCCCCCTTCCCCAGTCCAGTTCAGAATTAATCAATCAATGAGCATTTATTAAGAATCTATGTGCCAGGCACCATGCTAAGTAATGGTGACACAAGACAAAAAAGAAGCAGTGTCAGCCTTTAAGGAGTTTATATCCTATCAAGGGAAATGACATTTACATGTATAAAAAGATACAAAAAAATATTGAAAGTAAGCAAAAGATAATTTCTAGAAGGGAGAGGCTAGCAGCTGGGAGGTAAGGAGAATCAAAAAAGAAAAAAATAATATTTGAATATGAAAATACAGGAAAAAATTAATATGCTACCTCATACTAGAGTCAATATATTAAAAGAAAAAACCATATTTGGGGTTCACTGGTCTTGATCCATATGTCAATTCAAAACGGGTTTGTTTTTTTTTTAATATTAGCTACAAAGTCAGTTTGTTGGTGAAAATACCATCTTGAGAGGCTTGTGACTCACAGGAACAAGTCAGCCTGCTACTAGGACAGCGGCTTTCTCGGTATTTTCCTGCCATTAATTCTGTGCAAAGATACCCCACGGCTACAGACGTTGTGTTCCTGCCTTGGATCCCACTGCTTTCGCCTGGATAAGCATTGACGTTTGTGGCCGAGATCCATGGCTTGATTCATAATATTACCAAACCAACGACTTCCATGTTTTGACAAACTTCCCCTCTCCTCCAGACTGCTTTCCACCATCCATCACATCAGCTGTCTGCTACCATAATATGTCTCCTTTCCGTCTTCTCTTCCTCACGTTCTCCTTTCCCCACACAGTATATACTTAACTTCCTCCTTGCCCACTGCTTCCCAGTTTCTCTATTCCTTCTTTTTCTAACATCACGCCTTGGACAAGAGATGCACATGGCTGAGTACTCTAAGTTCAGCTCAGAACATAAAGCTTTTCCTCCTCCATCAATATGGTCAATCACAGCTAGAAACTGAGGGTGCTCTTAAGCAAAAATGGTAGTGGGACTTTGTGCGTGCGTGCGTGCGTGTGTGTGTGTGTGTGTGTGTGTGTGGTAGCCATCATTTTAATGACATTGATCTTCGGTATTTCATCATAAAGCAAAGAGCCGGACAACTGTGCTATGATGCTGGGGCTGCTTGGGCAGGAGCTACCCCAATAAAGAGGAGACTAGTACAGCTCATGTTCTGATTCAAAGGTTCCCTGCATTGCCTTTTGCTTTTCCCCATGCAGAAGTGTTACATCAGAATTCTTTCCTTCCCTCCTTTCTTCCTTCCTTCCTTCCTTCCTCTCAACTATTCCCCATACTGTCAAAAGAATTAATTCCTGCAATTTTGAGAAATGAATCTTTCCTCAGTATCTCCTATGACAATTTAGATACCTTCACTGAAGTGAAAACCAATGCAACTGTAATGTTTGGTGGAAGTTTTACAGTCCCTGAGAATTCATTTTATCTTGATAGATCTGAGCGTTTATAAACTGTGGGCACTCCCTTCGCAGATTCAGACCTTTATGGGAGCCTGTAAGAGAGACTTTGTTTTTCTTGTCTAAGGGCAACTGGGTGATGTAGTGGATAGAATGCTGGGGTCTGGAGTCAGGAAGACCTGAATTCAAATCTAATCTCAGACACTTAACAGCTGTGTGACTCTGGGTAAATCCCTTAACTCTGCCTCAGTTTCCTCACCTGTCAAAATGATCTAGAGAAGGACATAGCAAACCACTCTAGTATCTTTGCCAAGGAAACCCCAAATAGGGTCATAAAGAGTCAGATCTGAATTAAACAAATGAACAACAAATTCTCGACTACGTCTTTACATAAATCTTTGATAGAAATCTCCAGAATGTGCTAGAAGACTTTCTCTTATAGTATAGGATTGCAAAGGGGAATGGCAAGCCACTAAAACTCCTGATAGAGAATTTCAGTGTTGGAAGAGATCTCAGCCACCAAGTTCAAACGATATTTGAAAAAAAGAATCTCTACTACAACAATTATAATAGTTTGGAGATCTGAGAGGTGAGCTAATAAAAAGAAACTCTCTGACATGTCTACTTGGACTTAACTCTCTCTGGAGAGAGTCCAATCCACTTTTGGACACTGTTAATTGTTGTGAAACTTTTCTTTTGTAAACTTCCATCCCACTGCTCCTGGTTCTTCCCTTTGGGGCCAAATTAAACAAGGCTAATCCTCCCTCCATGTGACATCCCCTCAGATACTTGAAGGTAGTTTCTCCCGTGCCAAGTCTTTTCTTCTCCAGACTAAACATTCCCACTTCTTTCACTCAGTTCTCATAGGGCATTCACCCTCCTGGCTTCCCTTCTCTGGACATCCTCTTACTCACTGATGTCTTTCCTCCAATATGGTACCCAAAGCGAACATATATTGAGTCTCATTCTCACTCCATCATAGGAACCTCCACCTAGCTTCCAAATTCTAGCTTCCAGATTCTTAGAACCCTTTCAAGTCTTCTAATGAGTCCACATACATACATGCTATTTACTTATATGGCAGCAGCACATAGCAATTTAGGGCAAAATCTCCATTTCAAAGAGACCTTTCATCTGAAATTAAGTTTACCTCCTTTTAACTGGGAATCCCACTTGCTAAGTCTCACCAGTTTTCAAACTCCAGGGACAATACAGAAGCATTCACTTCATACTAACTTCAAGCTAAGTGTCTAGTGGTAGAATTTGTAGGGATCCCAACTGTTGTAAGACCATTTGACTCCTCCAATTCCTAGACTCTCCCAGGCTGGATTATACTGGGATCCACAGTGGCCTAGGATTAGAATAGGTTTGGATTCACAAGGTCACTTGTATAGAGCTTAGGAACCTCAGAGACCATTGGCTCCAACATCATCACTTTACAGAGGAGAAAGTTAATGCCTAGAAAAGTTAAGCAACTTTTCCAATGTCACACAGGCAGTAAGAAAACAGAGGCACAATTTCGATCCAGGACCCTTGACCCCAAAGCCAACTGCTCTTCCAACTGTAATATACTTCCTTTAGTTCTTTTCCTTTAGTAGTTTCTTCACAGTTAATTCCCTTTCATCTCCATGACCTGGGTTATTTAAGATATCTATTTGGTCTTTTTTTAAATTTGGTTATTTTATGTTTTTGAAGATATTCCTCCAAGGTGGTTAGGTGGCGCCATAGTACATAGAGTGCTGGACCTGGAGTTAGGAAGACTCATCTTCCTGAGTTCAAATCTGGCCTCAGACTCTGACTAGCTGTGTGACCCTGGGTGAGTCATTTCACCATTTGTCTTGGTTTCCTCATCTGTAAAATGATCAGGAAATGGAAAATCGCTCCAGTATAAATTTACTAGCTGTCTGACTCTGGACAAATCACTTGCCTCTGTTTGCCTTAGTTTCCTCATCTGTAAAATGAATTGGAGAAGGAAGTGGCAAACCACTCCAGTATCTTTGTCAAGAAAGCACAGATGGGATCACAAAGAGTCAAACTCAGCTGAAGTGGCTCGACAACAATTTCTCATTTCTTTTGTGTTTTCCGTTCTGTTAGCGCATGCATGTGTTCTAATAGGTTGTAATTATTCTTTTTTATTTCTTCTGGTTTTGTGGTGACTTTACCTTGTTCGTTTGCTATTCTGTTGATTCAGCTTTTCTGCTCTCTTCTTTTTAATCCCCTTGGCTAATTTGCTTTGGTTAATAAACTAACCAGCTTATCAATTTTATTAGTCTTTTCAAAGAACAAGGTTTTTATTTTCATTTTATTTTGAGAGGAGGGGAAGGCAAGGCAACTGGAGTTAAGTGACTTGCTCAAGGTCACACAGCTAGTAAGTGCCAAGTATCTGAGGCCATATTTGAACTCAGGTCCTCCTGACTCCAGGGCCAGTGCTCTATTCACTGTGCCAACTAGCTGCCCCAAAGCTTTTAATTTAATTTATCATTTCAATAGATTTTTTGGTTTCCAGTCTACTGATTTCTCCCCTAATTTTCAATATCTTTTCTTGTTTTAGTTTTGCTTGTTGATTTTCTAATTTTAAAAAATTATATGGTTAATTTAATATTTAATTATATTGTATAATTTAAAATTAATTTCAATAATCTTTTTCTATTTTGTTAATGTATATTTGAAGGGATGGATATGATTTTTGTCATGAGGACTGCTGCTGGCGAGTTGTTTCATCACTATTTTTTGTTAGTAATTATTTCTATAATTTGTTCTTTAACCAACTCATTATTTAGGATTCATTGTTTAAGTCTCTGTTTGAATCTACATCTTTTGTGTGTGTTCTCTGAACTAATTACTATTTTTTTTTTGTTATGGCCTATAAAGGATATATTTATTATTTATATCTTCTTACATTTGTTTATAACATCTCTATGTCCTAATACATGGTTGATTTTTGTAAAAGTTCCACGTGATGCTGAGGGAAAAAAAGTGTATTCTTTAGCAGTTCCATTTAGAAGTCTTTTTAGCTCAAGTTTCTTGAGCAATTTGTTCATTCTCTCTTTTCCCTTTTGTTTATTTTTCTGTTAGAATTATTCAAAACTGAGAGAGGAACATTGAAAGCTCTTTACTAATATTGCACTACTGTCTGTCTTCTTGATATTCAGTTGATCTTTCCTTTATGAATTTACATTCTAAGGTATGTAAATTAAGGGTTAAATTAAGAGTTAAGGGAGAACCCTTCACTCTTTCCATCACATCATACTGCCTTTTCAAAAATGTTTTATGCCTCCCCATCACTGCCTTTCTGCTCAAGCTGTTGATTTTACTTGAAATTCCTTCCTCTTCTCCACCCACTCTTTCCTCCTTTTGAGCTCCTACCCATCCTTCAAAGTTCAGTTCATATACTGCTGCCTCCATTAGCCATCCAAGATTCTCCAGGCACATGTGATCTCTGCTTTCTCTAAATTCCCAGATCACTCAAAGTCCTCCCACTGAGTGTGTGTGTGTGTGTGTGTGTGTGTGTGTGTATGTGTCCAAACCATCCTTCCAGTCACCCAGGCTCTTCAACCTTAGAGTCATCCCTGGCTCTCTGCTTTTCCTCACTATTCCACTGACCATTCAATTCATTGTCTGAAAATTCTGTGGATTCCCCCTTTTGCATTGGTCTCCTTCCCTCCACTCACAGTCATTGCCCTAATGAGACATCACCTCTCCCTTGGACTTCCTATCAAGGTCTCCTAGTAGGGCTCCTGCCTCTAGTCTCCCCTCCTCTCCAGTACCTCTAGGAGGAGATGAGGAGAGGGATAACATGGGAAGTGTAGGTGATGTAAAAACAATGATCAACAAGAATGTATTTTTAAAAAAATGATCTAGGGATACAAAGCAAAAATGAAACAGTCTCTACCCTCAAGGACTCTACTGGGAAGGAGGTGATATTGAACACGTGCATGAATGAACTCCAAGGGCAGCCCGAATCAGCTTCCCAAGCTAGATCAGACTATGCTGTCCCTTAGCTCAAAATATTTCAGAGGCTCTCCATTGCCTCTATGAAAAAGTATTAACTGCCTGTCCAAAGTGCCCACTGCCCACCTTTGCAGCCTCATTTCATGCTATTACCTTTCACATGCTCTCTGGTTCAGTCCAATGGGACTGTTGACTGTTCCTCACATGTCTTTTACCTCTGCCTTTGCCAGTGATGTTCTTCATGCTTTGCCCTTTTCTATTCTTTCAGGGCTTTGCTCAGGACCTCCTTCTTCCAGAAAGGCTCCTGGATCCTTATAACTACTAGTACTTTCTCCTTCCTCAAATTAGCATGCAGTTGCTTGGGTACATATTGTATTCTGCTCTCCAGCCTTGGGAGTATTAGTTTCCTTGAGGGAAGGGACTCTTTCCTAATTATCTTAGGTCCCTAGTTCCTAGCACAGAGCCTTCATAGTTCTTAAAAATATATTTTATTGATATTTTTTATGTCATTTACATTAACCAATCTATTCTTCTCATACTCCTCTCATAGAGGCATCTCTTATAATAAGCAATACACAGGGGAAGAAATAAAAAAATTCATCAACACTAACCAAATATCCCCCAAAAGTCTGATGTTGTATGCAACACTCACCACCCATGGTCCCCCACCTCTGTTGAAGAGCAGGGAGAGATGTCTTCTCATTTCTTCTCTTGGGAGAAAAGCTAGACTCTCATGATGTCACAGCATTCTGTTTTGATTTGCACAAATTTTTTTTTTGGGGGGGTGGTATGGGGGTTGCAAGAACTAAGATTTCATCACTGCAGGGAACTCTTAATGAGGAAAGTCTCTCTACCAAGGCTGGTTATGTATCCTCTACACCACCGTGCTGCTTAATAAATTACTGTTGAGTTAAATTAAACATGGTTTGTTTCCCTACAATCCAACAAACAGCAAGCTTTCTGAGGGCAGAGGCTCTTACACATCTTTGTACCCCAGCTCAGTGTTAGCACAGCACCTTGCAGTACTTGGCACGTAGTAGGCACTTAATAAATACTTATTGACTGACTGGCTGGCAGCACTTAGAAAATGTGAGTCGAATGAAAATACAAATGAGTCAAAGAACAAAATGGACCAGGGCCACCGTTGGACAGGAACTGATCCTACCACACCCAGCCCGGGCATTCTGCGCTAAATAAATTCTGGTTCATTCAATTTGCTGCCTTTGACACCAAGCTTGGACTCACTGAAGGGTCAGCTGCCCCAGCAGAAACCTTGGCATGAGCACTTGCCCTTGGACATTCCAAACGTTTCTGCAAGATGGGTTAGCTCTCTTCTTGCCTACATAATGTCATAGGATTATGATTTATAGGTGAAAAGGGTGACTTCTGATGAGTACCACAAACCAGAAGAAGACTGAGTTCAAGCAAAAGTGGGGATGTGTTCATGTGGCAATAGCCCCAATCTTGGAGGACCTTGGGTCAAGGTTGTTGTGTCACTTTGACCCTCCAGGCCTCAGTTTCCTCATCTGAGGAATGAGAAGGTCTGACTTCTGGATCTGGAGCTTATGTCAAAAGACTGAGAGCTGGAAGTGATTTTAGAGATCATCCACTGCAACTCCCTCATTTTAAAAATGGGGAAACTGAGGCCCAGAAAAATGAATGAACTTGCCCGAGGTCATATAATTAGTAATTAGTAGAGCCAGGTTTAGAAAGACCAAAACAAAAAGAATAGGGCCAGTCCTTGCTCTTAAGGATCTCAGCCTGATGGGGGATATAAAAATGCAAACAATGAGATACCAGGAGAGAGCTAGAGACAAAGACAGAGAGAGACAGGCAGAGAGATAGAGACACAGAGACAGATAAAGACAGGAAGAGAGACAGAGACAGATAGACAGCAAGAGAGAGAGAGGGAGAGAATAGGAATTCATCTCAGAGAGTAAAACTAATATATGTATGTATATCTATTTATTAATATATACTTATAAAACATAGATTAAGGAGGACAGGAAAGACTTCTTGTAGGAGGTGGGATTTTAGCTGAGACTTGAATAAGTTCGGGAGGCAGCGATGAGGAAGGAGAGAATACCAGGCTTGGGGGTCAGCCAGTGAAAACGCCCAGGGTTTCAAAATGGAAGGACATGTGTGTGTGTGTTTGTCCTTTGTTGCCGAAGAAGACCATGCCATCAGAGAAAATGATGACATGACTTGCACTTCACTTTGTTTTTTTGAGTGAGGGAGGACTGCACAAGTCACCAGCCTCACTTCTCCTCCAGAGCCACCTGAATCCAGTGACCAGATATTCATCAAGATGACTGGAGATGACGCAGGATGAGACAATTGGGGTTAAGTGACTTGCCCAAGGTCACACAGCTAGTGAGTGTCAAGTGTCTGAGGTGACATTTGAACTCAGGTCCTCCTGACTCCTGCACTGGTGCTCTATCCACTGCACCACCTAGCAGTGATGAGGAAGGAGAGAATCCCAGACTTGGGGGTCAGTCAGTGAAAATGCCCAGAGTTTCAAGATGGAAGGGCATGTATAAAGAAAAGGAAGGAAGACAGTGTCACTAGATTGTAAAATATGAGGTAGGGAAAAATGTGTACTATATCTGAAGAGGTAGGATCAGGAAGGGCTTTGAGCACCAAAAAGAGGATTTTATATTTGATCCTGGCAATGGGAGTCATTGGAGCTGTTTGAATGGGGAAGGGATGACATAGTCAGACCCAAACTTGAGGGAGATGGCTTTGACAGCTGAGTGGAAGAATGCACTGGAGCAGGGAGATAGGCCCTGAGAGGCCAAGGCCATTTGGACTGAGGGGGCCAGATCCGTTAGAGTGAGCCACAGAGAAGAGGTAGATGGAGAAGAAAGCAAGGTCCCTCTGCTCTGAAACAGAAGAAACGGAAGGCCCGAGACGACAGAGTTCAGGTGAATCAGAACCCCGATCTCATGACTGTCAGCACTCGGGTTCCTTCGCCTGGAGCAGCCGGGATGTTAAAGGAAGTGAGGCTTGTGACCCAGAGTGGAGGAGGCTTCTTTCACCAGCATCCGGTTGGTTAAGAATAACTTCATTTATTAGTTTAAGTGAGATCACCACAGGGCTGGAAATTCACTGTCAGCTTAAAGGCAAAGTATTGGAAAGGAAAAGCAAAGGCCCACTTAGTGGCAAAGTTTATTAATAACGATAATCTTTTTAAAAGAAGGCCATGTGAACACTCCCCAGGCCTTGTTTGCCTTCTGTGCCTTTACATAAATTTATGAGACTTATATTTGCCTTTATTGGAATTCTAAGCCGTCATTTTTCCTTTATGGCCAAAGAGAAGGAGAGCAGTAATAGCTGTATAATACATCACTGGGGAACAGGCGACTTCTGACGAGTTTCACAAACCAGAGAGAGACTGAGGCCAAGCAAAAGTGGGGCATCAACCCTGGCCTTGAAGGACCTTGGGTCAAACTTGGATGTGTCATTTTGACTCTCTAGGCCTCAGTTTCCTCACTTGTAAAATGACAGAGTCTGATTAGATGATCTGGAGCTCATGTCATAAGATGTCAAGCTGGAGTGCATTTAAAGTCATTTTAAAGATGCGGAACCTGAGGCCCAGAGAAATGAATGAACTCGTCCAAGGTCATACAGTTATTAACTAGCAGAGCCAGGTTTAGAACCCAGGACCTTGACTCCAAATCCAGGGTCTTTTCCATGGCACCATTTATTTCCATTGACTTGGAGTATGATTTCATTCCAGTCTAGAGATCTATTTCAGGTCATTATGTGATGCTGCCTCCTCTAGTTCCCATCAGCCACAGCAAATAAATCCCTTAGGGCATCACAGACTAGCAGAGCTGGAAGGGACTTCAGGGGTCATTTCATCTAATATTCATCTGAATTTATTGACTACGAAGCCTTTCCCAGTCTCAGAGCTAGCACCTTACTCGGTTGGTAATTTCCAATTTATCTTGTATGCACCTGGTTTGGATGTAGTTGTTTGAATCGTCTCCCCCATTAGACTGCTCCTGGTTCTGTCCCTTGAGACCAAAAAGAACACGTCAATGTCTCCTCCACATGAAATAATAAAAATAGTAATAGCCAATAATGGCCAGGACTTATATAGTATTTACTATGTGTCAGTCACTAGACTTAGTGCTTTATAATTATTATTTCAATAAATAATAACCCTGTGGGAGGAGGTGTTATTATTATCCCAGTTGAGGAAACTGAGGCAAACAAGTCAAATGATTTGCCCAGCCAGGGTCACAAAGTTAGTAAGTGTCTGAGGCCGGATTTGAACATAGGTCCTCCTGACTCAAGACCCCACACTCCACCCACTGTACCACCCAGATGCCTGTTCAAATACTTGGAGACAGCTATCCCCAGGCTAAATATCCCCAGATTGTACATAAAAGAAACATAACTTTTAAAAACATGTTAGGTACAAATTTGTTGTGTTGTACATGAAATTTATTGGAGACCTCTCCTTCTACTCACCCTCAAGGAAAAAAAAACATGCCTGCACAACTGGGCAGCTGTTTCTTGTTAAAGTCATTAAATGGTCTCACTGGGGGAGGCAAGAACCAACACAGACTTTCAAAGAAAGTCATTTCAGCACACGACACATCTGTCTGTTTTACAGTCTGTTAAAGATAAATTTTAATAAATATAAGATAGCTATATGGAGTAAGTGCTTAATAAATGCTCTTCCTTTCCTTTCTTCCTTCTCCCTCCCTCTCTCCCTTCCTACTTCTCTTTCTCTTTCTTTTTTCTTCCTTCCTTCCTTCCTTCCTTCCTTCCTTCCTTCCTTCCTTCCTTCCTTCCTTCCTTCCTTCCTTCCTTCCTTCCTTCCTTTTCATTCATTAACCATGAACTCAATTGAATTGGCAGCTGAAATAACAGGAGCTCACCCTAGTTGGTGTTGTTAGGCCAGGAATACTCACCATCATAGCTAGTCCAGGGGGAAAGCCATATTCTTGCACCCCCAAAACAAGTACCAACCCCAAATCTTAGTTCCTGATAAAAGAAAATGAAATCCAAGACAGAATTCCACACTGTGAAAGAGGCTGGGGGCAGAGAGACTGATTAGAGGGGTTGCTGGGTTCTTCTGTTTTCCCATCCCCCTCTAATAGGTCTCTAGATTTTCTTGTGTTTTTCCTCTAAGGGTCTTGGTAAGGTCTGACTTGAGCAATGACTCCAGGATCTAGGACACCAACTGAGCACTGGAATGCCAATGGGACGATAGTTCCTGGCTGGAGAAGTCTAAAGCCAGGCTAACCACAGGAGCCTGAGGCATCTGAGTGAATCCAGGTCAGGTTAGCAGCTGGGTTAGGACAAGAAGGGGCCCCATTCCTCAGCTCAGACAACATGACAGTGAAGTATATGACAGGTGGAAAGACAAAGGAGGGAAGTGGTGATGGGCTCAGTAAAAGGGGAGGTCTCTCTGGTTCATAGTTATACGGGACTAGATGGTTTGTCAAGCCCTTTGATGTAGGTACTACAAGTATTATCTCCTCTATTATAAATATAGGGAAACTGAAGTTCATAAAGGTAGTCCCTGGCCACATAGCTAGTAATGCAGAAAGACCACTGATGTGGGAAACAGACCTATCTTTAGATTCCTGCGCTGATTGTTACTACCTGTGTGACCTGGACCTCAGTTTTCTCATCTGTAAAATAAAAGAATTAGATTAACCTCTGAGGTTCCTTTCATCCCTAGATCTATGATTCCAAGAGCTGGAGTTGAGACTTGGGCCCAGGTCTGATCCTCTTTCCAATACACTACATTGCCTCTCGGAGGCAGGATATCTCCCATCAGATCCTCTCCCAGCAGAGCAAGTTGGACCTAGGGCAGGGCTGAAGAAAGCAGGGGGGTGGGGCAGTGCTAGCACTGTGCTAAACCCTTTACAATTATCTCATTTGATTTTTGAAGGGTCTTTAAAATACCAGATCATTGGTATGTCTGACCAGATCAGGAGGAAATACTGTGGTGAGAGTTACCCAGGGACTGCACTTATGATAAAAATAGCTGACATTCTTAGGGAACTTTAAAGTTCACAAAGCATCCTTTATCTCATTCAATCCTTGCAATCTTGAATGGTAAGTACCACTGATATTATCCCCTATTACAGATGAGGAAAAGCAGAGTTTGAGCTTCAAGGAGGTTAAGGAGGGACTTAATCCAGGTCTCTCCTGACTATCATAGTCTAGGCAATGTGATATAGTGGAGAAAGGACTCTCTCCATGGAATAAATTCTTCCATGGGATAATAAAAAGTCTAATAAGTAATATTTCCATAGGAAACTGAAGACACTAGCCTATTTATATAGGTTAGGACAGGTCCCCAAGTCCCCATTGCTTCACCAATACTCTGGGACATGGGACATGGTGTCTTACTGGTTGAGACCTCACCATGTCCAGATGTCCCTAGACTGGGACCATGTTATTTCTTTGTGCATTTTTTGACCTGATAGTTGCTGTTTATCAGACCTAAGAGGGGCTTTATCATTCGTCCATACATTCATTTTCTCGTCATTTATTTTGATCTCGAGGGGGACACTCTGTGGCTCTGAATAAACAGTGTGAACAGAGTTATAGACTCTACAAAGACTCACACATCCATTGGAACCATCTCTCAAGCATAATATTGAGGGCCTTCTTGTGCCCTCTGAAGGTATTACACAGAACTTATACTCCACACCCCCAAATCAAACAGATCACAAGAGGTAACACTCAAATCAGAGAAATTCCACCTCCTGTCTATTGCTTCTTACCTTGTGCACAGTAGGCATTTAATAAATGTGCACTGAATAAATTGAATAATAAATGTTCATTGAATAAAGGACAGGACCTGTAGGTTTTCTGGTTTGGGTCTCATCTCTTGTGGTAAGTGCATCATGGATGCTTGTTGGTTCGTGGAAAGATTCCACTCTCTGGACCTCCACTTTCTGTAAAATGAAGGGCTTGGATCAGATGATCTCTAAGGCTCCTTACACTCTCTTTCCTTTAGAGTCACTTAGGCAATGTCATTGTCTGCTAGAGGAGTTATGGAAGTCTGAGGCTTATCTTAATTACACTTCAATCTGTGCATTCATCTCCGGGAGCAGCACTCATTAACATTCTCCCTGCAGCTTAATATTAATTTCATTCACCATATTCATTAACTGGTGAGAAAAACAGGCAGGAGAATTGGCAGTATCAATGATGGTGGCTCCCTGGGCAGGCTTCCACACCAGGAACCCCTGTATGCACGCAGGAAGCCAGCAGTTTAGGGGAAGACCTTTCCTAGTCAAGAAATCCAAGTATCTATATACTTAGTATTTCAGAGGTGGTCCCATAGGCAATCTCTGCTTGTTTAATTGAGGTCACCTTGTTTAGAACTGAAAAAAAAAAAAGCCTACCATCCACTTACCCAACATCTGTTGACTGCACACACCTGAGAGTCTCTTTCTCTTACTCAAAAAAAAAAAAAATGGATGCACTGAATGCCATTTGTGTAAGCTGTAGGATATGTAAACCTTCCTTAGCAGTTAATTAAATTTCCATTTCCATTACAGATTTAATTTGCTTCAGCCCAGCTGTTGGAGTGTGAAGGTGCAGGACTGTCAATAGTGCCATATCAATCAGGGTCCCTTGGTCAAACAACAACCTTGTATATTATCCATGACACGGAGGTCTGAGATGGGATATTGGCATGAGTGAGGAGCTGGGTTTGGAGCCTAAGCCTGGATGAGGAGCTGCCTCAGTGACCTTGAGATACTCACTGACCACCTCTGAACTGGGCTGATTGATGGCTGAATAGGATACAGGACGTTGCTAGGTTACAGGCTCAGCGGATAGAGCCTTCATTACTTCTCTTTATCTCAGTTGTGTCATGGAAAGAACTCGGCTCATTCTTGGGTCAAAACCAAATGAAAAGCAAATGCTGGGCTTGATTCCTTTCTCTTGTCCATGACTTAGCTGTGTGACCAAGGGCAAGTTACCTTTGAGCTTGTTTTTCATCTGTAAAATGGATGTGACAATAATGTATTCACCTCATTATAACTCATGGGATCACAGATCCAGAACTGGTACATACCTGGGAGGTCACCTAGTCCAAGCTCCTCATTTTACAGCTAGAGAAACTGAGGCACAGAGAGACATAGTGACCTAATGATCACAACATAGTAAATAACAGTACAGAAGGATTTGTACCCAGGTCTTCTGCCTCCAAATAATGTTATAATGGTCATTTAGAGAGCATTTTAAAGTTTGCCAAGTGTGCTAATTGTTGTATTCTTGGTTATCTGGCTTTAGAACACGTACAGATTAAATTCAGTATTCTTGACTGATATATAAAGTTTAATTTAATGTTTTACTGTTTAAAGGAACTGTCTATTTCTTCTGAATTTTCACATGAATGCATTTACTGGTCAAGGAAGCTTCAGATTTCAAATATTGCTTATTAGATTCATTATGCAAAAAGGGTCATAATGATTAGCTTTATATACAAAATCTGTTTAAAGCTTCAATTATTTCTTCCTTTTGTACAGGTAAGGAAACTGAGAATCTAAGCGGTTAGGTGATTTGCCCTTGGTCAGACACCTAGTAAGTTCCAGAGACTGGATATGAAACCAGATCTTTCCAACTTCAATTTAGTTCTGGTAGCATGGTGGATAGACTGCTGAACTTGAAGACAGGGAGAACTGAGTTTGAATTCTGCCTCAGATATACTGATGAGCTGGGTAACCCTGGGCAAGTCATTAAAAAAAAAAAAATCACTCTGTGCCTCAGTTTCCCTCATCTGCAAAATGGGTATAATAATTGCACCTATCTCCCCAGGATTGTTGTAAGAATCAAATGGGATCTTATTTGTAAAGTGTTTTGAAAACCTGAAAGGGGTATATACATGCTCCCTATCATTGTGATCTTATCCACTGTATCATTTTATCAACTTAACGAAGTTTTTTTAAAAATTGCCTTTCTTATCCTCAAAAGAGCAAAGCTATTCTTTTAAATATGGTGCCACTTGCACATAAAACGATATAATCCCAATCCCAGGACCAGGAAGCACCCATCCATGCCTCTCTAGACCAGGCATGGCGAATCCCTATTATGTCATGGCAATGTTTACTTGGTACCTTTCCCCAGGACAAGGCAAGAATATAGTACTCAGCTGCTTTCACATTAGATGACAGATTAGTCATCTTACTGACGACAATAGACATCATATCATTCAACCCATTTAAAGCTGAAGAAAGTGAGGCCTAGAAACCAGTGACTTGTCTAAGGAAAATAGGTAGCAAAGGAAAGACCCAGGACTTGAGCCCGGGTCCTCAGATTTCAGAGCTTCCATTCTTTCCATTGTGTCATATGTCCTCCCTTCCTGGCAGCAATCCCATATCCTTTCCCAGACACCTTCCTGATGACAGTGATGGTTATGGAACCCTTGCCCAAGGTGGGGGCACAATGAACTTGGTCAGGGTCATTCACTACAAGGTGAAAGGAGAATTGAGCATCTGTTGGGTCCCTCCATTGGGGAACCCATTACTGGTTTTCTTTTCAACTGGATAAATATTTTCATTTCAGTTAAACTGGAGGTAATCTGTGTTGATAATAAAATCTGACCTAATGTCTATGTCAATTAGGCCTACTTTGTGTTCCTTCCTTCCTTCCTTCCTTCCTTCCTTCCTTCCTTCCTTCCTTCCTTCCTTTCTCCCCTGCTCCTGCTCCCCTCCCCTTGTAGTCCCCCTCTCCTCCCCTTTTCCCGTCTCTTCTTTCTTCTCCTGCCTCATTCTTTCTCTCCCTGCACCTGGTGGCACTCTCTCTACTGATATAGGTCCGAGCTTACTCAGCTAGATGTCTCCAAACATATTTGTCTAGTGAGAAGGGAGCAGCTACAAGTCTCTGAAACGGATGAACCAGATCTCCAGGATTCTAGGCTCCTCAGGTGAACACTACTCATTGGATACTACAGATCTAGCTGGCATAACCAGAGTTGGTCACCATGGCTCACCCACCCCAAATGCCTCTTGCCTGAGCTGCGACTGTGAAAGAACCCTGGGAGTGGCAATGATGGGAGGGCCCAACTTTTAAACATCAGTGGTGGGGGGATGTGTTGCAGAGCTGGGGTGCCACTCCTACTGGGGAATGGGCTTGAGGAGTCAAGACCTCTTACTCAACCACCCAGTGGTAAAGAGGAGACTGTATGGACTCAGAAAGAAGGGCACCCCAATGTCTGATTCCCAAGGGGTAAGGGAAGGGGCATCCCCTCAATATCACCATAAGCTCTCACCTTCACAATAATATGCTCCCTTCTGGCACTTCTTCCCTATACAAAAGCGAGGTTAAGTCCATGGAAGGTATCTGTTTGGACTGGGACCCAGATATAATCCTTACCATCATTTGCATAATGCTTTAAGGTTTACAAAGTGTTTTACACCAAGTATCTCCTTTGATCTTCCAAGAACTCTGTGATGTAAGTGTTATTATTATTAGATATGGAAACTGAGCCAGAAGAAAATTAAATGACTTGTCAGTCACAGAGTTAGTGTCTGAGGCAGGATTTGAACTTGGGCCTTCCTCACTCCAAGTCAAGTACTCTATCCACTGCCTGGCCCATAGTCACCTCTTGAGTTCAGCTGGGCCTCACCCAATATCAGCATGAAATGTGTGTGTGTGTGTGTGTGTGTGTGTGCGTGCGTGTATGTGTGTGTGAGATGTGTGTGTAGAAAGGAGAGGATGAGGAGGAGGGGGAAAGTGGAGGGAAGAGTCTATTCTCCAAACTGGCTAACACTTTGTTAGCAACAATATATTTTTGTGTGTGTGATTAATGTCCTTTTAAAAAAAATTAATTTATTTTTCAACATTGACTTTTTTAAGATTTTGAGTTCTAAATTTTTTCTCCCTCCTTCCCTCTCCTCTCCCCTTCCCAAGACAGCAAGCAATGCAACAATAATGGATTAAAACAAGAAGCTGTCACTCTTTATCTCTCCTCCCTTTCATAGCCAAACTCCTAGAAAAAGCTGTCCACACTCATTGTCTCCACTTTCTCTCCTCTTTCAATCCCTCTATGTCCCTGACACTCAACCTGAAACAACTCACTACAAAAATGACCAAGTAGAAGCTCATTGCTAAATCCTCTGGCCTTTCCTTTGGCCTCATGCTCTCTGCAAAGCCTGTATCATAGGTAAGGAACTTGATTTCCTCAAAAACCTTTTCCTTTCTCGCTCTTTCCATCTTCTGGCACTTACTGAGACCTTGCTCCCTCCTGATAACACAACTTACCTCGTCAGCACTGCATATGTTTTCATTCCCACTCCCCAGCTCCTGGTAGAAGAGACAAACCACTCCGTGCTCCTCTTGCCCACTTTCACCTTTATCACCAGCACTCAGTCATCACTCTTCCTTGGAGGTTCATTTGATCCATTTGATCTACCATCCAATCAAGATTCTGGCAGCTGTCATCTACTGTCCTCCAGGACACCCCTTTCCTTCCTCAGTGGGTTTAGAGGCCAGCTCGCCATCTTCCCTCTTGCACCGAACTCTTGCCTTCATTCTCTGGGACTACTCTCAACTTTCCAATTCCTCAAATTGTTCATTTCCTTTGACCTCCTCTCCATCTCTAGATATGTCATACCTTGACTTTGCCATCACCCACAACTGTTCCACATTCATGTTCATGAGTCTTGAAATCCTTTATTTTATCATCTTTCGCTCTGCCTTATAACACCTACCCTTGTTTTTTATCCTCATGGTAACTTCCAGTCCTTCTATGATGCATTTCTTTCCCAGACCATCACCCACTACTGGTTACACTCTCCTCTCTTCCTCACCTTGACCTCTTGGTGAACCAAGTCAACTCTACCTATCTTTCCTTGCCAAGTCCCAGTCTTGGATTATTCCCACCATTCTTGGTAGCTGGGGAAAAAAACCATGCAACTGTCCTTCCAGGAAAATATAAGCCTCTTGAGAACAAGAGCTGTTTCATTTCTGTGTTCGGATCCCCAGCACCTAGTACAGTGCTATGTACCTTGTATGAGATTAATAAATGCTAGTTGTATTGGATTAGATTGGAAGTTACTGGATGAGCCACAGAAACTAGTCGTTTCTCCCTACCTCATGACTGTGTCCCCATGTTTCTGTCTCCCCTCACACCACCATACTGCAAAAATATCTTCCTTTCTTCTACACAAAAAATGTCTAGTTCTGACTCCGGCAGCAATTAATTTTTCGGTTAAAAGGTAAGCCTTCCCTTTGGAGATACTGTGTTCAACAAGTCTGGTAAAGTTCCTCCCCCTACAAACGTTTTTCTTTAAAATGCACCACTATCTTTAAAGGGTTGGGGGATAGTGCTGGTGAGTTCCTGGCTTCAGCTAAGCCCCATGAGCCAACTTATATCCTGCCTGAATGTCTTTTCAGCAGCTTCAGCACTAACCTTCATCCTTGACACAAAGGGCATCATATTTGTTGCCGGGAATCAGCTCACTTTCAATTTTCACATCCACAGCTTTCATACTCGGCTGCTCCCCATTCATCTTGCCGCACACCGTCGTCCTAAAATAGAGGAATGAGACAAAAGAAAACTTCAAGTGGAACTGGAAAAAGGAAGAGCAATTACTGGTGCTTGTGGGTCACAGTGGTCACCAAACATTAGACACCAGCACACCAGCTTTCAGTTGGGCAGAGATATCTCCCGTAAAGAGTTTTGACTAAATGTAGTGGAGTGGAAAAAACCCATTCTGGGGAAAGAAAAGAAAGACAGGAAAGATAAAGAGGACAGTTCCTGGGCACATTCTAAATTAATTCAAGGCTC
Organism: Bettongia penicillata ogilbyi; assembly: GCA_023548195.1. NCBI lineage: Eukaryota > Metazoa > Chordata > Mammalia > Diprotodontia > Potoroidae > Bettongia > Bettongia penicillata. Next base: position 4,309,568 of record JAJHZJ010000166.1, on the reverse strand, counting down.
AGAGAGTAATCCATGTTGGGTTGTTATTGTTTTTTTACTCTGGCTAAAATAGGAAGGTGGAAAATTATTTCTGCATCCGTTGGAGAAAAATGCTGCTTGTACCACAGCCCCTCAAAGCCAACGGGTCTCTGTTTTTTAACTAGAAAAATCTTTCCATTCTGATCCAGGCTCTTTTCCAGTACTGCTGAGATGTGTCCTTATTTAACTAAAAATTCAGTATTTACTTTTAACAAGAAATCAAGAGGGGGAGAAAAAAGGAAGAGGATGGAGTCTCCAGGAAATTAGACCCACAGGCATCTGGGAGAGGAGTAGGGGAGAATTTAGGTAATGCTACAAAAAAGATTTGGGTCCTTCTACCCACAGGATCAATGGAGCATGTGAAGAGGTGTTGTATCTATTGAGAAAGTAATAGAACTCAGGATCTTCAAAGGGAAATGTTGGTCTGGCAAAAGGTACCAAAGGCAATCTGGGTGACTTGAAGATGGAAGATGTGACTGTGGCTGCTTCTGGTCTTTCAGTCATAGAATCATTAAAAAAATGTACTGAGTGCCTACTACATAGTGTCCTGTGAGTTGTGTGAATACCAATGAACACAATCCTACTCTCGAGAAGTGTTCCATCCAAACAAGAAGACATTGCATAAACACACAGGATTAAGGATTAACAAGTAAGAGCAGTTTAATGGGACTAATGTGACTAATGACTGATTAGGGAAACTTCCTTTGAGGAGGGAGAATTTGAGATGGATTCTAATCAAAGATGTGTGTGTGTGTGTGTTTGTCCTTCGCTGCCGAAGATGACCATGCCATCAGAGAAATAATGACATGACTTACACTTGACTTTGTTTTAAGTGAGGGAGAGCTGTGCAGATCACCAGTCTCACTTCTCCTCCAGAGCCATCTGAATGCAGTGACCAGATATTCATCAGGATGACTAGAGATGACCCAGGATGAGGCCATTGGAGTTAAGTAACTTGCCCAAGGTCACACATCTATTGTGTTCAACTGTCTGAGGTGAGATTTGTACTTAAGTCCTCTTGACTTCTGCACTGGTGCTCTATCCACTGCACCACCTAGCTGCCCCAATCAAAGATAGGTAGAATTTAGATATAAGTTTGGGAAGCACTCAAGTGAGAAGAATCTACATGAGTAAAGAAAATTTGTACAATGCTTGGAGAATAAATTATTCCCCAATAAATCAGCCTAGCTAGAACAGAGGATGTCCATGAGGGATTAAGAGGAAAGGAAGGTTGTGGAGAACTTTGAATGCTAGGCTTAGGATAATAAATCTAGACCAGAAAGGACCTCAGAAACCATCTGGTTCAATCTCCTTATTTTACAGTTGTGGAAACTGAAGCCCAGAACAGTTAAGTGACTCACTCAAAGTCATGATTACTAGAGGTGAGATGTAATAAGACCATTTGACATCATGGTGATAGCATCATCCTTTCAGGAAGGAAGATTTCACTGGGGTATATTTAGACTATGGGTTGAACCACTGCCATATTCAGAAGGATGGAGGAAATACCTAGAGAATGCTGAGTATTTTGGATGAAAAATCCCCTTGGATTGGTTTGGTTGGGAGGTTAGCCACAAAACAGTAACACAATGCTATTTACTTGACTGCTCAGAGAGAAAAGCTATTTCAAATCAAGGAAATTGACCAAATGCAGTTCTACTTTGGGAATGTGCTTGACAGCAATAATTCTTCATTGTTATAACACCATCGTATACTATCATATTATAGAACAGAACTCGATGTCAGGAAAGTCCTCCCTTGACTCTATTCAAAGGGGTCCAGTTACCACAGTAACAAAAATGATTTCTCTTTGAAAGCCTTGCTGAGACCTGGGCCCTAGGTTATTTTCTCTAGGCAGGCTTGGTGCATACAGGTAGGATGTATTCTAGGAAGTAATCAGATGCCAATTTAGCTCCCTGTTTGGAACCCTTTGCCAAAGGCAACATTGTCCAACAGAAAGTAAGCCAGTCAAACTGTAATTCTAACACCCATTAACAAGGACAACATAGAATAACACCTTTTCATTGCTAATCATCCAGCCTGAACTTGGGCCAGGACTCCCCTTGACTGCCAAATTTACAATAAGGCCATAGGCAAGTTTCCAAAAGATAGTGCCTAGAATTCTTGTTCGGTCATTTTTCAGTCGTGTCCAACTCTTTGTGACCCCATTTGGGTTTTCTTAGCAAAGATACTGGAATGGTTTGCCATTTCCTTCTCCAGCTCATTTTACATATGAGAAAACTGAGGCAAACACTCGCTTGAACTCAAGAAAATGAGTCTTTCTGACTCCCAGCCCAGTACTCTATCCATTGTGCCTCCTAGCTACCTGGATTTGGGTAATTATAAGGTATATGATTCATTTTTCTACCAAGATTCCATTTTAGCTTGTGCATTTCATACCATATTCAGCACATCAAATGCACAAAGGAGGCAGAACAGTTGAGGGTAATTGGCTGGCTATCCCTGATTCCAATCCCCCTTTCCATCCATTCTTCACACTTATAGCGGCCACACGGTTTATATTCTAGACAAACTGGATAACTAACTGCTCCTCAAACTCAACTTCCCATCTCACAGCCTCAAGCATCTTCTCTGCCCATCCCCTACACTTGGAGTATGGTACTCCTCCCTTTCGCTAGTCAGAATTTTTTTTCCTTAAAAATAGTAACAGCTTACACAATATGACTAACGTGAAAATGTTTTTAATAGGAACATGTTTATGTTCTTATAACATAAGCTTATAACAGATTGCATGTCATCTCAGGGAGGGAGCGGGGAGAGAGGGTGAGAAAACTTAAAACTTATGGAAGTGAAAACTAAAAATAAATTAATTAAAAATAATAATAAATTATACAAGTTAAGATTTGCATCCTTCATCTCAACTAGGTCCTCACAACCATGCTGTGAGAAGCTGCTATTTTTATCCCCATTTTACAGAGAAGAAATTGAGAGATCAAATGATTTGCCCAGGGTCATACAGTTAGTAAGTGTGTAAGGCTAGATTTGAAGCCAGATCTTCCTGACTCAAAGTTCATCCTTATATCAACTAGTCTACTCTGCCAATATTCTCCTCCAAGGCCCAGCTCATGGGCCTCCTTCTCTTTGTAGCCTTATCTGGACTGCTGAAAGTGTCACATTTTCTTAGAACACTTTGGTTCTATCCTTGTCCCTCCTTAACCTACATTTTATTATACTTACCTGTGTCTATATTGTTTCGCTCTCTCACTGCCTACCCCACCCCCACTCCCACAATGTAAACTCCCTGGGAACAGGCACTGTGTTTTAGCAATCTACAGTATCAAACACTAATAAATGTTTACAGAACTGAATTGACTTATTTTGATGCCTGTGACAAGGGGGTGCCTTTCCTCTATCTTCCCAAAATGTATGCTGAAGACATTTTGGTTTATATTACTTTTATTAACAATGGTCAATTTAATGAATCCTGTGTGTCAGTCAAGAAACAATTGTTATACACTAATCATGTCCTAGATACTGTACTAAATTCTGGGGACAATCTTCAACCTCACCCAAATAAACTTCCCAATTTCCAATGCTCTTGAACAGCTGACCATGTTTCAAAATTCCTAGACCTGCCTCTGTTGGTTAATAGATGCTTACTGAGTCACTTAATCTCAAACTAAAAAGTAATCATCTATTGCTTACCATTTCTAGTGACCATTTCATTCTGGGTCTCATGCCATGATAAAACAAATGAAAAAACTGGCATTTATGTAGCCCTATATGTTTTATGAAATGCTTTGCAAAATACATTATTTCATTGGCTGCTCACAACAACCCTGCAAAAAAAGTAATGCCAGGTATTATTACTTCCATTTTACAAGTGAGGATACTGAGGCTAAGAAAAGTTAAATGGCTAGGACTCAAACCTAGGTCTTCTTACCTCACATTCAGGATTCTTTCTAGTATAGCACAGCTTGAACCTAAGTGAAATTCAGTGGAGTTTGGGGAATTGGAAAGACTTAAAGAACAAATAACATGCATCACTCACACAGCTTCATTCATTCAACATTTACTGTGGCCCTACTAGGTCTAAAGGTATCAGGTACTCTGGTAGATTACTCAAGAAATTTATCCACAGTAATAGAGGAGACACGTACAAAAATGACAACAATAGAAAGTGGTGTGAGATAATTGGCCAGAAGAGAAAACAAGGAGCTAACAGAACTCAGGGGTCAACTAGTCTAACCCTCTCATTTTACTAATGAGGACACTGAGGCTCTGACAAGATGAAATTATGTTTAATGAAGTGCTAGATTTGACATTTAAACAGAAGACTTGAGAGAAGCATAAAAATGTAAACATGAAAAAGAAATCATAAGGGACTCAATGAAAGTAAACTGTTTACATTCCTCTATGGGAAGATGAACATGTAACTCCTAAGAGCTTTATCATTATTAGGACAATTAGAAAGAGTCTGCATAGACAGAAGGCGTGGATGTGAGTTGAATATTTTGGGATGATCAAGAATATAGAAGTAAGAAAGAAAATGCGCTGGGACAAGGGGGAAAGAAGAGGTTGCTCTTGTTCCATCATTTCAGTCATGGCCTTTGAGACCCCATTTGAGTTTTGTTTGGGCAAATATACTGGAGTAGATTTGCCATTTTCTTTTGCAGCTCATTTGACAGATGAGGAAACTGAGGCAAACAGGGTGAAGTGACTTGCCCAGGGTCACACAAATAGTAAGTGAGGCCAGATTTGAACTCAAGTCTTCCTGACTCTAGGTCCAGCATGACGTAGTGGTTAGAGTACTATAAGAAATGATGAGAGGGTTGGTATTAGAAAAAACATGGTAAGATCTATGTGAACTGATGCAAAGTAAAGCAAGAAGAACCAGTAGATCATTGTATAGAGTAACAGTAACGTTGTGATGATGGTCAACTCTGTGAATGACTTAATTACTGTGATTAATACAACAATTTAAGACAATTGCAAAGGACTAATAATGAAAAGAAATACTTCCCACCTTCAGAGAAAGAACTAATAAATTCTGAGTACAAATTGAAGTACATTTTTATCACTATCTTTTTGCTTTTTTATAATATGACTAACATAAAAATGTTTTTCATGATATTACACACACACATATATATATAAAATATATAGTATATAAAATTGACATGATATTGTTTGCCTTTTCAGTGGGCGGGGGAAGGCTGAGAGGGAGGAAGAAAACCTGAAACTAAAAATTCAAAAAGGAAAGAATATTAAAAATCAACAATTTTTTAAAAAACCCAGCAGAAGGTCCAAGCATAGCTCTTAGGAGATATCATTGTAGGATGCCTAATCAGAAGAGATATTGCATGTAAAGTATTTTGCAAACCTCAAAGTACTACAGAAATGCTAGGTATTTTGCAAACTTTAGGGTACTATGTAAATACTAGATCTTATTACATAAACATTATCTGCTATATTACATGATCCACCTATTAACTTTATCATTAAAAGAATGTTTGAAGGAAAAAAAATACACAATGAAAAAGAACATATGTTCAATGCACCCATCTCATGGTAGATTTAAAAACATCAAACTTGCCAGGATAATTTTCATCAGGCTTTTCCAGGCTTACCAAAATCTGAATCAAGATGTAAATTATGCAATGAAGATAATTAGCAAAAATGGCTGTTTCAAGCAGAATTGGATTGCAGGAAGCATTGGATTATTTCCACCAACCTCAATTATGTCATAGCACCAGGCTGTTCACTTTTTCAGCTGAAAAAACAGTTTTGCTGGAGTGCCCTGTTAATTCTTGCTACTGGGGTGACTGAGGCTGGTGAATCACTAGAGTTCTGAGATATAGCGGGCAGAGCTGATCAAGTACCTTTACTAAGTCCAAAACCAATATGGCTACTCCACAGAAGTGTGTGCGTATGTGGCCACTACACTGCTCAAAAGGGGCTAAGCAGGTCGGCTCAGGAATGAAGAAAATTAAAAAGTTCCATATAGATCAGAATTGGAATGGGCCCATGAGTGGCTGCTAGCCTGATGGAAGGAAGGGCAGTTTCCCTTTCATCTTTTTATCTCCAGTACTTAGCATTGTGTCTGGCACACAGTAGGTACTTGCTTAACAAAATGCTTGAATACAAGGGTATTTCCTGTCTGTATTATAAGTTCCTTGAGGGCAGGAAGGATGATTTATTTGTTTTTGTATAGTCTTTCCCAACTACCCACCTTATTCCTTCTAGGAGTTTCATAACTATCTATCCAATGAAAGAACAAATTAATAAAGTTCATTGGACTCCTGAAAGTTATATGGAAGTTGTTCCCATATAACAGAAGGTAAAGATGAGACACAGAGAGGTCAAATAATTTACTTAAGGTTGTACCTTAGGTAGCAAACCATAGCATTTAGAGCTTAGAGATCATCAAACTGACCCCTCTCAAGTTTCAGGAGGCATGAAAGCCTCCTGGGTTGCTCATACTTTGTGGTCCTCACCCTTAGTTTTAGCCCTGAGCTTGATGAGTCCAAGACAAATTAAGTGTATCTTCTCTAAAGAAGCCTTTAGAGCACCTAATGGAGACTTGGAGTCTTTTGGAATTAAGAGGCTTGGTTGCCTTGCCCATGGTCTTATTTCTATCAGATTTGGCAGTTTCTCTTTTAGGAATAACTCAGTAAATCTGCGCTTATTTGAATAACTGTCAGATGTCTGTAAGAGGATATATTCCAGTGGAAGTGTCATAAGTTAAGGCTATAAACCAGTAGGATAAGGAATAGCTACTTGAAAATTCATTAAGGGTTTGTTTGCGGCTCACGTTGAACATAACACACATAATGTGTTAGCTCAAGCGGTCAGCTATGTGAAAAGTTTGTGGTTTAATACTGGGTAAAGGTAGATTCCTCCTAACACAAGCAAGACAGGAATTCATACCCACTTGTGAAATCCAACCTCAGCAGGCACTTTTTACCAAGGCTGTAATGGCTGTAATCAATTATAGGGTCTTTGGTGCAAACAGATTATTAAAGTCGACAACAAACTTGTAAAAGGGCCTCAATTAGCTAACTTGCTAATGATTTTTCCCTGTTTGGAGACATTAGCCTGAGTTTCTTCTGTATTCATTTAAACAGTGACTAACTCTGCTCTTGCTCCTTCAGACTATGGATGGAGAACAGAGGCCCATGATGAATTGAGAAGACTGGGAAAGGAGCTTGGTGCCTGTTAGAGCTGGGAGGTGATTTCCTGGCTGAGGTCTGCCTGGAATTTACATTTATTTTCTTTGGTAAACTGCCCAAGAAGGCATTTGCCTAGAGGGTGCTATAAAACACACTGAAAAAAATAAATAATATGTTTATTTTCCTCCATCTACTATTTTAATATAAAGAGAGATATGCATACATATTACCTCACAAGCCATAAATTTATATATGTGAATATATGTAATATGTATTATATATGTGTATACATATACATGTACATATATTACATATTTGGAAACTTTTATGGGCCCCATTTTGTTTCAGGTTCGTAAATTGATCCATAAGTAGAATTTAACATGTATCTATTATTATCTAATTATTTATTTAAAATACTACTGCTCACAAGGCAAAGAAAATTAGCCTAGTTAAATAACAAGGCATTCTGAGGGAAAAACAGAAGGTGGCAAGGTCTAGCCAAGTCAAATTGCCACCATTTTAACTTTACCATCCTGGGAAGTCATTCCCAAGGAGACGCAACCTGGACTTGCTCCTGCAGGCACCACAGCCACAGCTACTGAAAACCATGCCACCAAAAGTGGTTCAAGATCAGAAACTAATATGATTTTATCCGTGGAAATGACATGAAAGAAAAGGCATTCACATCTGCTTTGCTGCTGTATGCCAAAGAGCATGAGACTGGTCTATACTTTGCAGCGAAACTTTTCACAGGTGACATCTCCCCACTGGAATGTAAGCTCTTGGTGGGGTAGGCATGTCTTACATTTTTGTCTCCCCAGTGCCTTGTATACAGTAAGCACTTAGTAAAGGTATTTATTCAGTTCATTCATTTCAAAATTTGTGAGTCATGCTCGAAGTTTGGCAAAAGTCAGTCAATTCCTTTTGAAAGTCAACTGAATTCTCTTCATTAAAGACCTACTATGTGCAGCGCACTGTGTTCAGTGATGGTGATACAAAAACAGCAACAAATGAAACCTGTCCTCAGAGGGCTTAGGTTCAAGGTGGGGTATGGAGGTAGGGTAGAGGGTGGTGAGAGGGTACAGCATTTACACAGATAACTAAATGCAAAATACATTCAAAGGTATATAAGGTAATTTTAAGAGGGAAAACCCACTAATAACTAGGGTGATCAAGAAAGGCCTTGTAGGAGCGGAGACATCTGGGAAGATGGTGAGGAGAGACTACCTTCCAGGCATGAGGGAATTTGTAAACCACTATGGCCCAAGATGGACCGGAGAGAGGCAGTGTGATCTGGTTGAAACGGACATTTTATCTGCTTTAGTCAACTTATATTTATACCTTATGTTTTGAAATATAAGGTAACATAATCCTATCCTGTAGACCAGAGATGTCAAACCCTGCCCATGGCAACACTCCCAATTGCAGCCTCAATCAGATTAAAATATAATTGAAAAATAGTTAACAAAATAAATAAAAGCACAATGAAACACAGATAAACATTACATTTTAAAATGAAGTCATTATGTAGCAGCAGGGATCTTTATGTGTGGACTTGTGGTCTCCCACCATTGCTCCAGACTATCGATCCATTTCCATGTATGGATGGTCTCAATGACCATGATCTTCCCTTCTGAGTCACTTTCCACAAGAATCCAGGATTGGATTTCCCTGGTTTGTAACTCCTTACAATGACCCACATTATAATCTTTCTGTGCCTCCGTACGTTGTTTCCATGAGTATTAAGACGAAACCAAATTCAGCGAGGCTGGGTCTTAGGTGACAGGTACAACCTCATGAAAAAATTCTCTCTTTGGCATTTAAAAAAAAATTCTTCCTTTCCTCATCCCATCTAATCATTCACCAGCGAAAACACCTTTGTACATGTGTCTGCGTAATTTAACTATTTTATCCCTAATGTATGATTACGATAAAACACAAGCCACCTTGAATTCATGATGATCTTTTGCCCTCCTCTACCCACACTCCCTTCTCAAGAGATTCTAGAATGTTCTTTTCTTCAGATTGTGAATTTGGGGTCCACAGCCTTGTCCTTCATCTCAATATCCCACCACCATAGCATAGCATCCAAATCTTCACTTATTAAACCTGTCATTTAGAGTGCAAAAGAAAGAAGAAAAACAAAATCTGTGGCATTTTTAGTGTGGATGCTCCTTCTGACAAAGCCAACCCCAGATCACAGCTTCTTAAATTCTTCACCTAATGGATCAAAATCTAAGAGTGAGCCTCTCCACACTTAACTAGCCCTCGGACAGCACTCTGTCACACAGCCAGACTGGAAAGCCTTCTTCATGTTTTCATGATTGAGGGTTAAGTATCTCCCTCTCATTGTAGATCAGCATCTGCCCTACAACTTATGGTCTTACAGAATTGCCTAGAGCATCAAAAGGTTAAGTGATTGAACCAGAGCCCCACAGTCTGTATGTATTAAAGTCAAGACTCAAACCCACGTCTTCTTAACTAACTCAGAGGCCAGTTCTCTATTCCATTATATCATACCATGCTGTTCTCTGGCACATAGGAGGCACTAATAAATGCTTATTGAAGTGGTATGATTGGAATTAATTTTTTTCACTCAGAAATCTCAGGGGTAGTTAGGTAGTGCAGTGGATAGAGTGTTGGGTCTGGAGCCAGAAGGACCTGAGTTCAAATCCAGCCTCAGACACTTACTAGCTGCATGACCCTGGGCAAGTCACTTAACCCTGATTGCCTGCAAAAAAAAAAGAAAGAAATCTTAGGGTACAAACTGTATACAGTGTATACAGATGAGTAATTAGCAGGTAACCAGCATTACATCTTATTCAGCTTAAAACACAGGTTTTATGCCACAGAGCATTAATAACAAAGTATAAAAGTCCTTAGTTCCACACAGCTTCCCCTCCAGATATATCAGGCTCTCTCTTAACCTCCTATCCAAATCCAGATCCTTAAAAGGATGAATGAAGACAAATTGCTTAGGTCCTACACATTTACTTCAGCAAGAGTCCCTACAAATCCCACCAGACCAAGTAATGATCAAGAAATCCAATGAGAAACTACCATGGATGACTTCATCTATTACAGAGAGATATAGAAGTGAGCCAGAATCCACAGCCAGTAAGACAAACGGCTACCAGCAAAGTCACAACCAACACAGTCAAAGGAGATAGATGCCTCCCAGAGGATCTAGATCCCACTGTGGCATGCAAGGCTTTGTACCCAGAGGGGAGAGTTCCCATGAGAAAGCCTTAGGGTGATTAGAAACATAGCATGGACCCTGGAAACACCCCAGCAGGACAGCAACCAGTCCAGGAACGGCATCACTCGAACCAGGGCCTCTCAGGTCCAAAGTCTCTTATGTCTATAGCACCCTATCCTGAGATGACCTAGAAAAACCCATGAAGATTCAGCACTCTAAACCGGAAAGATCCATGGGACCCCAAAGCCTACCAGTGCTTTTAGACTAGACATGCTGGGAATGGAATGTCAGTCTAGAATCCCAGGTCAATGGACACAACCCCTCAGCTTTAACCCAATTTCCATGCTAAAGCAAAGCTACTGATACCACAAGCTTGTTGTTCTAGCTTTCTTGGTTCTCAAGATGAGAAATTCTATTTAGTAACTTTCTCTATTTGTACAGTCTGACTCTGCAAAAGCTACTTCCTGTCATCTCTGCTTTTCATCAGTGAAGCAACTTCCTCATTGACTCTGTCACCTGGATAACTATTTCTCGGTCCTCTCTTGTCTTTTGTACATCTCTACCTTCCAGTCATATCTTGTGCATTCATTCATCTGTTTTATACAAATGTTTTGTATCTTAGTAAGTTTCATATTCCATGAAACCTGCATTTTCATCTACCAAAAATAAAATAGCTTTTAGCTATAACCATTCAGTCAATTAAGCACTTACTAATGCCATGCTCAGTACTGAAATACAAAGAAAGGCAAAAGATAGTCTCTACTCTCAAAAAGTTTATACTCTAATGGGAGAGAGAGTGCATGAAAAACTACTTGTACTATGTACAAGCATGCTATATATAGGATAAAGATAATCACCAGAGGGAAGATATTAGCATTGAAGGGGATCAAGACAGATATAACCTGTGGCCTAAGGCTCTCTTCAAAACTCAGGACTCATGGACTGCCCCTGGGAGATAACTGTGAAGGCTCATTTTCATTTTTTAGTTCATTATGTCCCTACCCAAAGTTTTCTTTTAAAAAGTCTCCAAATATAGCCTAGGTATGGCTCAAATCTGTTTCCCCAACCATGGGTAGCAGGATCCCTTGCTCCCTCAAAAGTATGCAAGATCCTAAATGCATTTTGGTAGAACAATCTTTATTTCACACATTTATAGAAAATGCAAAAGGCTCATAGGAGCTCTTGAAACAGATCTTAAAAACATATAAGGGATTCAAAGCCTTTTCAGGAGCTCATAAGCAGATGCAGAAAACGCACCAAGTACTCACAGTAATTTCAACATTCCAGTGTTACTCCTTTATCCTCAGACATGGTCTGGTGGGGCTTGGATCCTTTTGGAAGAGAAATACACTCTGGGTTTGCTGAATAAGCAATCCTCTTCCAAACAGACCTACATCTGACTGAATACTTCATTGTAAAAGCAGTGTGGCAAGGTCCTAAACTCATACTTCCCCAACTTATGGGTGTACCTCACTGCCCTCCAGCCACAAAGGCCATGTAGGTGATCCTCATCTTTCTCCAAGAAGCACGCATGTTTAGGAACTCTCTTTCCCTTTCTTAAAACCAGGATCCCCAACTCTCAAACTTTGGGTTACTCTCAGTGTAACTTCTAAGGAGGTTCTCAGAGACCCCCAGATCTCCCTTCTCTGGTTACAAAGGTTGATTCTGAGATCCTGCTGCCCAGGGAAGAGAAATCCTCCCACCATACATAGGAGGTCGGGATTCAGAGACATTACCCATGTTTTGCCCTCTCAGACCTTTAGAGTGGGCATTTGTTTGCTTCTGACATGAACTTTTGTAGGAACCCTCTCAATTTCATGGCTGCAGCCATTGTTTGGGCCCAGAAAGTCCAGGTTCAAGAACGCTCCTCTCAAGGCAAAATCATGGCTACACCTGCTGGGTGCTTCTAGGGGAACACAGGTCTCTAGCCTCTGAGGTTTCTGCTCCAAGTCTGCTATGCTCCAAACCAGCTAAGCTCTATTCTATCATCTGAACCAGACAAAGGTGAAAAGAAGTCCCCAAAGGCCCCAAATCCCCCATTGCTTTCTTTCATCGGCTCAAAACGGCAGTTCTTTCTCCTAAGCTTCCACCACCCAGTCATTTTAGGGGCAATCCCATTCCTTGGATACTAATGTCCAGGATTAGATTAGTTTCCAATTCAGGGTCATCTCCGATCTAAATCTTGCCACTGGACCTAGATGGCCCCAGAGGAAAAAGTAAGGCTGGTGACTTTGCACAGCCCTCTGTCATTTAAATCCAATTCACTGGCAAGTCATGGCAACACCTTTCTGATGTCAAGGTTCTCTTGAAGAATGAAGGACAAACACAGTCCCAATCCTTGGATTCCAATCAGCACAATGAAGAGTTGGGTCTTTGTTGCCAGTGGGTGTCTCCAGATTCTATACTGCAGAGGGGGAAGGATAACTCTAAAGTGGATCAGGAAGTGTGACCCAACCCTCATTACACACACACAAAGGAACTGGATCTAATCACCATACAAATATTGGAGTCAATTCCTCACAAAGATATTGACTTGTCACCAGCTGTTTAAGAAGAGAAGGAATACTGGAGTAAGGCCAGTGTTTTTTCCATATGTTCTGTTATCATAATTCTGTTTTCTATTATCAGTTAATTGTCTTACTCCTTGCCAACTTTTCAGAGGGAAGAAAAAAAAGCAAAATTTATTGAAGCCAGAGCTTGCTTAATCCTCTCCTTTCCCTTGATTTCCCACCTGGTCCCTCCACCCCAGGCTCCTTTAACTCATCTCCCCCCAAACTCCCTTATTCTTCAGGCCCTTTTTTGATCCACAAATATATCCTTGGGCACTTTATCAAGGAATACAAATTGTACTTCCATTGAGGATAGCCAGCATTTAAATCCTGCCTCAAACTAGCCGTGTGACTCTAGGCTAATCACTTAATCATTCCACCTCAGTTTTCTCATTTTAAAATGTAACAAACAGCATATACTTAAGGTTATGGGGATCAAATGGCATAACCAGATAGATAAAGGTCTTTGCAAACCTTATCTAAGCACTGGTTATTGTTATCTTTATTGCTTAAGAATTGTGTGATCATAGGAAAATCACTTAATTGCTAAGAGAGTCAGTTTCCTCATCTGTAAAATGGGATTAATGAAATTCTGGATGTAAAGTGTTTTGCAAACCTATTTTTCTCCAGCAGGCTAGATAAAGTATATGCACGGTCTCATTCAGAGGCATCACTGTCAATCAATCAATAGATACTTATTAAGAGCTCACTATGCACGAGGCATTAGGTGGTTATTACACTCTAGAAGGAGGGGGGAGCGGATACACAAAAAGACCTATTTTCTTAGCCATCTTCCCTTCCCACTCCCCCTTCCCCCCAAATGGACCATCTTATAGTTTCTTTCTTATAGTTCACTCATTGAATGAAATAGGAAGTGATGACTTCATCACTTTCTGGAGCTGAGCTTACAAAGATAGGTTTCTTGTTCAGTGAATTCCACTCCTTCCTCAAATCTCCCCTCCCCTCCCCATCCCTCCAACTCCCACCCCCATCCCCCAACTACTATGAGGCTGTGCTGATTGCAAAAAATGCCTGGTATCCTTGAAGTAAGGGGAATTGAAATAAGATTGAAAGATGTAGGGCCAGAGGGACCTTAGAGATCACAGATCATTATTATGGAAAAGTCAGGGGGAGAAGTGAGCACAGCACTTTCAGCAAAGCATCAGAATGACATGTACCTTGCATACTGAGGCATAGGATCATAGATTTAGAGCTAGGAGGGAGCTTTGAGTTCATCTAAGTTCAGTTACCTCATTTTACAGAAGTACCTTGTACAGCTCAGGTCTTGTCTCCGCAACTAGGGTGAAGATCAAGGGACCTGAGATAGCCACAAAGCCCCTTCCTAGGAAGCGCTCTTCCTGCTCCCTTCCCTCCCCACCTCCACCCCCATCTAGGTGTCCAAGGACAAGAACCAGGTCACGTTCTTGGGAATTCTTCACCACTTTTATTGTAGGCATATAGGTACCTAGTCAATATGTCCTCAATTGAAGTGACTACTAAATTGCTCCAGAGGATAAAGAAAGAACTGAATTTACTGAAGCTCCCTCAAAATGCAAATTAGACAACTGGTCCACAGACTCACTCATATAGCTGAAACCTCTCTTCTTGCCTGACAAATCCGCCCATGAGCTGCTGGCCTCTGATTACAGCATGTGAACACTTCCTTTCTATAATAGCCTGGGCTCCGTGCTCATCTGGACTTAGTTACTCAGCCATGTGAATGGGCCTCTATATTAGCGAGTGCCAAGACGATGCTCTATGTATATAATGAGATGTGAGTTGAGTATTTATGGTGTTCGACAAAACATTCTTTATTGGAAACATTTTTCGGTTTGTGAATGCTTGGATCGTTTGGCTTAGGGAGAATTTACTTTTGACTGATGGGTTCTTGGCATCCTGATAACCCATCCTCAAGAAGGCATCCATTCTAGGTTGCCCATCAAAGTGCTGTGTGTAAGGAATATACATGCCCTTATGACAACAAAAGCCTATGTTCCTAAAAGGAAGTGGTCAAAGAGGCACTTACAAAGGAAAACCAGAGAGGTAAAGGAATTCATTTCCTATAGCATCCTTCACCCAGGCAGGTAAACAGTCATAGGCTTATATTATAGAGGGAAAAGGGTATCCCTCTTAAAAGGAGACTGAAGGGGGAGGGGAGTATGTCTCCTACTGGATGGTTAGTTGTTTTAGAGAAGGTGCTGGATTTTAATCATTATTTTGTTTCTCTGAAGGGTCTGGAGGGGTAGGTGATACCACACCCTGTAGAAGGTACTTAACAAATGGGGCTGCTTGGCACAGTGGGAAGAGCACCTAATTTGGAGTCCAATCTTGGCTCTGCTATTGATGAACCTTAGTACACTTCTCCCTTTTCCTCCCTAACTTTTAAAAGTCCTTTGAAGCCTGCTCGAGTCAAGTGGAATCAACAAGCATTTATTCAGAACCTTTTCTGTACCAGGCACTGGGGTTCAAGTCAATGAACAAGTGACAGAAAGTTAATCCCTGCTCTGAAGAGCTTATTGTCTGAAGAGGGAGACCACATGAAAACCACAAGATAGATCCAGGGAAAATTGAGGATCATTTCAGAGGGAAAGACACGAGAAATAATGGGGATCAGAAAAAACTTTTTGCAGAACATGCAAACTTAGCTAGAATGTGATGGAAGCTAGAGCACAGAAATGAGAAGGAAGGGAATTCCAGGCATGGGTGATAACCAGTGAAAATGGATAGCATCTGCAGGAGGATCTTGTGTCAGGAGCAGCACAGGGGTTAGTGGTCATTGTACCACAGAGGATGTGGAAGAGAATAAGATGCAAGAAGACTGGAAAGTGGGAACGAACCCCATTATAAAGGGATTTATTTAAAAGACGAACAAAGCCATGGTATATCTGAAGGAGGATTTAATAGGCAACCACAGGAGTTTATGGAGTAGGGATGTGATACAATCAGCCCTGCATTTTAGGGAGATCACTTTAATCGCTGAATGGAGGATTGTCTGCAGTGAGGAAAAGCTGGCAACATGTAGACCACCCAGAAAGTTTTTGCAATGGTCTGTAGATGTGAGGTGATAAGGACCTGTGGTGGAGTGGTCAGAGAAGAGAAGAGAGTATATATAAGAGATGTTGGGAAGGCAGAATCTGCAGAAATTTGTAACATTGGATAAGAGGAATGACAGAACCTGAGGACAATGCCATGAATGGTGATCCGATGGTGATACCTTTGACCCAACCTAGCTTTCCAGCCTCATCCTTCATCAATCCCCTTCGCCCACTACACAGTGATCCAGTCAAACTGACCTTTGCTTTGTTCCTCACCACTCCACCACCCTTCTCTCATCTCTGTGTCTTTGGATCAGCCGTTCCTATTTCTGGGAGGCAATGTCTCTTCACTTCTCCCTCAACGGATTCCCTGTCTTCCTTCAAGCCATAGCTCAAGCACTGTCTTCTACACGAACCCCTCTCTAATCCCTTCAACTGCTCATGCCCTTCCTTCCTAACTACCTTGTGTTGATTTTGTATTTGTATTGATTCTGCTCTCATTGTTTGAGGAAAATCTGAGACTGGAAGTTGCAGAAAAGGTACTGATCTACTTTGGGGTGAGTTTGTTCACTGGCAGTTTACTAGATCAATGAAAACACAGATCTGGTCCAAATACACAACACATACACATATGTACACACACTATATAATATATACATATTTCAATATATATTATTTATTATACTATATAGTATAATAAATAATATATTTATATATAATATTTATATTATATATAACATTACATAAATATATATCGGGATCAGATCTGTTATTGATCTAGTAAACTATATATATGTGTGTGTGTGTATATACATATATTATATATACATATATATGCATGTATACACACACACAAATATCCTAGGCTTTGCAGGTGGCACTGTGAATACAAAGACAAAAATGAAAGAGTTCCTGCCCTCAAGGGACTTCCATTCTGTAGGAGAGAGATAACATGTGCTGTAAATCCAACATAATGGATCAGCTTGTGAATGGAGGAGTCACTGCTTGCATTAGGAAGGAAGTCCATCAAATTCGCAAGTGGATAGATGAACAAATGGACATATTGTAAATTCTGGATAATTCGCAGTCCTCAAATCCCCCATAGAGGGCAACTGTGCACAGAACCGTTCTGCTAATTCCACAGGCATATTTACATTTGTCTGCCACCTCTCTGTGGCTGAGGATTGTGAAGCATAGCACACACAAAAATGGTCTTGTTCCATTCCCTCTCATAGGAACAAACCGAAAAACTGTGGGGTGGGGCCAAGGACTCTGGAGAAAAGTTTTTATGGCCACTCAGTTCACAGAAAACAGCCCAACTATTTACAGAACTCCAGTGTTTGGATTTCTATTCCCTGTCTATTTAGTCATCCATTCATTCGCTGGGCAGTCTAATGGATTATGGCTTCTTGCTGTTTATTTCTCAAGTACATTAAAAGGTTTCTCTCACCATCTCCTTCTTTCCTTCTTTCTTCCTTGTCTATGTGTGTTTCCATTTCCTTCTAACTCTGCTTCTGGTTTCTCTCTACCCCCCACTCCCCATCTATCTCTGTTTCCCTCTGAGTTAAACCATCTCTCCCTCCCGTTACCTTTCTCAGTCTTTTCCTGTGTCTTTCTTTCGAATGTTGTTTCTGACCTACCTTGTCCCCATCCTCCCCTACGTCTTCTCCCTTAATCTGTCTGTGCCTCTCTCTGCTGGTCCTCCACCTTGTCATAGTTACAATAAAAATAACGTTTATAACCCACAGAGAGCAGGATGACTCATACATACCCCATAGGGTGCTGAATAATTAGCTGATTCAGCAAAC
The DNA here is from genome assembly GCA_023548195.1 of Bettongia penicillata ogilbyi. Taxonomy (NCBI): domain Eukaryota; kingdom Metazoa; phylum Chordata; class Mammalia; order Diprotodontia; family Potoroidae; genus Bettongia; species Bettongia penicillata. The sequence continues at coordinate 4,291,826 of JAJHZJ010000166.1, read as the reverse complement.
AGATGCCCGAGAAATGTCTGATGGTATTTTCTAACGTCTCAAGTAGCTCTGATGCCTGGCCTTGGAGACTGCTCTAAATGAAGAATTTCTATCCCTCCATCACATCCTGATTTGACCAGGTTACACAAATAGAAGATAATTGTCCCTCCCTGTTCTAGGAAACAGGAGACTGGAGGACAGCATGAGATGGCGGGGCACATATCGGGAAAGACAAAGTATAAGGTCAGCATGTTGGCTCTGAAAAGATCAGACAATTTACAGATATATGGGGGCCACTAATCTGAGCCCTTTATTTTAGAGATGAGGAAAATGAGACCCACAGTGACTAAGGGACTTGTTCAGTGTCACACCCTTGGCTAATAGCAGATTGAAGGCAGATCTTTCAATTTCAAATGTAGCTCACACTCCACAAATCCCTTGTGTTCTCCAATGCTCATATTGCTGAAATCATTTAGAATTCATTCATTTATTTGAAAAAAAGAGCTACCATTTAATGTCTAATGGTATAATAATAATAGCTAGCATTTATATAGCACTTTAAGATTTGCGAAGCACTGTACATGTAATCTTTTGATCTTTAAAACAACCCTGGAAGGTAGACACTTATATTATCTCCATTTTACAGATGAAGAAATGGAAACTGAGAGAAGTTATATGACTCTCCTGGGGTCACTAAGCTAGTAATTGAATGAGGTGACATTTGAACCCAGGTCTTCCTCTGTGAAAGAGACTGCCGTGGAAACAGCAGGATTCAGAGTAAGGAATTTGTTGTCGTTGTTGAGTTGTTTCTGTCATGTCCAGCTCTCCATGACTCTATTTAGGGTTTTTTGCCATTTGATTCTCCAACTCATTTTATAGATGAGAAAACTGAGGCCAACAGGGTTAAGTGATTTGCCCAGGGTAACACAGCTAGTAAGTGTCTGAGCTTGGATTTGAACTCAGGTTCTCCTGACTCTAGGGCCAGTGCTATATTCTCTGCACTACCTAGCTTCTCTAGAGAACAAGGAATATCTGGCTTCAGATCCTACCAATAGCCCATATCCAGTCTGTGACTCTTAGTGCCCCAGGCACTTAGATCATAAGTTGCTGAATGGATCCTAGTCTGCATTGGCAGAGGGAGTTGCAAACACCAAAGAAATCAGAGATTGTAGCCTTCCAAAAATTGCTTACGGTACCATGCTAGGTATTTGAGAATTATATAAAAAGTAAAGAAGACATAGTCCCTGACCTCATGGACTGACAGTCATAGTAGAGGTGGTAAGACATGTACACAAAAATTTCTAAGACAAGGTAACGAATGTTAAGTGTGTAAATACAGTTCACAGTGTCCAGGAAGTCCTGAGGAACAACATCAGAAGTGATTACTTCCAGCTATAGGGATGAGGAAACATTTTATGGAGGAGGTGACTTTTGTGAAATTAAGACAATGCTGATAAAAGAGCTCTTTTTCCCCAAAGGCTACAAATTGGCCTTTGGTAACAACTCCACATCAAGACTGCCCTTGATTTTCATTTTAACCAGCAGTCAGCATGGAAAAATATGACCAGAGGACAAAGAGAGTTATAAGGGATGGGTAAAGGAAGGAAGATGTCATCACGTAGTGAGGTTTTCCTCCACCAGGAAGGACCTGGGGTCTCGTATGACCAAGCAAAAATGGCTAAAAGGAAACTGATATCCAAGGTTGGTAAGCAGATAGTTTGAGAGTGCCTACTTGCCTTCAAACTCAAATCACTTTGCCCAGATAAACAACTTCTTTGGGTATTGAAAGAACTAATGGGCAAGATGGTGAATTTCAGCTCACTGTTGGCATATTAAAGGCCGTGGGGAGCAAGAGAGGAAGAACAGGACTGGAGAAAGGTGAGTGTCTTATTTTTTTTTTTTTTTTTAGAGTTTGTAAAGTATAGATAAGTGAATTTCACTTTGATCACTTGGAAAATTTTAGAATGGATAATTAAATAAAGGCTGGTAAACACCTAGAAAGGAAGGAATGACTATAAAGGAACCAGCTTGGTTTTATCAAGAATGGGTTATGTCAGATTAATCTTATTTCTTTTTTTTTTTTGGCTTGGTCAGAAATTTAGCAGATGAGAGAAATGTTGTAGATATAATTTACCTAGATTTTAGCAAAGCATTTGATTTTTTTTAAAGGATCCTGTACTCTTCTTGTGGAAAAGATAAAATGATACACCCAATTAAATGGATTTGGAATTGGTTAAATGGCTGGACTCAAAATGTTGTCAAGGATTCTGTGCCAGTTTGGCAGTGGAATGCTCTAGGGATCTATTCTTGGTCCTTTGATGTTTAATGTTTTTATCAATGACTTGACTGAAGCAACTCATAATTTTCAGGTGACACAAAATTGGCTGGGAGGCATCACCAACACAGTGGATTACAAAGTCAGAATTCAAAAGGATCTTGACAGGCTAGAGTGCTGGGCTGAATCTAATAATAAATTCAATACAGATAAACGTAAAGTCTTGCATTCCAGCCTCAGAATGCCAATTTCACAAGTACTGTAAGGGTGGGGGAGGCATGATCAGACAGCAATTTGCCTGGAATAAAAAAGATTCAGGGATATATACAAATATATTCAGTGCCTCCACATTCCCAAACAAGTACTACTATTACTACTACTCTATTACTACTACTACTACTACTGCCACCACTACTACTACTTGTTCTTTTTTTCCTTTCTCTCTCTCTTTCTCTCTCTCTCTCTCTCTCTCTCTCTCTCTCTCTCTCTCTCTCTCTCTCTCTCTCTCTCTCTCTCTGTCCCTGACCCCTTTTGTCTCTCTGCCTCTCTCTGTCTCTGGCTGCTATATCTTCAGCCTTACGTAAGATGCTAGTGTAAAAGTATCTCTTGCCCTCCAAGGGTTTATAATCTAGCTTCAGGGTGTATCCTTAGGAAATGTGCTCATATGAAACAGGGAACAATTAATTGAGTGTTGAAAACTGCCTGACTGACATCTTTGCCTCCAAGTAGTTACGATAAGTGTTCAGTAGCCCCGTTTCCAACTGAAGGGATGGTGATTTTTCACAGGATGGTGACAAGCTTGTCAGCATATTCACCAAGGAAAGAAGAGAAAATGAGCTTAGGAGCAGCACAGAAGCATTTAGCACAGTGCCTGACATATAGTAAGCAGGTGGTTAATAAATGTTTATTGGTTGGTTGGTAGAATCCTAGGACCTAGAGTTCTGGCGATAGGAGGGAACCTGTGGGGTTGTTGTGAGCAATGTGATTGTACACAAAAGTGTATAAATAAGATCTGTTATTCCCTTTGCTGTGAAAATAATTTGAGAAAAAATAATAGCTCATCTTGCTGCCAGCAGCATGTCTTTCAACATTACTATTGTCCTGATGATGTGGAAACAAACACTACTGTCTCAGAAAGCTCTTGGTTTCCTGAGCACAGGTCCGCATAGCACACTCCATCCCCTCCTCCGATCTTTTTCATTGGTTCTCATGCCTGGAATGTTCTCCTTTTCCAGGCTTCCTTGGTTTTCTCCCAGTCTCATCTCAAATTCCATTTTCTATAAGAATCTTCCTTTATGTTAGCACCTTCCCTCTGAAATTTCCTCCATTTTTCCTGTCTATATGTCTTGGATGAAAATTATTGTTTCCATGTTGTCTCCTCCACTTTAGAATATAAGCTCCCTGAAGCCAGGGACTGCCATTTACTTTCCTTTGTGTTCGGGTCACTTAGTACAGTGCCTGACACATGGTAAGCACCTTAATAAGTTCTCACTGATTTGACAGGTCTGTGACCAGCAGCTAGCAATCTCAAGAGATAAGTATTTCCAGCTTTGGTGATACCTTGTGAATTAGAGGGTTCCAGGGTACCTGTGTCAGTACTGGCCACTCAGTGGGGGGAATTCCTACAATGACACCACTTCTTGGGGAAAATGACTACAACAGAATCATCCATCACTACCCACTGCTACTAACGAGACTGGTTTGGATTTTTTTGGGGGGGGGCATGGCAGAAGGGCAACCAACATACATGACAGCAAGTATTCAAAGGACTGTTGGATGTGTTCTGCTTGACCTCGAAGGGTGGAATACGAAGAGGAATGGATAAAAGTTACAAATCAGGGTTTGTATAAATTTAACTGCTAGAGGGTTCTGATCCTGGCCACCATACCAGGCAGAGAGTCCTACATTCTCTGTAGCTGCTGGGTGCTCTATCCTACTGCAAGGGATGTTTGGGGAAGGCTGCAAAGCTCTCAATGATTGCCAGAGAATGTCTGCTTTTCTCCTTCACCCCCATCTCTTTGCAGGTGGCAGCTACTAATCTCATTAACATCTAATGGGCGTGGTCAGCATGGATTGATCCAATCAGAATCACAGCTCTTAAACATTTACCTACTGGGAAACCACAACTTCCTTCCTAGATTTGCTTGCTCTGTTTCAGTGAACCCTAATCCTACAAACCTGATCAAATGGAGCCAACCACACTCAACATGGCTCACTGCACACAGTGTTAAATAGTCATAATTAAAACAGGGAGCACTTGACCTCTATGCCTCAGCTTCTCTTAGAGAAAAGTAGTCCTTAATGAGGCATGCCCCAAACCTCAGAGTTTAAGAAAGGTCAAGTTCTGGGTGCTTTCTCCTCTGCCTGTGAATAAAACCCCATAGCCCCTGCATCTTTTGCCATCCAATGTTCATCATTTCTTCCCCTGATTCCTTCCTTGGCAGGAAAAGTCTGACATCTCCCTCCTAACTTCTGTCCCTAACTTTAGTCACAGCAGGAGAAGACCATGACTTTGGGAGGGCCATGAAAGGGCTATGTTTTCTCCAGACAGGAAGATGGAATAGTCCAAAAGTGGCTTGGGATGACCCTTCTCAGGTATACTACAGAGAGGGTTTTTATGACAGTTCAATTTGGATGAGATTGCCTCTGAAATACCTTCCAACTCCAAAATCCTTTGACACTATGAAATTCAAAGGTTTTCTAACATATAGCTCCTGCTCTCATAAAGCTTACAGCCTAACTGGGGAACACAGGATATATAGCACATAAACAAGAGAACAGAATTTGAACATTTTTCAAATTGATTTGTACCCGTAACAGTGTTAGAATCTGGTAAAGTGACACTGAGTTGGCTAAGCTCTTATTGCTATCCAATGCACCCCCCCGGAGAAACAATTTCATCCAAATACCCAGCTTAACCTGAGTTTTCTCTTTCATGCTTCAAAACAAAGACACCAAAAATATGAAGTCATTTCTAGCCCTGAAACAAAAGCGATGGAACTGTACTGGCTTTTTTTAAAGTTGGTCAGCACTTTTAAAAATACTCAAATATTCTACTTTTAGAGATACATGTCCACATCTAAACTTGCTTACTGAGTATTCTTTAGAGTATGTCTTAGTAGAAAGATAGATGTGGAGAGAGAAGACCTAGGTTTCCTTCATTTTTGCCTTTTATGACTTGCTACTTGTTTGACCCTGGGAAAACCACTTTCAAGTTTCTTCATCCTTAAAATGAGGGGGTTGTTTTCAGTGGTCCCCTCTGGATTTTATGACTAAGATTTCATTTGGTTTCTAATGTCACTTAATGTCTTCATGCATTTGGATAGGGCTGATGGGCTGAGTGGAAGATACCCATACTTGCCTTTTTAAAAGCTAGATCTCACATGTGAATGATATGGTGTGAGACAAAAGTCACTCTGATGTAATGAATACTTTTAGATGTTAGGTGGCACAGTGAATAGTGGCCTTGAGTCAGGGAGACTCATCTTTCCGAGTTTAAATCTGGTCACAGATACTTACTAGCTATGTGATGCTGAGCAACTCACTTAACTCTGTTGGCCTCAATTTCCTTATTTGTAAAATGAACTGGAGAAGGAAATGGCAAACCACTTCAGTATCTTTGCCAAGAACACCCCAAATGGGATCACCAAGAACCAGATACGACTGAACAACAAATTTCTAAATGTATTACTACTATAGCTACAGTCTGGCCATATTGAGTCCCTTCTCTCAGAGGAAAAGAAACAGGTCAGAATGACTGATGGAGCTACAGGTATGGACATGACACCTGAGAAATTTTATCAATGCCTAAGTGTATCCTTTGGTTCTACTTAGGATGGGTGTCCTAGAAGACGTCTGGAGTCTGTTTCTCTTTGAATGGCCTATTTGGGCCACTAGAATCTATCCTGAAGTCCTGGATGGGCTGGTTGCCCAGAAGGCTGCTCCTTCATCTCTCAACATCAGAGCCGATCAATAAACATTTATTAATAGCCTACTATGTGCCAAGCTAAATGAGACCTGAGATATGCTCACAGAGACCTGAGAGGAATTTGAGATAGTGAAACAACCTGTATCCTCAATAACTTTTTCCCACGAGATTGGCTTGCAGGCTAAAATGAAACTTAAAGTTAGATCAACTGAGGGTGGGGCTCTGTGTTTATGCCTTAAAACTGGGGCCAGCAAACCATTAAAGGTCAAATCTGACTTGCAGACTGTTTCTGTACTCTCCAGGAGCTAAGAATAGTTTTTTACATTTTTAAATATAACAAAATGTTATTTTAAAATGTAGGAGGAAAAGAGAACCAAAAACATGAGGTTGCATGAATTTGACCTTTAGCCCTCAGTTTTCCCTCCCTTAAAATCTCAGATTATAGGATTGGCAGGATTAGATGTTTTTATTAATGCCCCCATCTCAAGTTATTCATCTAGATATGGAGGGGATCCTGGGTTCTTTTCAGTTCTACCAATGGAGTGAGGATACTCCCTCTACAAACTGGAAAAGCTTTGCATATGGGCCTAGCAAAGGGACTGTAATGTCTCTTCTTCCAAGACCAGACTAGCTACATCAGCCAGAAGGTTGGCCATCATGAAGTCGGTCTTCTTGTGCTGAGCAGGCTTGCACACTACCCACACCAACAAAAATTGCAGATTGTAGTCTACTCTAACAGTATATTTTCACAAATAAAAAGCTATTTGAAACATAAAACATTAAATAATTACTTCACCCATCGTAGCTTGATGCAGCACTAAACTAGGGATCAAGAAACAGGTGTTTGAATTTTGAGTCTGTCACTTCCTAACTGTGTGGCTCTGAGTCCATGACCTCATTTCTAGTTTGGTCCATTGATAAAATAAGGAAATCAGATTAGCTCATCCTTCAGCTTCTTTCCAGCTCCATAGCCTACGATCTCTAAGTGCATAAGAAGAGGATTAACAGAGGTACTATTTTCACAATTGAGGACATCCATGAAGGTTTCATTTGGAAGCAACGGCTCACTTGAAGTATGACTACAGGCTCCAGGCAGCAGCTCTAGGTTAAGGTTACCCTTAACCACTAAATCCCACCCCTCTTTTTCCCTGCTCCCAGTACATCTCTATCCACTGACCACCAAGGTGTATCTCTGTGGCGTGTACGTGGAGAACAGTGGAATAGGATCAGACTACCAAAAGCTTGCCAGGTAGCAGACTGTTGGGAAAGACTAAGGAGTTTGGATTTTTGTTTTTTTGGTAGTTAGTAGGGATCCCATGAATTTTGAGCAGAGATGTAAAACATTTAGTCTTTGAGAGTCTAGAAAGAGATCAGCCCTAGATCTCTTGAACAGAGTTGTGTTTATCCTTCATAGCTCAAGTCAGATCCAGCAAGCTGAGAGGTCAATATAAATATTCCCCTTGTATGTTCCCGTTTGCAAAAGAAAATGTCCTTTGAAAAACAGCATGAAAACATTTCACTCTTGTTTGCATATTTAAAAATTAATCATGTGTTCCTTTTGCTCATAGGGATCTAGATAGAAGCCCAGTGCTGGGATTGAATTCAAAGCCTCCTAACAAATCTAAATAAAATGCTCTTCTCCTTGACATGAGGTGTAGCCTATGAGTTCCATACCCAGGAGTTACTCAGAGTTGTTTACAGACTCCAAATCCCCAGATAATACAGATGAAATTATGGTTCTATGGTTACATGAAAACCTTTCACATCTGTCTGAAATATGGAAACTGGCATGAATGGATGTATTTTGTTCACAAACAGAGGTGGCACTGTTTGATGCATGGAGGTCATGGGTACAGCAGATATGACCGTGCTTTAGAGTCACCTTTTCAATCCAATTCCGTAAATGTTTATCAAGGGCTCACTAGGTATAAGCCCGCTAGGTCCTGGGAGCACAAAGACACATTTGGAATTGGTTTTGAGGGAATCCCATTTCTTTTGACCTGGCAAATCCTAGGATTTAGTAAATCCCTGCCTCATTTTACACACGAGGAAATGGAGAACCAGAGAAATCATTAACTTGGGCTTTTCTCTTCTCTAGGCTCCAAAATAAAGGAACTGAACAAGAACATCTCTTCATCTCCTTTCCTCTTAGATCCCTTAGCTACCAATGCCCAGGTCAGGTGCCACCTCCTGAAGGAAGCCTTTCCTGCTCCTTCTTGTTGTTAGTAGGGTTCATTTAATTTATTTTCTAATTATTTATGTAGTGGTTGCTAAGTGGCACAGTGGATAAAGTGTCTGCCCTGGAGTCAGGAGCACCAGAGTTCAAATCCAACCTCAGACACTTACTAACTGTGTGACCTTGGACAAGTCACTGAACCCTGTTTGCCTCAGTTTCCTCATCTGTAAAATTAGCTGAAGAAGGAAATGGCAAACTACTCCAGTGTCTCAGTTGAGAAAGTCCCAAAATGGGATCATGAAGATATGGCTGAAATGCCTGAACAATTAAAATTACTTTATATTTCCCAGAACCAAGTTGCTAGGCCATTTCCTAGGTATCCCTACACCTCATACCCCTTCCTAGCTTCCTTTTAAATGTTTTTTGTCTGTCTTTTGGGATATAAAGTCCTTAAGGTCACGGGCTCCCTTCCTTGTATTTGTATTTCAAGTATTTAGCGCAGAGCCTAGCAAGTACTTAAATGCGTCATTTAGCTATTACAGATTCCCTGGCTTACTTGCTATTTTATAATTTAATTTTTTTTAGTCCACAAGCATTTGTTCTCTCTCTCTCTCTCCTGAAAAGTAACAAGAAGAACCCTGAAACAAATCAGCTTAGTCAGATAAAACAAACTGACACATTGACCATGTACAAAAATACGTTTCAATATGTATCGTTAGTCTGTCAACCTTCTCAGGAAGCAGGTGGTATCCTTTTATTCCTCTAGGATGGTTCTGACTCGTTCTTTGATTCGGTTTCAGGAAGAAGAAAAGTTCACCTCTATTTCACTAGGACCCTCCCCGGCACCTGCAGGTTTCTTCCCAACTACTTTGAGACACCCAATACTGATTAGTAATGACTTAAGTTTCAAAGCTTTTTCTTCCTAAATCATCTCATTAGGGAAAAAAAAAAACCCATCCACCCAACCTCCTAGGAGCAGACAGCTGGGTATAGGGGGAGGCAGGGAGGGGGAGGTAGTAATTCTTTATTTTCTGATGCCTTTCTCTCTCTGACTCCAGTAAGTTCTCATGAGTCTGTCAGCCACTTAATGACCACTGGGAAATGAGTTGGAGAGGCGGCTCAGTCAGTGGCTGGTGCACCCTGGACAATAGACTCTAATTGGTTCCATTATAGATAGCTTCAGCAGAAAGACTTGGGAATGAATGAACATGAATATGAATGGACTGATGCTATACTTTCACCACTTAGAGGTGGTCCTTCTTAGAAAGAGATGGATGGAAGGTTCAAATAAAGGAAGCTTGCACACCCTTTCAGTTCTGAGACCAAAAAGCATCTGACTTTAGGGTTGTCTAATTATAGACTTTGTTAATTACTACAGATACCTTACATATTACAGCCAATCAAAGGACCAGTTCCTTTACTCCAGGCAGGTAAAAGTCTATCCAGAATAAATAAGAAAGAATACCGATTATATCTACTTTTCTATCTCTACATTTCCCTACCCCACCCCCAACACACACACACACACACACACACACACACACACACACACACTACACAAAACAAATCAAAGAAGGCAATCTTAGGTGCTCAATTTACTCTATCATTGGAGTTTGTGTATTTTATTTTTCTGGTTTTTTTGAGAGAAAACTAGAAAGATATTATTAGTATTATCTTCAAAACAATGGTTTGCTACTAATTCTATAATTGGCATAATTTGCTACCAATTCTATAATTGCTGACTCTTCCTGGTTGGGGAGGAGAGGGTAGAATAGACAAAGATGTCATTAGCCATTGAAATCTACCACTAATTATAATTTTAAAGACATTTTAGCCAATAGTTTTAGCCTCTTACAAAATATTTTACCAGAGCTACAAAAACCAAAGCAAGAAGACTGGTTGGAATTTAGTGCTCTTGCCCTTCCTCTATCTTTTGATGCTTTTATGATACATAAAAATAGTCAATAAGTTGACAAGCAGCCAGGGTGAGGAGGAGTTGAAGTCTGGAGCTGGAGGATCCACAGGCTAGCACTACGATCTGGAATAATCAAGAGCTGGCAATGGCAACAGTAACTTGGACTGCAGTCATGATTTAAGATCATAAACTTAAAGAATGTAAGAGCTGGGAGGGACCCCAAAGATTAAGCATCTTAATCAGCCATAACTAGGGTGGGGTGACTAGTACTTTATCCAGGAAGCTATAATTTAGAGGGTGCCAAAATGTAAAAGACTGCATAATTTTAAAATTTGTTACATTTTGGACAGCTTCTCTCTTTTAGCAACTTAGGAATAACTGAGTTTACCGCTTGGTTAGCAAGAATAATTAAGATGGAAACTACCAGATGGTGCCCCTTCCATAACCCTTATTTCCATCCCAATGGCCACATACCAGGTGAGAGTCTCCTTGTTCCCACCCTCTCCCTATGCCCCCCTCACCCATATAAGCCTCCCTAGCAGCCTCTTGGTATCTCAGAGGGGTCTCCCTCTGCCTTCCCACTTTTTCTTGTAGTATTTTCACATCATTAACTCCAAAGTTGATTTAAAGGCACATTTTGTACTGAATACTTTGCATGTCAAAATTGTTACCTACAGGTCTGCTTCTAATCTAACTCATTCTTCTTATAGATAGGGAAACACAGACCCACAGAGAGTAAATGACTTTTTCAAGGTCACACTATCTATCATAAAAGCCATCAGTTCTCAAGTTTCATCTTCTAGTGAAGGGAAGCACATACTTTCAAATCTCATGCTGAAGAAGGGGAAGTGCCTCCCCTGAGTACTATGGAGTTATCAGAGGCCCAAAGTTACAACTCCTACCTACAATGAGTGGTCTCCCCAAGTATGTAGGATTCTCCACTTTGAAGTTCCTTGAAGCCCCAGATTACATCCCAAAACAATCATAGAAACTTGTTGCCAAGGTCACAAACAACAAGGTCACTTGCTGCCTGGGTCAACAGGTTATGTGCCTCTTTAATTTAGAAAACTGGGGGGGTGGGGTTAGAGGCACAGGGCTTACAAGTTTGGCCATGCCTAGTCTCACTTGACTATAGGTGGCACAATAGATAGCATGCCTTGCCTGGAGTCAGGAAGACTCATCTTCTTGAGTTCAAATCTGACCTCAGACTAACCCTGGGCAAGTCACTTAACCCTATTTGCCTCAGTTTCCTCATCTGTAAAATGAGCTGGAGAAGGAAATGACAAATCACTGCAGTATCTTTGCCAAGAAAACTCCAAACAGGGTCATGAAGAGTCAGATCTGACCGAAAAATAACTGAATAACAGTTTCCCCTAAAAGTTAGATTACCGGTACACCAGATTGTTTTCAATGTAACTGGCAATATATCTCTTCACTGACCACGGCCTTTGTAACTTTATTTCACTGAGGTTTTTTTGGGGGGTGAGGGGGAATTATGTGAGAGGCGTTTTGAAACACTCCAAAACAAGAAGTCTTTCCCAGTTATTCCTGGACACATCTATAGAAGCTCTCTTCACCCTCTGCTCCCTCTCCCTCCTCTCATACAGAATGATAAGTGTACATATCATCTAAGCAACTCGTAGGTTTCAACAAGAAACACAAAAGAAAACTTTTACCCTTTGGAAATCTGTTTAATTTGTAGTTTAAAAATGTAAAAAGGGTCTCTGAGAAATTTCTAGCTAGGAGCCCAGTATTTAAATACACCACCTCTATCATTATAAGTGATGATATATTTTCTTCCCTGCTGTTAGTCTCTATACCATAGGTCAAGGCCACTTAAAAAACATATTTTCTCAGAATCAGAGAGTAGAAGAGACCTTAGAGATTACCTAATTCAAGACATTCATTTAAAGATAGAGAAACTGAGGCCAAGAAGGATCACTGATTTTTCCAGAGCTCTCTAGGTAGCTTGTGACAGAGTTAATGCCAGAATTCAGGTCCACTGACTTCTAGAATGCTGTCCACTTTCTTTTTCTTATTATGATCTTGATGGACATTAACAAACATCAATAATTCCATTTTACAAAGACAAACAGAAAAGCGGACAGCTCGGGAAGCTATGACCTCTTTCACATATGTAGTTTCTTTTTTAAGAAGTCTAAGTTAAAGTTAACATGGTGGTATTCACATTTCCCTTCTGAACCCTGATGCTTTCTTCTGTGTATTTTAAATTTTTCATTGATATTAATTTCCTTGTTTTTCCTTTTTTTTATCTCAATCACTGTGCACCCACTCCCCCTAAAATAAAATCTTCCTCTCATAACAAATAAGCATTGTCAAGCCAAATAAATTCATGTGAAGGGCAGCATACTTTATCACCAGTTTCTGGAGCTGGGATTAGACAGTGTTTTTCTCCCTAGCCTAGAATGCCTCTACTTGAAGACACAGATGAAACAGACTATGTTACACCTGATATAATTCGTCTTACTGTACTTAGCCTATCATTCAGTTCAGTCACAGATTCTAAAGGCATTTTTTACTATGCATAGGGCACTGTGCTAAGTGTTACAGATGCGAAGATGACAAAAAAATGAAATAATCCCTTGTCCTCAAGGCTCATCCATTCTACTATGGGGATAAATCAACATTTATTCTATGCTTACTATGTGTTAGGCACTATACTAAGCACTGGGGAATACAATGAAACACTACCCAAGTAAAGACAAAGCATATGCAAAGTAATGAAGGGTGGCTTTAAAAGGGTGAGAAGGAGTGAGGGACTGATCCTCTTTCTGTTCTAGAGCAGCAGGTTTTAACTTTTTTTATGCCATGGACCCCTTTGGTGTCTGGCAAAGGAGGAAGAACCTGAGCTGTACTCTGAAGGACACTAGGGACTCTTCAAATTCCCTGCCCTCAAGAAGCTTACATCCTATTGGAATGGCTGGAGCTTCACTGTCTCCACCTTCAGTGTGACCACTCTTACTCGCCTGACTAACTTAAGGACAGAAGCAGGGTGGATACGAATAAGCAACAATTCATCTGGGGACTTAGTATTTAAGCACATGACAGTGGGTTTCACAGCTTACTTTTCTCCTCTGTAAAATGGGGATGCAAGGCTTCTGCAAGGAGAGTATTCTGTAATGCTATTAAACCTATGGAAATGGTTTGTTCCAGTTTCCTTACCCGACGGTGCCATCTGCCAGCCAGCCTGTGGTGCACGTGGCAAAGGAACATTCCAGCACTGCTCGCCGCAACTCTGCTGCAGTAGCAAGGTGAGCCCCAGAGGCCGCACAGGAGGCCCGAGCCACAGACAGGTCCAGGCCCTGAGAGCCATTCCAGGATTCCAACACGAAGAGTTTTCCTGCAAAAGAACATAGACACAAGGAGATTTATCAGTCTGAGCGAGAGAAGCACCTCTCTGGGTCTATTCCTCAGGCCAGGCACCTGGCAAGCCATCCTATCCCTCCCAGGTTTTCCCATTCTAGAACAGCAGTTATTAAGTGTGTGTGTGTGTGTGTGTGTGTGTGTGTGTGTGTGTGTGTGTGTGTCCTGGGTCCCTTTGGCAGCCTGGCAAAATGCATGAACTCCTTTGAAGAAACATGTTTTTAAATTCATAAAATAAGATGCATAGGATTACAAAGGAAACCAATTATATGTGTGTATATATAATATATATAATATTTATAATTATAATATTATTTATTATATTATATATTATAATAATTGTATATATAATGTAATATATAATAATAATATAAATATAAATAATAATATATATATTTAAAGTTTCTGGATCCCAAGACTCCTAATTCTAAAGGACCCCAAAGCCCTTTAACCAGATCATTCCCATGTTATGCATCATTTCATCACATGATAGTATCCTATCTTAGATTTAGTCCTTAGAAATTATTCACCCACATGTACAAAAATATTTATAGAGCCTCTTTTTGTGGTGGCAAAGAACTGGAAATTAAAGGGATGCCCATCAGTTGGGGAACGGCTGAACAAATTGTGGTACATGAATGTAATGGAATACTATTTTGCTATAAGAAATGGTGAACAGGCAGACTTCAGAGAGGCCTGGAAGGACCTATATAAACTGATGCTGAGTGAAAAGAGCAGAGCCAAGAGAACTTGGTACACAGCAACAACCACAGTGTGCAAGGAATTTTTCTGGTAGAATTATCCCTTTACAGCAATGTGAGGACCTAAAAAATTCCCAATGGACTTTTGAGGCAAAACACTTTCCACATCCAGAGAAAGAACTATGGAACTGGATCATAGAATGAAGCAGACCATTTTCTCTTGTGTTATGTTTTGTTTTGTTTTTTCTTCATGGTTTCTCCCATTCATTTCAATTTTTCTATGCAACATGACTAAAGTGAAAACGTATTTAGTAAGAATGTATATGTAGAACCCATATAAGACTGCATGCCATCTTGGAGAGGGTGGGGGAGAAAATCTAAGATTTATGGAAGTCATTGTAGAAAACTGAAAACAAATAAATTAACTTAAAAATAAAAGAAATGATGAGCAGGCAGATTTCAGAAAAACCTGAAAGACATGAATGAACTGATGCTGAGTTAAGTGAGCAGAACCAGGGGAACACTGTACACAGTAACAGCCACATTGTGTGATGATTAACTACGACAGACTCAGTTTTTCTCAGTAATACAATGATCCAAGACAATTTCAAAAGATTCGTGAAATAGGGATATTAATAATCTAAGTGCTTTACAATTATATCATTTGACTCTCACAACAAACTTGGGAGGTAGGTAAAACAGTTTGAATCCGCAAACTATTCTCTACCCTGCCTTCTCTCCCTCCCTCCCTCCTTCATCTTTCCCCAAGACAACAAGCAATCCAAGAACAGTTATACATGGGCAATCATATTAAACATTAGAACAGTGCCTGGCACATAGAGAAGATGCTATATAAATGTTAGTCATCATCAACACCATCACCATCTCACTTGAGCTTCTCCACAACCCTAGGAGATACGTATAATTATCATCCCTGTTTTGCAGATGAGGAAATGGAGATGCAGAAAGGTTACATGCTGGCCCAGGATCGTACAGCTAGTAAATATTAGAGGTGGGATATGAACTCAGCTCCTTCCAACTTTAGATTTAGTCCCTTTTCTGCACTATACTGCATTACCTCTAAAACCGATTTATTAGTTAAAAACCAGTCCCCTGAGGACTTTTACTGGACCACACTTTCTTAGTCTAAATTTGGTTATTGTATATTTTGGTAAATACAAAAAAGTTTTTTAATTAAAAAACTATATAAACGTTGACTTTTGGTTGTATAAATTGGCAAAATTTACCCAGTGACTCAGGGTAACCTGTTTCCTTCTGGGGCTTTTAAACACCCTGCTGTGTTTCACATCTGCTACCCACTCCCCACCCCTCTGCACCCCACCTGTAACAATGAAGAAAAATATATCTTCTAATCTGGGATGGAGTTAACTGAAAAAGGCTTTGGGAATTGACTAAGAGTAATGACAATTCCTCCCCTGGTCGTGCTTAGGTAGGATCTAAAACTTGAATTCAAAAAGATAACTTTGAAAAAATGTTCCAAATCATTTCAAAGACAGCTTTGAAAAATGTTCTAAGTCAGCTTAGAACTCAGTCAAACTCTCCAGTGAGACTTTACTGAATATATAAATATAAATATTTCTTTGTAGTCATCTATAGATATATTCTCTCTCTCTCTCTCTCTCTCTCTCTCTCTCTCTCTCTCTCTCTCTCTCTCTCTTTCTCTCGGTCTGTCTCTCTGTCTCTTTCTCTTCTAATACTACCAATTTTTTTCTCCTATAAGGTTTTAGAAACAACTGAAATGGTCCTAAAATTAGAATGTCTTTTTGATGGTCCAACTTCTGGCCAAATGATGAAGTCAGTCCCTAAATGGAGCATACGCCAGTTAAACTGGGGTTTGGATTGAGTGGTTTGTGGGTAAATAAAGATGACCTATAATACTGTTTTTGCCCTATTCAAACTTAAAAAAAGACCTTCACCTCTCTCTCTTCTTTCCTTGGTCTCTCTGTTTTATTTCAGGGTTTGGTTGGTTTAGTTTCTGTTTGGAAACGTTTTCTACCATCCTCATGCCATGATTCTGGTTTTTCACTTCAAGAAAAAGCTTGGACCACAGTATTTTGTTCACACAATATATTAGCGCCATTTCTGAAATTGACTTAATTTGAACATAGATACACACATACATGTATATGTGTATGTGAATACACACATGGCAAGAATATCATAGAATGTGTAGCTAGGGAAACAACATATTGGACAGAGCTTTCAGAAATCCTGGGGCAGAGTTGAAAACACAGGTTCAGTCCAAGAATCTGTGTGAGATGAGTCTGTGTCCTGAGCTAAGATTCTCTGGTTCTCTAAACTACTTTTGCCCCAGGAAGTTCATGACAGCATTCACTATTCTCTTTGAAGGAACTGCCTACCAGAGCAGAGTGAAGGAGGAGAAAAGAGAGAAGGGGAGAAGCAATTATTCAGTGCCTATTATCTTACAAGTCCTATACTGTGCATCTAACAAATATGATCTCATTTGATACTGACAGCAACTCTGTGAGGTAGGTGGCATTATTCCCAATTCACCTTTGAGGCACTGAGGCAGAGAGAGGTAAAGTGACTTGCTTAGGGTCACAGTGTCATCAAGAGTCTGAAGCAGGATTTGAACTCAGGTCTTCAGGATAGATCTAAGCCCATTCTCTCCAATATGCCACCTAGATAAAAGCACTTGGGGAGGAAGATACAACCAGATGAACATCAACCAAGGAGACTGGCTTAATTAAAATATCAACTTGGGAATTTGCCTCACTCTGGAGTACATTGGGTTGACATGGTGAGGAAGTTTTGAGACAAACCCCTGAACTGGCACAGGTCCAGATGGTCAAGTCCCACTGGGTCTTGACCAAAAGTGAGCTGGCTTCTGGGAATAGGAAGGAAAGAGGTTATTTGCCCAGGTTTCTCAGCATCTTATCAGACTCCAGGCATGGAATGAGAAATTCAGTAGAGGCAACTATGCCACAGGAGTTCTGAAAACTCTGTCTGATAATACTGGTTCAAGAGGCTTCAAGACTAGAATATGGATCGGACTTGGCCAAGAGTTGGCTGGATGAGCTGGGTTCACACCCTTGACTGGGATGTTTCTGGATGTACCAACGTGACATGTTCCTGCCTGCCCCACAGTCCTCTGGAGCTCAGTATTCCTGTTTCTGCCATAGGAAGACAAGAAGATGACTTGTCTCCTGTTGGATTTCCTCTGCTTGGCTTGCCTTATAGGTTTCTGAAGTGCTGGGATCCAGATTTTCATCCTTGTCAATCTTCTTCAGGAATTCAGAAAGTAAAGTGGTAATCCAACAGGAATAAAAAAAATAATATGGCCTTATCAAAAGAATACAAAGGGCTGTGTAGGCCAAGGCTCAGCTAAAATCCTAAGCCATGAACACATTGCTTCATGGGGTCCAAAGTGAGATGAGACATGACCTGAAGCTGGGAGAGTCTTTGCTAAACTAACCCAGGCTTTTTCTGCTCCCTCCATGTGGATGTGTATGCTATGTCTCTCTGGTTTCTCATCTATTTGTGTTCCTTTGTATCAAATCCTTTTCTTAGGACAAGTGTTAACCTTTTTCATATTGTGGATCCTTCTGACATGCATCCTTCTCAGAACAATGTTTTCAAATGAATAAAATAAAATACAAAGGAAATCAATTATATTGAGATAGTTATAAAAATAGTTCTTAAACAAAACTCACTAACTCCCTAAAATCTATCTAGAGAATTCAGGTTAAGAAACTTTACCTTAGGTATTTAAAGCATCCAGTGGATAATCAGTGGATAAATAGACATACTTGGTTTTTACCTTCATTGCATGTTCAAAAGAATAAAGACTTCCAAAACTGTGAATAGGATTTGGGAAAGGTAGAACCCCACAAAAATCAATGTGTGAATCAAACTATAAATGTCATGGAGTGATTGGGACTTTGTTCCAAGTGGCAGAAGTGAGGGAAGGCAGATTTCCTCCCTAGGGGTAGAAGGACATGCTTCTTTCCCTAACTTTGCCTTGCTTCTGTGTCCCCCAGAGAGCAGAGCCTAAGCCCTTCCAGGATCCTGTCACCATGGGGCCCTGTCTTATGCAAAAATAGAAAGTTGGAAGAGACCTTAAAGGCCATGGAGCCCAACCCTCTTATTATATAGATGAGGTAACAGAGTCCCAAAGAGGCCAAGATTCTTGTCTGAGTTCACAGAGTTAACAAGTGGCAGAAGTGAGATTCTGACACCAGTATAAAGAGGCAGATTTGATAGTGGAGTCAGAACCCATGTGTATATAATGAGGCAGGTAGAGTCCAGTCCTCTGACATGGCTACCCAAACCTGCTTCATTATACAGTCCAAGGGATATTTAAAATGTGCAAGAAAAGAAGGAGATCAGTCTCATCCTGGGAGCTATTTTGGTATGCCGAATGGAAGAAGAGGTGATCAAAAGGCTAACACCTGGACCCTCCATTTTGAGCCCCAGATTTACCACAAACTTGGAGAAGCTATGAAATTATTCACATTTTACTTTTCCCTTCCCATAGAGAAACAAAATGTTCTCTCTTTCAAGAAAACCAAATGAGAGATAAGGATTTAATATTTATTAAGTGTCTTCAGATCCTCGGATGAAAAGGCCCTCCAGAAATGAGAAATTAGTATTGCTTTCTGAATCTTCTGAGCCACATACTTTCCTTTCTTGAACAAGAGGAATGCTCTTCTTGCAATCTTGGAAAATTAAGAATTTGGCTCTTTAGAGGAGAAACAACCCTAACTTGCATATAAAAAATGAGGAAGATCTTTTACATGGGCAGACATTCAAAAGCATAGAGGTCATAGAGGTGGCAGGATTCACAGAACCCAAGCTTCTTGTTTCAGGGGACAGAAAGTAAGGGGCTATGCTTGTGATACCTAGCACCATTTTTTCAAAGTCTACTCTTTGACGGTATCCATAGCATTGTCCTATCCCATCTGCGGAGCAATTTGCCAGTCCCTTGGCACTTGAGCCCAAAGGGGCCAAACACTGTGGATTGAGATCTCAGAGTCATTGTTAAGAGTTTGGGACAGAAACCAGGAAGATGTCACTTTATTTAAGACATGGTTCTTGTTAATGATGAGAATGCTTCACTAGTACTAACTCCAAATTTTTATGTGGTACAAATCGACCCCAAATCAAAGCCTTGGTTTTCCATTGTTAGGAATTTCAGTTTTATTAGTTGTATGTGTGTGTGTGTGTGTGTGTGTGTGTGTGTGTGTGTGTGTGTGTGTGTGTGTGTGTGTGTGTGTGCCTACAAATGGACTTTGTTTTCCCATACTCCTTGAGGTCAGGAGGCAGACTCACTTGAGGAAATTCTCAGGACTCTATCTCACAGAAATCTGTGTGTGAGCTCCTCAGGTATGGGGACATCACCCAGCATCAGATTCTGAGTGATTAGCTCAACACGCTTCCCAAATGAAAGGTTAAAAAAAAACTTAATGTCTATTCCATCCTCACCTCCTCTTACCCCCACACCAATCACTTGTTTTCCTGATTTTCTTCTAGGACCTAGCATTGTCTTTTCGGGAATATTTATTTAGTCAAAACATTTAGAATGACACTGTCACAACTTTCTCTGGTCATGAGTGTGGGTTAGTAAGAGAAATGCAAACCATCCCATGTCACAATGTTGCCTTGTACTTGGTGGATATATGTATGTGGTGGATTGGAGCTGTGCAGACTTGAGTTCAGATTCCCCCTCAGACACTCAATGGCTGTGTAACCCTGGGCCAGTCACTTAACATTTCTTGGCCTCAGTTTCCTCATCTGTAAAATAAAAGAGTCAGACTTAATGACTTCTAAGGCCTCTTCTAGCTCTAAGGATGATCTTATGATCCTTTGTGCCACAACAGTGGCATGTCTGTCTAATATTGGCTGGTGGAAGGTTTGGTGGCTAATTTTACCTCAGAAGCTAATGATGACCTGACCCTCTTGTCTCCTCCTACTGACAAGAGCAAATCCTCTATCCTAGCCAGGCTGACTTCCTTGCCATGGAAGCCCATACACAACACGCTCATTACCCACTCCGTGTCTTTGCTCAGTGTTCTTTCCCCATACTCTTCACAAATCAACATCCCATCCAAACTCCAAGGGCTGGCTCAGATCCTTGTGGTAGATGGATTTGCCCTTATGTATTTTCAGAATGGTGGTATATTTTAATTTGGGGGTGATGGAAGCACACAGCCTTCTTGTGTTTCCTTATCTTTCCCTTTGTTGGAGGAGAGAGGGTAGATACTCGATGATTAAGCAGGAATATGGGATTGAAACACCCCAAAGCCACCATGCAATCAGGGGTCTTTTTGTTTCGCTGATGGTAAGCCTTGGACTTCAGAAAGCTACCCATGCGATTGAATCCCAAGATGGTGGAAGACGGAGGCTATTTTTCAAAAGAAGACTCCATTGTCCTCAGGGATCATGAGTGAGCTACGCTCCTGGCCGAAAGAATGTTGAGAGGGTTAGGTGGACCTGAGTTTTAAATATTAAGTTAGAAAGCTTAGGAACCATAAAGTCTGAGACAGGGTACCTTTCTTTAAAATATTATGAATATATATATTCTCTGTTCCATTGATAAATTTCTTTTCATCCAGACCTATGATTACATCAATGTGGTTAACTCCTGGTATGGAGACTCTCACCACAGATACAGATCTGCAACTAAGCATCTTGGAGCTTTGCCTGGGACATTGAGTCACTTGCCAATAGTCACACAGCTTCTGTGTGCCAAAGGTAGGACCTAAAGCCATGTCTTCAGGACTCCAAGGAGCACTGGACCTGGAATCTGACAGTAGCTCAGTCAATAAGCATTTATTAAATGCCTACCATGTGCCAGACACAGAGCTAAGCAAGCCCTGGGGACACAAGGAAAGGCAAAAGATGATTCTTGCCTTTGGAGAGCTCACAATCTAATGGAGTGAAGACTTAAATACTATATACTTAAGTACTTATTAATATTTAATACTCAAATATGACTAATACTTGAATACCACCTACTAGCTGTGAGGCCCAGGACAGTTAATGTCTCTGAGCTTGTTTCTTCAATTTAGGATTGATAATAACACTTCCCCAACAGGGCTGGGGTCAGGATCAAATCAGATATTGTTCTACATAAATACCTTGCTAACTTTGAATCCCTATATACTGTGAATTATTATTATTTTATAGAGGAGGATCAAGATAACTCCAGGACAATAGTGCATTGCACATAGTAGGCCCTTAATAAATGTTGAATTGAATTGAATTTGAATTGAAGTTGAGTTGAATTGAAATCTGAAAATTACAAGATTATAGGAAAAATAAGATGATGGGAAACAAAAACATTATAGGATAATGGTTTTAGAATTAGAAGGGACCTTAGAAGCCATTCAGTCCAACCTCCCCTTGTTTTATAGATGAAAAAACTGAGGCTTAGTGAGTTTAAGTGATTTGACCAAAGTCACACAGTTATTAGTGTTGGAGGCAGGTTTTGACCTCAGGGCTTCCTGATTCCCAAACCAAAGGTCTTTCCATTAGATTACCTAGCTGTCTCTCAATGAACACTAATAGTGAAGGGGAAAGGGAATGAGCATTTATGCAGTGCCTCCGGTGGCATTGTACTAAATACTTAATATTATCACATTGGATCCTTACAACAATCTTGGGAGGGGCTTACTGTTTATTATCCCCATTGACTGTTGAGGAAACTGAAGTTAATGACTTGCCCAGGGCCCATTCTCACAGCCTTTTCAGCTTGGTGCATGATCTGCCAGAGCTTGTGCTCCACTACCAGTTGCCCCTTGGACATCTGGAACTGGATATCTCATTGGCATCTCCAACTCCAGATGTTCAAAGCAGAGCTCATTATTCTTCTGCACAAATTTACACCTTGACCAAATTTCCAGGTCCACAAGTTCATGGCCTCAGAGTCCTACTTGGTTCCCTACTCTCCCTCACCCCTCAAATTCAATCATTTGCCAAATCTTTTCATTTCCACCTGTGCATCTTTCACATTTGTTCCCTCCTCTCCATAGGCATGACACCACCTTACTTCAAAACCTTATCTATTACAATAGTCTTCTTACTGGACTCCTTTTCTCAGATTTCTCCTCATTCCAACACAGGCTTCGAACAGCTGACATAGTGATTTTCCCAAGGCACAGATCTGACCAAGTCACTTCCCTGCTCAACAAACTCCAGTGGTTCCCTATTACTTCTAGGAATCACATATACAGGCTTCTCTACTTGGCATTTAAAGCTTGTCACAACCTGGTCCTATCTAGCCTTTTCACACATTACTCCCCTTCATGTACACTATGATTAAGTCAAACTGACCTTACAGTTCCTCTCAGTATATACCCTTAATCTCCCTATCCATGTCTGAATTTACTTATGCCTAGAATACTCCTCCCTCCTCACCTCTGCTACTTAGAATCCCTAGTTTCCCACAGGATTCTGCTCAAAGTCCAGCTTCTTCAGCAAATTACTCCCACTCCCAACACAGCTTCTTGTGTCTTCTCTCAAAATCCCTTTATATCTATTGTGTTTCTAAGTAAGAGATCTACACCTTGTCTCCCTCAATTAGATTTGAAGCTCTCTGAGAGCAGGGACTGTTTCACTTCAGATTGTCTATCCCCAGTACCACACACATAGTAAGTGCTTAATAAATACATGCTCATTGACTGATGGGTTGGTTGAGTATTTAGGGTTATCTCTCTGCCCCATCAGGCACTAGGGGAAACTTTGTTGGAGACTGTAAAGAAACCACATGCATAACCAGCCTGTGATTAACAGCATTGTTTTCCCTTCCTTTCCCATTTGTTAAGTGAGGGAGGGCATGGCATCAGCCTCCTGAGATCACAGTCTTCTTGGAGAATGAAGGGCAAATAATATTGGTAAGTGAGGATTTATACTTTGGGAAAACTAAATTATAATTGCTTCACCTGAAAAAAAATGATCAAAGGAGCAGTAAAATGATAAAAAGAAACAGGAGTTGTTTCTGAGCTCATCTGATGAATTTTTGATTCTCAATGGACTTATAATCGCTTCCTTCTAGCTATCTGAAAGGAACAGATGCCTTCAAAATAACTTGTCTGAAAGAGCCAATACTTGCCATTGCTTGTCCTTCATTTTCAAAAGGGACCAGTGACTTTATGTGATGTCTTAACTTTTATACAAATTGGATTTAAGTGAGGCAGAGTTGCACAAAGTTGTCAGCCTCACTCGCTCCTCCAGAGCCATCAAAGTCCAGCGGTTGGACAAAAGTCAAGACAGCTAGTGATGTCTCAGTGTGCAGTGGGTGATCTTGGCTTCTTGGATGTTTGACCCAGCTCTAAGTGCTCCACAGTGCCTGCTTCAGCTGCCTTCAAGGGACAGTATGATCAGTATGGCACTGAATTAGTATATTATTTAGATACTATTGTCATTTTTGTTATATTGGTATGGTCCATCCATGAACAATTAATCTTCCTAATTACTTAAGGCTGTCTTTGCTACCTTTTTATTAAAACAAAACATTTTGCTGCTCACAAAAAGGCCCAGGGCTCTTTTCTCAAAGCAAATCTGGTTTTCTTTGCCACTTGTTGCTCATGCCCAGGCACTTGGCAATGATTCAGTAATAATGGATGGGTGGGTAGGGAGAGGGCTTGGAGAAGAATATTTTTGACAATCTTGGGTAAAAAGTCTTAAAATAATAACTAAGGTAGGGTTGTTTTTTAAGGTGTACTTTCTTTACAATTACTTTCATTTCCATTGGGGGAAAAAGAGGTAGCAAAAACCAAGTGTCTAGGGGAGTATTAGAATTATTTATAGATCTAATTTATAATTTTCTTCATACTTTGTTTACAAAATGTCCTTTTCTTCCATTCTCTATCCACTCTGTCTTTCCCCCTCCAATGGAAATATATGTATACATATGTTGTGCATGTATATTATATGTGTATATAAACAAATGTGTCCATTTTCCAGTCTCTTTCTATGGTTGTCCCAACTGCTGACTTATTTATTCAGATCATTCCCAAAGAATCCTCACACTTGAAATATTGAGGCTCTGGTCTTCCGAGTATGCTAATCTTCATGGGTGCTCTGTGAGCCCTCATCAAGAGAATGCAACCCACTGTGATTCATTCTATTTTCTTCATCCAACAGGCACTCAGAACTGGCTTGTTTGTTGCACTGGAAATCTACATCCTGACTGAACAGCAGCATTAAAGTTCTCAGCAAAAACTCAAGCTAGCAACATTTTTTTGAGTCCTTAAAGATGTTTTTCAAGCTGCTAACACAAGGCAACTGGGTTTTACTGTAGGAAAAATGAAGGTCCTGCATTTCCACATGACCCACTCACCACTCACTGCAACCAGCTGTGAGGGCATTTCCTTGTGACCCACAAATAAAAAATGAGAGATGTGCAAGGTCTAAAATCTGGAGAAACCCCACCTAATTCAAATTCTGAAAGGAACGCATGCTTTTTGCTATCCAAGAACAAAACCAATGATGTAGTGGGAGGCGGGGAAAGCAATCTTAACTGATAATATGTCTTGACATCCTATTTGTCAGAACAACTTAGCATCTGCAAAATACAATTGGACTAGATGAATGTTGTGGCAGCCAGGAAGCAGGCACACTAGGGAACCAAAATGTGAAAATGAGACCTCCCTCCTAACACTTGTTATGGGACAGGGGAAGGACACTTGACAGGGACCAGAACTTAAAGATTTTTTAAAAAATTATTATTCATGCAGCTTTGTCCAGATGTGGACTTATACGTTGTTCGTTCAGTGAAATGATAGTTCAGGTGTCCCAAAAGTCTTAGTTCAGTATTAGTCTGGGAAAGCTGAAAACTGAACAAAGATTTTTGGGACACCCTATATGAGGCAAGTCTGTTTCCCTCAGCCCGCTTTGTTTGTACACAGATGTCTGCATATTATCTCCTGGCATTAGACTGTGAGCAACTTGAGGGCAGGGTTGTTTTTGCCTTTCTTTGTATCCCCAGAGCATGGTGCCAGGCATGTGGTAGGAGTTTAATAAATATTTTGTTGCTCAGTTGTCTCA
Organism: Bettongia penicillata ogilbyi; assembly: GCA_023548195.1. NCBI lineage: Eukaryota > Metazoa > Chordata > Mammalia > Diprotodontia > Potoroidae > Bettongia > Bettongia penicillata. Next base: position 4,266,437 of record JAJHZJ010000166.1, on the reverse strand, counting down.
ATCACGTCCAACTCTTCATGACCCCATTTGGGGTTTCCTTGGTAAAGATCCTGGAGTGGTTTGCCATTTCCTTCCCCAGTTCATTTTACAAATGAGGAAACTGAGGCAAATAGGATTAAGTGACTTGCACAGGGTCATACAGATAGGTAGTGAAAATATTTATGGACTGACTAATATTAAGGAAACAGATTTTGGGGAGTCTTTCCTTCTTCACATCACATAAGACTCTTCACTTTGTAAAAAAGATACCTGTAGGAAATTAATCAGACTTGGCCCCAAATTGGATCCTGGATGACAATTTGGTTCTTGTCTAACACGTCACATAACAGAACTCCACTTTTCCTGGTTCTGGCTAACCACCACCACAGTGAGTGATGTTTTCCTTTTGACCAGATCGACTCTGTCCACAGGCTCACAGCACTAGAGATTGTCCTAGAGTAATCTTGAGCTACATAGTTATCACCTGCCTATTGCCATGTCTTCTAATTGGACCGCAACCCACTTAGAGAATGGACAACAGTAAAATGTTAGCCAGGAATTGTATTTCTTTCAGGGCCTTCTTCCCCAACCACAAAACATTTCCTGATTTTCTACTCTCTCAGGGGAAGACAATATCATTATTGGTTGATAATGTTACAGAATGGTCTAGAGCAGAGATTTTCTCCATTTTGTTGTCTATACTCACAATTAAATGAAATGCTAAATTTCAGTTAAGAAGCTGGTGAAAATAAAGGGGTTTTCCCTCATCTGTCAAGTGGGAATAATAATGCTTCCCCTACTTAGGAGCATAGATTTAGCGTTGGAAGGGGTATTTAATAGAACTGGGAGGGAATTCACATCTAACCTAGTCCAATTCCCTTATTTTACAAAAGAAGAAAGTCAGGCCAAGAGAAAGGAAGGAACTTGCCCAAGGTTATATGGGGAGTGAGTAACAAGGCTGTAATTTGAACTCAGATCATAGACTCAATGACCTGGAACAGAGGTAAGAGGCTGAGTCCAACCTCCAAAGAAGGAAACTTCAGCCCAGGGAGAATGACTTGTCCAAGTCCAAGTCCAATCACATCAGAGGCAGGATTTGAACCTTGGCATCCTGACCCCCAAGCCCAGGTTCTTTCCACTGTATCACACTCCTCTAACTTGAAATCTCTCTGTCTTTCCACTATACTGTGGTTATTTCATAGAGATGATACGAGGTTAAAAGGAAAATCGAATACTGGATGGGGAAATTGCAAAATCTAAAGTTCTCCATAAACTTACAATATCTTAGACTGGGGCCCCAAAGATATGGAACACTGAAGGTTGTACTAGGTAAGATCAAAGGTTTTCAAAGCTTTAATTTCCATGTAGCTATGAATTTATGTACTTATATGTTTATGTTAAAACATATATTTTAGGACTTAAGTAGAGTGTCTTCAAATTCTGGTTTGTTCATGCCTCACATGTGCTCCTGAATTTTCCTTAATAAAATTTCAGTGAACACAATCGTCTTTTATACTTGTTATATTCTTATAATTTTATAGTTAAGTTATATTCGTATAATTTCAGAGACAGTGTTTCCTTATCTGACTGATCTTTAACTAGCAATAACCCCTTAACTCTTTTCAAGATTTACTTTTCTTCCTCTTCTAATTCATCCTCTCTACTACCACCCCTATTACTGATCTATTTATAATTACATACCCAAACCTGATCTATCCATGGAAATATTTAGCAAAGAAAGGCATAGTTCTTTGAAGTAAATTATTACCCTAATTTATACATAATATGTTTGATACAGATACACCTGTACATTTCTCAGAGTGAGGGGGGGAGGGAGAAGAAAAGGAAATAAATAAACAAACGGAAAGCAGGAAGGAAAGGGAGAGACAGAAAGAGACAGAGAGAAAGAAAGAAAAAGAAAGAAGAAAGAAAGAAAGAAAGAAAGAAAGAAAGAAAGAAAGAAAGAAAAGAAAGAAAGAAAGAGGAAGGAAGGAAAGAAGGAAGGAAGGAAGGAAGGAAGGAAGGAAGGAAGGAAGGAAGGAAGGAAGGAAGGAAGGAAGGAAGGAAGGAGGAAAAATGTACAAGCTGGAGGTCAGTGGAAGAGGCAGTTTGTTTTTGGGTGTGGCATGACTAAATGGCCTGCTCAATGAAATTTTTCCTTCAGTGTTCACAAATGAGAGAATCTCTATACTTTTTAACTAGATCTGGATTTTTTTTTTTGTAGGAGGAAACACATTTTCATGCTGTATAATATCTTAGGATCCACTGAAGCAAATTATATTGTAAAGTTTAATTTTTTTAAAAAATGTGTAGACTTAAAAAGAAATTTTTGACTTTCCCTCTTTTTAATACAAGCCTTATTTTAGTACATATTCATTGCTTACATATGCATTCTTTACAAAGCATATTAAATGAAAAAAAGCCTTGAGCGCCAGCCCGAAACACTACAGCTAACCACAGCAGATCACCAATAAACAGTCAATCAGCATAGATATGTTCCCTTAGCTTCTCTGTCTGAGGATATGGAGAAAGAAATAAGAAGTCGTTCAATCTTTCCTAAGACCGGTGTTGTCAGATCCTCAGCATTGACACCAGATGAGAAGCAGTGAAAAATTTAATACTCATAATAATTTTCCTCTCTTGGTTTACTTTTTCCTTTTATTACAATGCTTCCTTTTGTTTCCATCTGGCAGAAGGGTTATTAAAACACACACTCGCAGACACACACTCATACAGTCATTGCAAAGCCTCTGAAACAAATTGAGACATTCCCTTTACTTTATCCATGAAGTTCCTGCTCAGCCAAAGTTAATGAGGAACCAATTTCCCTCCAAAGCTGTAAGAAGTGGTCTGCCCAAGAGTGTGTCTCTTTATTTCAATGTAGCCTAATACCTCCCCTACCACCCCCCAAAAAAGGGCAACCTGAAGGTGTTTGTCAAATGAATTTATATGGTATCTGAATTCTAAAACAGTCAAATCCTTCCTTTGAACACAAAACCCAGTGGGAAGCAACCAGCCTTATGTGTCTGAAAAGTTTTAGGAGTGGAGGGATAGGACATCGGGGTCTGCAGTGGAAAGGGCAATGAAAATGCCAGCCCTGCCACTTCCTAGTTGTGTAACCTTGGGCAAGTCATCTCCTGCCCCTGGGCCTCAGTTTCCTCATCTGTAAAAGGAGGAGGATGGACAAGATGAGTTACAAAGTTAATGATCTATGACTTCTGGAGCATCTTTCACTTTGGGGTTTGTTTTAAAGCCGGAGATAAAGGAAAAGTCTTGAACTTAAAAAGGTGTAGAAGGGCTGCCTAGTCAGAGACGAGAAAGAAAGTTGTTGGAGCAGGAGGGACCAGGGTCGTAGTTCCCTTCTGTCCGGGTCACAGACCCTGAGGGTAAAGTCTAACCTCGAGGTGCAGAGATAGGGCATCCCCAAGGGCTGCTGGCTTTCGGTCCACGGGGACGTTGGGCACAGGCTGGGGGCGGACTTCCTCGATTCCCCTAGATTTCCCCAGACCTTCTGCAGCGTCCAGCTCAGGCACACACAGAGCCCAGAAGGTGGCAGGAAGGTGGCTTTGGCTCCCTTGGTGGGCAGGGGTGGGGATGCGGGGAGAGAAGGCAAGGGGAAGACAAAGTCCCTCAGAATCATTCTCCTGGGAATGTTTCACTGGAAAGAGGGTATCTAGAGACCTCGCGGGATACTTTAATCCTGCTTCCCTATTTATGCACCCCCTCCCAGCCCTTCTCCACTTCTCTTGACACCCAGTCCCCATTTTGGCTCAGGATGGCAGCCCTTCAGGGTCCCAGACACGTCCTTGGCATCACTAGAATTCTTTCTACTTAATACGAAGTATCAGCCTCCCGTGAGAACGGGTGGGTGTGGGGGTCACCAGCGGCCGACCCGCCCAGCTTGGCACCTAGGGGAGAAGAGAAGATCCCCCGCTCATTCCCCTACTCACCATCAGCCCTCACCGACAGGCACCGGAGGCTCAGCAGCAGCAGCAGGGCGCCCCCCAAGCACTGGACGAAGGTGGACGCCTGGGACCCCCGGCCACCTCCAGCCGCCATGGTTCTGGCCCCCGAGAGGCTCTGGGAGGGCACTGGTGGCGAGGGGGGCGCTGCTTTGGGTGGGGGAGGACGGAGAGGGCGTGAGGGAGAGCACCGCCCCCCCCCCCAAGCCGGGGCTGCGATTGAGGAGCGCTCCTCTTCCCAGGATGGGATTGGGGAGATTAGGAGCGAGGGATGGTAAAAAGAGGGTAAAGGACGGGTTGGGGGGGGCGGGGTGAGATAGAAGGAAAGGAGAAGATTCCTTGGCGTCCGCGGGCAAGCCAGAGGAGAGGGAGGCAGAGGTGTGGCAAAGCCCCGGGGAGGGGAGGGGGTCTGGGAAGGCTCCTTTATCCAGTCCTTGCCTTGCTGGGGGGCTGGTGTGAAAAGTCACACCGTCCAGTCACGCTGCAGAGCTCTGGACTCAGCCCTGAGCCAGCCAAGCCAGTGCAGGGGGCGAGGAAGGGAGGGGGATCGCGGGAAGGAGGGAGGGAGGAGTAGGATAAGGAGGAGGAGAAGGAGGAGAGGGGGACTAGGAGGCAAAGAGCTGGCTGTGAAGGCGAGGGGAGGACCGTCTGCAAGGAATCTGAGGCTCCCAAACCCCTCTCTCTCCATCAGCTACTAACGGGGAGAACTGCCACAATACTCTCTAAGGCTTTTGATCCTATGAGCATCTTACCCCTGTTTCATATGACTCCTTCTAGATTTTGAGCAGGAATAGACCTTAGGGGGCATCTAGTCAAATCTGCCCCTCCTTTTTAATAGTTAAAGAAAGTGATTCAGAGCAGTGAAATAACTTGTCCAGGATTATTCAGGTAGTAAGTGTCTGGGTCAGAATTTGAACCCAAGTTCTTGGAGGGATTCAGCCTTCTTTTCAATGCACCACTTTGTCTCTCTGCTATCACTGCAGATCTGAAGGTCTCATCTCATATCAATGCGTTGTCCATGTTTTCTCACTCATGCTTATCACATGACCAGCCATTTCCTTTTCTGATTACATATAGGCTTAATAATTCTTTTTTTCACTGCCTCCCTTGTCTGTCATACCTGCAGCTTGCTCACACCCACTTATGCGTTTCCTTTTCCCTTCAGGTTAGTTTGTCTTTTGAATTCTGGGGACCTAGGACTGGCAGCCTTATAAAATCATGGATGGAATTTTAGTGTTAAAGAGATAGCATTTGGGGTCATAGATATGATCAGCCCAGGGACACAGCTGATCTGTCACATCAAAGGGACACAAGAACTATTTATATAGCAAACACATTTCCTCAGAATGGCCTCTATTCTCCATGGAAATTTATAGATAATCAAATCATGTCAAGTCACATCATGTAAAATTTTGTTTGAAAACATTCATTCAAAACAACTTGGAAAAATAGTGTATTTCTATGTTCCAGTTGATTTTAAAGTCAAAGGACCTACATTCAGTTCTCACTTTGGATGTTCAGGACATGTTGTGACCTTGAACAAGTCACTTAATTTATCTAGGTATATTTCTGTGTAAAATGAAGTATTTGGATTAGATGCCTCTTAAGTTTCTTCCAGTCAGATCTAGGATACTATGAATTATCATGTACTGGCTTAGCTTGACTGAGAGGGCAAGAAAATGCTATTAAATATCGAGCCATAATATTTCAACAACATATTTGGCAAATGCTCTCACCTACTCTCTTTGTCTAAAAGATGGAGAGATCTGGACAGGAATAGATTGGACACCAAGATGGAAGGAGGTCCTCAGTAGAGTGCTCCAGGGATGGGGATGAAGATGAGGATGACAGCTCACATTTCTGTAATACTTTCCTCACAATAATCCTATAAATGAAGTGATCAAGGCAGTCAAGGAGAAGTTAGTAAATCAAAGATCTTTGATTTTGGTGATGTAAGAACTTCTACCCAAGCACGTTGTAAGATTTTCTATAATTTCGTAGATAAATCTTTGAGAATTGCCTGAGATTCAAAGCAATCCCTTGACTTGCCAGGGTTAACAAAATTAATAAATATAATATGAAGGATTTGAACCAATTTCTTCTTGACTACAAGTCGACTAAAAGTCATCTTGATTATAAGACTACACAGCAGATAGAGTGCCACATCTAGAGTCAACAAGACTAATCTTCCTGAGTTCAAATCTGACCTCACACAGTTACTAGCTATATGGTCCTGGGCAAGTCACTTAACCCTGTTTGCCTTAGTTTCCTCATCTCTAAAATGAGCTGGAGAAGGAAATGGCAAAATCCTCTAGTATCTTTACCAAGAAAGCCCCAGCATTGTGAAGGTGACTGAATGACAACAAAATAGTACTTTTTATTTTATTTTTAGTTCAACCAGGCTGGAAGTGTAGAGTTTGCTCATGGACTTAATCTCACTATTAATGTATTTATTGTCAAAAGTCAGCTGAAAGCTTCTACTTGCTCCTCTTCTAACCTAGGAGTGGCCAATCCAATACCCCTCTCCTCTCCAAAAGGGTTGCCATCTTAATACCAAGTAGTTCCAACATAAGATTGGTGTAGCTCACTGTAGCTCAGAATTCAAGAGATCCACCAGCTTCAGCCTCTCTTGTAGCTGAGATTATGGGCACATGCTAACACACTCAGTTCTAGCATCATTTTGCCCCTAAATTAGGTAGTACTTATATTATTATCCCTACTTTACAGATGAGGAAGTAGAGGCACTGAGAGGTTAAATGACTAGTACACATAGAAATTGTATGAGGCAAGATTTGCATCCAGGTCTCTTTACTGAGACTTCTGTTGACTATATAGTGCTGGTTTTATCCTTGACCCTATTATGTCAGATGTTAGATGAAGGTGGTATCTAGTTTGCAGGTTCATGAAGCAGGGGAGATAACTACCATGCCAGCAGGATTGGGGTCTACACTTTTTCTCAGCTAAACTTCTTGAAAATGTTATCTGCTTGCTCCTTCCATTTCATCTCTTTCCCCTCACCTCTTTTCAGTCTGATTTTCATTCTGACCACTTAACTGAACTCTCTTGAAAGTTATCAGTGATTTCTGAGTTGCCAAATCTGACCATCTTTTCTTCCAAACCCTCCAACCTCTTCTAACTTCTCTGTTACTGTCAAGGGTACCACCAGCCTCCCATTCCGTCACCCAGGTTCACAATCTAGGTGTTATGCTCAACTCCTTACTCTCTCTCAGTCCCTCTGTCGAATCATTACCGAGTTCTCTTAATCTTATCTTTATGATGTCTCTTGTATATGGCCCCTTCTCTCCTCTGACTTTGTCACCTATGTGGTAAAGGTCTTTGTCACTTTCTCCCAGGACTACTGCAATAATCTGCTGCTTGGTTTCCCTGCCTCAAGTCTCTCCCTACTCCAATCCATCCTTCCCTCAGTTATAACTTGGCCTCTCTAAAGCACAGATTTGACCATATTACCCTCCATTCAGTCAACTCCAGTGGCTCCTCAAGGATCCAATATAAAATGTTTGGCTTTTAAAATTCTCCATAATCTATCCCCTTTCTATCTTTACAATTTTCTTACACCTCACTCCCCTCTAGGCACTCTGGGATTCAGTGACACTGGATCTCTTGCTGTGCCTTGAACAAGACATTTTCACTGACTGTCCCTCATGCTTGGAACACTCACTCTCCTCATCCCTGCTTTCTCTCTTTCCTAACGTCTTTCAAGTCTTAGCCAATGTCCTACTTTCTGCAAGAAGCTTCATCTGGTTCTACTTTATCTGGCTCAGATTGCTACTAATTTATCCTGACTATATCCATTTTACATAGTTGTCTGTTGTCTCCCCGCATTGGTCTAAGGCAGGGGTGGGGAACCTTTGGTCATGAGGCTACATGACTGAATCCAAGCTTCACAGAGCAAATCCACCTTGAGGCTTCCCCTCTAGGTCCTCAAGTGTGGCCCTTTGACTGAATCCAAACTTTATTGGACAAATCCCCTTGGTAAAGTTTGAATTCAGGTAGCCTGGAGGCTGCAGGTTCCCTACCCCTGGACTAAGAGATCCTTGAGAATGGGGGCTGTCCTTTGACTTTGCCTCCCTAATGCTCAGTACAGTGCCTAGCGCATAGTAATGTTAGCTGACAGACTGTGAAAGATTTCTAGGAGGATATGGTCAAGAATTGCAAATAAGATAGAGAGGCAGGAGTATTGTGAGCTCTTCCAGATCAGGGACCACCTTCTAACTTTCTTTTTATCCCCAGTGCTTGGCATAGTGCCTGACACATAGTAGGTACTTAATAAATTTTTACTGACTGAGTAGGTTGTGATCTACATTATTGGATATATAAATGAGATTATAGTGCCATCAAACTACCTGACCTCCATTTTAGGAAGAATGAAAAACAGGAGTCCAGAAAAATTGGCCAGGATATTGAGGGTACTGGAGACCATGCCATCTGAGACTGGGGAAACTATAGATGTTTAGCTTAAAGAGGGAAGTTATGGAGTCCATGATTGCTATCTTCAAGTACTTGAAGACTTGTTGTGTAGATGAAGAATTAGATTTCTTTTGGGATCCAAAGGGCAAGATTAGGAGCAGCTGCAGATTTAGTGTGAGGTAAGACTTGAAAATTTTATTGAAAAGTAGTCTTGGAAAGTAGAATGGATTATCTAGAAAGGGACTGAGTTTCCCTATCATCGGACATCTTCAGTTGGAAATTGAATGACCTCTTTTGGAATGCATGATCTGGTCTGGTCAGTTTTGTTGAAAACTTGGATCATGAAAGAGTAAGAAAAAGGAGGAAAACACAACTTTCCATGATGCTTTGTGTCAAGGAGACCAATTGCCAAAAGAGAATTAGAGGGAAAGGGAACTTAGAATGAGAGCCTAGAGGAAATTGGGGGAAAACAAAATATTTACTCATCAATCAGTAATTCAAGCTAAATTGGTGACAATAATAAAAACAAGAAAGAGTAACTAAAGAAAAAAACACATAGAAGTAAAGGTTAATAGGTTGGAGAGGAAAGAAAAAGTTCAAATACAGAAAGATCTCAGGACTCAGAGTCATGTCAGTTCTATCAGATACTTTATTTGAGGGTGAGCTATTTAACTCAGTGGGTAGGAGCAGCAAATGCTGTTAGTACCGCTGTGTTCTATTGGAAAGAGCACTGACCTAGAATATTCTCTGCTACTAATTACCCATATGACCTTGGGTCACAAGTCACTACATCCCCTGGATCCTTAGTTTGCCCATCTGCAAAATGAAAAGATATGATAAGATGATCTTCAATGTCATTTCAAGCTCCTAAATTCCATGATGTCGAAGGTTAGCAGGCAGTTTCCAAAAAATAGAACTTAGGGTATTGGATTTCAAATACCAAGCACTAGTTAACAAGTTTAGAGTGAGCAGATTTCAGTTCTTTAATAGAATAAACTTCTTAACAACAAGATTGGGAATGGACTAGATGACCTCCAAACTAAAGCGTACCTGTTGGGTGGTCACTATGGTTAAATTTTCAGTGTGAGCAATTACTTACACCTCCGAAATTGTCAATCAGGGTTTGATTTAGTATTCTACTGATTGTCTAGACTTAAAGAAAATGATGGAGAAAATGTTAACAAAGCAAATTAAATGTAAAAATATATTATGGTATAGACAGCTGATTGTTAAAGATTCACCAACATACCACTGCCTCCAGAGTACCTTCCATTTCTAAATCTGAGTCAGAGATTGGCCCAAAAGCAAGAATAATCACTTATAATGTAGTTAGCTACTCATCCTGCAGATGGAGGATATTGAATGACCACTTGTTGAGGAAATTGTAGGTAGAATTCCTGCTCAGGTGCAGTTTAGAGATTGATCCCAATTTATTCGAAGGGTGAAAAACAGTCTCAATATATACATTTGATTTATATGAAGAAAATTGTTCTAACGTTTTTGCCTAGATGACAAAAAGAAGACCAGATTATCAGGAATTTCGTTCATGTTCTTTGGAATAGGATATGTGTCTTCTGAGCAGATTTAGGAATTTGGAAGCATTTGCGGGTGGGGGCATTCTTCAACAGCACCTAAAAAAGAACCATCAGCATCATACCTCACCTCAGGATCTAGCCTATACCTTGTACATTAGCTGCACTCAATACGTATTTTTTTGGATTGAATTGAAAGTGTTTATAGTTGTATTTATGTTTTATGGGTGAAATCCAGAAGCGTAACTGAAATAAATTCTCTCCTTCCTGTTCAACTTTTTAAAAATATATTTTGTGCTTTTGAAACATTAATAATTGATGTAATGTTGTGGGAAAAGGTAAGAGCACCAAGGACAGAGGAACAGTTGGAAATTTCAAAGAATTGTAGATTCAGAGTTGAAAGAGACTTCACAGTTCATCTAGTACCACACCGGCATCTTGCAGATGAGGAAACTGAGGTCCAGAGGTGTGAAGGAGGATAATAGAATTTTAAGGGGCTTTGTCAGTCATGTAGTGTACCACATACCCTAAAAGAATCCCAGCTAGAGAGATAGATGATATATAAAATATCTAGGCAGACAGATGGATGGATAGATTATAGATAGATAAATTGACAATGGATATAGAACATTTATTAAGTACTTAGTTTGTGGCAAGAAGTGTACTGAGATAAAAATACAGGAAAATAAGATAGTCTCTACCCCCAAGGAGCTTATATTCTATTGCAGGGTGAGCACGTTACATACAGGAGAGTGGGAACAACAGACACAAATTATCATTGAGTCTCTTCTTGAAGACTTTTAGTCAATCAGCTAAGGCACTTAATAACCTACTGCTATCAGGCACTGTGCTAAGTGCTTTACAAATATTTGTTGTCCTTGAGTCCTTTTAGTTATGTCTGATTCTTCATGACCCTCTTTTAGGATTTTCTTGGCAAGGATACTGGTATGGTCTGCCATTTCCTTCTCTATCTCATTTTACAGATGAGGAAACTGAGGCAAACAGGGTTAAGTGACTTGCCCAGGGTCACACAGTTAGTAAGTGTCTGAGGTCAGATTTAAATTCATGAAGATGAGTACTCCTGATTCCAAGCCCAGTACTCTATCTACTGTTGCCACCTAGTAATAACCCTGGGAAGTATCTCCTTTTTACAGTTAAGGAAACTGAGGCAGACAGAGGTAAATTGACTTGTCCAGGGTTACACAGCTATTAAGTGTTTGAATTGAAATTTGCTGTTGTTCCCCCTCCGTTCTCAGAGAGGACCAATCCCATTAGGACGGTTATGTCTTCACTTGCAAGTTGGATTTGAGTGAGTCAGAGTTGCACGAAGTCAACAGTCTCACTCTCTCCTTCAGAGTCACTGGAGTCCAAGGTCTTTCCCAGATGTCAGTTTATCTGAGGCAACACCCATTTAATAATTAAAGGCTATGTAAGAATTGAAGCAAAAGATGGCCTAGTCTGCCTTCACAAAAAAAATCAGGCTGGGAGGGGAAGACCCTCAGAATTTCTGGTCAAAACAGAAACAATTACTGTTTACACTCACTCTTAGCCATCAAAACCCAAACAAGTTAAGCTTGGCCTGGGATCTATTATTGGCCATTCAGTGAGAGGGAGCCTGAGTGATTTGAGTTTTAAAGGCACAGTCAAGTAGCTCCATTTGAATCCCAACAGCTTTAATCAAAGCCTGGTTTTTCAGAGCTGTATTTCAAGAAATCACAAATGAAAACTATGTGAGACAGAAGAGTTAATTATCCCAGCTTTTCCAAAAAAAAAAACAAAAAAAAAACCTTCTAATGATAGAACAAATAAGTAGGGAAGAAAAAAATCTATCCCCCAAACCCTATGATACCTTGCAGAGTATAAGTGATCGAAATTCATATTCTTTTGGACGGAGCACCTACATATAAGGGTATGACTCTTCATGTGAACAGAGGAAGAAAAGGAGGAGGAAGAGGAGGAGAAAAGGAAGAAATAGCAACATTGCTCACCTGGAATTAGTTGGGTCCCCAGCCAGGCAGCTGCTACTGCTCACAAAATGCTTGTCTTTTGCTCTTGAAGAAGACCAAGGACTTCAGCAGGCTGATTGCTCTATCCACTGCTTCACCTAGATGGGCTGCTGAGTACCTAGCAGAGACAATGAAACTGCCTCCAAGGCATAAAAAGCTCCTCACCTTTTTCCACCCACTCATTTGCATAGAGCAATAGGCAAAAGAGGTTACTTAGAGAACCCAGAGCCATAGAGCTGTTTAGCTATTGTTGCATAAATAGTCATCACCTGATTAAAGCCTAGCTTTAAGGAAGGAAGACTTGGATAGGTAACTGGCCTCAGAGCCAAGGCCCAGAGAATGCAGAACTTGGGTAGCTACTGCTTTATTAGGGTTGAAGTCCCTGGTCTTTCTGAAAGCAAGTCAGTAAGCAGCTGAATCTGAAGCTGATCGTGGTGGAGATGATAACTGCCCAGTGAAAGAGTCCAGCAAAATAACCTATCCAGAATAAATGATGTGCCCCATGAAATGCTCAAGGGCAGCTAGGTGGCACAGTGAGTAAGAGCACTGGGCTTGAAATCAGGAAGACTCATCTTCATGAGTTCAAATCCAGCCTCAGACACTTAGTATCTGTGTGACCCCATAGGGCTAAGTCGAATAGACTCAGTTTCCTCATATATAAAATGAGCTGGAGAAGGAAATGGCAAACCACTCCTGTAACTTTGCCAAGAAAACCCCAGCTGGGATCAAGGAGAGCCAGACACAACTGAAACAATTCCATAACAACAAGAAACCTATGCTAGCTGTAGGGAGGCCTTGGCAGCACTGACACTGACCAGGAGGGAACACTAGGAAGTGGACTGACCTGGGAGCCCTGAAGTACCAGAGGTCAGAGTGATCTTGGCCACATGAATTCCCTATGTGTGTATCTCACTCCTGGTATACTTTATGCAAAAGCCCTCTCTTTCCACCAAAGCTCTCTATATTTATTTGTAGGTAAAAAAGGATTTTTACTTCCTTATTCCTGGAAGCTATATCTCTCTTAATGCACTATGAGATCATATTTGCTTTTTTGGCTGTTAACTTATTTTGAGCCTGTATTTTGCTAAGACTCCCAGATCTTTTTTGGATAAACTGATAGCTGATGCCTCCTTCACCCTGTATTGGTGAATTTGAATTTTTCTAACTTGTATAATCCTCTCCATTTAACCCTATGATGAAATTAATTTTATATCATTAGGCTCATCTCAATGCTCTAGTCTGTCAAGATCTTTTTTGGATTTTTACTGCAGGGTCATCCAATGTATTAGCTATCCCTCCCAGTTACGTTATTTTCAAATTTGATGAGCATGATGTCTTTATTCAAGTAACTGATCAAATCTTTTTATCCAGGTAATTGACCAAAATATCAAACATCACAGAGCCAAACTCAGAACAATGGGTCACTCCCCTGTGGACAGAAGTTGACCTACCATGTTGACCAAAGTTGACTATTCTTTGAGTAAGGCAACCAGTTCTGAATTGATCCAGTTATCCATATCTCTCCATTTTATACACTAGAATAATATGAGCAGATTTATTGAAAGGTTTGCTAAAATCTCAGTACATTATATCTACAACATTCTCCTGATCTCCCAGTCTGTTAACTAATCAAAAAAGGAAATAAGATAAGTCTACTAGGACTTGTTCTTAATGAATCCACACTTGTTTTTTGTAATCACTACTTCCTTTTCAAAATATAAACTAATCAGCTCTTAAATGAACCATTCTAGAATTTTCTCCAGAATCGAAGTTAATCTCACTTACCTAGAGTTCACACACTCTGTTAAAATCAGGACACTTGCCCAAGGTCACAGAGGTAGTACTTACTAGAATCAGAATTGGAATCCAGGGCTTCTGCTTATAAATCTATAAGTCTATCACCTCATACCATGGGCAGACTGAGGGAAGTTCTGCTTATTTTTTCGATCTGGGAAAACTAAGAGGTCTTCTAGATCAAAAGTGTCAAACATGGTGCTTCTATTTAGGCAACTCACGAGACTTCTGAGTTCAGCTCAAATCAGATTAAAATATAAATGGAAAATCTTTAACATAAATAAAAATATGATAAAATACAGATATTGCATTTTGAGTGAAGTCACTATGCAGACTGCAGGGATCCTTATGTACAGATGTACTGGCCCTTGTTTCTATTTGAATTTGACATCCCTGACCTAGACAAACCTTCTCATTTGATAGATGAGAAAGCTGAGTCTCAGGGAAGTTAAGGGACTTGTCCATAGTCACACAGCTAATTATTGGTACAACTAGGATTTGATCCAAGGTCTCCTGATTCCTAGATCAGTGCCTTTTTCACCACCCCACATTAACTATGGACAATTTGTCATGGGATTGGGATTTGCTCTGGAATGAAGAAATTATGGCAAATGACTGGTTAGGAGAGCTAATGAAATGCCTTCCAGTTTAATGGGTATCTGAAGGATTCTTGTGGATTGTAGTGCTCTGTAATCATTACTGGGGGTTATGGCCAAAAAAAAGGTGAGAGGAATAAGCAAGAATTGAGTGGTTTTTATTTGTAATGTCTGGTGTTTCATTTCACCACCTTTAATAATAAACATAAAATATGGAATGTAGATCTGTGATGGAGAGGCAACACGGCACCATGGAAAGGATGTTCCTTATGGAACCAGAGTTCAAGTTCTACCACTTGCTCTCTGGGCCTCAGTGTCCTCATTTACAAAAAGAGGGTATTGGGCTATGTAACCTCTGAATTCTCTTCTGACTCTGAATCTTATGATCCTAGGATCTGAGTTCTCACCAAGTCTTATAATGGTGTTATGGTTCCTGCCAGCATTCATAGATAGCCCAGAATCAGTTGTCCTTAAAAATCAACAAACAAAGGAATGAAGGAATGAATGAACAAATAAAAGTCCAGGAAGATTTTCCAACGTAAAGAATAACAGGCTGCTTCCCTACACCCTTCATTAAAAAAACAACAAATCAATCCTTTGTACTAATGCTAGTAAAAATCCATGAAATAAAGGACAGAATGGGAAGTAAAGGAGGGTTGCACCCTGAAGTAGCAGAGGGGACATTCCCTCCCATGAAATCCCACATACAACGAAGTTTCAAAGTATAGGCTTCCTTACAGGAGACAACCTCCATTTAATACAGTATCATCCTTGCAGGAAGCTTTTACAAATTTGCAATTTCAGGGTTTATTTTGGGGCTTAGAACAGTAAGCAATTTGATACCAGTGCAAATCTAGTCTTTACTCTCTTGGAAGATATATTGTCTGAGTAATGTGGCATGGTAGTGCACATGCCTTGCACATAGAGCTGAATAGATAGCCTGAATCAATGTGCTGAATAAACGCTTGTTGACTGACCATAAGATGATATCCAATTATGGGAAAGCTCCATGTTGTTTGAAAAATTATATCTTTGGAAAGAAGTACCACCAAATGTGAGATGACAATCTTACACACACACACACACACACACACACACACACACACACAAGCACACTTCAGGTACACTGTGAACAAGACCTAATGGTTTGCCTAGAAATCAAGGTTTTCCAAATTTCATCATCAGATATCTTTTGGAATATATGATTTGTTTTTCCTTGCTTCAAAAGTATGAAGAGTCATAATTTAATTAGAGTAGGTAATTGTCTATAGACAGAATTGGTTGCCAAGACAGACGTAATTGTAACATTGGGAAAAATAATAACTCCATCATCTTGGTATTCAAGATAGATGAAGAGAATCTTGGGCATAAGTGTAGAGTGATATCTAGATTTGGGGACAGTAGATTTTGAAGAGTCCAGAGAAAAGATAAATAGGAGCCCTTCTCCTTTCATTCTATCAAGGGTGTGAAGAGCTGACTCATTTGAAATAGGATGTCCTCAAGAATAAAGTTTTTACGGCAAACACAGATGATTCCAATGAGGAAGAAAAGAAGATACTATCTAAAAAGATTTGTGTGTGTGTGTATATATATATATATATATATATATATATATATATATATATATATATATATATATATATATATATATTGCCTGTAGGCAATGATTGATCAACTCAGAATTTTATAACACAACTAAAGGAAATGAAAGCAAGGTCAGGTAACAAAACAGGAAAGCTAATGCATGATAAAATCCTGCAAATTAGTGTCAAGAATATCAAGGAGGTGATCCTTAGAATGGCCAAATGAGTCTTAAAGTTTGCTTTCAACCCTAGATTTTATAATCTTATGTTCCTATAAATACAAAGGATAAAAGAAAGATCTAAGATGACTACTGGAGATGGAGTGGGTGGGGGAAATGACACAATGAAAATGCAGAGAAGGTTGAAATTATAGAAATTATAGAAGTTTAGAAGTTATCTTCTGTTTTCACTAGCAAAGAGTGTCATCTTTAGATTGAGTATAGAGAGCAAAAATGATCAAAAGAAAACTGAAATGCAAGATAAATAAGAAGATAGTAATCCACATTCTACAAATTTAAGTCATTAACCCCAGACAAATTGTTGTCCAGAACTTAAAGGTGTGATTAATGAGTTATTATCGATGATCCCTGAATAATTATGGAGGACAAAAGAGGTACCATAGGAAAAAGAAAGACTAAATCTTGTCCCACTTTTTTAAATGGTAAAGAAGGTGACTTCTGACTATAGGCTGCTGAGCTTGATTTTGATTTTTGACAATATTCTGGAGCATTATTAAAGATATGATTTGTGAATGCATAGAATGGGAAGTAAACGATTCCTGCACTATGGGCCAGCATAAATTTATCAGAATAGGCCATATCAGAGTAACTTCACTTCCTTTTTGTTGACAGGGTAATTAGGATGAGGGAAAGTGACCACTGTCTTCAGTGTTTGAAGGATGGTCATGTAGACATCATATTTTGTTTCATTTAATCAATCCACAAATACTTACTAAGTGCTCATTTTGTGCCAGGCATTGAGCTGTGACCATAGGTACAGAGAAAGGCGAAAGTGGTGCGTGTCCACAAAGAGCTTACGGTCTAAGTGTGTGTGTCTGTGTAAGAACATATGTATGTGTGTATGTGTGTATAGATACAGGTGTTGCTGTTGCTGCTATTTGGTTGTTGTTCAGACTTTTCAGTCATGTCTGACTCTTTGTGACCCCATTTTGGGGTTTTCTTGGCCAAAATGCAGAAGCGGTTTGCCATTTCCTTCTTCAACTGATTTTATAGATTGAGGAAACTGAGACAAATGTGTTTAAGTGACTTGCCCAGGGTCACACAGCTAGTAAAGTGTGTAAGGCTGGATTTTAACTCAGATCTTCCTGACTCCAAGTCCAACTCTATCCACTGTGCCACCTAGCTTCTCTCTCTCTCTCTCTCTCTCTCTCTCTCTCTCTCTCTCTCTCTCTCTCTCTCTCTCTCTCTCTCTCTCTCTCCCTTCCTCTCCCTTCCTTCCTCTCTCTCTCCCTCTCTTTCCATCTTTCTATTTCTCTCTTTCTATCTATCTCTCTATCTGCACACTAAGTTCATACTGAGTAGATACATGATAACCACCTTAGGACCAAAGAGTAGAAGGTGATGAGTCAGATTTTGGCTTCATAACTTCTTAATAATTGGACCTATCCAATAGTGGAGTGGACTGCCTCATGAAGAATTGACTTCTCCATCACTAGAGTGCTTTAACTGGAGGTTAGATTATTACTCACCAAAGAGAAGTTGGTGATATGGCTGACTGGATTTCTACTCAGGTATGGGCTTGATTACAGTAGAGGATTTCTGAGGTCCCTTCCAACTCTGAAATTCTTTGATCATGTCAGCCTATGGCAGCTGCTTCAAGAGATTTACAAAGAGCATAAACAAAAAACTGGTCTGTGATACTAAAAGCAAAAGGCCTTTACCTGGGACAAAACTCATGTGAGGGAAGGCCTTGAGACTTAACTTGAGAAACCCCCCTATGTCCGACTTGTTTCCCATCTCTGATAAAACAATCAAGGGGTTTCGAGGTAGCAGAGGAGATTGTAGCATGGAGGATGATGGGATTGGGTTCTGGGAAAATGGGCAGGGCAACTGTAATAGAAAGGAGGAGAAAGTATGCCTAGAAATAGCCTTTACAAGAAACACTAGTCCCCCAAACCAGAGACCTTTTTGTGAACCACACACATACTCCAGAATACATATTTTTCATTTCCATGAAATATTCTCCAAACATTTTCCTCCTCTTCTTTTTCAATAAGCACACACATCAAATGAGTTTAAGGAGCCTCTTTTAAGTTTCCCAAGGCCTCAAACCTCACTTTTGTTTTACAAAATGTCAGCTCATTTCCTCTTGAACTAAGCACATGAATGCCAAATCCTAAAAACACCTAGCCAGTATCTTGCCCAGAGCAGTTTTGGAAATACCATTTTATTTGACACCTCCTTTCAATTTCAATTCCACCCCCACTGGTGACCACAGGAGATGTGGCTAATTATAGAAGACATAGATTCAATGCCCATCCTAAGCTAGGGAAAACAAATTCTAGATATGGAATTAAATATGGTTATGTCCACATGGATTTATTGACTGTGCTTAGAGCAGCTAAATGAGGAAATTTTGGGTGGGGGTGGGGAAATGCTTTTGTATTTGGATGTTTCCACAGTGCCATGATACATTTCCCCGCTGGCTGCTGCTGATTCAGAGAGACAGTAGCACCGTCAGATATATTTATTGCTGTTGGCAGAAAAGCTGCCGCCAATTCCACCAGTCTAGGTAAGAATGGCAGCTCTCTACATGTACCATTGGCCGACAAAGTCAATATCAAGAACGCTAGTGTAGAAAAGGGTATTCTGTGAAAAAATTCACTGTAATCTCCCGCCTGCTACTGTTTTAACTGTCCACATTTATAAATGGAACATTTTACTTGGGCTTTACCAACTTGACCAGGACCTGGCATTTGGGAGATTCCAGAACACAGGTCATTGGTGGGTCTTTAATCTCCCAAGCCTCAGATCTTGAAAATGTTCTTTGGTTTTCATTTCTCCCACTCCTTTCTTTTTCCACATTGGAACAATGCCTGGGGTGGCCATGTGAATAATGACCAAGTTGTGCCTTTTGGTTGAGTCTCTGAATTGTAGGAAAAATTGATTCTTCCTCTACCCCCAAACTTAAGACTGGTAATGGCTTTATTTAAATTAATGTTTCTTGGATTCCTTAGTGTACTTGTTGGGAGGGGATGGAATAAATGATCCCATTTAAATTCATTTATGACTTATTTTCTCCTAAGCTTATGGAATGAACTAGGTGAAGATAATATTCAGCCTAGAAGTTTCCTAAGTGATCTGAGAAAGAGTGAATCACCTTAACTTACGCCCAAGGAGTTGACATGTACCAAACAGATTTCTACTAAAGTACAAGAAGGAATATATTTTCTAATCAGATGAGATCTGGTATAGTCCAGGAGAAGGCAATATAGTAGAGTGGAAAGAATGAATGAATATGAATTTTAAAGTACCTACTAGGTGCTAGGCATTGAGTCAAGTTCTAAGAATACATATACAAAAAGTTGAGTCCCTGCTCTCAAGGAGTTTAATAGGGAGAGACCACATATATAGGGAAGGGGTAGTCAGGAAGGAAAGTTTGATCTGGGGGAACATAGGGGCAGTGAATTGATCTTTAGAACAGTTAATTAACTTTTTCAGAAGCAATAGTGATGTTCATTTGGTTACTGTGTTCCAAGTAAGAGGTGCAAAGTGTTGAGGTAGGAGGGTGAAACAGAGATATGATAGTAGACAAATGGGCAAGATGACCTGATAGTTGGTTGCAGGGGATATGAGGGTGAAGAAGGGTCTGTGTAGGGTCTGGAGCCAATAAAATATGGAAGGGTAGCGAAATTTCATTTTCTCAGTGACCAATCAAGATGGCTGCACCTTGGTCTGGGAGTTCCAAAGATGAATGGATTAATATCCCCAGAACTTGAGAGCATAGATTCATCCTGGAGGTCCAATGTAGAGAGGATGCTGGTTCTGGTGGGGAAAGGGAAGGAGGAAGAGTAGGCAAATGGCAAGATGACCTAGGGGGCCTGGTTAGGTGGAATGTGAAGGTAAAGATTGGTCCTATAAATACAAGGAGAATGAAAAAATGGCTGGAATGAAAGCCAGGAAACCTGGGTTCAGTGCAATTCAATTCATTGAAGCATTTATTAAGTATTCACAAAGTACTAGAAATACAAAGACAAAAAAGAGAAGAAAAAAAGAATTCCTGTCCTCAAGGAGATTATATTCTATCAAGGAAACTATATATATATATATATATATATATATATATATATATATATATATATATATATATTTATGATTATATATTTTCATCTATATGTTGTTTCCCTGATATAAACACATGTATGAATTATATATAACACATATAGTATATCCACATATTATTATATGTTATATTATATTATATATTATATAAATTCATGTATTTTAATGTTCAGTTATTTCAGTCATATCCAACTCTTTGTGATCCTATTTGGGGTTGTCTTGGCAAAGATGTTGGAGTGGTTTGCCATTTCATTCTCTGGCTCATTTTACAGATGAGGAAACTGAGGCAAATAGGGTTAAGTAACTTGCTGAGGGTCACTAGTAAGCATCACTTACTAGTAGCTAATAAGATCACTTGCTGGTAGCTATTAAGCATCTGAGGCTCAGTACTCTATCCACTGTGCCATCTACCTGCCCCACACATATGTACACATATGCACACAAAAATGTAGAGAAGTAAATACGTAATAAATACACAGTAAATTTAAAGTCATTTTGAGGTGTGGAGATAAGGAGAGCACCCAGCACTAAGGCTACTAGAAAGGGTCTTCTGTAGGAGGTGATGCCAAAGCTAATCATTGAAGAGAGCTATCCATTCCAAGAAGCCAAGATCATTTGGGAGGGCATTCATTCTAGACATGAGATACAGCCTGTACAAAGACTTGGCAATGAGAGATAGGATGTCCTATACAAAGAACAAAAAGAATATCTCAACTCAATGAAAGTATTAGCTATGAGGTCATGGGTAAATCACTTAGCTTCTTACAGAGGAAAAGAAATGAGACTGGGGATAATAACAATTAATTAATCTATAGATGGGCGGGATTTCATCTGGTAGGATAAGAGGCTGTGAAGATGGAGCCTTGAGATGGTCTTTGCGTCTTAGCTCTCTTTTACCTATTGGGCTGTAGCTGGTGAAGGGACTATCACAGAGACATGAGGGACCATGAGAGCAAGGAATCCATTTAGGGACAGTGTGAGTCTTTCTTTCTTGCTCCCTTCCCCCTTCCCTCTCATGCATTGTATCCTGGCCCCCACAGGATGCCAGACTTGATGGACTAGTCATTTCAGCTAGTTCCATAAATCTTCTTTTGCCAGGCCAAAGTAAAGTAACTGAAAGGGCTTGGGCACAATGCTGCATTTACATACAAGCTAGGCTCCAGCTCTGGAGTCTTTGGGGCTTTGGAGGCTTCAGGACTGGTGTGCTCAGGAAACACTGACTGCACTGTATACCGATTGTATGCCCTGGAGATAGTACACCTACTGTATCCCGGCATCTGAAGTTACTCCACAGCAGCTGTATCCAAGCTTCTGCCCCACCTACCTTCCCTGAGCTTTTGGGCTAACCCAGGAAAAAGAAAGATTTCTTTGTTTTTAAAATTTGAATTATTAACTAAAAGAAAACGGTCAGCGTCTGGCGGTCGGCAGTAGCCTGTTAGCTGCTGGGGAGTTTTTTTATTTTATTTACTCAGAGTGTTTGCACCTAATTAAATGAAAAGAAGGAATGAGGAAGAGCTGCAGTGGATGGAGAGCTGAGTCTGGAGGCAGAAGACCAGGGTTCAAGTCCCATTCTGACACTCACCACCTGTGTGCTCTCAAACCAGCCAATTAACCTCCTGGGGTCTTGATATCCTTAACTATGAAGTGAGAGGGTTGGAGCAGATGGTTTCTAAGTTCTGTTCCAGCTCTAAATCTGTGACCCAGTGAACCTAATTTAGGGAACTGGTCTCAAAGAAGCCAGTTGTTAGACCCAACTAGAGGATATGGTATAGCATTGCATTGCTACTCAGTACTGGCTTTGCCCTAGTTACTCTCTGAAATTCCACACTAAGAGCTACATTCCTTTAGCTTACACCTGAAGATCTATACTAAAAGTGAAAATACCCCTAGGTGGATGTGAAAAAAATGGCTCTTCCCTAATTTTTGATGAACCTTGATGATGTAGGGGAATAAATGATGACTTTAAACCCAACCCCAGAAGGTGACTGAATGGGACAAAACAAGACCAAACTTTTGGAGGAATAAAATCCAGAATTGGGTGGGGGTGAGAGTGAAGATTCATCTAGAAAGAGACAGTCATGGCAGCAGATCAAGTAATGGTTCTGAGTCCCAGAAACTCAGATACAAGCAGGTCTCATCAACTCAGCAACTATCCCAAATAATTTAGGCTTTGGTAGCTTAGAAAAGGAAAGCAGCTATATGGCATAGTGCATAGAGGGTCTTGAAGTCTGGAATACCTATGTTCAAGTTCTGCATCTGCATACTGTCTCTATGTCCAAGGGGGAGTAAATTACTTAACCTCTCAATAGATGCCCCAGGCAACTCCCTAAACCTAGACATTGAAAACAAGTTGTCAATCCTTATGGGTGGTAGAGGTTTCCATACTGGGAGCTCTCTACCTATCAATGAAATCAGCATCCAGACCAAAAAATAATTTAGCATAAGATTTCCATGATCAGTAGCTATACAATTCTGTCCTCCATAAGTCTGTTTTATTTTTCTTAGTACCTAGTACTGGAAAACCAGAAACCCAATACTGAGCGTAATGTATTGATCAGGAGAATAAAAACAACATTCATGCCACAACTAGATGAGGACTGTAGGCAGCAGCAGAGGTGCCAAAGGCCTTCATTTGTCCCCTTATAAGCGTAGGGAGCTGGTCAACATAGATAAATAACAAAATCAATAATAATGATGACCTCATCCATAATAGGGAAAATAGGGGAATGCCAACGAGGGTCAGATAGTGAGAACTTTTGTATGCTCCAGATTGCTAATGGTGTTTTGGATTCTGCAGTGATATCACTGATGGGTTAGCACCTCAGTCAATAAGAGTCAAAGAAAATAGATGGGTTGGCATAGTTTTACAAGATGGTTCTACTTAAAACTGTTGTAATGATCAACTTAACATGGAGAATAGTGAAACAGATGGTGCTCCTTTGTATTCTGGTACCACAGGAAGACAAGATGTACCAGAACAAATCAGAAATATCAGTAGTTTACTTGCTAGAATTGCTTTGGTACAGAGGGCACTGACTTCCAAAGTAGGCAAACCATAAATGCACATGAAGGAGACTGAAGTCATGAATGTATTTGTTATGTGCCAGCACTATTTCATAACAAACTGGTGATAGATCTTCCCAGTTATAGGAAAGGGCTCCACATTACTTTTTGTTAACAGTGCTCTCAGCCTCAAGTCACATATCAACATATCTTGGACCAATGCCAGGCAAATGTAAGAAATAATTTCATCCCAATACCCAAATTAGATGATATTAGAAATGAAATTGAGGATCTACTAAAATCTGAAGAGGAAAAAGTTGAAGAACCATAGGTCATAAAAATCTTCATTTAATGCAAACTCCAGGTAAAAAAAAACAAATTTGCCTAGTAATAAAACAAATGACAAAAACCATACCAATGAATGTGAAAAAGATAGGCAAACTTAGATTGGAATTTCTAAAAGTCCTTTTTCGAATTTGACATCACGAATCTAACTAGCAGACCAAGGACACCAAAATAGAATATTTAAAAGGCGATAGTGTTTGCTATAACCATTATGAAGAGACATACTTTTTTTTAATATTTGAAAGAAAATATGAAATCATTTCAGGACCTATACGCAACAGTATATATTGCAGCCATTTTATGGTATGGGCAACAAGAGAAAATACTAAACTGGCAAGGAATACTCCTAACAATAGGCACAATCATGGCAGAAATGGCTTGAGAAAGCTATTGGAGACCTTTAGAAAGGCACCAGAAAGTTATAATAACATCTAACTGGCATGTAGAGTAGAAAACTTGTGTGCCAGATTATCTAGTTAAAGGTAAGAAATAAAAAACACATGAAAAGGAGCCTGGGAAGCAAAAGCATATGAGAAATTGTATATTCCTTTAATCAACAAGTGAAGCACAAACTAAAAGTCTAGGCTGATACAAGGAGTAAAAGTAGCACAAAAAACAAATTAAACAGTTTACCATCAATCTAAAACTTTACTTGTACACAGGCTTAAGAAGCAAAGACATCTGAGGTTCTCCTCACTTCTGTGGGGTATGGAACATTTCTAGTCATCTCTTTGGTTTAAAAAAGTTCAATACAATGGAAATTCACATTGTATAAAACAAGGAAGAGAATGCTTAGACGCTATTAATATAAAGAAGCACAGAACAGTTAAATCAAGGGAGATGACCGAAACTCTACTTTCTTTGCAAAGAAGGAATGTAGGGTCAGAGAAGATCCATAACTGTTGACTCACATGCTTCTCAGTAGCACATGAATTACTAGTACAGCCCTTTACCAACTTCCTCTCAGGTGTAAGCCTATTCCAACATTCTGAACAGAAAGCATCATATTCCTACTCTCAAAAGATAAAAATACCAGTTGTCATTGCTGTTACTTAGTCATTTCAGGTGTGTTTGAGTCTTTGACTCTTTGTGACCTCATTTGGAGTTTTCTAGGCATAGATACTGGAGTGGTTTACCATTTCCTTCTCCTTGAGAACATGAGTATCTCTTCCAAATATAAGACAATGGAATGTCTATATACTTTATAGAAAGTGTATACAGCTTGTATCATTTAAAAAAGCTTAACACTTCAATATGGATGTACGTGTGTATGTATGTATGTGTGTATGTATGTATGTAAAGTAAAGTATATAAAGGACAACCTTACAACATATATAAATAAATTTCTAGGAAGCCAGTTGCATGACCTGCTACTTGGGAAAGAGTAATAAATTAGGACGCAAAGAACTTGGGTTTAAATTCCAGCCCTGTCTCTTACAATCTATCCGGCCTTGAAAATGTAACTACTCTTGGGGATTCAGTTTCCTCATTTGTAAAAATGAGAGAGAATTGCATTAGATGTTCTCTCAGGTCTCTGTGGTTCTAAGTCTGTGATCCTATGGCTTCCCATGCTTCTTACCTGGAACAGAGGAACAAAATGCCTAAATTCTAAAGGGGCCATGGTTGCTACAGATTCCTTAAACTCCTTTTGGGGTAGTCTAGTTGAGGGAGAGGGTGGGTGCTCAAAGGAATCTCTCTTGTGATTCCCAACTCCATTCCTCAGTTAAGTACCATTTAATTATCCTCTGCCTTATTCCCTATTTGCTGTAGACCCAGAGTTAAAAGGGTGGTCCTTTTCTATCTCCATTTTTTTGGAAAGGAGAGTGATAGCTGAAAGGAAAGTGATGATTAGCCCACGGTTTCACTTAAAATTCTATTTTAAAATGGCAACATTTTTTCCTGTCTACTGACTTTTGTTCAAAGGACTGCCAAGGAGTCTGAATAAAAGTAAATAAATAAATGAATGAACTGATTGCTCTCTGGCAACTTGGCTTTTATTTTTATTTTTAAAAGACTCTATCATTGACATGGCAAGCACCCCAAATCCAGGCCTTAAATAACTTCTTATTTTCCAGAACCCACAAAAATGCAGAGTGAGCCTGTCTATGCAGGCAAAAGGAAGTAGAGAATTGTAGCAATTACTCATAATATTTTCACACATACACATAAAAGACCTACTGGGGGGGCAGGGGAGGAATTAGCCATTTGGCTATTGATGTTGATAATAAAAATGGAAGGGTAATAGTTATACTGTTATAAACTGTTTAAAGTATAATAATGAATGACTGAGAGATGGAAGGTCCCCTAAAGATCAACTGCTCGTGGTTCTCAAAGTGGGTGATCCTGCCCCCTGGGGGGCACTGGAATGATCCAAGGGGGTGGTAGTAGCCTCTGGTGCATCTGTACACTTAATTATACACTTCTTTCCTAGTTTGTAAGATTTCCAGAGGAGCCCTAAGTAATTTTTTTTAAATGGGTAGTAGGCCAAATAAATTTGGGAACCTATGATATCAATCTTCTAATTTCATAGATGAGGAAACTAAAACCAGGGAAAAGGAAATGAATTGCTTAAAGGACTACCCAGCTAGTAGGAAAGAGGCAGGAGAGGCAGGATGCTAAGCCAAGCTTTCTCATTGTAAATCCGGTGCTCTGGTCACCATTCATGCAATCTAGAATGCCCTTGTGCCCCTGCTTGCTGCATCACATCCAGGGGGCTGGGGTTGATTGCATTCTAGATTCCTTTTCATCTAAAAAATGTATAACTTATTTGATGAGGTACTTCTTACAGACTTTGGCAAATTTGTAAAGGGCACATAAATGAAACAACAAGGAAAGCTGCTTACAACTTGTAAAAGGTGAGACTCAAATTTGAATGAATTATTTTGTACTTTTAAGTTCATTTGCAACCCCTAAAAGATGTAAGGTTCTGAATAACTCATTTGCCTGCTAAAATCCTAGAAAATTGGTTGAGCCACCAGAAAAGTTGCCCAGGGCATGGATTGCCTGTATGCTCTCTACTCTTTTGTACTGACCAACAAGAGAGACTGAGTTTAAAAGATTAGGAACCCTAGAGCTATTTGGTGATTATTGGGATAAATAGCCTTTCCTCATTGTAGCGTAGCCTACAGAGATAGACATTTTATGGAATATACCACTGGATGGTCACTGTAAGTTATGATAAGGTCTCTCACCAAAAGGACTTAGCCCTGAACTAGAAAGAGTGATTGAGAGGAAAGGTTCAAACTTAATGCATTTACTTGCCAGGAGAACTGTACTCTCTAATCTCCTAGATGAAAGGCATGGAACCTCAGAGCCAAAGTTCTGAGGGGGTACAAGTAGGAAGACTTCAATTACTTCCAGCATAAGGGCCCCTACTCTTCCTGAAAGGGCACAGTCCAGTGGGAAACAGTAGGAAGACATCACCCGAAGTGGAAAGATCTCAGAGCTCTTTAGTGATATAAGTGTTAAATTACCATGGTCACATGTATCTATTATTTACATGTATGCCCCACCAACAATATCCTTTATGTATGTGCCCATTTTTCTTACTGATTTATGGAAAATTTTTATTCAGATTTTGAGAGAAAAGTTTATGCCATCTTAGTACATGTGTTTGATTTGAGCTAATCATATCTACTGGCTGATTACTAAAGTTAACCACCCTGGTGGGGGCTTATAAGCTATATAAGAAGTCCAGATCAACAGAGTATCTTTGAGCTTGAAGAAGTAGCTGTCCTCTGAGTACCACAACCTCTAGTGCAAATATGAGTTGGAGTATAGCTTCTGAAGAGGGTGTTGCATTTATATCTAAAAGATGTAAGAACTACCAAAATTTGACTGGACTAAAGATAATCAGCATATTAATATGGGCCAGTTCCTTCAATAGTATGTGAGCTCATTGGTCAATGAACAAAGATATCAGTTTTATAGTACCAATTGGCAATAGTACTAAGGACCACTTTATATTTATATTTTTCTTTTTCATATTAATGCTACAGAAACATTAGCTTTTACTATTATGACTTTAAGCCTCCAACCTCCTTGTTTCTCTTTACCTGGGAAATAACTGACAGGTCACTCAAGTCCTCCATGTTGACTTCATAGAATTATATTGAGTATTCATTCAGTAAGAATGGAGGCAGTATGGTAAGTGGAAAGGGTGCCGCTGGGTTTCAGAGTCAAAAAGACCTGGGTTCAAATCCCTCCTCTCACATTAGTTTTATGACTCTGGACATGTCTTTCAGACTCTATACCCTTCAGGCCCATTAGCCCTTAGAATTTACCTGTTGTTTTTCTCTGACATTCTAAGAAAATAGGAAAATTTCTATCAAAAATGGCTAAAATGAAACAAATGTGACTTAAAGGAATTAACTTCTATCATAAAAAAAACCTGCCTATGTAGAGTACCTCACCCACTAAAACAGTAGTTTTTAAAATGGACCCTTGGATGTCCCACAGGTACTTTTAGGGGGTCCATGGGACCAAAATTATTTTCATCATAATACAAAAATTCTTTAATTTCTAATACAGTAAATATAGATAGATATAATACATCTAAATATAAACTTGGGGAGAGGAGAAATCTTTAATAATTTTTATGAGTCCTGTGAAGAGAAAGGTTTGAAATCTGCTGCCCTAGAACAACATGGAATAAATGAAATGTTACTATTCTTAAGAATAGAAAACCATGGATGGTGGAGTAGAAAGACTCACGTATGCTAGCTCCGAATCCACAGCCCATAAATTTCCTGTAAAAAGAACTCCCCACAAATTCTGGATCAGTGCAAGCCGCGCTGAAACACAGTGGAAGAGATTTCCGTTCCAGAGAGCCCTGGAAAGCCGTCCCCAGGGGTCCGTCACACTACGGACAGTGGAGCCCACCCCTGCACTGCCCTGGCCACGGGGCCCCAGAGGAGCAGACCCGAGCAGGCTTTAGGGATGGAATCTCTGGCAGCCGGGAAGGTCCCTCTGGCCACAGACGCTACAGGTCAGTGAGAGAGACTTCTGGGCTGGCCGAGAGGGGAGTGGGGTGTCTCCGTGGCTCGGGCCCTCTCGGGAGGCGATGGTGGAGGCAGCGGCAGAGGCAGCAGCGACCAGGGGCTCCCAAAACCCGCAGGGGCTCAGGGCCATTACTGAAGGTCTCCGCATAAACCCCCTGAGGGAACTGAGCCTGGGAGGTGGCCCTGCCCCCACCTGAGCACCAGAACTTAAATTGCATAGCAGCCGCACCTGCTGCAGAAAGCCCTGAGGCTGGGGAGCAGCATTTGAATCTCAGACCACAAGCACTAGCCGGGCAGATCTAGGAGGGGGTGCAGAGGAATCTCAGAAGTAAAGTAACTGGTTGGGAAAATGCCCAGGAAAGGGAAGAAAAATAAGACCAAAGCTACTTTCTTGGGGGACAGATGTTCCCGCCTTTCATTTCTGATGACAAGGAACAATTCTTACCATCAGGGAAAGACATGGAGGTTGGGGCCTCTGTATCCCAGACATCCGAGGTGGATGTCCGGTGGGCTCAGGCCATGGAAGAGCTCAAAAAGAATTTTGAAAATCAAGTTAGACAGGTGGAGGAAAAACTGGGAAGAGAAATGAGAGAGATGCAAGAAAAGCATGAAAAACAGGTTAATACCCTGCTAAAGGAGACCCAAAAAAATGCTGAAGAAAATAACACCTTGAAAAATAGGCTAACTCAATTGGCAAAAGAGGTTCAAAAAGCCAATGAGGAGAAGGATGCTTTCAAAAGCAGAATTAGCCAAATGGAAAAAGAGGTTCAAAAGTTCACTGAAGTAAATAGTTCTCTCAAAATTAGAATGGAACAGATGGAGTCTAATGACTTTCCGAGAAACCAAGAAATCACCAAACAAAACCAAAAGAATGAAAAAATGGAAGAGAATGTGAAATATCTCACTGGAAAAACAACTGACCTGGAAAATAGATCCAGGAGAGATAATTTAAAAATGTTGGGACTACCTGAAAGCCATGGTCAAAAAAAGAGCCTAGACATCATCTTTCATGAAATTATCAAGGAAAACTGCCCTGAGATTCTAGAACCAGAGGGCAAAATAAGTATTCAAGGAATCCATCGATCACCACCTGAAAGAGATCCAAAAAGAAAAACTCCTAGGAACATTGTGGCCAAATTCCAGAATTCCCAGGTTAAGGAGAACATATTGCAAGCAGCTAGAAACAATTCCAGTATTGTGGAAATACAATCAGGATAACTCAAGATCTAGCAGCTTCTACCTTAAGGGATTGAAGGGCATGGAATAGGATATTCCAGAAGTCAAAGGAACTAGGACTCAAACCAAGAATCACCTAACCAGCAAAACTGAGTATAATACTTCAGGGGAAAATATGGTCTTTCAATGAAACAGAGGACTTTCAAGCGTTCTTGATGAAAAGACCAGAGCTGAAAAGAAAATTTGACTTTCAAACATAAGAATGAGAAGAAGCATGAAAAAGTAAACAGCAAAGAGATGTCATAAGGGACTTATTAAAGGTGAACTGTTTACATTCCTACATGGAAAGACAATATTTGTAACTCTTAAAACTTTTCAGTATCTGGGTAGTTGGTGGGACCACACACACTCATACACACACACACACACACACACACACATACACGTGTGCATGCACACACATACACATATGCACACACATACAGAGACAGAGAGCACAGAATGAATTAAATAGGATGGGACCATATCTTAAAAGAAATTAAGGTAAACAAACAGTGAGAGAGAAATGTAGTGGGAGGAGAGAGGGTGAAATGGAATGGGGTAAATTATGTCTCATTCAAGAGGCAAGCAGGAGACTTTTTAGTGGAGGGAAAAAGAGGAGAGCTGAGAAAAAAAGTCACATTCGACTAAAGGAAGGAATAAAATGCACACTCATTTTGGTATGAAAACCTATCTTACAATACAGGAAAGTGGGGGAGAAGGAGATAAGCAGGGTTGGGGGGGTGATAGAAGGGAGGGCAATGGGAGGAGGGAGCAATTTGAAATCAACACTCTTGGGGAGGGACAGTATTCAAAGAGAGAATAGAAGCAATGGGGGGCAAGACAGGATGGAGGGAAATATAGTTAGTCTTGCACAACATGACTATTATCGAAGTCATTTGCAAAACTATACAGATATGGCCTATATTGAATTGCCTGCCTTCCCAAAGGGAATGGGTGGGGAGCGAGGGATGGGGAGAATTTGGAACTCAAAGTTTTAAGAACAACTGTTGAGTATTGTTCTTGCTACTAGGAAATAAGAAATGCAGTTAATGGGGAATAGAAAGTCATCTGGCCCTACAGGACAAAAGAGAAGATGGGAACAAGAGAAGGGAGGGATGATAGAAGAGAGGGCAGATTGGTGATAGGGAAAATTAGAATGCTTGGTGTATTGGGGTGGGGGGAGGGGATAAAAGGGGAGAAAATTTGGAACCCAAAATTTTGTGAAAATGAATGTAAAAAGTTAAATAAATAAATTTATATTAAAAAAAGAATAGAAAACCATTATTTTATATGTGTGTCTGTGCATGCATGTGTGTATTTATGTGCACATGTGTGTATTTATATATCCTCTCATAAAAATATGGATGCACTGTGTGTCAGTTCAGGATCTTTGAAAGAACTGCATACCATCTTTTAAAAAAACAAACTATGCATCATAGAGATTCATCATATCTTTACAATTCTCTTTTTCTTTCCTCCTGGATATATGGAACTGCTCCTGTTTGATGATGTTTATCAGGTTTAGAATAATGCAGCCAACAGGCTACATAACACAAAGGCTTAAGAAGATACAACCTGAAAGGCTAGGTAACCCAGTAAATACAGGATCTTGTAGTCAGGAATAAGTGGGTATAAGGCATAACTTTTTCTGCTTAGTGATTTTTGAATGCATCCGCCTCTGGTACTATAAAGAATCAAAAAAGCTCCTCTTCATCCCCTGATTAGCACTGGAACCACTTACAGAATGCCAATGCATTCTCCAAGGCAGGACCCTTATATTCAAAGTAACCATGCCTTTGGAGAAGTAGGATCCCCAGTCTCTTCCACATGGCAGTTATATTAGCCAAGGTCTGCGTATTCACCACCACCATTACCATCATCCCTCCCCACCTCTCCTACGTTTGCATAACCAGAGCTTAGCAGAGTGCCTGGCACATAGCATACACTCAATAAATGCTTGTTGACTTAATTTTCTGCCTTGAAAAAAAAAATTTATTTTCATTTTCAAATGACACCAGACTCTGAAAAGGTATTTTTAAGGCCGTCTGCTCTTCATAATTGGCTTATTAAAGGACCAGTAAAGCTGAATCACAACAGACTTTGATTTATTTATTTTTTTTGGTAAGAATGATCTCTGACTTCTTTATTTCCACTCCAGCAGATCTGGCCAATATGGGATTTCCAGATGCACATCGAATGTGTCAGCCCTCATCACATGCTGACCTACATAAAATTAGACCCATGGTGAAGAGTGCCCATACAGAAAAAGAAGAAATTTTCCATAGACTACACACATGTGTGATATGTTTCATAAAATGCATAATTCATCAACTTAACCATCATGTAAAAATGTTAAATCCTCTAATTCTTCTAGACTTGCGAACATATGGTTAACATGCTATCATCTATTTCAATAACATACTTTGTGAATGCTACACATCATACTCAGAGTCAGTACCAGCCTGCTTATTATGTCAGCAATGCTGGGATTTGTGGTATCCATTCTCAAGCCTAATCGTGGATATAACCTTGAAGGAACTTAGATAAATCCCAAGAAGTCTAAAATGATGCTGTCTTGAATTTTGCTTTGTACATGTCCCATCATATGTCAGGGAGTTCATTCCCTTCTTTTCTTTAGTGTTTTTCCTTCTCAGGAAGCAAGGAATAGATATAGAACTTGTGATTTCATTGACATAGGGTCCTCCTAGGGAAGGAAATTCTACAAATTTAAGGCACTGCCCTCCCTACAACATAGAGTCTCAGAGAGTTGCCCAGAGCACCGAGACTTTAAGTGCCTTGACCAAAGTCACATAACCTGTATGTGTCAGAAACAGGACTAGGTCCTGTTTGCTTGCCAGGTCTTCCTGGGGCCAAGGCTAGCTCCCTATCCACTACGCTCAATGAGTACAATGTTTAGAAATATAAACAACTTCCCTGGCTGGCATTTCGAAGCACTTCGGGAGTTTTGATATTAGAATAGGGTGAGCCAACTCAATGCACAGTTTTAAAAAGAGACAGACAGAAACACATGGGGAGGGAGGGAGAGAGAGAGACCTAATGTGAACTTCTTTTTACTGAATGAGTTTGCAGTCTGACCAAGCCTTATTAAAGATTTGAAATAGTTCACTGAATGTTTGCCTGTTTTGCCTCCTTCTCAGATTCCTTTCTAGGCACATCTGCATTTATTACTTTCAAGTGAATGCCAGAAAGTCCTAGAATCCCCTAAAGAAAACTCATTTGATATTGTTAGCAAACTGGCCCCTGTGGTATGAGCAATATCCTAACCTTAACATTTGCTCCCATGAAAGTTAGGCTAGGTTTCCTTAGCAGGTAGAGAAATTCTTCTCAAGACCTCATTGGCTCAGAGGACTAAGACTTAGGTTGTTGACTTCCCTTTATGGGCTCCTGAATACAGGAGAACCGCAAGGTGTTCCCTGGTGCTTGACTAGTAGACCACAACAAATTCAGAGTCAGGGGAGCCAAGTTAAGCTACATCAATTCATATCTTTACTGAATATCCTTCCCTTCCTAAGGCTAAGTAAATCTCTTTTTATCAACCATTGAATGACCCACAAGCAGGGGTATGCTAACAAATGTTTAACAACCTGCTCTGCAGGAAGAAAATGTGTGTAGGTCATACTTCTCAGTTTAATATGCATTATTAACATTTTCTCCATCACTTTCTTAACAATCACTAAAACAACCAAGTCCTCATTGTACCATTTTCGGATTTCCAAGATGTAGATACTCACACTGAAATTTAACAATCAGCTCTCTTAAATGTGTATGAATTGACTACCATATATCCCTGCCAAATATCTTATTTTGTTCCAATATCAAACATAAATTACAGTGGGACTGGCCCAAATTAATCCCAGCCCCAAACAGCACCCCCCCGTCAATAAACTAGAAAATAAAGTAAAAAATTTAAGAGAAGATTTATATAGTAGAATAACCAAACCAACTGAAAGCCTTGAAGTTTCCAGTTTGTGAAGTTCCTACAAATGATTTGCTATGTTGCTGAGCAAGTAAGCATAGAGTGGGGGATCAAATCAGAGCCCCCACACTTTTCAGTCACACTGTCCTAGCCTAGCTTTATTATCTTTTAAGTGGGTCAGTGCCATGAATCAGAAGGAGCTCATGTTTTGAATCACAGCCCTGCTTACACTGGACACATTGTAACAGCAAGAACCCCGATATACACAGGAGGGCCTGGGGTACAGATTCTTAGATCTGCTTTTCTAAAAGGAAAACATCTTCTGGGGGGTCAATAATCACTGGGAAAAGTCAGTATCCTGAACTTCAGAGAAAATACAAATAGAGAAACAAAGATCATTCAACAGACAGGGATTCCAACTGTCTGACTATAAGCAACACATACATCACAAATCAACAGACAGAACCGTCTGACCATACATACATAGTTACCAGAGAGAGAAGCACGAACATCTGGGTTTTCAAAACTGGAGGGCTTCTTAATGGCTACCCAGAGTCTCATCTGGTCAAACAAATGCTTCCCATGAGTAAGCCCCAAAGTAAAACCTCACCTCAGAGTATTTATGCATTTTTCAGAACCAGAGGGCATCACAACCCTTGAGAACTAGTGCCTCATTAGAAAATTAACAAAAGTTGCGGGCCTCCCCTAATCAAGCTTCTCTTAATGGGCAGGGCCATTAATGGGTGGGGAAGATCTTTAACTCTCATTAGTGTTACACAGATGACAGTTGGCCCATGTCCAAATCTTGGTTCAAGTTGCAAGGGGGCCAATTTAGGCTTGATGTTGGTGGAGGAGGGAATCATCACAATTAAGCTGCTGAAAAGTAAAATAGATCTCCCGGAGAGGTTGTTGATATCCTTGTGCTTGATTTCTTCAAGCAAAAAAGTTTGCCAGGTTAGTGCTGTCTAGGAGGAATATTTTGTTACTTGCTATATAATGAGGAATATTTTGAGGGGTGTGGACTCAACTAGATGGATTATTGATGTCCCAACTCTAAAAGAATGGCTATAAAGGTTTTAAAAAACTGAAAAATTACTTACTGTGTAGGTAGATCTATGCTGTTGTGTGACTTCAACTGTATTTATGGAAAAAATAGCTTCACCACAAACTGATTTTTTGTTGCCTAGGTATCAGCTGCACATTACTTGGGATCCAAACAATGTCAGTTTTTGTCAAATTGACTTCAGCACCTCAGGTTTCCTATATAAGTGCTGCTTTGCCTTGTAATTTTAGGTTCAATTCATCAAGTCTGCTGCAAAAGCTATTTTCCAAAGCCATTCAGTGTTGAATAACAATAGTTGAGGGCAGTTTTTCTCCTTCATAATAAAATCCATAATAAAACTCAAACCACTTTTAAGCCATCCATGTGCTGCATAGTAGGATGATTCAGGACATACGTACACTCCACTGTACCTTAAAAGAACAGCATGTAAAGAATCTAAGATAACTCCAAAAGCCTCATGATGGAAAATGCTACTCACATCCAGGAAAAGAACTATGGAGTCTGAATGTAGGAATGTAGAGCAAAGCATATTATTTGCCTTCTTCTGCTTCTGCTTCTGATGCTTCTTCTTCTGCTGCTTTTGTTTCTTCTGCTTCTGCTTCTTCTGTTTCTTCTGCTTCTGCTTCTTCTGTTTCTTCTGCTTCTGCTTCCATAATTCTGAATTATAATCCAATGGATAGAACACTGAGCCTGAAGTCAAAAAGACTTGGTATCAAATCCAGCCTTAGACACTTACTAGCTATATGACCCTGGGCACATCAGTTAATCAATGTTTGGCTGAATTTCTTCATCTGTAAAATGGGGAAATAAGAGCAGCTACCTCCCATGGGTTTTGTGAGGATCAAATGATATAATATTTGTAATCCACTTAGCACAGTGCTTGCCACATAGTAGGTACTAAATATATGTTTGTTCCCAGTCCTCCTCCCCTTTAATGAAGAAAGTAAGGAATTACTTCAAAAGAATAATCCCCCAATATAAAGAGATAGAATGGCTCAGACCCAGCAACTGATTGAATGAGGGAGGTAAGGTGATAAGACTTTTCAAAATGACTTTAAACTTTGGAGTCTGGGCAACTGGGAATCTGCTGGCTTCAGGAGAGAGGAAATCACATTAAAAACAGACGTTCCTATGGAATCTCATGGTATGTGACTCAAAAGAAAATGTTCTTGTGCACATCGATCTTCTTTGACTGAGGTAAACCAACAGCATAAATAAAGTATTTTTCCCCAATAGCAAGGAAAAAGAAAGCTAAGATCTTCAAAGGGAAAGAGACAGAGAAGTATGATTTCTACCAACTACTGCTTTGTTTTCACACAACTGCCTAAATCTGACTCCCTATTTTACTTCGCAAACATTTGTTATCTTCTATTGTGTAGAGGATATTGTGCTTGACACTGAGAATATAAGATAAAAACCATGTAGGAAATGTGTCTGTTAGTGTACAGTCATGGAGCTTGGGGTGCATTGATTCTATAGTGACTTCTTGGAACATTTCCTGGGACTTTGGTGCCTGTAAGGCCTGGATTGGATTGATTGTGGATGTGAAAGCAACATACGGAGACTGTCCACAGTGGAAGTGAAAGAGATGGCCATTCAAGCTACGATTTAGGTAACCCTGTCCCTTGCCTCTTTTTGTCATGAGATTCATAATAATCAGGTTCCCCCTATAACAATGACTTTGGAGTAGTTGAACATTGCCCCTCTTCAGTGCCCAAATTGAGAGATAGACAGGCACACAAGCTTGATCAATGAAGACTAGCAGAGCAGGCCATGGAATGAGTGCCCAGGATACTGTAAGCAGAGATAATTTTCTACTGCTTGCACATGCAGGTGTGACCAAAAAGACTCTCTGAGAGGCTCCTTGGTTCCTCTGTATCAACCCATTGTGTGTTTGTTGGGGTTGTATGGTTTCCATATTGAGGCATTTTCTTTTTGGTTTCATCCCACACAGTTGTCCATTTCCTCACGAAGATTCAGGAATTTTGTTATATTTGTAAAACTATTTAAAAACTTGACCACAAACAAGAAGCATTGTATTAAATGACTTCCAAAGTCACTGAAGACAAAGGACATGCTACATAGAAATTGTGGGATTCATAAAAAAAAAAACTGTACCCTCAAACCAACAACAATCTCAGTCATACCAACAATATATATTTCCCTTAGCTTTTTTTTCTTTCCACAGGAGAAAATATTATCTTTATCTATTAATTGTATTTGCCTGTGATTTGTCCCTAGTGATTTTGGAGACTGTGGCAACTAATGTGTATGTGAGGCATCTAGAGGGTGCATTGGATGGTGTGCTGGACTTTGAGTAAAAAAGATCTGAGTTCAAATCCTGTCTCAGACACTTAATAGTTCTATGATTCTGGGTAAGTCACTTAGTCTCTCTCAGGCTCAGTTTCTTTATTTGTAACATAGGAGTGATAACAGACCTTGCCTCACAGGGTTGTTGTGAGGACCAAATGAGACAACTGTATAAAGTACTTTGTGAACCTTTAGACCTTCCATAAGTGGAAGTTATTATCATTATTTTAATTACATAAGTATGTTCAGTTCCCATTTGACTACCTGGGAGGTTTATGATAAGCTATTAAAATTCTCAGTTGGTTATCTCATAGCTCAAGAAATTGAAGTGAAGGAATACAGACTGCAACCTGAAAATGCACTTTTGCTTGGCAGTTGGACCTACAAAATTGTAGAATTTTTATCTGACCAATCTAGTTAAATTACATTTTTTACTTTTAGTTTGAGGTCTAAGTGAATTTTAATAGCACATCTGTCCTAGAGGGAGTGCCTTGTGGGTTGGGAGGAGGGACATATTCACTGATGATTAACAAGTCATTCCTAGATGAAGCCTACAAAGTAAAATATAGCACAGAGCTTTGTGATTGATACTCCATATGTAGGAAATAGCCCTTTTAACTGCGTCAGGTTCCTGTTGAAGGAACATGACCTGACTCCAAATAGTAAGACCCTTGTTTCAACAATATAGTCCCTTACTAAGGGGAGTTTAGAAGTAGAGAGGAGATGTATGCCAAATAGCTACAAGAAATGAGAGTATGTGATGAGTGTATAGAAGTAAGATTGAAATGAGATATCAGAGAGTGGGGAAAGAGTTAGTACTCTTAGAGATGAGAGGGATCAGGGAAGGTTTAATAGAAGAATTGACACTGAAGCTGCATATTGGAGAAAGAGGATTTCAATGGATGGAGATATGGAGAGAATTCATTTTAGGCATGGTGAATGGACTGTGAATGTATACAGAGCCAGGAGAAGGTGGAACAAGTTAGGGGAATGACCAGTATCCCACTACAGTTGGCATTTGGAGAGTAAAAGGATCGTATGCATGAAATAAGGTAGGAAAGGTGCTAGTGGAAAGCTGAACTGAACAGCTAGCTGTTAGGCAAAAGGGAAAAAACAATAAGAGGAAGCTATAAACCCTACTAGGGTCAAGAAATACCTACCAAGTTGTGGGTTGCAGGAAGGAGATAGGTTATATATCATGTAATGGGGGAGTCTAAAGTTTAACATAGGAATTTAGAAATCACAGAAAGGCACAGAATTCCAGAGCTGGATAAATATTATTTTTAACAAAGCCTGTCTTATATATTCTTTTCATGACATTTCTCCCATGCCTTCCTAGTCCTTTACTGTTATCATTAGAAACAGCTAGATAGCATAATAGATAGAGTGCTGAGCCAGAAGTCAGGAAAACCTGAGTTCAGATGCAGACACTTACTGACCATGTGACCTGAACAAGTCATTTTCCCTCTGTTTGCTTCAGTTTCCTCTATTGCAAAATGGAGGCAATCATAGCACCCATTTCTCGGGGTTGTTATGAGAATCAAATGAGATCATATTGGTAAAGTACTTAGCACAGTGCCTATAACATAGTAGGTGCCTAATAGTTTCCTTCCTCTTCTTCTTCCTTTCTTCCTCCTTCCTTCTTTTCCTCTTCTTTCTCCCCTCTTCATTCTTCCTTTCTTCTCTCCCTTTCTCCTTCCCTTCCTCCCTTTCTTCTTTCCTTCCATAGCAATCCTATATCGCAGGGGAAAAAAATGATAAAACATGGTAGGAGTCATTCTGTGGCTAGTTAGCTGTCTGACTCTGTGCAAATCAAATTATCTCAGTGGGTCTCAGATGATCTTAAAAATGTCTTCCAGTCCTACAGTTCTTTGATTCTAAGATTGCTATGTTTTGGGAAAACAGAAAACCACAGTAACTCTTTTCCTTTGTGTCCTTGAAAAGAAATAACTATGATGATAGGACAATGGAAGATGAGATGAGAAGCACACATTGGGTATTCAGCAAAAGTTTCATTGACTGTTGATGATTTTAAAAAGGTGATTGGTATGAAGAAAAGGAAGGAGACTGTGGTATAGGGTAGGGTTTCAGCCATCACTGAAACCCTCCAGTTAAAGGAATAACAGTTCAAAGTTAAGAAAACGCTGAGGAAGTTTGTGAGTTTGTAGATAAAAGCTTTCCTTTCTGTCTTATGGCTTCTGATATTTGCCCACTCTCTGACCTCCACATAGAGAATGCTACAGCATTTCCCAGAAGACCTATCACCATTATCCTACATCATGTTTTGCCTGGAAGTGGCCTGCTGTTTAGAAAAACATTTGTTTTAATCTAATACACATGTGAAATAAAATGTATAGAAGGACGAGTGCTGTGATATGTATTTATTTTCTTAGTGTTTGAGTCCAATAGGATATAATCTATTTTAAATTCTTTTGTAGTGACATACTTTGTACTTGTAATCTATTTCCAGCTAAAAGAGGAGATATTTTTAGTGGTCTGTTGTGAAATGTGCTAGAATCAAAAATTTTAACATGAAATTCTTTCAAGGCAAGTCAACAGGCATTTATTACTGGATTCACAATGTCACCATGATTCAGCGTTTGATCTCAGCATTTGGCGACCAAGTCCTAAAACTGCCTTGTCCAAAGAAATGTTCTGTTTTCTAAAAGAACCTCAACAAAAATGAAATACAATAAAGACTTGATTTTTCTGTAGGATTTT
Organism: Bettongia penicillata ogilbyi; assembly: GCA_023548195.1. Lineage (NCBI taxonomy): Eukaryota > Metazoa > Chordata > Mammalia > Diprotodontia > Potoroidae > Bettongia > Bettongia penicillata. The sequence goes on along the minus strand of JAJHZJ010000166.1, from coordinate 4,226,659 downwards.
ACATGGTTTGAGAGCTATAAATGTCCCTAAGACAGAACTGAAGAGAAGTCATCACAGAACAAATGTGATGGATGCATCAAAAGGCAAAAATCATAGAACGCTTGCCACAAAAAGCAATATTTGAAACTGTTCATTCTGCACAAATTTAATGCATCTACTGTAAGGGAAGAGGTCAAATGAGAGAAAATATTTGTATCAGACATCTCTGATACATTGGAATCTAAGACATATGGACAACTGACATGTGTTTTTGTATAATCAAAAATATATAGCTAAATTGTATATGTGTGTGTGTGTGTGTGTTCACTAGCATAACTAAAAGCAATTCCCAATAGATCAGTAAGTCCAAGAATATGAACAGTTCATAGGAGAATGATAAACTAGCCACAATCATATGAAAGAATGCTCCAAATCACTAATACTAAGAGAAATGCAAATCAAACAATACTGAGGTTTTAGTTTACATCCAGGAAATTAGCAGATATGACAAAAGATGAGAATGGCCATTGCTGGAGAGGTTGATGGAAGCTAGGCACACTATCAAATTGTTGGCAGAGCTGTGAATTGAATTAAGTACAATCATTTTGGAAAGCAATTTGTAGTTTTATAAATAATGACTAGAATGGCCATAACCTTTGGCCCAGAGACTTCCATTGCAAGGTTTATACCCCAAAGAGGCCTTTAATAGGAAGAAAATGTCCATATACACCAAAATATTTACAGTATCCCTTCTCATGGAAAAGAATCAGAAACAAAGTAGATGCTCATTGATATACTATCTGATGCAAAGTTAAGTAAGCAGAACACCAAAGAAACATACAAAACCACAACAACATAAATGGAAAGAACAGCCACAAACAGCATATGTTCTAACATTACAAAGAATATTGCATAGCCTCAAAAAAGAGACATGTGAAGACAAATTCACTCCTTTGTTGTGTTGGGGAGTCCATGGGTATGGTACATTATATGTACTTGCTTTTTTCTTTAAAAAAAAATCACGTTATATGAAATGGTTATTAGATAGGAGCGAGGGAAGAGTGGGAGAAATTCTTGTAATGCAAACAAAAAAAGAATAAATTTACTTTAAAAAAATTTAACCAAAAAATACCCCAAAGGAACTATTCTCATTTTTAAATTTTGTTTTGCTGTTGCTTAAGTTTGTTTAATGGTAATAATAGCTACCAGCATTTATGGGGCAACTAGATGGTACAGTGGATAGAGTGTTGAGACTGGAGTCAGGAAGACTCATCCATCCGAGTTCAAATCTGACTTTAGACTAATTATGTGACCCTAGGCAAGTCACTTCACTCTGTTTGCCTCAGTATCCTCACCTGTAAAATGAGTAGAGAATGAAATAGTATCTTTGACAAGAAAACCCTCATTGGGGTCAGAAAAAATCAGCCATGGCTGAACAACAACTAACATTTATGTAGCACTTTCAGATTTGCTAAAGGCTTTTAAGACATGATCTCATTTTATTCTCACAACAGCCTTGGGAGGTAAATGTCTTTCTTGATCAGTAATTCTTGGTTGTTAGCACTCTTTCTTGAAATTATGTGTATAGTCCTGTAAATACTTTGTAATTGCTCATCTATCTATCTATCTATCTATCTATCTATCTATCTATCTATCTATCTATCTATATATATATATATCTGTTGTGTAAATGGTTACCTTGAACTGTTCATTGAGGGAAACCAGAATTTAAAGAGATAAAAGAGTGATGGGTTGCATTTCAGGAATGGCTTTCAACAACTAGCCTAGACTGAGAGGGTATGAAAGGAAATAAGATGAAAAGAGCCTGAAAAAGTAGATCAAGGACTTTATATGCTTAGCTGAGTATTTTCTGCTCTAGACATATGATCTTATGATACCAGTGTTTCTTTTTTAGTTTATAAACTGGGGCTTAAACCCATTCGCACAAAACTCTTCCCTAGTGGAAAAAGAGAATGATTGCATAACTCCCCATGCCTATATGAGTTACAGATTGCAGTTGGTAAAATCTGGGGAGAAGAGTTTTTCCTTCTAACTCTGAGAGAGGACACACAAAGTTCCTGGTTTCCTTCAGGAAAAGAGGGAGGGATGGAGAAAGGAAAGAAGGAAGGAAGGAAGGAAGGAAGGAAGGGAGGAAAAGGAAGGAAAGAAAAGGAAGAAGAAAGGAAAGAGTGAGGGAGGGAGGAAAGGAGGAAGGCAGGGAGGAAGGAAGAGTGAAAGGGAAGGAGGCTAGCAAAGAAGCCATCTATTTTTGAAAGCCTGCAAGTGAAGAATGATTTTTGCATTTTTAAGACATTGAAAAAACAAAAACTATTTCATGATGTGAAAATTATATAAAATTCAAATTTCAGTGTCATAAATAAAGTTTAACTGGCACAGAGTCAACACTCATTTGTTTACAGATTGTCTATGGCTGAGCCTTGAGCAGTGGCAGTTTGGTAGTTGCCCAGGAGAGACCCTAAGTGGCGCTCTCATCACCTCCTTCGGGAATGCACTGTAAATCCCAGGGGTCCAGTTATAATTTGGTGACATACACATCACCTTGCCTCAACATTTTTATCTATTTATTTTTATGACCAGTGCATATCCCTCAAGAAAAGAAAAGGACTTCTGCTGTGCTTTTTTTTTAATTATTTATTTTTAATTTTCAACATTCACTTCCACAAGATTTTTGAGTTCCAGATTTTGGCTCCATCTCCCCCCTCCCCCACCTCAGGATGGCATGTAATTTGATATAGGCTCTACATATACATTCGTATGAAACCTACTTTCATATTATTTATGCTATAAAGAAGAATCAGAATCAATGCAGGGAGGAGGAGAAGGGTGATTTGGGAGGTTCTATCCTTGACTGCCTATAAATTTGAAGGAATCTGGAACATCTGCAAGGTATTGAACAGCAGTTCAAACTTGAACAGCAGTAAATTGTATAAAATGGCTCCCCAAACACTTTTAGTCAGATATCATGCTACCTAAATGTCCATGACTATTCTATTACTTATGAAAGAGACCATGTACCATTATCCTCCATTTACAATCTATCCTAATGCTTCATTTCAGTATGTAGGTGACCCTGAGCTATCCAAGGTCATGACAATGGAGAGCAAGACCTCCAAAGCTAGAAAGATTTGGAATAAGGACACATTGGGCCCTCTTCTCTTATCCACAGGGGTTGGCTCAACAGGATGATGATTGAGGGTAGTGGACTGGAAATATTGCTATTCCCAAGGCTCTCAATTTCAGGGTCCTGAACTATCTTCATCAGAGTCTGAAGGGAAGTGGTCATCAAGGTAGTGGTGGCGGTGGCTTAACTTACCTGGTGCATGCTGCTTCCTGTCTCTCTCTTGGTGTGCCTTGATGCTTCAGCTTGGCTGACTGCCCTGTCCTGTGTATGGCATATTATTATACATCATATTGATATTTTTTGAAAAAATTGTTTAGGCAACAGTTTTCATGATAACATACAAACATGTTTTCTGAAAGTGTTCCTAAGACTCACAATAATGACCATTGCATGTCCTGGTACTTTCTCTTGAATGTCGTTTTAGACTTAGACATACCTCACTTTCCACTTTTATTTTATGCTCTATATCTGTCATAAACTATGCACACACATTGCTTCATGCTCTCAGTCTTGTCTATCTAGTCTACATAGAGGGTAGGGGTTGGGCCTGTTCCTAGCTTATCTTCTTTGTTCAGCACCCTGGACAGGGACAGAGGGTCTGCAGTAAATCCCATTTGGTGAGTACTGTGATTGTTCCTCTTTGTCCTGTGATCTGGCTGGCCACTCTCTGATTAGCCATCTCTAAACATTACTGTCTCATACTGAATGCTTGGGCTGTTTACACAGATCAGTCTCCACAATTTGGCATGTAAACTTCCAGAATTTAGAGTTCGAATTCATTGGCTCTGGTCCCAAATGCTATGAGACACAACCAATTGAATCTAGGCTGCAATCTGACAATTTTTTAAACATTTGGACAAAACCAATAGATTTTACTTTGCACATGCTTGACATGTCAATAATCTAATGTCAAAGTCACCAACCCTTACTTCTTTACCCCTAAAGTTTTCTACTATCTCCTCTATCCGCTTGAGAAAATGATTACTTAAACTCCTTCTAGGCTGAGTACTTCAGCCACAGAAGTGGATATGTTTTATCCTGAAAGGATGCATTTTTAAAGTATAATAAGATGATTTCACTACAAGAAATGATGCATATGATATTGCCATGTACTGAGGCTTAAAAAAATAGCCCTCCACACACAATTCCTGTTTCAAAAAGAGAGCAACATTAAAATAGATCTAAAAACTTCACTGCTACTTGTGTCATGGAAGCCCTTACAATTTCTGATTTTTTAATGATGTAGTGAAGTTCTGTATCACTGGAATTTCCCCTTCCAGCCCCTGCTCCCAATAGAACCCTCTCTTATAACAAAGAAATAAAATTGGGTAAAATGAATGGATACATAGACCATGTCTGGTAGTTCCAGTCCCATTCCACACCTGTTGTCTATCATTTCTATGGGAAAATGAGAAAAAAATTTCACCATTTGTCCTCTGGAGTCAAAATTGATCATTGCATTGACCTTAGTTCTGATAATCTTTAGTGTTATTTTCCTTTACAGGATTGTGGTCATTGTACAGAGTCCTCTTGTTTCTCCTTTCTTCCCTCTGTTGAGGTTAGGGTGCTGTACTCCAAAATACCAAAACACCAGGTCGTGCTCAGATGAATTCAACATGAGCCTTCTTAAAGCCAAAGTAAAACAAAGTTTGTTAAAGATTCACCATACTGGGTTGACTCTTAAGGAGCCTAAGCATTTGTAACACTTGTATTCACAAGTGGACCAGATAGAATCTCAGCTAGACAAAGTCTGAGCTGGATTGAATCTGAGCAACTTCATGGAGATGAGATGCAACTTAAATACGGAAAAAGACTGAGGGAAGTATCCAGGTGTCTGTGGTCCTAGGGATGGTCTTGATAGATCAAACCCAGGGAGGATCTTGATGGGAGTGGCTGGTAATAGGATCAAATGGAGGAATATCAAAAGAATGATAAATAGAAGATAGGGAGTATCTGACCTAGAAGAAATGGAAGGGTACTCTAAGCAGCGCCCCCCACCAAGGCCAGACTTTCCAGGGCCCTTCAGACAAATGTGACAAAAGTTCCCCCAATCCAAGGGGAAAAGTTCTTGGCTTGGGCTTGTATCCCATCAGTTCCACATACATTAATGCATACAAGTTACCCCAAATTTCCCAGAATGCAATTATATTTCATCATATTCATATATCACAAATTGCTTATCAATTTTCCACTCTATGAATACAAATTTCTTTCCCAGTTGTTAGGATTTTTTTTTACTGTTTGCTTATTTATTTTTAGTTTTTAACGTTCATTTCTGCAAAATTTTGAGTTGCAAATTTTCTCATCTCTACCCTCCCCCCACCCCATAACATCTTGCATTTTGATTATCCCTTCCCTCAATATGCCCTCCCTTCTATCACACCCCTCCCTTCCCTTATCCTCATCTCTTTTCTTGTAGGGCAAGATTGATTTCTTTACTGCACTGCCTGTATTTCTTATTTCCCTGTTGTATGCAAAAACAATTCTCAACATTCATTCCTAAAATTTTTGAGTTCCAACTTATCTCCCTTCATCCCTCCCCACCCATTCCCACTGAGAAGGCAAGCAACTCAATATAGGTTATGTATGTGTAGTTTTGCAAAAAGCTTCCATAATATTCATTTTGTGTAACACTAACTATATTTCCCTCCATCTTATCCTGCCCCACATTTACTCTATTCTCTTTTGACCTTGTCCCTCCCCAAAAGGGTTTACTCCTAATTACTCCCCCTATTTGCCCTCCCTTCTATCATCCCCGCCCCCTCAGTTGTCCCCTTCTTCCCTACTTTCCTATAGTGTAAGATAGGTTTTCATACCAAATTGAGTGAGCATGTTATTGCCTCCTTAAGCCAAATGTGAAGAGAGTAAGCTTCACTTTCTCCCTCTCACCCCCTCCCTTTTCTGCTCCATTAAAAAAGTTTTTTCTTGCCTCTTTTATGAGAGATAATTTGCCCCATTCCATTTCTCCCTTTATCTTCCCACTATATTATTATCTCCCCCCTTAATTTTATTTTTTTTAGATATCATTCCTTCTTATTCAGTTCACCCCATACTCTGTCTCTTTCTCTATACACACACACACACACATATATACACATACACATGTGTGTGTCTGTGTGTGTATAATCCCTCCCACTACCCAAATATTGAGAAAAGTCTCAAGAGTTACAATTATTATCTTTCCATGTAGGAATGTAAACACTTCAACTTTAGAAAGTCCCTTATGATTTCTCTTTCCTGTTTACCTTTTCATGCTTCTCTTGATTCTTGTGTTTGAAAGTCAAATTTTCTGTTCAGTTCTGGTCTTTTCACAGAATGCTTGAAAGTCTTCTATTGCATTGAATGACCATTTTTTCCCCTGAAGTATTATACTCAGTTTTGCTGGGTAGGTGATTCTTGGTTTTAATCCTAGTTCCTTTGACTTCTGTAATATCATATTCCAAGTCCTACGATCCCTTAATGTAGAAGCTGCTGGATCTTGTGTTATCCTGATTGTATTTCCACAATACTCAAATTGCTTCTTTCTAGTTGCTTATAGTATTTTCTCCTTGACCTGGGAACTCTGGAATTTGGTTACAATATTCCTAGGAGTTTCTCTTTTCAGATCTCTTACAGGAGGTGATCAGTGGATTCTTTCAATATTTATTTTGCCCTGTGGTTCTAGGATATCAGAATAATTTTCCTTTATAATTTCATGAAAGATGATGTGTAAGCTCTTTTTTTGATCATGGCTTTCAGGTGATCCCATAATTTTTAAGTTATCTTTCCTGGATCTATTTTCCAGGTCAGTTGTTTTTCCAATGAGATATTTCACATTAGCTTCTATTTTTTTATTCTTTTGGTTTTGTTTTATAATTTCTTGGTTTTTCATAAAGTCATTAGCTTCCATGTGTTTTATTCTAATTTTTAAAGAACTATTTTCTTCAGTGAGCTTTTGAAACTTCTTTTCCATTTGGCTAATCCTGCTTTTTTTTTCTCATTGGCTTTCTGGACCTCTTTTGCCAGTTGAGTTAGCCTACTTTTAAAAGTGTTATTTTCTTCAGCATTTTTTTGAGTCTCCTTTACCAAGATGTTGACTCACATTTTAAGCTTTTCCATGGCCTGAGATCACTGCATATTTATTTTGGAGGTACTGGATGCAGAAACCTTGACTTCCTCTGACAGTATGCATTGTTATTCCTCATTTGAAAGGACAGAATACCTGTTCACCCAGAAAGTAACTTTCTATGGTCTTATTTTTTTCCTTTTTGGGGGGCATTTTCCCAGCCAGTTACTTGACTTTTGGATCCCTTGACAAGAGGAGGGTATACTCTGGGGACCTGAAAGTTCTCAGTTCTTCCAAGGTGGCACTATCAAGGGAGAGGAGTTTACTCTTCTCCTGTCCTGCACACTGGAAGCAACCCAAAACTTTTCTGCCCAGAATCTAGGAGTAGTAGAATTCTCTCTCCATAGCTACCTCTAGCTCTGCCAGCGTTTCTCCTCCTCACCCCAGAGCCCAGCTCAGGGGTGAGATTCAGATCAACTGCTCAGTTCCCCCAGGGAGTTTTAGGGGGAGGTCTCCAATAATGGATGCTGTTGCTGCTGCAGTGGCAGCTACCAGAGGGACCAGACTGGATTCCCTTCTCATCCAAATAAAAAAGTTTTCTCATTTACCTTTGAAGCATTCTTTAGCACTTGTGGGTTGAGGGATCTGAGAAGGTGCTGCTGCTGGGGATTCCACCTCTGAAGCCTATTCTGGTCCTGTCCTGCTGGTGCCCAGTGGTCCAGGTTAGGCTGGGCTCCATTTTGTACCCCATGCAATAGACCTTTCTTGTCAGCTTTCCAGGATACCTTGGGCTGGAAATCTCTTTCACTCTGTTGTTTTTGGCTTCTGCTGCTCTAGACTTTGTTTAGAGTCATTTTTTACAGGTATTTTATGGGCTATGGGGAAAGGGCTAGAGTATGTGTGTCTTTCTACTCCACCATCTTGACTCTGCCCCAGGATTTTTTTTGCTAGAAAAAAGTAATGGCATAAATTTTTGTTGTTCATTTATTTCAATGATATCTGACTCTTCATGACCGTAACATAAATATTTTGACCCTGACCATGACATAAATATTTTGGTATATATGAGTTCTTTCCCTCTGTTTTTGACTGTCTAGAGCTAGCAGTAGGATAATTAGGTCAAAGTGCACCAACAATCGAGTCACTTTTCTTTCCTAGTTCCAAACTGTTTTCTGAAACAACTGTACACATTCATAGTTCCACTCATGAAAAAATGATCCAGTGGCACCTGTGCAGGAGACCTCAAAGCTTCACTTCTACATGTACCTCTTAGAAGTTTCTAACACCAGGTAATGTTAACAGAATTTTACTGAGCCAGTCTCTACCTCAGATCTGCAGAACATATGATGCATGTGTCACTTGTAGTCCACTAAAGAATTTCAGGCAGCCCCTTGAAAAAATGTAGAGAGATGTAAAAGAAAACAAGGAGGTAATGAATATTTTATCCATGCCCTGCTAAACCCACCTTCCACTAGTCACTATTGTGCCTAGCATGTAGGTTGGTGGATGGGTTGCCATTGCACACTGTCTCCTGTTTGTCACATGACTTGTGACAACCAACCATCATTATACCTTTACTTGGAAAAGGACCCACTAAAAACCTATCTGCAGCCTGAAGTTTAGACTATTTGAACTTTATCCCCTACCTACTGCCACGTTGTGCAGGTCTACTTTAACCCAAGAATGATGAAACAATAGAGACAAAGTGCCAATAATCAGGCAGACATTTAATTAATTATTTTCATTATGAGGAACAGATTTGCAAACTGGGAATTCTCCTGATCAGAATTCCACCTTGCTGAAGTGAAGACAGAGATTGTGTGTGTGTGTGTGTGTGTGTGTGTGTGTGTGTGTGTGTGTGTGTGTGTGACAGTGAGAAGGAAGGGGGAAGGTGGATTACAAACACTCATTCCCAGGGCTTCAGTGGTTTCTCACAAGAAACCTACATGTGGAAGACAATACATGAATTTTGGAGTCCTGTGAGAGCACTATTGCTTGGTTCCTTGGGGTTGGTGGGTCACAGGACTAGAGTACCATGACAAGAACAGACTCTACAAACTTTGATTCACTTCATTTCAGGTACACACACAGAAGGACACTAGTGAGTGTGAATCTGGTCAAAGTTCAATTGATCAGGTCAAATTGTACTATGAACTCTCTCACAAGACTGACGATTCTGAAAAATCGAATCTATTAGTATATTCATCATGCATATCAATTATTATAAAAATCAGAATTTCACAACCTTAATCTTTAGAAAAATCCCCTCTCTCTCCCACTAACAAGCACTTTCTTTATCTCATTCTTAGTTTTCTTTCTGAGAAGGATGTGAATGGCTGAAATTTTTGCCTTTTTAAGGTAAAATTTTATCTAGATCTTACACTATTAGCTCAAGAAATAATGGAAGTGCAGACCTGAGTTGATGTCATTCTGAAAAGACAACATATGATTTCAGACAACATACCTCCCAGATCCTACAATAGCTCAACCCACTGTATTAATAAGTTAATACAATTTAAGAGTTAAATTTCAGTGTTTTATGGAGTTTCTCCAAAAGGGTTATATGTTTATTAATTCCTCAGTAGGAATTACCAATTTGGTCGTTGGAAGTAGTTCAGTCAAACTACTTAGTAAACCTTCAACCTGTCACATAAATACTGTTGTTGTTTGGCTTTCATTCTTCATTCTTGAAGAAGAACATGACATCAGGAAGAGGATGCCATGACTTGCAAATGAATTGAATCTGTGAGGCAGGGTTGTGCAAAGACAACAGCCTCATTCTCTCCTCCTGGAAGAATGGAGATGACTCCAGATGTGGTAGGAGACCTTGGTCTTTTTAAGGTAAGGTCTTTTACAGGCTTCATTTGGACTGAGGCAACATTCATTCAGTAATTAAGATTAGGTAGGAAGTGAGGCAAGGAACGACCCTATTTTTACCAATTAAAAAAAATGAAGAAATCAATCTGGGAGGGGAAGACCCTCAGGGTTTCTGGTCAAAACAAAATCAATTGCTATTTACACTCAGTCTGAACCAACTGGGTCCAAAGAATGACCAAGTGAGGCTTGGGTAAGAACCTATTGTTGGTTAGTCATTCAGCACCAGTACGACTTGGGTTTAAGGCATGATCCTTCAGAAAGAAACCAAGCCTGTAAAACCCAAGATATCTTGCTAGGTTTAAGCGATCAAAATTGATATTCCTTCAGGCGGAGTACCCGCAGGAAAAGACTGTGGACTGAGGAAGAGAAGGGGTGGGGTTAGAAGGAAGGGTGCTTAAATGAAAGTGAAACCTATTCTCTCCTGCCTTTACTTGTTCAAGGTTACTTCCTCTAAAGCTAGTAATACAAAAGCCTTCAGAAATTCAGCCTACTTCTCTAGAACCTCTGGAGAAAAAGCATTGCAATTTGCTGATTAAGTTATTAGAAAATTTATTTCACTGAAAGCCTATGCTTTTACAAGAAGAAATAAAATATTATACATTCCAAGATTCTACTTTCTAAAGAGAATTCTTAGGACAGATCCGGTAAGTGCCTAAATTAATCAATAGTTTATTTCCTTTATTAGACTTAATAACTGGATTTACTATTTGTTGTTATTGTTATCATGGTCTTTAAACAAATAAAACTAGGCATATGTATGCATATATGTGTTTGTGTATATACAAATACATATACATATACTGATACAGGGCATCCCAAAGGTCTTAGTAGAGTTTGAAGATAATTCAGATTTAAAACTATATTAAGACTTCTGGGATAATCTGTATTTTAGTACATATGCATCCATCCATATGTGTGTGTGTGTGTGTGTACACAAACTAATATGTAATCAGTGTCTCTAAATCTCAATGTCTCCAAATATAGGAGCAGATGAATAATTGCCAAATGAGGCTTTTCTTAGCAGTCATAGAAGATCTTTGGAGGGAAAAGCTTCCCATAAGGCACTGTAGGGGTACTCTTGTGTGTGTTTGTGTGTGTGTGTATGTGTTGTCGGGGAGATGGGTCACAAGGGATCTCCTTTGCAAACTTTAGAGCAGAGTTTTGAAATGTCAATTTTCACACAGGGCTAGTCCTCTAATTCTATATGTTGGGTGGGGGAGTAAAAGAGAAAGCTCTACATGGTATCTGAGACAGTCAAATGATAGACTGGCTGGTGACATTAAAATGAAATAATTTGGAGGCCAAATGGCTGACAATTTGGGATTTTTATTGACAACAGACTCACATCCCCCTTCATCTTCCTTTCACCACTGGGAGGAGAGGGTTGGGGGAGGGTGGCTGCAGAGGGGCAGGGACAAACCAACCAGCCAACCACTGACCAGGCTGTAGCATTCTGCCTAAAAGGCATCAGCCTGCGGTGCAGGAAAATGAAACTAACATTCAAGAAAGGGATTTCTCCCACCCCACATGCAACAGAGGAGAGGCAGGGATACTGACAAGATGTGGAAAGGCAGGGAAAAGTGGAAATGGAAGGAGTTGCCTGGTTTTCTTTGGCTTTTGTTATTTTATTGGAAAAATATTTTTTAAATGGACTGTGAATTTTTAAAAGCAATGTTTAAAATAAAGTGTTCATTCATATGTTGTAACCTAGGCCTTCACTCTCCGAAAGGATTTCTAAAAGCTATGTCATAGGAAATTTTTAAATGAATAATATATGTATGAAATGACTAATATGGAAATGTTTTACATGATTGCACATATATAACTGATCTCAGGGAGGTAGAAGGGGAGAGAGGGATAGAATTCAAAACTTAAAAGAAAGCCCAAATGTTAAAAATTGTTTTAACATCCAACTGGGGGAAAATATGTATTGTAAAAATAATATATGTGTGTATATACAGACACCCCTAGACATGTATGTATGCAATATACACATATCTTATAGATAAATATAGATAGAAATTTATGTAGATATATACACACATACATATACACATGTACTACAAGATAATTATAATTCCTGTACCAAAGAACTAGCAGGGCAGCCCTGATTTTAAGAGATCATCTAAATTTAATTTAAGATAATATGTCCACCCCTAACGAGCACTGTCATTTTCAGAGGATTAAAATAGAAACTAGTCAGAAAATTACTAATTCAGCAAGTTCTTTGAGACAAAAGTTGTATTCAACAGATGTACGAGTTTCCATTTTTAGTTTACTTTAGTTTTAGCTTCTTTTATGAAAAGAAATTCTTTCAATATTTGCCTGACACTATGGATGAGTCAGAAAGCAAAGATTTCTGGACTAGTATCGATAAGACTTGAATTCCGGACCTTGGACAAATGAGTATGTCTCTGAACCTTAATTTCCTAATTCTTCTAAGGAAGCAGAAGGTGGCACTAGAGAATTAGAAACTGAGCTGCCAGTCTGAGGCAAAGAACAACCCACCTACCTTCATGAAGGCAGAAATCTTAGGTGTTCACTTCCATTCAGGAATATTGATTTCTCATTCTCCTTTTTGAAGGCATGGGTTGCTTTTCAGAGGTTGGTAAGTCAAATGGCCCCTGTTGGTGAAAAGGAGAGTGAAACAGTGATTGTGCCAGTTATTTCCCAAGCCCATCATTCCTAGGAGCTCACAGTTGGTTCTCTGGGGTATATGGGTTTCAAATCTGTTGCCAAACTGTAAGAGTCCGACATCTATCTTCCACTTAGTCCAGCTGTTGAGGTTTAAAGGTGCTTGGGACCCCAAAATACTGACATGTTGGATCCTGCCTGAATGAATTTGACTCGTCTTCTTTCAGCCAAAGAAAAAGTTTATTTAAAATTTGCCGTATTGGCCAGACTCTTGAGAAATCTCACCATTGGCTAGACTCTTTAAGGAATCTGAGTATTTGAAACTGAAACGCTAATGCCAGAGAGGCAGATTGAATCTGAGTTAGAGTGAATCTAAGCATTTTCATGGAGACAAAAGGATCTTCTATACAGAAAGACTGTGGGAAGGATCTAGGGGGAGTGACCGGAGGAGGGGTCCAGGGAGGGTCTTGATGGGAGGGATCAGTAACTAGGATGACTGGAGGTCAGAACCTCAACCAAAAAAATGGGATTAAGGGTGGGAAGTAGTGGAAGGCTACCTAGAGTTAATAGACAATGGAGGGCTAGGCTTAGTAAAGGGTAACAGAGATTTGGATACAGTGATAGGTGGAAGGCTTATGGACTCAGTTGAATGCCAGATCAAGTGGGGACATTCAAGGAGTGTTTAAGAGGGTTTCAAAAGCCTATACCCCATCACAACCATTCAAAAGTGGCTCTGTATACCACAGTTAAGTCTAAACTAAACATTTTATCTTGCTAAAATAAGAAAAAGTACTCTCTCTTCCTCTCACTCTTTATCTGTAAATATTAACTGAGACACAACTCCGGGCTTTGAATTGCTGTGAGTGAACAACTTTATCACATTTGCTAACTTAAGAAACAAAGTAAATACTGAGAGTTGATGGAGGTCTGGTGCAAGTGCAGAGTACTTCAGCAAGCTTCCAGGAGAATCCTGATGATGTAAAATGTGTCGCATGTGTAGACATTCTATAAATGGCGGTGTTGTGGTTTAGGGGTGCTAAGAACCCCGAAATGACAGGGCAAAGGGCATATCTGCTTTGAAAGAATTCACCCACTCAAACCATTCAGAGACAAGGTTTATTATGCTGCCAATGGAAGCAGGGGGTATTTTAAGAATCTGCCCAGTTGGTAGGAACAAGACTGACCTTTTTTTATACAGAAAAAGATTGTGGGAAGACTTGGATGGGATCAAGGAGTGGCCAATAGTTTGGGGTGATCTGGAGGTAACAGAGGAGTCAAGATGGAATTAAGGGTAGTAGCAGACAATGAAGGGTTGGGGTAGGTTGAAGATAATAGAGAATTGAGTGTTAGGCTGGGTGGGATGGGGAGCACAATGGAAGGATAGTTGAAAAGATTACTGGGATGGGCTGATTCAAAGGCTGGGTTCCTGAAATTCATGGGAAAGTTCTAAAGGGTACTCGTTCCAGAGCCCATATCCCATCTGGGGGTCAGAGAAGGAGGAAAAGACACATATATAGTGCTTACTATATGCCATGGATTTTTCTGCTAAGCACTTCACAAATACTATCTCGTTTGACCCTCACAACAAGTAAGTGCTGTTATTATCCCCATTTTACAGTTGGTTAAATGACTTGATTAGGATCACACAGCTCAGTGTCTGAGGCAGAATTTGATCTCAGGTCTTCCTGATTCCAGACTCATGACTCCCCTATGCCACCTACCTGCCTAGATGAAGTCTAACTGATTACAATTTTCTATCCATGAGTTAAGAGAAGACTCCACCGCCCTCTCGCCAACTGACAGTAGAGCTGGAAGTGGAGGTCTCTTCAGAGAGAGCTGAGTTAGCTACGTCTCTTTCCTCCTTCTCTTTGGCTATGCTATGGTGGTTTGGTTATTTTGCTGATGATATCTGGAGAGAGAAAATGCTGTAGGGAGAAGCCTTGGGGATTTCTCCCTGGAGAGATTACAGAGCCTAGAGAAATAGGCAACAGGTCCTTGGCCTTTGTATTTGCGCTTCCTTCTAAGTGAAAAAACTTGTGGGGTTTGAAAGGTCAAGCGAGTAAGCATCTGAACTTCTGGGGGGGTCCAGCATTCTAGCACCCTAGCATTTAGTTTTTGTAGCCCGCTCAATGTTGGTGACAGAAACAAGGATGATCTTTGGGATCCTTAGTAACTGAAAGGAAGACGAAACTTGGTGGGACAAAAGTTATATGGAAACTAAACTAAGTTTGAGGCCACTCCTCCAAGGGACCAAGGAGGTATAAGGAAGAGTGTACTATGGGATATTTGGTCTTGCTTATGTAGCCTCACTCTCTAAGATCCAAGATGCCTAAATCTGCTCTCTCAGGGGTTTGGGGTACCCTGAGAGATTTGGGGCTCTTCATGACTTGAGCTTCCAGGCTAAGTGAGGAAGATACTAATTCTATTTAACCATTTGATATAGATTAATAGTTGTTGTTTTTACTAGTTTGGATATTTATTCCAAGAACAAAGTACAAATACTTCTTTCCAATACCTTGGGGCGGGGGGGGAACGACACTTCTCCTTATTCCACATTGGTCTCTAAGGAGATTGGGTTGACTTCTACATAGCATTGGACTTACCAAGTTTACATCCAAATGTGTATATCAAAATAAAAAGTTCTCATATCAGTTACTACTGGGATAGGTCCCAAAAGTCACTCCCAAAGGCTACTCCTTGCTTCTCTGAGCATTAGGACTACATTGGCTGCAAAACCTTATGGTGGAAAGCAAAATAGGATCTTCTGTTGTTTTTGTTTTAACATAATCAAGTGCTTCTGATTAAATCTTGCCTTTATAAATTAAGAGTTTCTTTCACTAGAAACAGTATATGTATTTGTATTGTTAATTATTTTAATGTGATTAAAGATCTTCCCCAACTATTAATGGGTTCTCAAGGGTTATGATGCCCTCTGGCTCTAAAAAAGGTATAAATACTCTGAGTTGAGGTTTTACCTTAGGGCTTATTGACTAAGAGCGTTTGTTTGGCTAGACTAGGATTCTGGAAAGGCACTAAGGAGCCCTCCAGTTTTGCGAACCCTAATGTCAGTGCTGCCCTCTCTGGTAACTATGGTCAGACAGTTGGAGTCCAACTGTGTTTAATTCAGGCAGGAGAAGTCTTTGATTTCTCTGTATTTTCTTTGAAGTTCAGGGTACTGACTTCCCTGAATTAGTCACCTTTTAGGAATGCAGATCTAAGAACCTGTGATAGCAGGCTCCCTGTGTATGTTGGGGTGCTTTCTGATACGAACCAAGAAACTGATACCTAGAGCTCTACATAGTCCTGGGAAAGAAAAGGTCCTAGCAGTAGGGGTCCCTAAGCTAAAGAGTTTCCTTAACCAGGTTAGAAATGTCTCTTTTGCTGGCCACTCACTGGGCTCACAGGAATTTCACTTGCTCTGTGGGTCTATGGACTTTATCAGAGTTGATAGCTTACTCATCTGCCTTAAGGGTCTATAGAACCACTTCTAAAGAATTTTTGGTAACCTCTTCATTTGGGTTGATAACACTGCTACAATGCAAGAATGTCACCAGACCAGCAAGGCTTGATGGCAAATTGTAGGAATGTTAAGGTATCCTCGATGCAGAGTAGTCATGCTATATTGGAAGCCCTGCCATGTAAAAGCAAATTATTCCTGATTTTCCTCATGGAGGGGTCTTGGCATTGGCTCCTTGAGGATCACTGACCTTCAGTTTAAGGGTAGATAAGTGGCATGTGGTACAGGAACTGATGGGAAAGGGAAGTTAGAGAGTTGTTGGTACTAACAGAGAAAAAAGGCTAGGCTCTGGGCAGTGAAATGAATTTCTAAGATGGCTGCTCCTCTAAAAAGAAACCAAAACACAAGTGACCAGGAGCACCCAAAGGCCAAGGAAGAATCAACAGTTTTAGAAACCAGGCTTTCACCTCCCAGACCTAATGACCCCTCCCAGGTGCCCCATGATCCAGCGTCTCAAGAGACAGATGTGTCATGCTCCCAGGGGGTCAAACCATTGTTTCAGCTGCTCTACTTCAAGAACCTGTTCCAGAAGGTGACAAACTTGAATGTGCTCCAAAGAGTCTTCTGCAAGATGATCCATGGGCAGCCTCTTCTTTTCAAATTGAACTGCCTTTACTCAGGAAATTGAGAAGACTCCTCTCCATACAGACCCAAAAAAGAGTGCACCTAATTGTCAGCAAATGCCAAAGGCAAGAGTCCCCTACTTTACTTCAGGCTCCACAAGCTCCAGTGATCAGTGAGAAAGGAAGGTATCTCTACCACACAACTAGGAAGCCCTGAGTCATTGTCAGTCATTGGAGGTTGGCACTATATGCTTGTCTTTACTTTGAAAAGGTTTTAAGGTCACACTCGTGCTTCTTTACCAGTATGATGTTCCATCTAAAGGTCTTGGAGAAGTTTCAATATCATGCTATTTAATAGCATTTGAACAGAAACTTCCAGAGTTATTCTGGTGTCTATGACCAGAGGAAAGGAGATACCCTGGCTGGAAACCACGCTCAGATGAAATCCTCCTCTTTAACTAATCCCCTAGAACAGAGAACACATTCAAATGGGCAGTGACAGAATGCTAGCAATGGGAAGGAGAAGAGGGATCTTTCTTTATCTCAGCATAAGAATCCAATGGCCTTTAAGGCCCTTTCCATTGCCCCTGTTGTTCAGAAACCTATAGCCATTGCCTACCTGAAAACACCTTCTGTTATCAAAGTTACCATAATGTGGATAAGGCCACTTTTTATTTGTGTTCTTATTTTAAGCAAACCTTCAGTGCTTCAAAAGCTATACTGGCACCTTTGTGCCCCAACCAGTGAGCTGAGGAGCAGTGCTATAAACTTGTTGTTTATGGACTTAATTTCCATGAAACTACCATTTGCCTACAGAGTGGAATAGGGCTGGGAGAGGAGGCATTTTCTTAGGGTTTGGTTCTGGTTAGAGTGTGTTCATCCTTCGTTGCTGAAGAAGACCATGCCATAAGAGAAATGATGACATGACTTGCACTTGACTTTGTTTTTGAGTGAGAGAGGGCTGTGCAAGTCACTAGCCTCACCTCTCCTCCAGAGCCATCTGAATCCAATGACCAGATATTCATCAGGGTAACTGAAGATGACCCAGGATGAGGCGATTGGAGTTAAGTGACTTGCCCAAGGTCACACAGCTAGTGAGTATCAAGTGTCTGAGGTGACATTTGAACTCAGGTTCTCCTGACTCCTTCACTGGTGCTCCATCCACTGCACCACCTAGATTCTTCCTCCTCTGGTTAGAGTAACACAGTGATGAAAGGGCCTTTGTTTATAATGTACTAACCTAGTTAGGTAAGAGGGGCTGGGGGTGAGGTGTGAAAGGCTACTAGGAATAAAGAAAGGAAGTATAATATAAAATGGGAAGCATCAGAAGGAAAGAAACAAACTTGCCTTTGGGAAAAATAGATCCCAATCTCAGTCCCAGTATGTGTGTGTGTGTGTGTGTGTGTGTGTGTATGTGTGAAATCATTCTGTACATACTTCTATTTATCAGTTCTTTCTCTGAGAGCAGATAGTAACTTCCTTGGCAGTTAATCTGGATATTTACAATAGCCAAAATGACTTATTTGCTCAAAGATACTGTCACTATATACATTCTCTTGATTCTGTTTTTTTCCTTCATTTTTTTTGCAAGTCTGTCCATTTTTCTAGGATGATCAAATTCATCATTTCTTATAGCACAGTAGTGTTCATGTCACAACCTGTTTATCCATTCCCTAACTTATGGGCATTCCTGCAATTTCCACACCGAGATGCCATAAATATTTTAGAACACATAGATTCTTTTCCATTTCCCCTAATCATCTTTGGAAACAGACCTAGTAGTGATATTGTTGGGTCAAAGGGTATGGGAAATTTAATAACTCTTTGGGCATAATTCCAGATTGCTCTCCAAAATGGTCAGGTCAATTAAGAATTCCACCAATAAAGAATGTGTCCCAATTTTTCCACATCCCCTCCAGCATTTGTTACTTTTCTCTTTAATCATTTTAGTCAGTCTGACAGGTGTAAACTGATACCTCAAGGTTGTTTTAATTTGCATTTCTCTAAACAATAATGATTTAGAGCATTTTTTCATGTAACTACAAATTGCTTTGATTTTTTCATTGGAAAATTGCCTGTTCATATCTTTTGACCATTTATCAATTGGAGAATGACTCTTATTCTTATAAATTTTACAAAGTTCTTTATATATATGAAATATGAGACTTTTATCTGAGAAACAGCCCATAAAAATTCCCCCCCCCCGCAATTTTCTGCTTTCCTTCTGATCTTGGTTACATCTCTAAAATTTGTAATCATCATTTCTTACATCATGGTAAGATCCATGTACCACAATTTGTTTTGTGGCGGCATCTAATTGGTGGCATCTACTTTGTTTCTAGTTCTTTGCTGTCATAAAAAGGGTTGCTATAAATATTTTTTGGAGTACATGAGGAATTTTCTTCTTGTCAATGACCTCCTTGGGCTCAAAGCCTCATAGCAGAATCTCTGAGTCAAGGAACATGGGCATTTTTGTCATTTTATTTGCATTATTCCTAATTGCAACATGCATTTATAAAGGAACAATGCTATGGGCAAGACACTGAATTTTTGTGAGTATGTGTGTGTGTTTGTGTGTAAAAATGAAGCCATCTCTGAACTCAAGAAGCTTACCACCCATTTGGGGAGGAGATTTTTACATATGTGTATATATGTATGTATGTGTATATATACACACATATACATATGTGTGTATATGCATATACTACACATATATACATATATACAGAGAGAGAATATAAAAAGTACTTTCTGGGGATGAAGATTAAACATCTAAGATATGGAGTATCAAGAAAGGTCTCACATGGAAAAGTCACTGGAGCCAAGCCTAGCAGACAAGAGGCAGAGGTGATTTACTATAAAATGTTTTCAGTTTAATTTCAGAGCCATATTTGAAAATGGAATGAGGGTTTTTATTTTTGCTAACCAAAGTCAAGTGATAGAGATACTTTTGAAACTGTTGAAAAATAATCCCTTTCCTTTTCAACATTAGCATTTTCCCAAAACACTTTTCCTTCCTGGACTATTTCCATGATAGCCTTAATTACATTTGCCCAGAACAATCTCCCAGCTACACTCCAAGCCCAAGAGAACTCATTGTCCAGTATAGATTTTTAAAATATACACAGGGGAAGCAGGGGCAGAGAGTAGAGTATGAAAGACAGTGGAACAATCTTGCAAGAATAGTATGTGCAAAATGTTCAAAGGATATGAACAGAGGAAGGAATTAAAACTATCTATAGTGATATGAAAAATGCTCTAAATAACTATTGATTTGAGAGCTGCAAATCAAAACAGCTCTGAGGTACCACATCATACCTATCAGATTGGCTAACATGACAAAACAGGAAGATGATAAATGTTGGAGAAGATGTGGGAGAGTTGGAACACTAATTCATTGTTGGTGGATCTGTGAGCTGATCCAGTCATTCTGGAGAGCAATTTGGAATTATGCCCAAAGGGCTACAAAAATGTGCATACCCTTTGACCCAACAAAAACACTTCTAGGACTATATCCCAAAGAGATCATAAAAATGGGAAAAGGACCCACATGTACAAAAAATATTTATAGCAGCTCTCTTTGTGGTGGCCAAGAACTGGAAATTGAGGGGATGCCCATCAATTGAGGAATAGTTGAATAAGTTATGGTATATGAATGTAATGGAATACTATTGTGCTATAAGAAATGATGAACAGGAAGACTTCAGAGAGACCTGGAAGGACTTATATGAACTGATGCTGAGTGAAATGAGCAAAACCAGGAGAACACTGTTCACAGTAACAACCACAGTGTGTGAGGAATTTTTCTGGTAGACCCCCTCCCAGTAATGCAAGGACTTAAACATCCTCAAAGGACTCTTGAGGCAAAATGCCAACCACATCCAGAGAAAGAACTGTCGAATTGGAACGCAGGATGATGCAGACTATTTTCTTGTGTTATGTTTTGTTTTGGTTTTTCTCATGGTTTCTCCCATTCATTTTAATTCTTCTATGCAACATGACTAATGCGAAAATGTGTTTAATAAGAATGTATGTGTAGAACTCACATAAGATTGCATGCCATCTCAAGGAAGGGGGGAGGGAGGAGGTAATTTAAGACTTATGGAAGTGATTGTTGAAATCTGAAAACAAATCAATTAATTTTTTAAAAAAAAAAAGAACTGCCACTCTAAATGTCAAAATGAGCCAAGGATGATGATAAAAACTCAGGACAACAAAAATGTCATTTTCTTCTTGACCCTAGCTAGAAGGCTGAACAAGAACCTACGTGGGGAAGTGTCAGAAAGGCAGATTTAGGCTGGATATATGGAAACTTTCCTAAAAGTCAGAGTCATCCAAAAGTAGAATTGGGTAATGAGTTTACTGTTTCTGGGTAATCTTCAAGGGAAGGCAAGTTGATGACTACTCAGGGACATTGCAAGGGGATAGAAGTTTAGATCTGGTATGGACGAGATGATCTCTGAGGTCCCTTCCAACTGTGCTTCTCTGATTCAGTGAGCAGAGGTGTAAGTCTTTGTCCAAATTAAGTATTTCAAACATTTATTACATTAATTTTGCTTTTATTTCAGAAGAGTGAAGATACATCTTTGAAATGACTGACCCAACAGAAAAGATTGATGACTGGACCAAAGAACGTGTGAAACAATGGGCGACAGAAGAACTCAAGATTGAGGAAAAATATGGACAAATACTCCTTTCTGAAGAGGTATCTGGCCCAGTATTAAATGTCTTAGAGGAGAAGGATCTTGTGAACATGGGTATACCACATGGCCCAGCTCTTTTGATAATGCGCACTTATAAAACACTGAAGAACATTCCACCAGAAAGTGAGATTCAGACATCTGGAAAACAAGACAACTTGAAAACTCCTAGAAAGGAAGACACAATGGGAGCAAAACTCAAAACAGAAAATACAGAAGAGGCAATTTCAACTACCAAATCTCAAGATACTACAAATTCTGAATGTACACAGGAATCAGAACTCACTAGGGAAAATGTATTAGATGATGCAGAAGCAAAACCAAAAAGATTACCATGTATGCCATATCGTTTTGACAGCTTCCATGACAGCCATCGTTATATACAGCATTATATTCTGCAGCCAGAAACAGGACCACTAAATCTCATTGATCCAGTGCATGAGTACAAGCAACTGACTAATACTGAGACAGCAACTGAGGAAGACATCAAAATGAAATTCAGTGAAGAAGTCTTTAGATTTGCTTCAGCCTGCATGAATTCTCGTACCAATGGCACTATCCATTTTGGTGTCAAAGACAAACCCCATGGAGAAATTGTGGGGTTGAAAATTTCCAGTAAAGAAGCTTTTATTGATCATTTCAATCTGATGATTGAACGCTATTTTGATTGTGATGAGGTCAATATAGCACGTAAATGTATTAGGGAACCCAGGTTTGTAGAAGTCTTATATCAGAATAATACTCTATCTGATAGATTTGTAATTGAGATCGATGTCATTCCTCAGTATTCCATATGTAAAAACACTGTTTTCCACACCAGGATGCAAAACTGTAAAAAAAAAAAGAATAAAGAAAAGAACGAACCTTCAATTTTTGTGAGGGAGGGAGCCAGCTCTAAAGACATTCTTGCTGATGTCAAGAAAAGTGATGCAGATTACAAAAATTTTTTACTTGGTTTGGATTCACTGATAAATTCCAGAAAATCTGCAGAAGAAGAAGACAGAATAAAAAGGAAGCTCAAGGAAAATGAGGGGCCAAAGCTGGTGAGACTGCTCACAGGAAACAAAGAAAAATTGGACAATTCCTACTATGAGTGGTACATTCTGGTGGCCAGTAAGTGCCATCCAAATCAAACAGAGCACCTGGACTTTCTAACGGAAATTAAATGGTTTGCTGTCTTGGAGTTTGATCCTGAATCTGGGAACAATGGGTTGGTGAAGGCTTACCGAAAGACTCGAGCAGCAAATCTTCACTTTCCACGTCAATATGATGATAAAACTTTCCAGAGTCCCAATGTGTTGAATCTTTATCAGCAGCCCAGCTGGATCTTTTGTAATGGTAGAACAGACCTGGAAAGTAAAGAAGACAAACCTTTAGAGTCAGGTTTATGGCAAAGAGAAAGAGCTTCTGAAGTCAGAAAACTCATTTCATTTCTCACACATGAAAACATAATGCCAAGAGGGAAGTTTTTGGTGGTGTTTCTGTTACTGTCTCCAGTGGAAGATCCAAGAGATCCCCTCATTGAAACATTCTGTGCTTTCTACCAAGACCTGAAGGGAATGGAAAACATATTGTGTATCTGTGTCAATTCACAGATATGCCAGCAATGGAAAAGTCTTCTACAAGTAAGACTGACGATGGCCCATGAGCTCTCAGTCCGATGTATTTCTACCTTAAGTCTTGAAAAGATCAATGGTACAATTCTTAAATTAAAATCAAGGATTCATTCTTCACAAAGGTTTTTGCCATCAACTGGTTCATCTACTGTTCTTCTGAAAAAGGAAGAAGATTTCATGAGTGCTCTAGAAATCCTCTGCGAAAATGAATGTGAAGACACAGAACTGGAAGAGGATAAAAATGAGTTCCTTAAATTCATGAAATCTCAAGAGGAGCACTTTTATCGAGGTGGCAAAGTTTCCTGGTGGAACTTTTACTTTTCCTCTAAAAAGTATTCAACTTTTATCAAAAGGGACAGGTATAAAAACCTTATAGATATGATTCAAGATGGGGCAGATTCTCTGAAACAAACATGTGCCAAAATTATTAATCTTTATCACCATCCAGGCTGTGGGGGGACTACGTTGGCCAAGCATGTTCTCTGGTCACTAAAGAAAAAATTCAGATGTGCTGTGTTGAAAAACAAAGCAGCCGAATTTCCAGAAATTGGAGAACAGGTAATCCGTTTAATCACATATGGTTCAAATGGCCAGCCAGATTATTTACCTTTACTGCTCCTTGTGGATGATTTTGAGGAACAAGAAAATGTCTCTGGCCTACAGAATTGTATTCTTTCAGCTGTAAGAGAAAAGGGTATTCAATATGAAAAACCTCTAGTGATCATTTTAAACTGTATGAGATCCCAGAACCCTCTTAAAAGTGCAAAACATCTGGACAGCATTGCTCTGGAAAATACTCTTTCTAAAAGTGAGCAAAGAGCATTTGAGAACAAACTGAAAGAAATTGAAAAGCAACACAAGAACTTTAAAGACTTTTATTCTTTCATGATCATGAAAAGTAATTTTGATAAAAAATACATAGAAAATGTTGTCAGGAACATACTGAAAGGGCTTGAAATACATAGCAAGGAAGCACAACTCATTGCCTTTCTGACTTTACTGAACTCTTATGTAATTAATTCCACAATCTCAGTATCCCAGTGTGAGGAATTCTTGGGAATTGCAAACAAGAGGGCTTTCTGGGGAACTGAGCACTTTGAAGACAAGATGGTAAACTATTCTACTATTTTGATTCAAATGGAAGTGGAGGAAAAAGGGAAGTACAAGGGTGTAAGGATCAGCCATCCTTTGATTGCCAGCCACTGTCTAGTAGAATTGAAAACCTCTTATCATTTGACGAAAAGTCAAATTACACTGGATCTATTAGGAGAGAGTTCATTTTATGATATTGGAATAGGAAGAGATAAACTTTCCCAAGATGTAGAAACCTTGTTGCTTACCAGGAAGCGCAGGGAATATGGGGGTGAGACAGATACTTTGTTTTCTCCATTGATTGAAGCAATACAGCAGGAAGAGGGTAACACTGAAGTTGTAATGGTTTTGAAGGAAGGAACTATCAGGTTCCCCCAGAATGCATTCCTTTGTCAAGCTTTAGCAAGACATTTCTACCTTAATGAGAAGAACTTTCCCGATGCTCTGAAATGGGCAGAGAAAGCAAAAACAATGGCACCCAGCAATTCCTATATCTCAGATACAATTGGTCAGGTCTACAAAAGTAAGATAAAATGGTGGTTGGAAGAAAATGCAAGAAATACGAGCATCGCTGTTCATGATCTGAGAAGTCTCCTAGAAACTGCTGAAACAGCCTCTAAAGCTTTCAAATTGTGTCAGGAGCAAGCTAAAATGAAGGAAAATGTCCGAGAGGATTTGGACAATCAAAGGTTGAAAAGGAAGTATGATTCATACAATACAGCAGGCTATCAAGGAGAGATCGAAGTATGTCTTTGCACAATCCAGGTTCTAAAACTCATTTCTTTCTTTGGCAAAGAAGGTCAGGAACACATGGTACAGTTTTTATCTGGAAGGGGTGATATTCCTGGGGATTCAAATGATGAATATCACTTAGTGCTTAAGGAGTTCATTCCATACCTGAATAATTTGCTGTTAGATTTGAAACAAGCTTTTGATTTTTTTGATGACTATTTTGTCCTTCTGAAACCCAAGAACAGCATTAAAGAACAAGAAGAGATAAAACTTCGAAGAAAGGTGATTAGACATTTCAATAGGTATGTAGCAGAATTTGGTGCCTTAGATCTGCAGCAGTCTCAGTACAAAAAACCTAAATCAAAACTCGTTTTTCCAATGCAAGTAGAAAACTGTAGAAGAAGCCTGGAGATTTTAAAAGCAGACAAGTTTTCCGGATTATTGGAATATCTCCTCACTAATCAAGTAAGTGCTGCTGACAAAATGGAGGAGATCATAAATCAATATACTTATCTCCTCGGACAGTTGACCAGCAAAACCCACTTAAGAGATAAACAGAATTTCATTCTGGCCAATATCATTCTCAGTTGTATAAGACCAACTTCCAAACTTGTGCAACCCCTTCCTATGTTAAAGAAACAACTCCGAGAAATCCTGGGGCGAGTAGATTTTAATCACAAATTCTCAGAACCTTACTTCCTCGCCTCTCTGTTGTTCTGGCCAGAAAACCAACAACTTGATTCAGATTCTGCACAAATGGAAAAATATATTTCATCTCTAAATGTATCCTTCAGGTCACAGTACAAATATATGTGTCACTTCAAACAGCCAATTGCACATTTTTACCTTGGAAAAGGCACTGGTTTGAACAGGTTTGTGCACAAAGTCAGAATCGAGCAGTGTTTTCAAAATGTGTTGGACACAAATACCCTGTGGCAGAGTGGGGCTGTGTGGAAGGAAAGAAAGGTCCAGGAACTTTTGCTCCAATTAAAGGGCCGAGCTGAGGATGAACTCATCTATGTAGAATATGAAAGAGATGAAAAAATCAAGATCCCAGTGAGACCTGTTTTCTTAGGTGGGCTACGGAGTGGTAGAAGTATAGAAAAAGTATCCTTCTATCTGGGATTTTCCATTGGAGGTCCACTTGCCTATGGCATAGAGTTCATTTAAGAAACCAAACTATTTTCTTCTTGTTTTCTTGTCTCAGTATTATTAGCTTTCAGTCTGAAATCAAAATTTTATGTAGTTCATTTTCCTCATACTTTACCTTCTTCTGTTGTCTTAGCTTCAGGAATTATACAAGACAAATTATTTTACTCCTCTGCTACCATTAAGACCTTATGAATTGTTTCCAAATGTCTCCAATTTGTAAAATCTGGAGGGTTACTCTTAATATCTCCACCTCCTCCCCGCCCCTACCAATATTTTCTTAGGGTCTACTTAGGGTGTTATGAAATAAATAAAAAAATTAATAATTAAAAAAATGCTAACTCTTAAGATTCTAGACTCCTGGTCCTCCAATTGGCTAAGTCTGTGATCTGTGACAAGTCACTGAACCTGCTTTGTGCTGGAGATTCCTAGATGGAAAACGGGAGTAATTGCAGGGGTCACCATCAATTATGGAATGGCTAAACAAGTTGTGGTATATGGTTGTGATGGAATACTGCTGGGATATAAGAAATGATGAGCTCATTGATCTTAGAAAAACATGGAAAGATTTCTGTGAAATGATGAAGAGTGAAGAAAGCAGAACCAAGAAAATATTGTATACAGTAACTGCAATATTGTTTTAAGAACAACGTTGAGTGAATGTCATTTTGACTTATAAATAACTCAAAATAACTATAAAACGACATGAATGAAATGAAGTTAGTGAAGACTTCTCAGCGCTTAATAAAAGGCTTTTAGTAGATGGTGAGGTCTAAGTTTCAGTTTCCCAGAAATCATGTGACTTTTGGGAATATAAAACTTAAACCTCCCCTTGGGTCACCACATCAACATCCACATCAACATAATGCCTATTGGTTATTCCACTGCTTCCTTGTCCTCTGTTCATGGGGTAGACTGTTGCGTTTAGATTGTGAGCCTGCCTCCCAGCCAATTGGAGTAAAAGGCCAGAAGGGGGGTGGGATCTGTGTTAGGACTATAAAATCTCTATTTTTGCCTTCGGTAAATGGCTCACTCTCCTGACTACCTATCAGAGAGGAGATGCCCTTTCTCGCGAGATCTTAATAAAATCTTGCTGCTTTGCTTCTACCTTGAGAAGTCTCTGGTTTTTATTTGAGCTGGTGGTCTCTGACCTACACAGACATATGAATATAGATGCTATCTGCATCCAGAGAAAGTACTAATAAATAGATGCATAGAATAATTTTACATATATATAGAATAATTTTACATATGTGTGCATATATATATACTATATATATACACACACACACATATATATATGTATTTGCATCTATTGGTGGCCATATTTAGGGCAGGGGAGGAGAGAAGAAAGAAAGGAAAAAAATAAGCTTATATTTGGAGGAAATAGCAAGTTGTACATGGTAGATTTACAGTTTAGTGAGCAATCACCTTTTTTTAATTGTACCGTGCTATAGAAATGCTTGCTTTCTTCCATAAATTGAAATTAAGATAATTTTCAAAAATAAGGGTAATAATTACTCTACTTACCTCACAGGATCATTGCAAAGTAAAATGTTTGTCACCTGTATGCGAGGAGTCCTATCGATAGAGAGAGATGAAAGCACAAAGCTTGAACAATCTAGATTTCCCTTTGTAACTCATGAGTAACATGATTATAACAAGAACAGCAAATGTATATGGGTGGATGAAAGACTTATGAGGACAAGTGGAGCTTTCCAAGCATATATCCCCTGTCTCCAATTAAAATTAGTCCTCTCAAAGAACAGGAGATTAAAAGGGAATTGGAGTCTATGACTTCTTAGCGAAACAATGGAACAAGGACACATCCAGGAATGGGAGGGTCTAGACCAGAGATGATTCCTCAAAATATCTGAGGACCACACCTATTTTTAAGAGTCAAAATATTTAAAGGAGTCATTTAGATTCTTACTCCAAGACCAGAAGGATGGTGGAAGGGCATTCCCTATGGAATCTGTTCTGCTCTTCCCCTACCCCCACCTCCACCCTCAGTGAACAAACTAGAGAACTGGGGACATGAAAACAAAATATATTTCTTCAAGATTATTTTCCTTCTAAGCCTACAGTAAACAGGCACATCCAAACAAGCTACTTTCCAAATCAATGGTTAAAAGGGGAGGAAATTGTTTAATCTGAAAAGAAAAAAAAAAAAAAATCTAAAAGCTTTACTGAAGTGAGCAAATATCGCCATCTTCTGATGATCATATAAAATGCAGTTTTCATTTCCCAACCTTTCCACCTCCTTGATTTATTTTTGTTTTTTTCAAAGATTCACTTTAAGTTATACAAATCATTGATTTCTTTAAAACACACACACACACACACACACACAACAACAACAACAACAAAAACAAAGCACTCTTAATGGCACTTAAAGTTTCTACTTGTGATATTTTTCATCATATTGACACTTGACTGAATCCAGTCCCCTAACTTTTGATTGCCCCTGGGGTCTTCCTCTCACACTTGCCTCCTAGCTTCCTTCAAGACTCAATTCAAATTCCACCTTCTGCAAGAGGCCTTTTTCATGACCACCCCATCCTTTGCCTTTAAGATCACATGTCTTTTACATTATACATCTTGCATATTTACAATTTGTATTTTGCAAGTTTTCCGCTCCATTAAGAATGTGAACTCTTTGAGGATAGGAACCTTTTTTTTTTCATATCTGGAGAGTTTATCATAGTACCTGACACATAGTCAATGTTTAATAAATGCATATTGACTGATGAACAGTATCTGACCTCAGGATTTTATATTCTGTTAGGAGAGAAATTATGTCTATATGTATCAGTAAACACCCCAACATATACGGGGGGGGTCTGCTATCACAGGTTTTTAGATCTGCATTTATAAATGGAAAGGCAAGTTTTGAGGGGTTACAATCACATATATCATTCCTCTAATCAAGCACATATATCATTCACCTAATTCAGGAGAGTCAGCACCCTGAGTTTGAAAGAAAATACAGAGAAATCAAAGGTCAACAGACATGGCTTCCTCTGCCTGACCATAATCAATACATATTTCACAAAACAACGGACAGGTCCAACTGTCTGAGCATAGTTACCAGAGAGGCAAGCACCGGCATCTGGGTTTTCAAAACTGGGGGGCTCCTTAGTGGCTTCCCAGAGTCCTCATATGGCCAACCACTTCCAGTCAGTAAGCCCTAAAATAAAACTTCATCTCAGAGTCTTTATACACCTTTGTAGAGCCAGAGAGCATCACATCCCTTGAGAACCAGCGCCTCATTAACAAAAGGTGTGGACCTTCCTACAAAGCTTCCCAGGCCCGACAATGGGTAGGAAAGATCCTCCTTAATCACATTACTCAGAGGCACTTTTAGGAAAACAAAAACAGCAAAAGATCCTACTTTACTTGGTGTTATACCATATATGAGTATATGCAAAATATATTTTAAAAAATAAATAAATACAAAGTAAGTTGGAAAAGGGTTAGATGCTCACATTTGGGAGATCAAAAAAGGT
Organism: Bettongia penicillata ogilbyi; assembly: GCA_023548195.1. Taxonomy (NCBI): domain Eukaryota; kingdom Metazoa; phylum Chordata; class Mammalia; order Diprotodontia; family Potoroidae; genus Bettongia; species Bettongia penicillata. The sequence continues at coordinate 4,197,104 of JAJHZJ010000166.1, read as the reverse complement.
CTTCTGGACTTGAACTCAATTAATACTTTTTTATAATTTTATTTATAATTTATTTATATATATAATTTTATTTATAATTTTGGGGAGTCATTCACCTGCTTTAAGTGAAATTTAATAGTCTTTTAAAAAACCCCTCTATTATTAATGAGACTTTATGAATTGGAACCAAAGTTATAACTGAGGTTCACTATTTGTGTGACATCAAATAAGTCACAATCTCTCTGGCCCCCAAGTTTTTCCATTTATAAAATAAGAGGGTTAGACTAAGGTCCCCTTTAGCTTTATATCTGATCCTATCATCACAAAAGACTCTAAAATTTAAGATTCTAGACAGTTATTGCAGAAAATGGAAGCTTTGTCACAATCTTTGAGCCATGTTTGGTTGGGGGACTTTCAGTTTCCATGGAGAGTAGGTACTTTACCATGCTTTGAAATCCAAGAAATGGAGAAAAAGATGCCCACCATTATGTGGCTCTTCTACTGACTTCCTATATAATTTCTGATGAGTTATTTAGTCTGATCATGCTTCTGCTGCCTCATTTGTAAAATGGGAGTAATAACTGTATCATAGGATCACTAAATTCATAGCCAAAAGGGACCTTCGATACCACCTAGCTGAATCTTTTCATTACACAGATGAGGAAACTGAGGTCCGGAGAGTTCAAGTATCTTATTGCAGTTAACTAATGTCCAGAGGTTAGCACAGTGTGGGACACATAATAGGTGCTTGATAAATGTTTCTTGACTGACTCTCTCCCCATTTTCCACTAGCTACACTGCTTTTGAACTTCTTTGCAATTCTGTATCATGCCCATGAGCCAGGAACTGCTTCCTGGTCTTCTACCCCCATACCTCCATTTTTTAACTTATTTTTGCGTGCTGTCTTCTCCCGTTAGATTGTAAGCTCCCAGAAGGCAAAGACTGTCTTTTTTTTAAACTTGTAGCTGTATCTCCAAAATTTAGCACAGTCTCTGGCACACAGTAGGCACTTAATACATGCTTATTGATCGTCAGAGACTCTCATGTGTCAAAAAGGACCGAGTACACTTTAGAAAAATTTCTTAGTTTCCGGCTTCATTTTCCCCACCCAGACTCTTGGAATTTAACCATCAGCTACCACCCATGGTGTTGTTAGCAATTACATTTGCATGCACATGATTTCCACCTCTCAAATAATGAATGAATTTATTATTTTACAGGTCAACAAGTAGGGCTCAAAGTACCCCCTTATGAGTACGTGTGCGCACGCACACACACACACACACACACACACACACACACCTGCATAACCCCTATCACATCCCATTATGACCTGGAAATACCTCTAGCAATTATGACTTTAGTATAGACTTTCAAAAGTTTTTAACATGTCATGGATCCCTTGGGCAGTGTGGTAAAACCTATGGACCCCTTCTCAGGGGATTGTATTTACATGCATAAAATACACAAGGTCACAAAGGAAACCAATTGTATTGAGATGCAATTAAGAAAATCTATTTTTAAATATCAGGTTCACAGACCCCCAAGTTAAGAACCCCTGCTTTAATGGATCTTCTTAATATCTTCTTTTGAGGCTATAATGGTTACACTTGAATCTATTCCCCTCCACAGATCATTTGGTTGTCCACATGGCATCATTCCTCACTTAGCCTAAAGGTCTCTGGTTCACAGCAGATGGTCAGGTTATTGCTTTCCAGCATCATTCCCTATTCGGGTTCTTCCTCAATCCCAGGTAGTGTTCTTCTGCTTATAAGTCTTCAGCACATGGTGTCAATTCTCTGTTAGTGGGGTCTCAGGAAAAATCCAGTCTTCAAGCTATAGCCATGTCTTAGCCAAGGTCATTTGATTTCCTTGAATTCAGATAGAATATGCCACACAAGGAGCCTTCCTCTAGTTTCCTTTAAGTTCCAGCTAAAACCACATCTTTTACTAGAAGCTTTCCCCAACTCTTATTCATTCTAGCATCTAACCTCTCTGTGATTTTATGTGTATACACACACACACACACACATATAAGTATGTGTATACATGTTAGTATGTGTGTCTATGCATACACACATTTATACATACATTTGTACACATATATAGATACAAACATTATACATACATGCAAGAATGGGAGAACCTGGGGGAGGAGCCAAGATGGCGGAGTAGAAAGACTCACGTATGCTAGCTCCAAATCCATAGCCCATAAATTTTCTGTAAAAAGAACTCCCCACAAATTCTGGAGCAGTGCAAGCTAAGCAGCAATGCAGTGGAAGAGATTTTCATTCCAGAGAGCCCTGAAAAACCAGCACCAAAGGTCCATCATGCCCTGGACACGGAGTGGAGCCCCTGCCCTTCTCTGGCCGCACAGCCCCCAGAGGAGCAGATCTGAGCAGGCTTCAGGGATGGAATCTCCAGCTGCCGTGAAGGACCCTCCACCCACAGGCTCACAGGTCAGTGAGAGAGACTTCTGGGCTGGTGGAGACGGGAGCGGGGTGTCTCCATAACTCAGGCCCCCTCGGGAGGCAGCAGCGGAGATAGGGACAGCAGCAGACCCAGGCTCCCCAAGCAGGCAGTAGCTCAGGGCCATTACCGAAGATCTCTGCATAAACACCCTGATGGAACTGAGCCTGGGAGGCAGCCCTGCCCCCACCTGAGCATCAGAACTTAAGCTCACATTGAATAGCAGCTGCGCCAGCCGCTGAAAGCCCTGAGACTGGGGAGAAGCATTTGAATCTCAGACCTCAAGCACTAGCTGGGTGGATCTAGGCGGGGGTGGAGAAGAATCTCACAACCCAAGTAACTGGCTGGGAAAATGCCCAGAAAAGGGAAGAAAAATAAGACCATAGAAGGCTACTTTCTTGGGGAACAGATGATGTTTCCTCCTTTCATTTCTGATGAGGAAGCACAATGCTTACCATCAGGGAAACACAAAGAAGTCAAGGCCTCTGTACCCCAAACATACGAAATAGATATCCAGTGGGCTCAGGCCATGGAAGAGATCAAAAAGGATTTTGAAAAGCAAGTTAGAAAGGTGGAGGAAAAACTGGGAAGAGAAATGAGAGAGATGCAAGAAAAGCATGAAAAACGGGTCAATACCCTGCTAAAGGAGACCCAAAAAAATGCTGAAGAAAATAACACCTTGAAAAATAGGCTAACTCAATTGGCAAAAGAGGTTCAAAAAGCCAATGAGGAGAAGAACGCTTTCAAAAGAAGAATTAGCCAAATGGAAAAAGAGGTTCAAAAGCTCACTGAAGAAAATAGTTTTCTCAAAATTAGAATGGAACAGATGGAGCCTAATGACTTAGGAGAAACCAAGAAGTCACCAAACAAAACCAAAAGAATGAAAAAATGGAAGAGAATGTAAAATATCTCACTGGAAAAACAACTGACCTGGAAAATAGATCCAGAAGAGACAATTTAAAAATTATGGGACTACCTGAAAGCCATGATCAAAAAAAGAGCCTAGACATCATCTTTCAGGAAATTATCAAGGAAAACTGCCCCGAGATTCTAGAACCAGAGGCAAAATAAGTATTCAAGGAATCCATCGATCACCGCCTGAAAGAGATCCAAAAAGAGAAACTCCTAGGAACATTTGGCCAAATTCCAGAATTCCCAGGTCAAGGAGAAAATATTGCAAGCAGCTAGAAAGAAACAATTCCAGTATTGTAGAAATACAATCAGGATAACACAAGATCTAGTAGCTTCTACATTAAGGGATCAAAGGGCATGGAATAGAATATTCCAGAAGTCAAAGGAACTAAGACTCAAACCAAGAATCACCTACCCAGAAAAACTGAGTATAATACTTCAGGGGAAAATATGGTCTTTCAATGAAACAGAGGACTTTCAAGCATTCTTGATGAAAAGACCAGAGCTGAAAAGAAAATTTGACTTTCAAACACAAGAATGAGAAGAAGCATGAAAAAGTAAACAGCAAAGAGATGTCATAAGGGACTTACCAAAGGTGAACTGTTTACATGCCTACATGTATAGACAATATTTGTAATTCTTAAAACTTTTCAATACCTGTGTAGTTGGTGGGACCACACACACACACACGTACACACATGTGCATGCACACATACACACACGCACACAGAGACAGAGAGCACAGAGTGAATTGAATAGGATGGGACCATATCTTAAAAGAAATTAAGGTAAACGGTGAGAGAGAAGCGTAGTGGGAGGAGAGAGGGTGAAATGGAATGGGGTAAATTATATCTCATTCAAGAGGCAAGCAGGAGACTTTTTAGTGGAGGGAAATAGAGGAGAGCTGAGAAAAAAACCCATGAAGTTTATTCTCATCACATTCGACTAAAGGAAGGAATAAGATGCACACTTATTTTGGTATGAAAACCTATCTTACAATACAGGAAAGTGGGGGAGAAGGAGATAAGCGGGGGGGGGGGGGGGATGATGGAAGGGAGGGCGATGGAGGAGGGAGCAATTTGAAGTCGGGGAGGGACAGGATCAAAAGACAAAATAGAAACAATGGGGAGCAGGATAGGATGGAGGGAAATACAGTTAGTCTTACACATCACGACTATTATCAAAGTCATTTGCAAAACTACACAGATATGGCCTATACTGAATTGCCTGCCTTCCTAAAGGGAATGGGTGGGGAGGGAGGGATGGGGAGAAGCTGGAACTCAAAGTTTTAGGAACAACTGTTGAGTATTGTTGTTGCTACTAGGAAATAAGAAATACAGTTAATGGGGAATAGAAAGTCATCTGGCCCTACAGGACAAAAGAGAAGATGAGGACAAGAGAAAGGAGGGATGATAGAAGAGAGGGCAGATTGGTGATAGGGGAAATTAGAATGCTCGGTATTTTGGGGTGGGGGGAGGGGATAAATGGGGAGAAAATTTGGAACCCAAAATTTTGTGAAAATGAATGTAAAAAGTCAAATAAATAAATTTATATTAAAATAAATAAATAAAAAAGAATGGGAGAACCTTCCAAAAGGGGAGGTACTTGAATTCTGTGCTCTTGAAATTGAAGAAACGAAACTGAAACATTTCTGTCTAACTTCAGGAAGTGCTCCATCCCTTTTAAGACCTGCTTCTTTATCTTGAAGTCCATTCGTTTATTGTGATTAAGCAGAGGGCAATTAAAAAAAAATTTTTTAAACTAGAAAATATGACATCCTTTTCTTTAAGAGCCTGGGAGAAAAGCCATCACAGTCATTCTGAGCTCTCTGTTATTGAACAAAATGACTTTTTTGTCTTGTTTTGGTTTTGGATTTTTTTTTAAGGTTGTGAGACTGAAAGTAGGAGGAAAGGGTAAGTCTGTTCTTTCTTTTTACTCTTGTTATTGGGAGAAAGTCTAACTTATTTTCCTGGCAAATAAGATCTATGTTTTTGTGTCCTTATGAAACCATCCACCCCTCCCCATAACCTGTAAAAACGCATCTTGTAAACTTGACTCGTTTTGTAACCCTATCTGTAACTCGGAAAGGAGCTCTGTATTATCTGATTTCCTGGTTGTCTCAGGGATCAGCCTGGGAGACGGATCTCAAGGATCCCCACTCCTCGGGAGATGGAAGGATCGTGCCTTTCTCTCCCTAATGCCGAAGCTAGCTCCCCACGGGAGGCTGCCCGCGGGCAGAGAGGAGGAGCACCCCGGGGATCGCTGGGGCGGGCCAAGCTACCACACCGATGCAGGGCCTGAGGCAGGGGAGCGGCCAGGCAGGCCGGGGGATCCGGGCAAGCAAGCAGCGGCAGCCGGACGGGAGGAAACTCAGGCTTTGGAGAGAAGAAAACTTAAGGGGCTCCCACTGGGCCAGGAGCTCCCCACCCCCGCCCGTGTTGTGGAATAGCGGGTTGGAGTGTCTGCTTGAGTCAGGGTCGGGAGGTTGACGTAAAAGACAGCCGGAAAGAGAGGGGATGAGACGAATGCGCGGCCGGCCACTGGGCAGGGAAGGGACCAGCCACATAGGGGTGGGCTGCCGGTCGGGAAGGAAGCCTAGGAGGCCAGCGCTGACCAGCCCAGCCCACCTTAAAGCGCCTCTCATTCCAGCCCTGCCCGAAGGAGGCCCGGCCTTCAGATAGAGATGTTATTCCCCTTGTCTGATCCAGGCTCTCACGTCCTGTGCAAATTCATTTCCATACTGAACCTAGTCTTGCTCAGAATTTTCCATCTTTTGATCCAAGACCGTTCTGAAGCCCTATGATAAAACAAATGCTATGGGCCTTCAGAAAGACAACTGAGGGTGTCTGAATACAGACTGAGGCATAGAATTTTTTTACTTTATTTACTATTCTGATTTTTTGTTTGGTCTGCATTTCCTTTTTGCAACATGCCTAATGAGGAGATGTAATGCAATCATATAATCTATATCAAAGTGCTTGCCTTCCGAAGAAGGAGGGAGAGGAGGGAGAGAATTTGAAACTAGACATTTAAAAAAAGTGTTAAAATGTTTGGTTTACATGTAAATGAGAAAAAATTAAGTTAAATATAAAAGAAAAATTCCCATCTTACGGAATTGGAATAGGAGTCAGGGGCCCTAGGTTGGGCCCTGGCTAGAATTTCTAGTAACTTTTTTTGTGACCTTAGGCAATCATTCACCTTTGAGTTTGTTTTCTCACCTATAGAATGGATACAAGTAACTGGGGGATTACCTGGGGGTTGTGGGGATCAAATGAGAGAATGTAAAAATGCTCTAAAAACCATAAAGCACTGTGTAAATGCTTATTTGCCAAGCAGAAATTTTCCTAAAAATGCTTTCTAGTCTGGTCAGTCAGGGATCCTGCAAATAGTGGCTGTGAGTCTGGTCTAAAATAGCCTAGGTTAGCCACTCACCTGGTTTTCCAATTGCATTGAGCTGAGGGAGAATTTTCACTGATTGTCTAACCTCTAGCCGCTTTTGCTTTCTTCAGTCCTTTGTGATAATAGAAAATAGTTCATCCCAGCCCCATAATAACTTATTATATTAATAATATAATTATTGTTAATACAATTAATAATATAACAATAGTAATAATATAATAATGTTAATTTTATAAAATAGTATATATATTATTCTCATAGCTTATCATCCTTGTAACCAAGAGGAAGGAGTAAGGTAGTTTTATTGTGTCATTTTTCAGTCACGAATGTGACCCCATTTGAAGTTTTCTTGAGAATGATACTGGAGTGGTTTGCCATTTCCTTCTCCAGATCATTTTACAGTTGGGGAAACTGAGGCAGGCAGGTTAAATGACTTGTCCAGGGTCACACAACTAGTAGGTATCTGATTAGGATTTGAACTCAGGTCCTCCTGACTCCAGACATGGTGCTCTAATCCTCTATGCCACCTTGATATTCCAGAGAGCAGACCCTACAGAGATATAGTGAAGGTTGAGAAAGCTACAGGGATAATTGATTAGCCATTCCAGGGCAAGGAGGCTCCAAGTGCTAAGGGAAATTTCAGTTGAAGCAATGACAGAGGCAGGGTTTTGAAGAAGCTAGGAACAGTAGCAAGAGGGGCTTTGATCTAATTACCAAAGACATTGTTATAAGATTGAGTCTGATGGTCTTGGGACTACCATGGCAATCTCCCCTTAAGGGAGGCTGTAAGCTTATAGAATATACTCACAAAAATAGTGACAATAATACTTGTCAAAGGTTAGTACAGCTGTGTTCTCCACCCCCAAATAATATTTTGTTTACTGATAGCTTGTTTTTTTCCCTGATAACAAAACTCCCCAAATAATATTTGGTCCAGACCTCTGATATACATATCCACTAGATCTATGGAGACCATCTAAAATCAGAGAGTAAGAATCCCATTCTCAGAAGGGCATCTTGGAGCATGCCTTTCATGCTGAATGGACCCATGCCCCTGTGCTCCCCAACACAGTGCTCCACTAAGCTATACTCTGTTCGTGAGTTGTATGCTGGGTCCCCTTTTCCTCTCTTCCTTCTCCCTCTTCCTTACTGCATACAGTTAAGCTTTGTATTGAACTGATTCCCATTGTTTGAGATTATTCTCAGCACCCAAACTCCTTAAAGGGTTATTTCTCCCTAGAGTTCTGGCTGGCCCACAGACTTCTCCTTAGACATAAACTGGGTACCCTGAAAAGGACTTATCCTACTGACAGCTGCACCTCCACTGGGGATATCTGGCATCGGGAACCCAGACGTGGAAAGCAAAGGTCAATAGAGGAATCCTATGTCCTCTCAGGATAGACTAGTTTATGTCAGAGAACTGTCACAAAATGAACATAGATCTCTGAAATAACTCGAGAAAAGGTATGGATCTGGAGTTCAAAGAACTGGGTTCAAATTCTGACTCTACTACTTATTAACTATGTATCTGTGGACAAGTCACTAACCGTCTCTAAGCCTCAGTTTCGTCATCTGGAAAATGAGGTGGTTGGAATAGATGACTTCTAAGATCCTTTCAGACTCTAAGTCTATGACCCTAAATAACTATTGTCCTTCCTTCTCAAAGAGGACCAAAATGACATCACTCTGCTAGAGCCAAGTTTCAGTGTGTCTGACTTGGCCGATCAGAGTGTGTGTGTGTGTGTGTGTGTGTGTGTGTGTGTGTGTGTGTGTGTGTGTGTAGGTGTAGATAGTGACATAGCTCTGCCCTGGAGTCAGGAAGACCTGAGTTCAAAGACAGCCTCAGATACTTACTATGTGACCCTGGACAAGTCACTTAACCTCTCTCTGCCTCAGTTTCCTCAACTGTAAAATGTTGCTCTCTTGCTTCAGTCATTTCTGACTCTTTGTTGGCCCCATTTGGAGTTTTCTTGGCAAAGATACTGGAGTATTTGCCATTTCCTTCTCCAGCTCATTTTACAGATGAGGAAACTAAGGCAAACAGGGTGATGCCACACACCTTTGCCAAATTGTATTTTATTCATTTAACTTCTAGTTTGACTTGACTGATCTATGTGTATGTTGTTTTTCCCTCAAGAGATGAGGTTTTTAAGGGACAGGGACTGCTTTTATGTGTTTGTGTGTCACCAGCACCTAGCTTGGTGCCTGACACACAGTAGGTACTTCACAAATGCTTATTAAGTTGAACTGACATATGGTAGGTCTGGGACCACTAGAAGGTTTAGTGATCTCTATAACTCTCTGATATGCCACTATAGGCATATAGTGGAGAGCTGGAAAAACCATAGATTCTCTTTTATTCGGCATGAAACAGGTCAAAGAAGTGCTTTATTCAGTCACAGGACACATCTTTGTGGACTGAGTTATAACTTTGCTCTAAGTGGTCGGTATGTGTATAATCAGAGAAGGAAATGCAAAGCACTCCAGTATCTTGGCCAAGAAAACCCCATGAAAATGGGGACACAAAGAGTGGGCCACAGCTGAAATTACTTAACAACATAAAATATAACATAGATAAACGCGAAAAGGAAAAAACGTACTCCCTGTCTACTATATTTCAGGCTCTCTACTGTCTGCTGGTGGCACAGTGGATAAATGTGACCCTGAGCAAGCCACTTAACTTCTGTCTGGCTCAGTTTCTTCAACTGCAAAGTGGGGATAATAATAGCACCTACTTGGCAGAGATGTGAGGCTCAATTGAAATATCATTTTTTAGAAATGCTTAGCACAACTGGGAAAGATATTTTTATAACCAGTGACCATGATAAAGGCCTCATTTCTAAAATATAGAGAGAACAGAGTCAAATTTATAAGAATGAAAGTCATTTCCCATTTGATAAATGATCAAAGGGTATGAACAGGCAGTTTTCAGAGCAAGACCTTAAAGCTATCTATAGTCATATGAAAAAATGCTTTAAATCACTACTGATTTGAGAAACACAAATCAGAACAACTCTGAGGTACCATATCACATCTATCAGATTAGCTAACATGACAAAACAGGAAAATGATAAATGGTGAAGATGTGGGAAAATTGGAACACTAATTCATTGGTGGAGTTGTGGGTTGATCCAGCCATTCTGGAGAGCAATTTGCAATTATGCCCAAAGGGCTACAAAAATGTGCATACCCTTTGACCCAGCAGTATTGCTTCTAGGACTGTATCCCAAAGAGATCATAAAAATGGGAAAGGGTCCCACACATACAAAAAATATTTCTAGCAGTTCTTTTTGTGGTGGTAAAGAAGTGGAAATTGAGGGGATGTCTATCAGTTGGGGAATGGCTGAACAAGTTGTGGCATATGAATGGAATGGAATACTATTGTGTTATAAGAAATGATGAGGCAGACTTCAGAAAAACCTGGAAAGACTTATATGAACTGATGCTGAGTGAAGTGATCAGAACCAGTGGAAAATTGTACACAATAACAGCCACAGTGTGCCAACACTTTGCTAGATTTAGCCCTTTTCAGCAGTGCAAGAACCTAAAATAATTCCAAAAGACTCATGATGGAAAATACCATTCACATTCAGAGAAAGAACTATGGAGTCTGAATGCAGAGTAAAAGTAAAGCAAACTATTTTCTTCTTTTTTGTTTTTTTTTTTAATTCTCATAGTTCCTCCCATTCATTATAATTCTTCTATACAACATGACTAATGTGAAAATATGCTTAATAGGAATGTATATGTAGAGCTTATATCAAATTGCATGCCATTTTAGGGAGGGAGCAAGGGGAGGGAGGAGGAGAAAATTTAAGACTTATGGAAGTGAATGTTGAAAACTATTTTAACTTAATAAAACAATAATAACAATTAATAATTAAATTAATAAAAAATAATTATTAACTTAATAAAAAAGCAATAAAAATGAAGCAAAAAAGAGAGTAATATAGTGTAGTAGTATAGCTGGTGCCATTTTACAGCATGGTTCCCACTTTTCCAGATTAATTTTCTATTATTCTCCTTCAAGCACGCCTACTTCTATCCAAACTGACCTGCCTCTCCTGAACTTGATATGCTACATACCAAGTACATTCTTAACCTCCTAGTCATCTTTTAGGAGTTTTAGGAACTCCTGGGTACCAACAGAGGCAATCAGCCTTCACTGTCTATTTCCCCCACCATTCAGCAGCAAATGCTTTCTGAATGAGTGTAAAATCATTTGGAGAATCTCTGAATGTGTGATTAGAGCTCCCTTGCTGGCAAATTCATGAATCCCAAGACAAGTTTAGTATTTGGGGACCTCATTATGCCCATGTCAGCCACAATGGTGAGTTTAAGAACATGGCCACTGGTTCTCTCAGTGTTTCCCTCTAGAAGTGTTCTTATGCCAGTTGGTGACCCCTCCACACATACAACATGTGGGTCCAACTGAAACGAAAATAAAGAAAAATGACTTGACAATCCCCTCCCCTCCCATAAAAAACAGATAGCTTGGTACAGCAGAAAGAGAATTGGATTTGTGTCAGAAGACCTGGGTTTGCATCATTTATATAAAATTTCTACAATATCCATATTATTAAGTTACATGGAAATATATGTGTTTTCTATCTAAAACACATATCCCTATTCTGCCTTTGGGGACAAAAAAGAAATGCTTAGCACAGTACAGGTATAGAACATAGTAGGTACTACATAAATGCTTATTCATTTCCTTTTCTTCTCACCTCTACTAAGTATCATACAATTTTTATTTGACTCTCACAACAACCTTGAGACAAAGATACTATAATTATTCCCATTTTACAGAAGAGGAAACTAAGGCAGACAGTGGCTAAGTAACTTGCCCAAGGTCACCCAGCTAGTAAGTGTCTGAGACTGGATTTGAATTCAGGTGTTCATGATTCCAGGTTCAGTGCTCTCTTTACTTCAACAAGAGATAAGGTAGAATTTAGGTAATAATAAGTTATAGAGTTATAGAGCACCTACTATGTGCCAGATACTTTGCTAAGCATGTTATAAAGATTAACTCATTTGATCCTCACAAAAAACCTGGGAAGTAGGTACTATTATCATCCTGTTTTACAGTTGAAGAAACTGAGGCAGACAGAGGTCAAGTGATTTGCTGAAAGTCACACAACTAGTAAGTCTCTGAGGCTGGATTTTAACCAAGGTTTTCCTGATTCCAGGGCCAGTGCTTTATCTACTCTGCTACCCAGCCTATCAGGAAGTCACCACTACCATACCCTTGGCTCAGATCCCACCTTTGATTTTACTACCTTTGTGACCATGAGCAAATGATCTCACATCTTCAAGATGAAGGCACCTTCTACATAGCTCATTCACTGAGTAACAGATGGATTGCAGCCCATGTTGGTGGAAGGAATTCTCATACTCACAAAACCAGAAATCCTTAACCTTCTGATGGAGAGACTTAAAACCAATCTAATAAAAGAAGAAATCTAAATGAATGATAAATAAGTCAAGTAGATCTGTGCTTTGATCACTGAGATGCCAGTACAACTCTTGTTTTCAGATGAAGATATTAGGACAAGATTGTGACTAAGTGATGGTGAAGTCCCACAGTCTAGTAGTGTATTAACTCCCCTTACGACACTTTCTCCATTATCTTATGCCAATTACTTCACAGGTGTAAAAATACATTACTCCAATGTAGTTTCATAGAATTAGGTAAATCATGGGTTCCCAAGAGACTTTCCTACTCTCCTCCTGCACCCAGAAGTAACATTCCAATACTTCCAGGGGGTCTGATTTTGTCATTTTCTTCATACATGATCCATCCATTACTATAGGTGACATTTTCTCTATTTGGTGGGGCTTGCTAAACCTTCTGCTCTGTTTTGATAGGCTGCATGATGCCAGGGTCAATTCTATGCCACAGCAAGAAATCAGGACGGTACTCTAGAGAAATGGGTGAATGCAAAATTAGCCTGAGCATTTATAACTTGGAACTGTGTTATTTAACCCAATGGCCCCAAGTGGTCGATGACCACCCATAGTAGTTTTCTAGATATTTCTATTGTATTCTGAGGGTACCTCATCCCCTTTCATGGCTTGCTATATGATTTCCTACATGAATAATTCCCAAATCTCCAGTCTTCCTAGCCAGATCTGCACTTTTTATTTTCTGAAGAATATTTCCCTTTGATTTCTCACAAATGTATAAAACTACATCTTCAATTTCTTGTGTTGTTCAGTCATCTCAGTTGTTTCCCCATTTGGGATTTTCTTGGTAAAGATATTAGAATGGTTCCCAATTTCCTTCTCCAGCTCATTTTGTAGATGAGGAAAATTGAGGCAGAGTTTAATTGATTTACCCAAAGTCACACAGCTACTAAGTGTCGGAGGCCAGATTTGAACTCACAAAGTTGAGACTCTCTGATTCTAGGCCTGGCTCTCCACCCACTCCGCCACCTAGTGGCTCACATTCTCAATAACAGACTATATCAAACTTTGGACAATCAATCAGCCTAGCTTAAATCCCAGGATTGGTTGCAGGGCAATACATTTTTTTTAGCTACAGAAAGTCTGGGCAACCATCTTCTAAGTCTCAGAGGATTGGGATCTTTGTTCACGTCTCTCCCTAGATTGTGCCCCCACTCATAATCCATCAACCCACAAACATTTATCAAGTGTCTCTCAAGGCACTGTGTTAGCACTGGGCATCTAGATAAGACAATCCTTGCCTTATAGGAGCTTCCATTCTAGTGGGGAAAATGGAAGATGTTCGCCAGCAAGTAACTATGTATTTTATAGAAAATAAATTCAAAGCAATTTTAGAGAAACACTAATGGGTGTGGAAGTCAGGAAAGATCTCTTGAGAAAGGCTAAGTCTTATAGAGACAGAGGTGAAGGAGAAGAAGATTGCATGCATAGGGGAGCAACCTCATTAATATTGCTGAGAATGAGAGTTTTAATGGAAGAGAGAGGGAGATGAAGGCCATTTAGAGCTGGAGGGTCCTCTGGGGGAAGACAGACCTAGACAGAGTGTTTTAGTTGGGGAGCTTGGACCTGGGAGTGGATGATTCAAGGACATTGGGTATATGAAAGAAAATAATGGAAGAGTCAGAGGGGTACAGAGAATTGAGGAAGCACTGAAAATTAATTATGTCTTATTTTGCAATTTTGGATAGGATCCTGGTAGGATCATCTGTCAGCAGAATACTGAACATTATTTTGGGCTACCCTGAACACATTACCACTAGATATTGACTTCCAGCAGGCTTGGTGACTGTGAAGTGGGATATAGGGTAAGTAGAAATGCTGTTGCTGATGTATAAAATATGCATACATTAACCAATGAGCACAAAGCTAGGCAACTAAGTATTTGTAGTTTGTCAACTTATTTAGAGATTCTCTCTGTCTGTGTTTCTCTCTTCCCTTCAGTCTTTCTCTCTCTCTCAGTCTCTCTGTGTCTCTGTCTCTCTCTCTGTCTCTCTGTCTCTGTCTCTCTCTCTCTGTCTCTGTCTCTCTGTCTCTGTCTCTGTCTCTCTGTCTCTATCTCTCTCTCTCTGTCTCTCTCTCTGTCTCTCCTTTCTGCCTCCCTCTCCCCAAAACCTTGAATGTGGCAGTTTTTTTCATTTTGAGAATATCTTCCTGAAGCATTTAGTTGAGTGTTTTGAACATGGTGAATGATCAACAATTCATCTAAAATTATCTTCTAATAGAAATAAAACTATCTTTCAAAATGGTAGGAACTTGGCATAGTCAACAGAGTGCTCAGCTCAAAGTCAGGAAGACCAGGTTCAAATCCAGTCTGACACTTTCCACCTATGAGACCCGGTCAAGTCTTCTAACCTCTATATGTCTTGGACAACTTCCTAAGATTTATAAATGTGTGTGTGTATGTGCATATGTTTGTATATGTATATGTATATGTGTGCATACACATACACTGTATTAAATATAATTGGTTTTCTCTGCAATCCTATGTATTTTAGTTTATACACTAAAAATATTATTCTGAGAAGGGATTCATAGACTTCATCAGCTTTCCAAAGGGTTTAAGGGCCACTGTAAGGTTAAGGGCTGCCATAAAAGGATAAAGCTGGGAACATAAAAGCTCTATTAAGAGTTTTATTTGTGACAGTTTATCATGACATCTGCTCTCAGATGACCTTAATGGAAGCAGTACCTTCTCTTTCATCAGAAAAAGTTTCAAGGATTTGGTTAAGATTTGATGTGAGCTTACAAACTCATTCAGTCCTAGACAGACTGAGTGATCCATTTTTAAAACTGATTTTTATTATTCTATTTAATTTTTTAATTACCTATGCTATAGTTCCACAATTCTTTTGTAGTTTAAGTTCTTATTATATAAGAATAGTAAGACTAAGGGGTAACAGAGGACACTGAAAATTCTAAACTAGCATCGTTTCATTGTATTTTTAAACATATTGCAAATATTTGAAAGCATAACAAAATAAAGACCTGCAAATCATGAGGTGAGGTAGGGAGGCGGGGGTGGAAGAAAACAATGTATTTTGCAATATAATGGAAAAGAGAAAAATTTTTCTTTAAAATTTTAATTTAAAAAGATCTCTTTTTTTTTCTTCAAAGAAATAAAAATACATATATCAAGATGACTGAACAGCTGAATTTGCCGGAAAATCCAGATGGCTGGACAAAAGAAGATGTTTATCAGTGGATAACAGGAAAACTTGAGCTTAACTCAGAATATGGGGAGATCTTGAAAAAAGAGGAAGTGAATGGAATAAGTTTAAAACAATGCACTAAACAAGATCTCATTGACATGGGTATAAAACATGGACCTGCCCTACAAATAATCAATATGTTTAGAGAATTGAATTCTGAATGTTCTAAGCAGACATTAAAAGAGAAGGATGGTCAAAAAACTGAAGACCAGTATGTTACACAAGAAAAAATTAGAAAAAGGAAAAAGAATCAAATAGACCCAAAGATAGAGACCAGCACCAAACCCAAAGAAGTCTGTGAATCATCAGAGGCCAAGACTGCTACAGAAATGAAAAGTCACCCTGAGCAAATAAAGGATGATCTGCCATACACAGGGCAGTCATGTTCTACATATCCTTTTGACAGGTTCCATGAAAGCTTTCGTTACAAAGAGCATGATGTCATTATCCAACCTGAAACAGGGTTACTCAATTTTATTGAGCCAGTCCATGAGTTTAAGGCTCTGACTGCCACAGAAAGAGCCACGGAGAAAGACATGAAGATGAAATTTAGCAATGAAGTCTTTCGATTTGCTTCAGCCTGCATGAATTGTCGCACCAATGGCACTATTCATTTTGGAGTAAAGGACAAACCCCATGGAGAAATTGTTGGGGTGAAACTGACTGAGGAAGATAAAAGTGCATTTATTGACCACTTCTATAAGAAGATAGAGGACTATTTCGGTAAGGAGGGTGTTGGGGAAGCAAAGCATTGCATTAGACCACCAAGGTTTGTGGAAGTCTTACTGAAGAATGGTGTCACATCTGACAGATTTGTCATTGAAGTAGACATCATTCCAAAACACTCCATTTGCGAAAAAAAATATTTCCCAATTAAAATGCAAATTTGTAAAGAGAACAGATGGGAGAAAAATGCTGAATTCTCTCTGTTTGTGAGGGATGGCACTAGTTCTAAAGACATCTATGCTAATCCAAAGCAAAAAGATGCAGAACTCAAAGCATTTTTATCACTTTTAGACTCACAGGATAAGTCCAGAAAAGCAGCAGAAGACTATCAATCAAATGAAAGAAAAACAGAAAGTGAAGGAAGAAAGCTGGTTCATCTTCTCACAGGAGACCAAGACTTAGATAATTCTTACTATCATTGGTACATTCTAGTAGTAAATAAGTGTCATCCAAATCAAATTGAGCACCTGGACTTCCTAAAGGAAATTAGATGGTTTGCCGTGTTAGACTTTGACCCTGAATCTGTGAGCAATGGGGTTGCCAAAGCTTTCAGAAAGACCCGAGCAGCTAATCTTCACTTTCCAAATCAATACCAAGACAATACAACCTCAATTACTGAGAAAATTGAAAATCTGAATCTTTTTAATCAACCCAGCTGGATCTTCTGCAATGGCAGGTCAGACATTAACGGTGAAGAATATCAACCTTTAGAACCTAGTTTATGGTTTAAAAAGAGAGCCACTAAAGTCCGGAAATTAATTTCATTTCTTACATGTGAAGATATAATGCAACCTGAAAAGTTTTTAGTAGTGTTTCTATTGCTGTCTCCAGTAGAGGATCCTAAAGATCCTTTTATTGAGACATTTTCTACTTTCTACCAAGAATTGGGAGGAATGGATGACATACTGTCCATCTCAGTAGATCCACAAACAGGTTCACGATGGAAAGATCTTTTGCAAGTCAGATTTTCAGCTACCGACCTCAGAAACAGATGTATTACTACTTTAAGTCTTGAACAGTTGAATGGCACTGTTCTTACACTAAAACCTCAGACTGAATCTCCTTCGAGATTTTTGCCATCAAATGGCTCTTCTATTGTCCTTCAGAAGAAAGATGAAGATTCTATGACAGCATTGGAAATCCTCTGTGAAAATGAATGCAAAGGTACAGACATAGAGAAAGATAAAACCAAATTCACTGAATTCCAGAAATCCAAAGAGGAACATTTTTATCTGGGAGGAAAAGTTTCATGGTGGAACTTCTATTTTTCCTCTGAAAACTATTCTTCACCTTTTATCAAAAGGGATAGTTATCAAAAACTTGAAGAGATGATACAATCTTTAGCAAATTCCCCTAGGGAAACCTGTGCAGAAGTGATCAATTTATATCATCATCCAGGCTGTGGAGGGACCACATTAGCAATGCATGTTCTCTGGGAACTGAAGAGTAAATTCCGATGTGCAGTATTGAAAAACAAAACATTGGACTTTGGAGACATCGGAACACAGGTGATGACTTTACTTACTTACTGTTCAGAGAACCAACAACACCACTTGCCTGTGCTCCTGATGGTAGATGATTTTGAAGAACTAGAAATTGTATCTGATTTGTGCAATCACATTAACTCAGCCATTGAAGAAGCTTATATTCGATATGAGACACCTTTAGTTATTATTCTAAATTGCATGAGATCCCAGAGGCCACAAAAAGATGCTAAAAACCCTGACAGTGTTGCAGTGATAAACAAACTCTCTAGCAGAGAGCAAAGAGCATTTGATTCCAAATTTGAGGAAATTGAAAAGAAGCATCAAAACTGTAGAGACTTTTATTCCTTTATGATCATGAAGGAAAATTTTGATAGAAAATACATTAAAAATATTGTGAAACACAACCTGAAAGGGTTGAGTGTTGACAGCAAAGAAGGGCAATTAATTTCTTTCCTGTCTCTGCTTAATTCTTACATTTCTGATTCTGACATCTCTGTGGTACAGTGTGAGAACTTCTTAGGACTAACCAAGCAAAGGGAATATTGGAGCAGAAGGTGCTTAGAAGACAAAATGGGGAATTACTCTACAATTCTTATCCGTACCAAAGGGGTGGATTGTGGGAGGTATGAAGGAGTCCGTATCATTCACCCCTTGATTGCTAGTCGCTGTTTAGAAGAATTGAAACTCACCTCTGAAATGACAAAGAGTGATATTGCACTGAAGCTATTGAAGGAAAATGAATTTTATCAACCTGGAATAAGAAGAGACAAATTTGTACGGACTGTGCAGATGCTGCTGCTGAAAAGACAGAAGGAATACAGTAAAGAAACATCAAATCCAAGGAAGGATATAAATACTTTATTTTCTCCTTTCATTGTGGACATCCAGAAAGAGGAAGGGAATGATCAGGTTCAGAAAGTCTTAAGTGAAGGAACTATCAGATTCGAGCATTATGCCTTCATCTACCAAGCCTTAGCAAGACATTTTTACATTAATGAAAATAAATTTGAAGATGCTATTAATTGGGCAGAGAAAGCAAAGAAGAGAAGTCCAGGGAACTCCTTTGTCTCCGATACACTTGGTCAAGTCTACAAAAGTCAGCTTATCTTCTACAAGGATAAAATTTATCAAGGGAGAATTGTATCTCCCCAGGAACTAGAAGACCTCCTAAGGATAGCTGTGAAAGCTTCAGATGCCTTCAGAGAATCTCAGCAACACAATGAATACAGAGACCACGAAAATGGGCCATATCTTAGATCTAAAAAGAGAAGTGGAATGTATAATACGTCATGTTACTTGGGAGAAATAGAAGTTTCTATGCAGATAATTCAACTTCTAGAGAAAGTTCCCATTTTTGATGAAAGAAATAGAGGGCTCATCATCCAATTCTTGTGTGGAAAGAATGATTTTCTATTAGATCCTTTAATTCAGCAGAATGAATATTACCCAGTAATCAAAAAGCATATACTTTATTTAAATGCTCTCCAATGCCGTTTGCAAATGACCTTTGATACTCTTCAAGACTATTTTTCTCTTCTGAAGGTAAGAGACAATGAAAGGGAAATTTTGGAAGAAAAAAATCAGTCTAAAATGAAAGGATTACTCAAACAGTATATAAGTATATTCTTCAACTCAGAGACTATGCAATCAAGGGTGACATCTTTTGGCAAATCACTGCCAGAAGTGATATGCTGGAGAGAGTTGGAGGCTTCTAATGCAGCTAGGTTCTCTGGACTGCTGAAGTATCTCACTGAAAATCAGAAAAATGCAATCAAAATGGAAAACATAGTAAATAAGTACAAATTACTAGTAGGAAATGCAAATTCATCACAGACAAGGGAAAAACAGAATTTTATCTTGAGCAATATAATTCTTAATTGTTTGAAACCTAGTTCAAAATTCATACAGCCTCTGGATAAACTGAAAGAAATGCTTCAAGGAGTCTTGCAACAAGTGGGGCTAAATTATTCCTATCCAGATCCTTACTTCTTGGCTACTCTCCTGTTCTGGCCAGAAAACCAGCAACTGGATGAGAATGCCAGACAGCTAGTAAAGTACATCACATCCCTAAAAAGGTCCTTCAGGGAGAAGTATGGTCAGATGTGTCGGGTCAAGCAGCCATTTACACATTTCTACCTTGGGAAGGGCAGAGGCCTCAATCAATTCATTCACAGAGAAAGAATTGAGCAGTGCTTCCAGAATGAGTTGGACTTAAAGACCCTTTGGCAACGTGGAGATGTGTGGAGAGAAGAGAAAGTCAAAGACCTCTTGCTTCGTCTCAGTGGCAGAGTTGAAAATGATTTTGTCTATGTAGACCATGGAACTAAAGAAAACTTGGAAATTCCAGTGCAGCCTGCTTTCTTGGGTCAGCTAAGATGTGGCCAAAGCATGGAAAGAGTTTCTTTCTACCTGGGATTTTCCACTGGAGGCCCAATAGCTTATGATATAAAAATTATTTAAACTGAGCCTCTGAAAACTCTTACTTGTTGTAACCAGGTAGATGGTCCATTCAGCTAAGACAGATTGCACCGTGGATCCACTGCTTTGAAGTTTCCTTGAGCTGCTTCTTCTGTATATTTTCATTGGATTTTTAGAGCTGAAGGGAACCACAGAAACTCTAGACCATCCCTTTCACTTTATAGATGAGGCAAATAAAGGTCACTGAGTGGGACTGATTTGTCTAAGATTCCATAGGCCAAGCCCATCTTAACGTATGCCATATTGCCTCCCCTAGCTTGCTCTCTATCCTGCAGATGCCTCCAGTACAACTACCATGTCTTCAGTTTGTCGCCCAATTTCTCTATAACTCAGAACTTCATGTAATATTTACTCTATACGTAATTGGTCTGTTCTGTTCCTTTTTAGGATTCCCCATGTGGGAGTTTATGGTCTACTCACAATACCAAGGCAAAAAATGAGGGGGTGGAATTGGTGAAAAATATTGGCAAGAGATGAGATACATAATAACATGAAGGATGGCAACTACTCCAGATCATCCATAGCAATCGATCTCTTTAATACTTTTGTAAGACTTTTCTATTAAATAAATTTGTAACTAGAAAAGAAACATTTGGTTTGCGTCTCTTTTTTTTTTTTTTTGGCTCAGAAGAGATGGTCTCTGAAGTAACAGGAGAAGTCTCAACTAACCAGATAGTCATGTTTCCCTAATGGGCAAGGGAAGTGTGGGACTTGGGGCTTGGAATTCTGGAAATTGTCCTACCAACATTATGAGTCCTTCCAGCTCTCCTGGGAAGGATCTTAAGCCTAAGGGAGGAGGAGGCTGAACCAAAGCGGTTGAGTATGAAGTTTAATCCAGGTTTAGAGAGGAATAAGAGGGTGACCACAGTATGACAGTGGGTGGTGGTGATGGTCAAGGAGACAGAAATTGTCCAAGGTGCACTTTTCTCAACCTTCATCCTTCTTGACTTCTCTGACACCGTTGATCACTGGGTTACCTCTTCCCCTTGATACTCTCATCTCTCTAGGATTTTTTGTGGCACTGCTCTCTCCTAGTATACCTCCTATCTGTCTGACTGTTCCTTCTCAGTTCTGTTTGCTGAATCTTCATTCAGGTCATACCCATTCACCATGGTTGTCCCCTCAAGGCTCTGTCCTGGGCTATCTTCTCTTTTCCCTCTCTATTATTTCACTTGGTGATGTCATCACTTCCCATGGATTCGACTACCATCTCTGTTCAGAGGACTCTCCTGACAGCTAGTCTTGCAGCAATAGCCGTGTCTTAGACCTTTCAAAATGGATGTCTTGTAGACATCTTGAACTGTAGATGCCCACCATTGAACTCCTTATCTTTTCCCCATGTCTTCTTTTCTTCCTGACTTCCCTATTGTTATCAAGGGTATGACCACCCTCCTAGTCATTTTTCTCGTCAGCTAGGCTCCAAAGCTAGTTGCTACAGTCATCTCTTCTCCCTTGCATCCTATATCCAATGAGTTGCTGAGTCCTAACACTTACTATCTCTCCTACATGGCCCTCTTTCTTCTGGTAACACCACCCTCCTGATCCAGGTCCTCATTATGACATATATGCTGGTGGGTCCCCCTACCTCAAGTCTTTCCCCATTGTAATCCATCCTTCATTCAGCTGTCAGACTGATCTTTTTAAAAAGCATGTCTCACTCTATCACACATGACTCACCTGCCTTCAACCCTTCGATAAGCTCCAGTGGCTCCCTATTGTCTGCAGGATTAAATCTACAACCTTCTATGTGGCTTGTAAAGTCCTCCATAACATGACTCCCTCCTAAACTACTTTTTTTCATCTTACACACGTCCCACCCCACTCTCATGCTTCAGTCTAGTGACACTAGTTTCCATGCTCTTTCTCACAAGAGACACTCTATCTCCTGACTCTGGGCATTCTCACTTGCTGTCCCTCATACCTGGAACCCTCTCCACTCATCTGTTTCCTGGCTTCCCCGACTTTCTTCCAGTCTTAAATTCTCACCTTCTGCAGGAAGTTTCCTCTATTTTCCCAATGCTAATGCCTTTCCTCTATTAATCATCTCCAGTTTATCTTGTAGATAGCTTGTTTGTACAGAATTGTGTGCATTTTTTCTCTTCTATTAGATTCTGAGCTCTTTGACAGTAGAGACTGTCTTTTTCCTTTCTTTGTATTACCAGCACTTAGCACAATGGCCGGCACACAGTAGGTGCTTAAAAAATTTTTGCTGACTAAGATGGAAACTGTAGGAGTTGACATAAGGAAAGTTTAAAACTCCCGAGAAGGGATGTGTAAATGGATTGAAGATACTGGCTGTGGTCACTCCTTGAGGTATGCAAAAGGTCAGTGAAGATCTTCCCATATGTCTGTAATCAACAAACATTTCCTATATGATTTCTCTATTTGTTTAGGTTATTTAGAATGTGGGAAGCTACAGTAAATCTTACCAACCACCTCCTGGTTACACATATATTGGCTTTTTAAAAATTTTTATTTTATTTTATTTTCAATTTATGAAATAAAATAAGCATTACCGTAATATAGTACATTTAAAAAAAGATTGCACATGAAACTACAAATTTACTATGTACAACTTCCTACCTTACAAATAGGCAAACTCCTTTGATTTTTTTCCCCCAAGTGTTAAGATGTTCTTTGGTTTGGTTCCACCTCTCCCAAGTCTTCCCTCATTTCTGCAGATTAGAGACCAAAAGAAAAGTACCTTTTGTTGTATACAAAGAATATGAGCAGTTATGTACCAAACATGTCAGTATTCTTCCTGCAGAAGTTTCACCTGCCCACTTCTTGAATGTTTAAGAATTTAAGAATAAAACAAAGTAGGGATGGGAAGATTGAGGGACTTTAACCAAAACACCAAAGTGGAAAGAATAAGATGTAGCTGTTGCATCATTTCAGATGTTCCATGACCTCATTTGGGGTTTTCTTGACAAAGATACTGGAATGGTTTGCCATTTCCTTCTCCAGCTCATTGGACAGATGTGGAAACTGAGGTAAACAAGGTTGAGTAATTTGCCCATGGTACAGAGCTAGTAAATGTCTGAGGTCAGATTTGAACTCATGAAGATGAATCTTCCTGATTCCAAGCCCAGTGCTCTATCCACTGTGCCAACTAGCTGCCCCAAGAATAAGACATGAGTGCCTGCAATAAGACATAGCCAAGCAGACAATACTAGTCAAATAAGGGGTTGCCTTGACACTCAAAGATCACTCTTATTTTAGGAACAGAAAAAGAACAAAGTGAAAGGAAAATAGCAAGAGTGGTGTCACAGAGAACAATCAGTCCACATCCTGTTGCCACTTATTGACCCCTGAGCAGCAGAGCTATTTTCTTGCTTCCTAAATTGAGATGACACTTAGCCTTGCCCATCTGTTAACTTCCACCAGTAGTTTATACAGTACAGTAGGCAGACAGAACAATCATACAAAGACCTAGTTAAGGGAGGATTCCCAGTCCTAATCCAAAAGGCATTTTGAGAACTCATAAGTAAAACAATGGCCATGTTACTTCTTCAATGTAATTGCTGGACTGGGGGCTATTAATTACCAGGATGTTAAGTGTCCTGCTATTTGGGTTTCTTTGAGATAAAGGGTTTCTGAGAATTTCCTCATCCCCCATACAGTGTATGATGAATTCTGGGACAGCCAGTGAGTGATCTCTAGGTCAAAATCCCTTCCCCACTTTTAAGTCCTTTTCCACCTAACCGAGAACTATTTCCAGGCTATGGAAATGTAGGATTACATTTAGATGTTTGACAAGGGCACCTAGTGACATCCAAATTACAGAAGGAGCTGAACTGCTTCAAGGTCTCCAGTGGTCTTGTCATGTCTGAGTTTGTCCTGGGAAATTGTGAGGAAGGTTAAGTGACTGGTCACCAAGCATTAAGGGGCAGGATTCGATCCTAGCTCCTCCCACTCCAGAGTCAGTCCTCTTTCCATTACACTGCAGGTGATATATAAATGCTTTTTCTTTCCCTCCCCCTCCCCTGCCTCTGAACACTGGATTTGGAGCCAAAGGACCTAATGATTTTTTTCTTTATTTTTTAAAAAAAAAAATGTTTTATTATTGGTGTTTGTTTTTATATTATACACACTTACAGATCACTCCCACTTTGGGGGAGGCCTCTTATAATGAGACGAAACACTTAAGTAAACCTAATAATCCAATGCTTTCATGTGAAAGTGTTGGTGATATTTTACATGTATAGCACCCTCCCCCACATCTCTATTTTTTAAAAAATGATCAGTAATCTATTTTCTCTCCATCCTACCTTCCCTACTCCATTAGGGGTAGGGGGTGCTGAAGAAAAGTAGAAAAAGCAAATGCCTTATAGCAACTCTGCAGAGTCAAGCAAAGAGATTCCATCACTGACTGCACACTGAAGTATATATGTCTCTGCCCAAACCTTAAACCTATTACCTCTGGGTCATGGATAGAAGGTTTCATCATCTATCCTCAGGAATTATGAATGGTCATTGGATTGATAATAGTTCTTAACTGTTTTCAAAGTTGCTGTAATGGTGTTGTCACTGTATCATTGTCTCTTCTGGTTCTTCATTAGTTTATAAAAGTGCTTAAAATTACTCGTTTTTTATAATATGGATGTTATAGTATAAATTATTCTGGTTCTGCTCACTTCATCCTGTGTCAATTCACATGTCTTTCCATATCTTTTGGAAATCATCTGTTTCCTCATTTCCTATATCACAATAGCATTTATCACATTAATATACCTTGATTTCTTTAGCCATTCCTGAACTGATGAGTACTGTTATACATAACCTTATGGAAAGCTATGTTACCTAAAGTAAACTATTTCTGGTCTATCTATTCAATCATTCACAGGGCAGGCAAGCCAGCCTAGCTGTAGCAATAGAGCAGACTCCCTGAGGGGGAAGAAGGGAGGAGTCACGTGCTGGGCAAGTCGAATCACTACCACCTGGAGCACTATTTTCTCTCCAAGCCTGATGGCAATAGTCCGGTAATCTGAATCCAAGAACCTTGAGAAGAACAGATCTGTTTCCTGCTTAGCAGCCATGTGAGAAAAGAAACAATTGCACAGAATAGGCTCAGCTTCCTCATTACCACCACCACCAAATGCTGACCGACTGTCACCAACAGTCAGATGGACCTAAGAGCCCTGGGCATAGTGGGTGCCCTCCTGAGATAACTGGTTCTGGCTCCAGACCAACTCTTATATCTCATCATTCAGGGAACCAACTTTTATAGAGAAGGGGCCTGCCATCCCCACCAACTGCCAACTAACCACCTCACACAGGGCAGGAAAATCAGTCAAGCAGAAGCAGCAAGACTCCCCGAGAGAGAGGCATGTGCCAGGCAACAGCAACCACAATAATAGCTAATATTTATTTACCATTTAGAAATGCCAAGCACTGTGCTAAGTACTTTAGAATTATTATTTCACTTGAACCTCACAACAATCCCACATGGTAGGACCTATTATATCCCCATTTGTCCAACAAGAAAACTGAGGCAAACAGGTTGAGAGGTTAAGAGCTCAAGGTCACATGGCTAGTAAGTGCCTGATGTCAGATAGGAACTCAGGTCTTTCTGACTCCAGACACAGTGCTCTATCTACTGTGTAACCTAGGTGCTCTAAGTCAAGTTTGACCATCTCCTTTCAGACTTTGATGGAGACAGCCCAGAACCTTGAATCCATGGGTTTTGGGAATAGCAGAGTTTTCACTCCACTGCCCCCTGTGGAGACACAGCCTGGTCACTGCTCTTGTAGGTGCTGCAGTTTTCGTCCTTCATTCTCTAAGAGGATCAAAATGACATCACCATGATAAAGTGAAGTTTCAGTGTGTCCGACTGGGGCTGATCAGACCAATACAAGTTTGGCATGTTCTACCACAGACTGGGCACAGATAGTCTGCATGAACATTTGGGGTGGTTACTCCAAATATGTGCATCCTATGTTTCCTTTATGCTGTTTTACTTCTGTTTTGCTCATACAGCATAGCACCTTTTCTGATGTGGGCACGCCATACTGAGCAAGTCCTGTGCCAGTGTCTCCCATGTCGCACAATCAAATCCAAAGTTCTTAGAGATCTTGAGAGTGTCCTTGGATCGCTTTTTCTGACCACCATGTAATCATTTGCCCCATGTGAGTTCTCTATAAAATAGTCCTTTTGGCAAGTGTACATTTTGCATTCAGTAACATTTATTAAAGACCCAGAAGGGAAACTTCCTGTCATTGGTGACACTGGCACTGCCAAATGGCTCAACATCAGAAATGGATATGCTTTCATCAAGGGAAATGACACTGAAGAAGAGAGATCACCAGCTGCTTTGCTGCTACACCCTAAGGACCATGGACCATGCATGGTTCATACATGTTGTCTCTCCTGAAAGAAAGAACTCTTACTTTTCTATTTGATTCTCCAAGACTTTAGCTCTTAGCACAATGCTTTATACATTTCCAGTGCTTGGTAAAGGCTTGGTTTATTCAATCCATTCAAATTTAGAAAGCAATCTCTCTATATTAGATCAAATCTGAAAGGTTTTTGTTAAGATAAATGCTCAAGAATACATATACATACATAAGTGCATGTGTATATATGCGTGTGTGTATGTGTATATACACATACACATAAACACACATACACACATGTATTTTTAATATCAAGTATATAGATCGGAACTATTGCTCATTTCAGGGCAAACTGTCACTCCAAGGAGGACTTTGGGGGCGTATATGTATCCTAGGTAATCTCTCATTTCCAGTCTTCCAAATATCACCAATCTTTCAGTAGTAACATGATCTAAATACACAGTTTTTCTAGTCTGGTGATTTGAGCTCATTTCGGGCATGCTTTCTACTCTCTCCCTTATCCTGGATTCCAGTTCCCTGTTTACTATTTTTGTTGGGTTGTTTCCAGATTGAAGATCTGGCATAGAAAATAGGAAAGTCATTTTCCCTTCCTCTTCGTTCACAAGTACAATAGATTAACAGGAAGACAAGAGGAAGTCAACATTTTGACATCTGCTTTTGAAAGGCTACTGTCTCTGGTGCCAAACCAAAAAAGAAAGTCTACTCAGAAATATTAAATCCTAAGTGCAACATCTAATGAATGCTAAATCTTGTTTTAGTATGAACCTTGTTATGAGTCATGCCTTGAATTCACCCTTGACTGAGATAGGAGAAATATCAGTGGGCTCCACTGTATATGATCGCTTATAAACCACGGAACTATTGCAATGCAGGATGTTTCCCCCGGTCTGTTTATTGAGTTACTTTCTATTACACAATTCTAGCAAGCCACTGCTACCATCTTCCTACTGATTTGTGGTCCAAGGATTGCATGTCTTGGCGGGCCCTAAGTCTTGCTCCCTTGGCATATGTAGAACCATTGATTACAGCAAATGGACAAACTTTGAATACTGTGGATAAGTTGATGTTGGCAATATGCTTTCCAGGGATGTACATATTGATAATAAGGTTGACATGTGTATTGCCAGAGCTAGCTCCCTGTTGAATATATTGTATCATGATGTCATTTGACCCTCTTAGTGTATGAAAGATGAATAGCATTCTCTATTGCTATCCCAAAACTTTGAAACCCTAATCCAGGAGTCCCTAATACTGGGTCATTCCATAGAAGACCTCCTTGGGTCTGATTTTACTTGTCAATTTTCCATGGGGATTCTATTCTTACGACTTTCAAGAAGAATCTCCCAGTATTAGATGGGAGTCAAAGGGGTAGAAGGATTTAGGAAATTTACAAGCTGCATTATTACACTGGACCTTTCCCTCCCTTTTTAACTTTAATTTAAATATCTTCAATTAAAGAGCCATTTTTTTTAGTGTTCAGTCCCTTTCTTAAGCCTTCTCCCTCCATTGAGTAAATTAATCCTCTCTGTCGCCCAAATAAAGCCCTCTACAATCTATCTAAATAAATCCCCACATTGTCTATGTCAGAAGATGAGTGACATGTTTCATCTTCCTTCTTCTGTACTCCTGGTTTATTATTATCTTGATCAGTGTTCTAAAGTCTTTCAGGATTGGTTTTCTCTGTAAGATTACGATCATTGTAGAGCTTTTCTCCTAGTTCTCACTTCACTCTGTATCCATATATAGAAGTCTTCCAATTTGCCTTTGAAGTTATCTATTTCATCATTTCTTATGGCACAACAATATTCCATTAAGTTCATATACTAGAATTTATTTAGCCTTTCCCCAACAGGAGGATATCCCATTAGTTTTCAGTTTTTGACTAACACAAAAAGAGCTGCTATAAAGTTTTTCATATAGATAAATCCTTTCCCTTTTTCGTTGATTTCTTTGGGATCTAGAAATAGTAGAGGAATATCTGAGTCAAAGAATACACACAGTTTGACAGCTTTCTAGGCATAGTTCCACAAAATGACAGGACCAGTTCACAGCTCCACTAACAGTGCATGAATGTGCCTGTTTTCCCACAGCCCTTCCAGCATTTGACATTTTCCTTTTTTTTTTTTTTTTGGTTAATCTTCACATCCTTAGAGACATTCCCCTAACTGACTGATGAGTTTGAAGACCGTTGGTTACTCTCAACTTGGTTTAGTTCCTCTGCCAAGACTGCTGAATGGGGTGCAGCTGCTGAACATACTACAGCTTCTTCATGCCACAAGTGACAGTCGGGTGGCAGGTAGGCACCATAGTTGGATAAGCAACCCTGAAAAAGGCTCAGCAAACCTTCACATTGGAGATGCTAGTCTTCTGCACTTTCAGATGACACTACTATATTATTAGTTTTTCTTGTGGCTTACTTTGTTACAAGAAATCCCTCATGGACTAAATGTGATTGTAAATTTTTGTGATGTAAAAAAACACATTAATAAAACTTTAAAAACATGTAGGGAGTATTGTCATTTTTATTGTGTTGGCTTGACCTATTCATAAGCAATTAATGTTTCTCTAATTATTAAGGTCTCTGCCCTTCCCTTCAGATTACATTTTCAGAAATTACGAACTGGAGAGTTTTTTTTTTCTCCAGACCTAATAAACAACTTATGAGGAAATTTGCACACCTCCATCTCATTTATTTAATCAGTGATTTTCAGAAAGATACACCAGTGGCAAGAGCATGCCAAGCTGAAGTTCAATTTTAAAAAAATCATAGCAAAGCCAGAAATAGAGAAAATAAATACTGGCTAGGGTTGCAAATGGGAAAGAATAGCAGTGGTTTCCAGGGGGAATAAGGAAACAAAATTTCATTCCAATTTGCCATTGTACTGAACCTTCTCATTTCTATCCACTGATTCTCAGCTTCCTAAAATAGAAATAATAGAAATAGAGGCTATCCCAAAGTGGAATGAACTACCTTGGAATGTAGTCTTCAAGAAAATATTGGATGACTGTTGAGTATAATTTAGAGCAGGGGCATGTGGCCTTGAGGTCACAAGGTTCCCCACCTCTGGTATAGAGTGAATTTTTTTTTTCAAATATAGTTTGGAATACAAGGCTTCTGAGATATTTTTGGATTTTTTTCCTTTTTTATTTAAAAAATATTTCATTTTTTCTCCAATTACATGTAAAGACAACTTTTAACTCCCCACTCCCTGAGACAGTAAGCAATTAGCATCTTTCTCCATTTTCTATATGAGGCTTCTCCTTATCCCCACTACCACTACCAGGGCTAATGCCTTCCTTCCTTAATAGGCTACCCATTTATTTTGTATAGACTTATATATGTAAATGTGGTCTCTCTCCATAGAAGAGAAGCTTCTAGGACAGAAGGAACTGTTTCATGTTTGTTCTTATATTCCTAGAATCTAGTCCAGCATCCAGCATGTGGCATCATGGAGTATGCCTGTTGGCTGTTGATATCATCTGACCAGAAGGATGAATCAATAGCAACCTGAGAAAGAACTCGAGGTTTGATGTTGAAGGTGATGGGGTCAAATTGTGACTTTTCTACTTCCTACTAATGGGTCTTAGGCAAGTTAATTAAGCTCTCTGGCTTCAGCTACTTCATTTGTCAAATGAGCAGGTTGGTGGAGAATGGTGATGTCAAATTCAGATATATATGGGGATCACTAAATCATGTATGAGGACAGCCAGTTGGAGCCATAGTGCATACAGTACCTAGTCTAGCAGTTAGGAAGACTCACCCTCCTGAGTTTAAATATGCCCTCAGACACTTACTAGCTGTGTGACCCCGGGCAAGTCACTTAACCCTGTTTGCCTCAGTTTCTTCATCTTTAAAATGAGCTGGAAAAGGAGATGCCAAACCACTCCAGTGTCTTTGCTAAGAAGACCCCAAATGAGGCTACGAAGAAGTCAGACACAACTAAAACACAACTGAACAACAAAAACCTGTATATAAGGATGCCTGTATTTGGAAATTAACGTTATCTAGGTTTTATTATATTTTTATGTATTTTTTTAAATATATCTCAGCTACATTTTACACCGGTTTGGCCTGCACTCAGGAGACTGTTGTGGCATATTTGACCCCCCTGTATTAGAAGATCTCTGAGGTCTCTCAGTCCTAAAAACATGAAATGCATTCCATTTTTGGAAATTGTCATGCTCCTCAAGGGGATAGAAGCCATCATGTTCGTTTGAGAAGTGCAGAATGCCTCATTTCACGATTGTGTTTTATTGTGTATGTGTGGGTGGGTTGGGTTTACTTTGATTGTGAAACTGCTATAGGGAAAGAATCTAGAATGACATTCTCACTCAATTACAACCTCAATGCCTTCATGTCTTTAGGGTGATGAATCAACTGGTAAGCAATAATTCTATAAAACCACCTTTTTACACATTCTGTGTTTATGGAAAAAAAAACCCATTTCATTGGCATGTGAAATTGGGAAGTGGTCACTGCCACAAGTCATTAGGAGGAACATTAGGAGGAAGGTCCTTTGGGACTTTGGGTTGTTATTTACTATCTTATAGCAGTTACTCTGTTGCTGTTTCCACCCAGCCGGATATCTTTGTTTTTCTTGATCTCATTAAAGGGGCCCTGGCTACTTCTTAAGCAGGCCTATACAATGAATGGGTGTTGTCTCACCCTAAGTGACTGCCTGCAAAGACCTTGACCTAAAAGGCCCAAGGTCTCCAGTGCATCCTGGGTCATCCCCAGTCATCCTGAGGAATATCTGGTCACTGGATTCAGATGGCTCTGGAGGAGAAGTGAGGCTGGTGACCTGTACAGTCCTCCTTCACTCAAAACAAAGTGTAAGTCATGTCATCATTTCTCTGATGGTGTGGTCTTCTTTGGCAACCAAGGATGAACACGATATAGCATTTACTATAGGTACACAGGAATAACCCAAGATAAGATCTCTTCTAGCTACACCAGTGCCACCTGGAGGTGAAATGTGGATTGGGGTCCAAGGGTTATTTGCCTGCTCTCACTAGAGTGAAGTCTTTTCAGGCAGCAGATACATAGTACAATATAATCAGTTAAAATGACTGTGGAACCCACCTCTGAGTATATATGGCATCCTTGAGAGCAGGGACTTTCTTTTTGGTTTTTTCTGTATCCCCAGTGCTTAGCACATAGTATATCTTAATCAGTACTAGTTGACTGACAGTTTAGATTTAGCTCAAATCCCATCTTCTACAGGAGGTCTTTCCTGGTCAGCCACACTACTAACTTTCTTCTTTCTGGGATTACCTTCCATTAACACTGTACAAGCCTGGCACATTTGTTCTTCATTGTGTCTGACTCTGTGACCCCATGTGGAGTTCTCTCGTCAAAGATGCTGGAGTGGTTTGCCATTTCCTTCACCAGTAGATTAGACAAACAGTGGTTAAGTGACTCAGCCAAGGTTACACAGCTACTGAGTATGTGAAGATGGATTTGAACTTAGGTCTTCTTAACTCCAGGCCCCATGCTCTATCCATTGAGCCTTCTAGTTGTCTTTTACTAGGCACACAGTAAGCACTTAATTAATGTTCATTGATTGCAGTAGAGAATGTGGATCTTCTATAACATATACTAAACAATTGCAGGTATATTTACAAATCAATCGACCAACCAATAAGCAGTTATCAAGTGCCAGGCACTGTAGTGGGCATGAGAACACAATGAATGAGCAACACTTTACTGAGAGCCTGTTGGAGTCAGACTATGCGCTAGGAACTGGGGGTATGAAGGCAATAACTAAATAGTCCTGCTCCCAATGGAGGCAGTTGGGTGGCTTAGTAGATAGAGTACTGAGCCTGGAATCAGGAAGACTTCTCTTCCTGAGTTCAAATCAGGTCTCAGACACTTACTAGCTGTGTGCTCCTGGGCATGTCACTGTTTGCCTCAGTTTCCTCCTCTGTAAAAAGAACTGGACAAGAAAATGGCAAACCACTCCAGTCTTTGCCAAGAAAACCCCAAATGGGGTCACAAAAGAGTTGGACATGACTAAAATGACTGATTAACGACTTTCATTCTATCAGAGGAAATTGCATGTAAATATATAAAGGAGACCTTTTTTTGCCATCCAATTTACATGTCCCATAAGCATTATTTTGCAAAGTATTCATTAAGGATCTGAGATAACTGACAAGACATTCTAACCAAATAATATCTTAATGCTCAGTTACTTTAAGCAAGCAGAAGGAGAGATGGTGAAAGAATACACTAGAAAATATAGTTCAGTATTAAAAAATGAAAGAGGTAAAATGCTAGCAGTTGACTTAGAAGTCAGACGTCTGTACCCCATTAATGCTTTCTTCAAGCAAAGAGTCAGAGGGAATGAGATATTGTTAAATAACATCACAAAAATGAAATTTACGGTGAGGAGAGGATAAATGAACTGAGTTAAGATCATAATTATAAATTATAAATTCAAAATTATAAATTATAAAAACAGATAAATATGAGAAAATGACAATATATGCCTTTCTTACAACTCTGGAATGGGCTATGCAAATAAACCATTGGCACTAAAAAAAAATAGAAAAGGGATAGAAGGTAAAAGCGTTAATTTTGATTATCACGATTTCTTCCCTTCCCTCTCTTCTGCTGTCCTTTCCTCTCTTCCCCTTCTCTTCCCTTTTTGATACTGGGTCTTAGGAGACCACACAAGAAGGGCAGCGCTCACTTATGAGCCCCCATCATGACACTGATTGGACCTGCTCTGTTTCCAACTTGGGCCAGTTTGCCCTTAGGCAGCCTGATGGTCTCCCTACTCCAGATGAATCGCCATCCTGGTGTGGGGTTTAGTGCTTTAGCCCCACGTCAGTGCAGTAATCCTGGGCTCAAGTAATCCATCTCCCTCAGAGTGCTCCAGTAGCGGGGATTATAGTCATTTGCCAACATTTCTTATTCAAGTTTAACGGATGTAAGTCATTAGGACAACAAAGAGAAACAGAGAGAATCAAAAAGCCCAGAAACAACCTCAACCAATAAACACTGGACCTCCTTGCTAAGGGCAAGGAGCCACAAACAATACTTCAGAACAGGGGCTCTTAACCACTTCTTGTCAGACATGGCTTCCTCTGGTGAAGCCTATGGATCCCTTCGGAGAATAACACTGTGAAATGCATATAATAAAATACATCAAATTACAACAGAAACCAGTTATGTTGAAATATAGCTATTAAGACACTTTTGAAAAACAAGTTCATCTGGTTGTTGTCCATCATGCCCAAAGGGGAATAAAATGACATCACTATGTCAGGATCAAGGTACAGTGTATCCAACTGCAGCTGATCAGACCAATAAGAGCTTGGAAGATTCTGTCACAGGTTGGACACAAACAATCCACATGAACATTTGAAATGGAGATGTTTCTAAATGTGTACATCTCATGCTTCTTTTGAGCTACTGCAATTTTGCTTTGCTCACGGAGCATAGAACCTTCTTTAATGCAGGCACACCATGATGAGTGGTCCTGTGCCAATATCTCTCAGGTCTCACAATTAATGTTAAAGTTCTTAAGAGAGACCTTGATAGTATCCTTGTATTACCTCTTCTGACCTCCATGTGACTGTTTACCTTGTGTGAATTCTCTGTAAAATAGTATTTTAGGCAAACATACATTTGGTATTTGAACAATGTGGCCAGTCCATCAGAGAGAGAGATATGCTTTCTACAGTAGAGTTTGGGTACTTGGTAGTTCAGCTTGAGAAAGGATCTCAGTATTTTGCACCTTATCATGCCAGGTGATCTTCAGAATCTTCCCAAGATAATTCATATGGAAGAAATTCAATTTCCTGGCATGGCACTGGTTTATTGTCCCAGGTTTACAACAATGAGGTTAGTATGATGGCTCTGTAGAATTTTGGTTTGTAGACAACATTATCTCTTTCATACTTTCATTCAGAACCTTCCAAATACTGAGATATCTCTGGCAATGAGTGCATCAACCTCATCATTTATGTGGACATCCCTAGAAAGAACATTATCTACCTATAGCAGGATGGTGCAGTGCTGGATGCTGGAGAACCTGTTTTCTTAGTGTTGCCAGGCCAAAATTAGCATGGGTAGTAGGGAACTGATCCATACTCTACCGCATCTCAGCCTCAGAGGCTTCACTGAGTGCACAATAATCTGAGAACAAAAAGTCTTACACCAATTCTCCCTCCACTTTAGTCTTGGCTTGTCACCTTTTCAAGTTAACTAATTTGCCATCACTGTATAGCTGACCTTGATACCATTTTCCGTCTCACTGAAGGCATCTGACAACATTGCTGAAAATATATACTAAAAAGCATGGGGGGAAGCACACAGCCCTGCTTCTCTCCACTGGTGACTAGGAAAGCTTGAGAACATCATCCATTATCCAGAATCTGTGCAACCATACCATCATGGAACTGGCATGCAATTCTGATGAACTTCTCCAAGCAACCACATTTTGCCATGATCTTCCACAGGGATGATGCCTTTGGAAGTGAGGAGAACTTGAATTTAAGTGAGGCAGAGTTGGTCGAAGTCATTGACCTTACCTTTTCTTCCAGAGTCATCTGGAATAGCAAGACAAATGCCAAGAGGACTAGTGGTTGCCTGGGATGCGGTGGATCACCTTGGGGTCTTCCATGTCTGACCAAGCTCTAAGGGCTCTTAACTCCTGTTTCAACTGCTTTCATGACTGTTAGAACAAATTGTTCTCATCTATCCATTTCATCAGGTAAATCTTACTATGCTTGGGGTAGATATACCCCCTAATTCACCAATGGTTTTGAGACCCCTCAACCTGGTTTAGCTCATCTGCCAAAATGGTTTACCAGGGTCTAGTTGCTATGTATGTTATGACTGGATGAATCAAGTAGACACAAAAGATGGAAAGCAACCCTGAAAAGGGCTCAGCATCTCTCATGCCAGATGTATTAGTCTTCCTTGAATACCTCTATGCTCCCCCTCCAAAAGAAACCAAGTTCATGAACCCTAGGTAAAGAACTATTAGGAGGAGCCAAGATGGCGGAGTAGAAAGACTCATGTATGCTAGCTCCGAATCCACAGCCTATAAATTTCCTGTAAAAAGAACTCCCCACAAATTCTGGAGCACTACAAGCTGCGCAGAAACACAGTGGAAGATATTTCTGTTCCAGAGAGCCCTGGAAAGCCGTCCCCAGGGGTCTGTCGCGCTCCAGACGCGGAGCCCAGCCCTGCCCAGCCCTGGCTGCGCGGCCCCAGAGGAGTAGATCCAAGCAGGCTTCATGGACAGACTCTCCAGTGGCTGCGAAGGTCCCTCCACCCATAGGTGCTCCAGGTCAGTGAGAGAGACTTCTGGGCTGGCCGAGAGGGGAGCGGGGTGTCTCCATAACTCAGGCCCCCTCGGGAGGCAGAGGCAGAGGCAGAGGCAGCAGCAGAGGCTGCAGTCCGGGATTCCTGGAGCAGGCAGGAGCTCAGGGCCATTACCGAAGGTCTCTGCATAAACCCCCTGAGGGAACTGAGCCTGGGAGGTGGCTCCCCCACCCAAGCACCAGAACTTAAGCTCACATTGAATAGCAGCCACTCCCACCATGGAAAGCCCTGAGGCTGGGAAGTAGCATTTGCATCTCAGACCCCAAGCACTAGCTGGGCAGATCTAGGCGGGGGTGGAGAGGAATCTCACAAGCCAAGTAACTGGCTAGGAAAATGTCCAGAAAAAGGAAGCAAAATAAGACCATAGAGAGTTACTTTCTTGGGGAAGAGATGTTCCTTCCGCCTTTCATTTCTGATGAGGAAGCACAATGCTTACCATCAGGGAAACACAAAGAAGCCAAGGCCTCTGTACCCCAAACATACGAAATAGATATCCAGTGGGCTCAGGCCATGGAAGAGCTCAAAAAGGATTTTGAAAATCAAGTTAGACAGGTGGAATAAAAACTGGGAAGAGAAATGAGAGAGATGCAAGAAAAGCATGAAAAACGGGTCAATACCTTGGTAAAAATAGGCTTGAAAAATAGGCTAACTCAATTGGCAAAAGAGGTTCAAAAAGCCAATGAGGAGAAGAATGCTTTCAAAAGCAAAATTAGCCAAATGGAAAAAGAGATTCAAAGGCTCACTGAAGAAAATAGTTCTCTCAAGATTAGAATGGAACAGATGGAGTCTAATGACTTTCTGAGGTAAAGAACTATTGCTTTAGAATACAGACCATATGTAAAACAGTATAGATGTGAATAGTAGAAATCTATAAGCCACACCACCTTACAAAATAACAAAGAGAAGCAAATAAAAATGAGAGTTTGCAGGAAGCCAGATGAGACTGATCATTCCCAGGGCACCTATAAAAGAAACCAGAAGGACAATGACAAATAGGCAAATGTAACACATTTGTACATATTTCTATAGTGATCTATTCAAATCATAACTTTTGGACTCTAATACTTTACTGTCCAATTTACTAGTTTTGTCATTCCCTGATTTTCAGTTGGAGGCTTTTAGGTTGCAAGATATCAATGCTAATTTTCTTATGTCTACAGAAAGACAATATATATTACTGTACTCATTATCCAGGGAGGAGTGAAATACCTAAATTGTCTACCAGATGACTCTATTACTGATTCACCAATCTAGTGGCCTTGTCACTATCTCTTTAATTCTGTGTAGGATAACTTTCCCATGTGGCTGCTCCTACCTACCATATATGGCATTTAGCCTGCCAACATCTATAAGCTTCCACCACCACAAACCAGATCTAAAGTCAGCCTAAGTGATGAGATAGAATATTACTTAATATATTAAAAATATCTACTGTCTATATTTAGCTCAGGAGACCCAAGTCCAGACAGGGCTCTATATTCTAAACTTCCTGAATTCACAGAACTGATCTACTTAACATACTGTGATCAAGTCTACTTAACATGCTACCTAAAATCTTTCCCATTCCAAACCATCCTCCAGTTACCTGTCAAGTTTATTTTCCTAAAACTCAGCACTCCAGTAGTCAGTCAATAAGCATTTATTAAGTTCCCACTATATGCCAG
The DNA here is from genome assembly GCA_023548195.1 of Bettongia penicillata ogilbyi. Classification (NCBI taxonomy): domain Eukaryota; kingdom Metazoa; phylum Chordata; class Mammalia; order Diprotodontia; family Potoroidae; genus Bettongia; species Bettongia penicillata. The sequence goes on along the minus strand of JAJHZJ010000166.1, from coordinate 4,159,619 downwards.
ACACTATGCTAAGTGCTAACTAGTACAGTGACTCCCCATCACTTTTCAAATAAAATCCTTTGTTTGACTTTTAATGTCCTTCATAACTGGGACCCTTCCTATATCTTCAGTCTTCTTAAATATTACTCCCTTCTTTATACTCTGTGATCCAGTAACATTGGTCTCCTTGCTGACCCTTACACAAGACACTCCATATCCCTAGTCTGAACATTTTGACTGGTTGTCCTTTATACTTGGAATTCTTTCCCTCCTCATCACCATGTCCTGACTTCTTTAAAGTCTCAGTTAAAATTCCACCTTTTGTGAGAGTCCCTTCACAGTCCTCCTTAATCTTAATTCTTTTGTCGGAGATTACCAAAAATTTGTCCTGTCTATATCTTGCTTATACATAGTTGTTTGCATGCTCTCTTCCCCATTCGATTGTGAGCTCCTTGAGAGCAGGAGTTATCTTTTGCTTTTCTTTGTAGCCCTAGCATTTTGCACAGTGCCTGGCAAATAGTAGATATTTAATAGATGTTAGTTGACTCACAGACTGTAATTACATAGTTTATTATATAGACAATAAAATAAAAAGGCAGTAGATTGGACCAATTTTCTTTCAAATCTTGGGCTACTCTCCCAGATTTTCAAGAGTGTATTGAGATAAGGTCTCCTATTCACATGCTAACATAAGAAAGGCTATTCCCATAAGTTCATGAGAAAATAAAGGAAGGAATTATTTGTGCCTCATCTCAGGATCATAGATTAGAAACAAAGGAAAGGAAGGAAAATAGTGAGGAAAAACCCCCAGCTCACCAATCCAGCACAATTCAAAAATAGATAGTGATTTCTTTTTCTAGGCACCATGGTCTCACAGTAACACTGGTCATGGTCTCAGAGCTTTTCCTATGCAGTCCTGATCACCTGTAGCTTACTCCCATCACTCTTATGATAATCAGGGAGTAAATAAATACAACTCTAAGGGCTGTAACAAAGAGAGGAAGCCAACCCAGGATGGATGATACTGGTTTCAGATTACATCCTTATTTCTCCTATCATGTGTTTTTTTCCCCATTACAAAGTAGATTTATTTCTCTCTATAAGGAGGAGAGGGACAATTATCCTCTCAATTGCCAAGATCATGAGAAATTGCTTCATAAGTCTGTCTCTGTCTCTGTGTCTGTGTCTCTTTCTATGTCTTTGTCTCTATCTGTATCTCTCTATGTGTCTTTCTCTGTCTCTGTCTCTTTCTCATCACTTCATCCCAAGTTCAAAGGTAACAGGGCACATCCCAGATTGCACATGCAAGGAAGTGGAAAAAGAATTTAATAAAACAAAGTCAAGGATAGCTGGAGAAGATTGAGGGCACATGGATGAAATCTGTGCTGAGGGGGATACAATTTTGAAATCACCAAGGGATCAGTTTTCAAGATCTCTCAAAGGGGAGAAGACACAAAATGGCTAAAATCCGAAAAGGGAAATCCATAAGACATAAATAACCACCAACCCATATGCCTATTTAACCATCTCCATAAAATCTTTTGCAGAAGAGAAAATATATTGATGAAAAGGAGAGAAGGGAGAAATACAGGTTTTCAAAATTTTTTAATATAAGAAACAACATATTTATTTGCACAGGTGAGAGAAAGGTATAGGAAAAAATATGAGACCCCACTGCATTTACTCTTTTAAAGAAGGCATTTTATTTGATGGAATAATATATAGACTTACAGGTTTTTCTCTAATATGATGTATCTCATGCATTTGTCAAGATCCTAAAAAATTCTTCAACTGATATAATATCAGAGATAACTTTGTTCAGTGATAATAAGTGGATTATAATTTTCTATCAAGGAAGGTATAAAATGCTTGCACATATACATACACACATATATGCACATACACATGCATACATGTATATGTACATATGCACACAAATATATGTACACACACAATCACCAAAGATGTTCACTGTTGCTGTGGAGTCTAAATGGAAGAGAGTTGCCTGATAGATGATAAGGTCTTCCACATCCTGTCTGGTTTGTGGATGGCAATGTGATGATTGCATGATGTTTCTGGGCATCTTTAATGAGATCCACGAACACTCAATAACGATCTTCTAATAATTTGCATAGGAAACAAAATGAATGAAAAATTCCTATTTTCCACACACTCTTCACTCTGTTCTCTAGAGAGCTATACTGTGATATTCATCCAGATGGGTAGTTCATGGAGTTACACCACCACTGAATGGATATTGAACAGAAATTAAAAAAAAAAACTGATGACAAACGAAAACCAGAACTGAACAAGAGGAAAAAAGGAGGCTGAATTGTACTTGGGAAACCATGTAACACTTTCAATAACCCCAAACTCTTCCTGACACCAAAAACTCATCTTTTCATGACCAAGATCCCTGTTAATACTATATGACACTATATAAATCACAAAACAGAGAATAATTACTAAAGAATCAAAATTGCAGGTGACCCAGAAGGTGATGGGAAGACAAATGGTGATCCTATGTAGGCTCCAACACATCACCCACATTGGCTTGAGAGCTAGAAGTGATGTAAGAGTTCAACATCTCACTGAATCATCAGTCTTATGTTCTGCGTGACCCTTGTCCATGATGGAATGTATCCTCCAAGCACAGCATAGACAGACTGGAGAATCTGCGTCTTTGAAGCCACATGTGGTCCTCTAGGTTCTCAAGTGCAGCTGTTAGACTGAATACACACTTCACAGAAAAAAATCCTCTTAATAAGAGGATTTTTTCCATAAAGCTTGGACTCAGTAATGTGGCTTCAAGGTGGCAGGTGCCCTACCCCCCATATCCTCCAAATGTTAAATGAGATATTTGTAAAGCATCTTGCAAATGTTAACCACCTACATAAATGTTGACTATTACTGTTATTAGTATTTTGATGGGAACCATCCCATATCCCAGTCTCTTACTTTACGTGGGTCTCACCACTTCCTTGTAGAATCCCTGTCTTCCTATAAGAAGTCTGGGGGTTACTTCCTCGGGGATGCCATCCCTTAACCCCCAACTGAAAATCTCTCTCTACTCAAATTTTCCTAGAGCAGTTTTCCTTGATCTTACCTATCATCACACCTTACCTTGCATGCTGTATCATCCCAGTAATCTGTAAAGCCCTTGCGAGTAGGCACTGTGGGGTTTTATTTCATCTTTCTATTCCTATTACCCTGCACAATGGCCTTGTCCATATTAAATATTTAATAGTTTAACTTGACATGAAGAAGCAATACATCTCCACTAGGTGTCAGCATCTCAACATTTTTCATTGCTGTGTTCCCCATGTGTTGACCCTCAGCTCCATCTTGGCTATAACTACAGAAAAGTTCACCGAGCGTTTTATGTGACAACAGCTCATCAGCAGATACCTGCTTCCTCCCCTCCCCAACATACACACAACACTATTGTTGTTGCGATTGTTTCTGTAGATGTGGTGGTGGTTGCTGTGGTTACTGTAAAGATAAAAAGGAGTTGCTTCCTATTGCTTGGGCTCCCCACCCCCATTCCCCATTCTAAATCTTTAGCTCCCATCCCAAAACTGCTCCATCTTTGTTTATCAAATCATTGAAATCTGGGATTGGAAGGAACTTTGGCAAATCATCTAGTCCAGGGGTGGGAAACATGCAGCCTCGTGGCCACTTGTGGTCCTCTAGGTCCTCAAGTGTGGTCCTTTGACTGAATCCAAATTTCACAGAATAAATCTCTTCATTAAGGATTCTAGTCTATCTCCCTGTCACGAAGGGAGACCACAACTCAAGAAAACAGATGATGATCTGAGGACCAAAGTGACATCATCATGATAAAGTGAAATTTCAATGTGTCTGACTGTGGCTGATCTGACCAATATGAGCTTGGAATGCTCTACCACAGGTTGGGCATAGACAGTCCGTTTGAATATTTGGGGTGGTTACTCCAAATTTGAGCATCCTACGTTTACTTTGTGCTGTCTCAATTCTGCTTTGCTCATAGAGCACAGCACCATTTCTTACGTGGGCAGACCATGCTGAGTGGTCCTGTGCCGGCGTCTCCCATGCTGCACAGTCAAATCCAAAGTTCTTGAGAGAGACCTTGAGAGTGTCCCTGTATCGTTTCTTCTGGCCGCCATGTGATCGCCTGCCCCATGGAGTTCTCCATAAAATATTCTTTTTGGTAAGCGTACATTTGGCATTTGAACAACGTGGCCAGCCCATTGGAGTTGTGCTCTCTGAAGCATGGTTTGAATACTCGGCAGTTCAGCTCGTGGTACCTTACCCTGCCAGGTGATCCTCAGCATCTTCCTAAGACAGTTCAAATGAAAGCGATTCACTTTCTTGGCATGGCGCTGGTAGACTGTCCATGTTTCACAAGCACATAACAATGAGGTCAGCACAATGGCTCTGTACACCTTCAGTCTGGTAGTCAGTCTAATACCTCTTCTCTCCCAAACATTTCTTTGGAGCCTCCCAAATGTTGAGCTAGCTCTGGTAACGCGTGCATCAACCTCATTGTCAATGTGTACATCCCTGGAAAGTACACTGCCAAGGTAAGTGGGCTTATCCACAGCATTCAGAACTTCTCCATTTGCTGTAACCGATGGTTCCAAGTATGGATGTGCTTTTAAAGACCTCAAGGGAGGACATCCTACAGCCTCCCTAGAGTAGTATTGCATAGCCAGGAAGCTTTTCCTCATGTCTAACCTAAGCCCCTCCTGGTACAGCTTAAACTCATTTCCTCTGGTTCAGACTTCCTTGGAGAGGAGGAAGAGCAGCTGCTCACTCTTTCCCAAAGATTAAGCTTTCATATAGCAGAAGTAATCGTGTAGAAATCACTAATGCTTAAAAGAAAACCCTGCTGTGGGTCCCCTGTCGTAAGGATGCTGCCTTCCCAGTCTCTCGCAGGCTGCGTCACAGGCTTGCTTTCTTAACGGAGGGAGAATGTTGCTGTTGTGGCTGCCGCTGCTGCTGTTGTTGCTGTTGTTGATGTTGCTGTTGTTGTTGCTGTTGCTGTTGTTGCTGTTGCTGTTGTTGCTGTTGTTGATGTTGCTTTTGTTGTTGTTGATGTTGCTGTTACTGTTGTTGCTGTTGTTGTTGATGTTACTGTTGTTGCTGTTGCTGTTGTTGATGTTGCTGTTGATGTTACTGTTGTTGTTGCTGTTGCTGTTGCTGTTGTTGCTGTTGCTGTTGTTGCTGTTGTTGATGTTGCTTTTGTTGTTGTTGATGTTGCTGTTACTGTTGTTGCTGTTGTTGTTGATGTTACTGTTGTTGCTGTTGCTGTTGTTGATGTTGCTGTTGATGTTACTGTTGTTGTTGCTGTTGCTGTTGCTGTTGTTGCTGTTGCTGTTGTTGCTGTTGTTGATGTTGCTTTTGTTGCTGTTGCTGTTGCTGTTGTTGCTGTTGTTGATGTTGCTTTTGTTGTTGTTGATGTTGCTGTTACTGTTGTTGCTGTTGTTGTTGATGTTACTGTTGTTGTTGCTGTTGCTGTTGTTGCTGTTGCTGTTGTTGCTGTTACTGTTGTTGTTGATGTTGCTGTTGTTGATGTTGCTGTTGTTGATGTTGCTGTTGATGTTACTGTTGTTGTTGCTGTTGCTGTTGTTGATGTTGCTGTTGTTGCTGTTGCTGTTGCTGTTGTTGCTGTTGTTGTTGATGTTACTGTTGTTGTTGCTGTTGCTGTTGTTGCTGTTGCTGTTGTTGCTGTTACTGTTGTTGTTGATGTTGCTGTTGTTGATGTTGCTGTTGTTGATGTTGCTGTTGATGTTACTGTTGTTGTTGCTGTTGCTGTTGCTGTTGTTGCTGTTGCTGTTGTTGCTGTTGTTGATGTTGCTTTTGTTGCTGTTGCTGTTGCTGTTGTTGCTGTTGTTGATGTTGCTTTTGTTGTTGTTGATGTTGCTGTTACTGTTGTTGCTGTTGTTGTTGATGTTACTGTTGTTGTTGCTGTTGCTGTTGTTGCTGTTGCTGTTGTTGCTGTTACTGTTGTTGTTGATGTTGCTGTTGTTGATGTTGCTGTTGATGTTACTGTTGTTGTTGCTGTTGCTGTTGTTGATGTTGCTGTTGTTGCTGTTGTTGATGTTGCTTTTGTTGCTGTTGCTGTTGCTGTTGTTGCTGTTGTTGTTGCTGTTACTGTTGTTGTTGATGTTGCTGTTGTTGATATTGCTGTTGATGTTACTGTTGTTGTTGCTGTTGCTGTTGCTGTTGTTGCTGTTGCTGTTGTTGCTGTTGTTGATGTTGCTTTTGTTGCTGTTGCTGTTGCTGTTGTTGCTGTTGCTGTTGTTGCTGTTGTTGATGTTGCTTTTGTTGCTGTTGCTGTTGCTGTTGTTGCTGTTGTTGTTGCTGTTACTGTTGTTGTTGATGTTGCTGTTACTGTTGTTGATGTTGCTGTTGTTGATATTGCTGTTGTTGTTGTTGCTGTTGTTGCTGTTGTTGATGTTGCTGTTGTTGTTGTTGCTGTTGTTGCTGTTGTTGATGTTGCTGTTGTTGCTGTTGTTGATGTTGCTTTTGTTGCTGTTGCTGTTGTTGCTGTTGTTGATGTTGCTGTTGCTGTTGACGTTACTGTTGTTGTTGTTTCTGTTGCTGTTGTTGATGTTGCTGTTGTTGTTGCTGTTACTGTTGTTATTTTGTTGCTGTTGTTGTTGATGATATTGTAATTGTTGTTCAGTCATTTCCGTTGCATCCAGCTCCTCATGCCGCCATTTTGGAGTTCTCGTGGCAAGGATACTAGAGCGCTTTGCCATTTCCTTCTCCAGCTCGTTTGACAGATGAGGAAACAGAGGTAAATAGGGTTAAGTGACTTGCCCAGGGTCACACAGCCAGTGAGTGTCTAAGGTCAGATCTGAACTAATGAATATGAGTTTTCCTGACTCCAGGTCCAGGGCTCTAGCTGCCCTAGGCGGGAGAGCAGCACAGCTGAAAAGTTGGAAGATGCCCTCCAGGAAAAACTGGTAAATTTATCTTAACCTTAAAAAAAAAAAACCAAAAACCAACCATAATCATGAAGGTAATTTCAAGATGAATCTTCATGAAAATCATTGGATGAGGAATCTAGAAAGCCAAGTCCTAGACCCAGGTCTAGTATTGGGGGGCTCTTAGACCCATTGACTTGGGGCCCCCGGGAGCCTGGTTCAGTGCAAGGAACACTGTATTTGGAGTCAGAGCACAAGGGCTCAAATCCTGATCTTGCATCTGTTATGTTAATGCGAGTTGCTTGATTAGGGGAGGCTAATTTTATAGGAAGGCAAAGATCTTCCCTGCCCCTTAATAGGTCTCAGGTGGAGCCCATTAAGGTAAGCTTGATTGAGGGAGGCTTGTTTTGTAGGAAGGACCACTGGGTCATGAGGGTCCTGATGCCATCTGACTCTGAAAAGTGTATGGACCTGTCTGTTGATCTGTGATCTATGTATTGCTTCTGGTCACACAGTTAGAAGCCCTATCTGCTGGTCTTTATTTCTCTGCTTGTATTTTCTCTGTTGATATATGTGATTAAAGAAGATTGTTAACCCCTCAAAAGTTGCTTTCCTTTTAGAAAAGCAGATCTAAGAACCTGTGTTAGCAAACTGTCCTGGATGTGTCAGGGTACTTCGCTGCTACAGCATTTTACTCCCTGGGGAATATTAAACAAATTACTTCATTCAGGAAATGTTTATGAAATACTTGGTAGGTGCAGGGTATCCAGACACAAAACATAACAGTCCTTATCCTTAAGAAATTCATATTCCCTTGGGCTTGAGTTTTCTCCTTTGGAAGAGTGAAGGTTCTGTTAACTTTATAATCATTCTGGGCAACTGAGAGAATTGGACTGGATGTGACTTCTGAGACCTGTTTCAGCTCTAACATTTGATGCTTCCAAAGCCAAATGGAAGAGATTTGAATTGGGCAGGATTATTGACAATGGGGCAACTCAGTGGCACAGTGGATAGAGGACAGGGTCTGGAGTCAGAAAGATTCCTCTTCCTGAGTTCAAATGTGGCCTTAGAGACTTCCTAGCTGTGTGACCTTGGGCAAGTCACTTAACCCCTGTTTGCTTCACTTTCCTCATTTGTAAAATGAGTTGGAGAAGGAAAAAGCAAATCACTCCAGTATCTTTGCCAAGAAAAGCACAAATGCGGTCACCGTTCAGCCGGACACAACTGAACAAAATTAGCAATCCACAGCACTGTTGCCTTCCAACCATGTGGAATATTTCATTTAGTTTTGGAGAATTCTGATCCACCCATTGAAAACCTTAGGTGAGGACCAAGCAAGAAGGAAGGAACTTATGCTGCAGCATGAGATATTCAGGTTAGATAGAAGGAAACATTTCCTAACAGGGAGAGTCATTATACTTCATAATAGTTACTGAGGGAAATTGTGGAATGTACTTCTCCATTCTTTCAAAATAGGCTATAATCTCTTCTGTTTGGGCTGGTTAAAAGTGTGATCTTGTCAGAAGCTGGGAAATGGAAGGAAAGAGGTAATCCTTCCATTTTGTCTGTTGTTATTTCATCAAATCACAAGGTTGAAAGAGTCGGAAGGGACTTCTACCACAGCCTAGCCCAGGAATCCTTCATCTTTTAGATGTATGTCCCACTTTTGTGAAGGAATGTGGACAATTACAAAGTTGGGAAATGCTCTCCAGGCATGGAAAATGGGAAAAAGCTAGGTATTGCAGTGGATAGAGTGCTGGGCCTGGAGTCAAGAAGACCTGGGTTCTAAGGATGCCTCCGATAGCTACCAGCTGGGTGACCATGGGCAAGTCATTTAACTTCTGTCTGCCTCAGTTACCTTACCAGTAGAATGGAAACAATGGTAATTAATAACAATACCTACTTCACAAAGTTGTGAGCATTGAATACCTATGTAAAGCATTCTTCGAGCTTTGAAAAGTTGTACAAATCTCAGCTATTGCTATTATTATCAGCCTTGCAAATAACTCCATGAGCACTCTCCCATGACAACTCACAATTTCAACTGGCAAGTAGCAAAATGAATCAAATCAACATTCTTTCCTATTTGTACACTTTGAGAGGAGGGAAGTCTGAGCAAAGAATTTGATAAGCTGAGAACTCTGGTGGTGTTTGTTTAATAAGCTGCGAGTTAAGGATTCCTGGTTACAAATGTCCCTCGGGCTAAGAAGTTTCCAGTTTATAAATGACATGGCGCCATGGGAGACACACAAGCAAAGGCAAGGGGACACTATAACACTCAGCAAAGACTAGGCCATGAGTGCCCTTTCTGCTGGGTCACTGGCCCTTCTAAGTGCACAGTCACGGCCCTTGACTGACAAGCATGACCGAGAGATAGACAATGGATAGGAAATAAGTAGAGAGGACACCAATCTCATCATTCTGCTGATTTGATGGTCAAGAGGTTCATTCTTTGGCTTCCAGTACATCTCTGACTATAATGGGCTGGTTTCTGGTGATGCTAGATATTTCCGAATGCTGCCTCTCCCTCATAAAAAGCAAACTACTGCTGGGTCCCTTGCCTACTCAACATGAGCACTGGAATTTATCTTCACAGTCACTGGCAGGCTAACAGATTTATACTTAGAGCTAGAAGGGACACTAATCTGACCTCACTTTACAGATGAAAAACGAAGGCCCAGAAAGGGTAAATGCTTTGCCTGAAGTTATACAGACACTACATGGAACTGCTGTGTGGGAACCCATGTCCTCCTGATTCCAAATCCAGCCTTTCCCCTACTTTACATCACAAGTTTTTTTGTGTGGTATCATGTGATTTCATCCATCTATCTAAGCACTTTCTGTTGTTGTCCAGTCATGTCTGACTCTCCATGATTCCATTTGTTGGCTTTGGGTTTTTTTTTTGACAAGGTTAGTGGGGTAGTTTGCCATTTCCTTCTCCAGCTCATTTTTACAGATGAGGAAACCGAGGCAAACAGGGTCATACAGTGTCTGAGATTGGATTTGAACTCAGATTTCCCTGACTCCAGACCTGGGGCTCTATCAGCTGCTCTACCTAGCTGCCCTCAAAGCACTTTCTTCTTCTTAAAGTAAGGCTTCTTCACACTTAGCTTACATTGGTGACTGGTTGGTTCCATGACACTGCCTGGGCCTTCTGTGATCTTTTATTGGGATGAGGATTTCCCCTTCCTTTATAATTCCTCATGTGCCTCTCTAAAATGCATATATATACATCCATAGTTACATGGAATTCAAGGTAGGGAAAGAAACAAGCATTTATTAAGTGCCTACTGTGTACCAGGCACTATGCTAAGCACTTTATTTATTCTCTTATTTCATCCTCATGCTGTCCTTATCCCCATTTCACAGTTGAGAAAACTGAGACGAACAGGTTAGTTGTTTGTGTCCTGTTCAGGGTTGGAGAGCTAGTAAATGTCTAAGGCCAGATTTAAGCTCAGATCTTCCCAACTTCAGGCCTAATATTCTGTCCACTTCTCCTCTTTGGCAACTGTCGTCCCACTCCCTTCATGGTAAACAGACTGGGGTGACAGGAGTATTCCCCTTGATGCAGCTAATTCTGGATCTACCAGATCTAAGCAATAGCAACTTCCTTTGACCCTTCTCAAAGCATTTCAAGAGTCAGAGTGAGAAACACTAATAGAAGTCAGGAAAGGATTTCATTTCCATGCCTTGGGAATGTCAACACAGGCTTCCTAAACTCCCTGCACTGGTCTTTGCGTGATACTGATACAACTAGAGATGGTGTAGAAACACTGCGAAGACAGGCAATTTTCAGTTATGTGAATTACTCATTTGGTGAATTTTCCATTCATGGCATAATTTCGTCCCAGGTTATCTTATTACTGCTACCAAGAGATTATTTTCTCCACTTTTTCCCTAAGAACAAAGAGAGAGGATGGAAGTGGCACTAACTCTAGACTCTAGGGCTGGTAGGTGGTGCCATAATGGATAGAACACTGGGTTTGGAATCAGGAAAACTCATCGTCATGAGTTCCAATATGGTCTCAGACATTTACTAGATATGTGACCCTGAGCAAGTCACTTAACCCTATTTGCCTCAGTTTCCTCATCTAGTAAAATGAGCTGGAGAAAGAAATGGCAAACCACCTTTGCAAAGAAAACCCAAAATGGGGTCACAAAGAGTCAGACCCAACAAAACGGCTGAATAACAACTAGACTCTGAGCACCTAGATTCAGATCTATCTCTGATAATAATTGTCTGTATAAGTTGGGCAAATTGCTTGACCTCACTTGGACTCAGCTTCCTCATATGTAAAAGGGGGTTAGTCTTTGTGGTTCCTCAGAGACATTTTTCTCTATATCTATGATCCCAAGACTAAACTTGTTTTCAAACTAACCTAATCTAAACATAATTACAAAGGCAAATCATTAGGAAGAAAAAGCCATGTGCTACATTCCAAAGCCAAATTCAGGTGACACAGAACAATCAGGTGCTTTGATTGATTTCCATTCCATTCATTCCATTGTTTCCCTCCATTAGTATCCATTTGTGAGCATGTAGAAAGAAAAACAGGAATCATTCATAACCAAGGAAAAGGGAGGCCAAAGGAATCTCATTTCTTTTTTCAACAGGATTGCTTAGAGTCAGGGGAATGTTGAAGACACAATATATATGAATTGCAACAGGGCATTTTCAAAAGTCCTTATAAAACTTTTGTGAAAATGAGGTTCAGGTTTTAATACAGTTAGGTGAACTCATAACTGGAAGCTGTTGGGTGACTCAGTAGATAGAGCACTGGGCCAGGTATCAGAAAACCTGAGTTCAAATCCAGCCTCAGAAACTTACTATGTGATCCTGGGCAAGTCACTTAATCCATTTCCTCAACTATAAAATGGGGAATATAATAACACTTATTTCACAAGGTTTTTGTAAGGCTCAAATGAGATAATATTTGTGAAGCACTTAGCATAGTGCCTAGCACAGAGTAGGCACTATGGGTTAGCTTTTTGTTACGGTTATTATGTTAGGGGCAGCTAGGTGGTGCAATGGATAGAGCACCAGTGTGAGAGTCAAGAGGACCTGAGTTCAAATCTCACTTCAGACACTTGACACTCACTAGCTGTGTGACCTTGGGCAAGTCACTTAACCCCAATTGCCTCATCCTGGGTCATCTCCAGTCATCCTAATGAATATCTGGTCACTGGATTCAGATGGCTCTGGAGGAGAAGTGAGACTGGTGACCTCCCTCACTCAAAACAAAGTCAAGTGCAAGTCATGTCATCATTTCTCTGATGGCATGGTCTTCTTCAGCAACGAAGGACGAACACACAAATGATTATTATGTCTAAACCCAAAGGATTTTGAATACTAGACCATGGAAGATAACATGGCATAATGGAAAGAACACTGGCTCAGGAATCAGAGGACCTGGGTTCAAATCTCGCCTTTGAAGTTTATTGGGCTTTGTTTCTCTGGGCCTCGGTTTCCTTATCTGTAAAATAAGAGAGTTGGCCTATATAGCCTCTAATGTATGTTCCAGATCTTGTTGTTCGGTCATTTCAGACTCTTTGTGACGCCATTTGGCAAAGATACTGGAGTGGTTTGCCATTTCCTTCTCCAGCTCATCTTACAGATGAGGAAACTGAGGCAAACAGAATGAAATAATTTATCCAGGGTCATACATTTAGTAAGTGTCTGAGGTCGGATTTGAATTCATGTACATGAGTCTTCCTGACTCCAGACCTGGAGCTTTATGCACTATGGCGCCACCTAGCGGCCCACTATATTGATCAAGAACAGTTTAAGAGTGATATTAACAAACTATATAGAATATTTCGAAAAGGGAAATTAAATTAGGGTCTATGTATATATTCTATAGTAACATGACACAGAGCATCTAATATATCACATATGAATACTTGTCAAACTCACCCCGACTATATGCTTCATGGGGATCTGGAAAATACTCAGAGTACCTCAGAAGACTCCTCTCCATGTGGAGAGAAACCACCCAAGCCAGTCTGGCTCTTCTTAACCACGGGGTTAGCCGACTACAGTCAGTTACAGAGTATCTTTGCAATCCCGGCAATCTCTCTGAGGCACCTCTGTTCAATGGCATCAGGAGTTCTTGGCCCCTCCGTGTGGAGAAATGCCAACGGAGACACTCTGCACATGCACAAGCCCCCCATGACATGTCCTCACACTCTATAACTGTGAAATAGATTGCTTTTCATCATGAAATTGATTATCAAAGTAAATACTACTGTCCAGTTGGCATGTGCATGCATTTCTGTATATGGATTTAGGTTTAATAAACATCAAGTCAGGATCATGGGGAAGGCTGATTGCCACAGAGAATTTTGAGCAAAACTTTCGTCTTCTTACCCCACCCACTCAGTCTGGAAAAACTTCCTGAAGGAGGTGGGATTTAAGAAGCCATCTCAGCCACATCCCAATTAAGATATTCAGGATGGAGGCATTCCTTCCACTTAGCTGTAAGGATGAATTTGCTGGGCTGTGTTACAGCTTCAGATTTCTCTCTTCTGTTAAAGACGGTCTAGGTCTCCTTATATGGGAGAGCTCCTGTTTCCCACAGTATAGAAAGCTAAATAAATATTCCTTCACAGTCAATACAGAGGTAAGGTTGTTTTTTTTTTTTAATGGATTAAAAAAAAAAAGGCAGTTCTGAGAGTCTATCACTGTTTCAGCATCCCCATTCAGTTAACAGGACTATTGTCTCTTTCTCAGTGGGAGCTGCCACTTTAATGGTACTTCCAGCAGGGCCTCGTATGATGATGTCAAGTAGGCCTAGAAGAATCAAGGACTTTTATTTTGTTAATTTTACCGGACTAGCCTTCGAATGAAGCAAAATTGAAAGCTGAATCAATAGTAAATGCCTGACAGAACTCGTCTTCAGCTAACTTCAAACTTTTCTGATTTTTGAAGCTTCTCCATGGGAAAAATCAGGCTTTGCAATTCTAATGGGCATTGTCACGTGACAAAATGGCATGCCCCAGAAGGATTCCTTCTCAGAGGAGCACAGACTCCCAAACACTGAAATGTTCAATTGAAGCTTTTTCCTTGTAGGGTAATTCCACGTCAGGTTTGGAATAGCTTTGTGGCGATGCTGGGGTTTCCCTTTCACCTGGCTCATAAACATGAAGGGCTCTGGTCCATAAATACAAAATGCTTCTTTTTTATTACTTTGGGAGTGGCACCCAAAGATGCCAAGCCATCCCACACCCTCAGAGAGAGATGCCGTACCATGCTTACAAGTAGCCACGTGTGAGCATGTGCATTCCGAACAGCACTTTCTCCATGAAAATTTTGCCCCTCTGCAAAGAGGGCTTTGCCTGTAAAGCCAACTGGCACATAAGTGCCGTTTCTGCATCGACCCGGCGCCAGCTCCTCCTCCGGTCCCTGGTTGCTTGGCTGCCTCCTCAGCCTGTTCTCACAGAAGCCAACACCCATGGCCACACACTGGGTGTGCTTGGCAGCTGCTTGGCCCAGATGCCAACCACTGGAATGTGTCTTCTGTCCCAACGTCTCTGACTGTGGCTGGGCTTCCTGGCTAGCTTCTAGGGAAGTCTCTTCCCTGGCCTCTTGTCTGGCTCCAGCTTCTGCTGCTGTGGCCGCTGTGGAAGTGATGTGGGATCCGTTTACAGATGAATTATTTCACCATTCCAGGAACTGTTTTCCTGCACCGACTCCTCATAGGATGCAGACACTGAGCTCCTTTGTGGAGCTACTCTAGGAGAGCCCCCCCCCCCCGCTTCTATTTGCCTAGTGAGGAGTTGAATGCATAGGACTTGGGTACATTCAGAATAACAGAATATTCCACGCATTATGGCACTCTGTGTGTGCGTGTGTGTACGTGTGTGCATTATGTCTTCAAAATGGAATCTAGACTTTTGTAGTTCAGGGAAAGAGGAAAGAGTGGCTAACAGATTCCTTTTGAAAGGCAAATAATATGAAATTTCATAGTTGTATTAGCAAATACCTGCCCATGATTCCCTAATCAGTGAGCTTAGATGAAATACCCTAGAGTCAGCCGGCTGGCTGGCAGGCATTCTCTTGGTTTCAATTCCTAAGGAAGGCGTGGCAGATGGAGGGAATCTGCATCCACACAAGAATCTGAGGTTGGGCTCAGTGTTTTTGCCTTTTCTTGTCTTTCTCTGTAATTCTGTGGTCAGGAGCCTTTGGGGGGGGGGGGCGGGGCAGAAAAGAGAGTGAAAAAAAACTAAGTCAGTCTTGGAGACGTGGTGTGGATCTTTCAGATGATCCCATGGGCTGGGCTTCTTATAGTATTAATGGTTTTTTTCCCCTTGTAATATGACCAAGAGTTAAGAAATTTGGGTTCTCACCCACTGCATGATCTTGGACAAGTTATTTTACTTTTCTCATCTATAACGATAATAATAGCAAAGATAGTGACAGTGACAAGGTTTGTCGAGTGCTTTACGTAAATATCTCATTTGGATCTCACAATAATTCTATGAGGTAGGTGCTATTATTAGTTCCATTTTACGGATGAAGACACTGAGGCTAAGTAAATTGAAGTGACTTTCAGGATCATATATCTGTCTGAGGCAAGATTCCAACTTGGAACTTTGTGACTCCAAGTCTAACCTTGTGACCACACTGCATAATAACACTGGTTGACACAATGAAGTGACTGGATTTAATGAGATCTCTCATCTTTTCCAGATTTAAATCTATTATTTATATTACTAGCATAAATTGGTGATTTACTTATGAAATGTCACCTATAGCCCATGGGAGTTCCACCCCCTTTTTCCATGAAGGACTCCAGCTCTACATTCAAACAATATAGTTTAATTCATGCCTAGATTCTCTCAAAAGTGATTGATAGAATCTCTTCTACAAAAATATTTGCTACAAAAAATAGTATATACTAGGTATGGGACAGCTATTTATTTCCTCTACCACAAAAAAAATGATCAAAACACAAAAGACTAAAAAGTACATGTTATCAAATACTTACATTTTGTCAAACTGACAAGCAACTTTCACATCTGACATGCACTGCCTACACAACTTGAAAGTCCCGATCTCCTGGAAAGCCAGGGCATGACTTGGACTTTAGGTTTTTGGCTGTTCGTTTTCTCGTCTGAGAATTAGTATCTTTGTAGGAAGTGTCTACTCAGTAATTCCTCACCTCTAGAATTAAAGCAACCTAAATCACCTGATGGCAACGTTCAGGCTTCTGATGCAGCTATTGCCATCAAAAGATCTGGATTGCTGCCTAGACGCTGATGAAAAGATGGAAAATCCAACATCTTTCGAACTCTTTGAAAATTATAAGATCCTCCTCTGATCAAGGATAAGGGAAAAGAGAGAAGACCTAGACCAAGGCTGAAGCCAAGGGCTCTCCTTCCCAGCCCCTCCAAGATGATTCCCTCTGAAGGGATTTACAGGAATGATACACTTGATACATAACCTCTTAAATTATACTGGTTAATAATTTACAGATAATTTATAGATGATCAGTTTGATAATGTACTGATGATCCCTAGGGCATGCCCAAAATTCCTCAGCCTAGTTGAACAAGATTTCTGTGTCTTTAAGTTCCAAAAACCATTTACATTTAGTCTAATGTCTATGATTAATTGAAACTAAATCCTAAGATTGATTTGATTGATTGATTGATTGATTGATTGATTTCATCTGGTTAAGTCCCCAGGGCACCTTATCACTTACTTTAAGTAGGATTTTTTGTTGTTTCATTAATTCAGTTGTATTCTACTCTTCAAGATCCCATTTGGGGTTTTCTTAGAAAAGATACTGGAGTGGTTTGCCATTTCCTTCTCCAGTTCATTTTACAGGTGAGGAAACTGAGGTAAACAGGGATAAGTGACATGCCCAGGATCACACAGATAGAAGTGTCTGAGGACAGATTTGAACTCAGGAAGATAGTGCTCTATGCACTACACCACCTAGTGGTGGGGTTCAGTAACTTAATTGAGCAAATCAATTAACCCCACCCATATAGCTGTTTGAACACCTATCCTTAGGGGAAGGAAAACAGAAAAAAAAAAATCAGAGATGGCCAGGGATTTGAGGTCCAGTCTCAAACTCATCTTGGCAGCACATGATCTCCCTTCCTCGTACATGTAAATATGATAACTACTGGAGGATGGGGAGGAGCGAAATCCTTTCCTTCCTTTTGTGGACATTTACTTGATAGATTATCCAGGTCCTAAGTGCTACATGATCTGAAAAAGAAATAAGTTGCTTTTCCTTGGTTCTTATCACCTACTGAGTGGTGGGGGGTTCTTCCTGTTTGTTCTCCAACTTCAAGGACAACATCCCACAATCCAAGGCATCAATAAGTTATGACTGTCATCTCAAAGTGTAACCCCTTCGTTGCATAGCCCAAAGATATGATTTTTCTCATGGATCAAATGCTCACATGCCAAACTCCTTTGAAGTAGCCTCAAGCTGGCAAATCAGGGGAGCTCCTCTGACTCCCCATGTTAGATATTTAATTCTTTTGAGGGGTTTGGGGGGAAAGCAAGGCAATTAGGGTTAGATGATTTGCTCATGGTTACACAGCTATTAAACGCCAAGTGTCTGAGATCGGATTTGAACTCAAGTCTTCCTGACTCCAGGACTGGTGTTCTATTCACTGTGCCACTTAGCTGTCCCAATTTAATTCTTTTAAATTAGTCATTACCTCATTTGTTGGTAAATAATCAAAAGTAGCACAATTCATACAAAGAATTCTGCTAACTTTGATGGGGGATGGGAGAGGAGATGTTTGTGGTGACAATTCAGGTGAATTAAATAGTTGATCCATAGGATCGAGTCCTTGGATCAAAAAAGATTTGAGAAGTGATCCTGATGTAAACACTGGTTAAGAGGGTAAAACTATAGCAGCCATAGCAATTTTCTTTTCCTTTTTTTTTTTAAATATTACAGCAAGAAAATGATAACAATGGTGAATCCTTCAAAAGAGATTCCAGAATGCTTTGCAGACTCAGAATTTGAGGGTTAGAAGGGACATGAGCAGTCATCTAGTCCAACTCACACCCTAAATGACTCCCCACTATAACATGAGTGGCCACTCAGACTGCTTGAAGGTCTCCCAGGAAGGGGAACCCACCACCTTTAGAGCCTGGTCACTCTATACTTTTGGACAGCTCTAATTATTTGGAAGTTTTTCCCAATATCTAGCCTAAATTTAAGTCTAAATCTAGCCTCTTGGAACTTGTGCCCTTTGCTTCTGAAACCAACCAGAACAAAAAAGTCCTTCCTTTAGATGACAGCCTTTCAAACCCTTGAGAAGAGCTATGATGCCCCCCGGGTCTTCTTTTCTCCACGTTAAACTTGTCTAGTTTGTCAATATCCTTCTTAAACTATGGTGCCTGAAAGTGAACACAATATTCCATGGGAGTTCTCATGTGGGCAGAGTACACTGGAACTATTTCCACCCTCTCCCTGGAGGCTCTGACTCTCTTAATGCAGCCCAAGATCTCATTAGCATTTTTGCTTGCCATGGCATATTGCTAAGTCATATAGAGCTTGCCACCCACTTAAACTCCTGGATCTTTTTCAAGACCACTGTCATCCAGTTATGTCTCCTCATCTTATAAATGTGAAGTTTTTATGCCCAAGTGTC
The DNA here is from genome assembly GCA_023548195.1 of Bettongia penicillata ogilbyi. Lineage (NCBI taxonomy): Eukaryota > Metazoa > Chordata > Mammalia > Diprotodontia > Potoroidae > Bettongia > Bettongia penicillata. Next base: position 4,141,102 of record JAJHZJ010000166.1, on the reverse strand, counting down.
AGACTTTACATTTATCCCAATGATTAAGTTTCATCTTATTAGATTCAGCCCAATATTTCAGTCTGCCAAGATCCTCTTTGGATATTGAGTCTGTCAATCATCCCTTTCAGTTTCATGTCATCTGCAAACATCATGAGCCTTTATCCAAGTCATTGATAAAAATATTGGACAGCACAGGATCAAGCTAATGCCGAAATGGCTAATATGCAGAAGAGAACAGTTTTCACACCAGGAGTCATCCGTACTGATGATGCAGCATCGGACCTTGGGAAGGATGCTGGATTTGGAGTTAGAGGCCCTGGGTTCAAATACTAGTTCCACCAATAACCTGGATGACTTTGGGAAAGTCACTCCCTCCCATTGAGTCTCATTTTTCTCACTGGTAAAATGATAGAGTTGACTTAGATGATCTCTAGGGTACCACCTGGCTCTAAATCTGTGAAAATATGATTGCCCCATCTCCTGCCTTCTCCATTCTGTTCCCTTTCTCTTTTTATCTCTGAGTTCTTAGCTGTGTCTGTAGATTACTGTGAAATCATAGGCACAACAAAATAAGGGGAGAAGGAAGAGGAGGAGAAGGGAAGAGGAAGAGAAGAAGAAGAAAAAAGAAAGAAGGAAAGGAAGAGAAAAAAGGAAGGAAAGAAGGAAGAAAAAGAAAGGAAGGAAAAGAAAGAAAAGAATAAAGAAAGGAAGAGAAAGAAAGGGAAGAAGAGAAGAGAAAAAGAAGGAGAAGCATTAAAAATGCAAGGACTCACGAATTTCCCAAGACATCAAGGATCCATGATTTCATCAGAATAGATGAGGGATTGTAAACCATTTTTGTATCATGTGCCCCTCCTTGCAGTCTGTAAAAGGCTATGGTCCCCTTTTCAGGATAATGTTCATAAATGCATAAAACAAAATACAAAGGATTACAAAGGAAACTATATCAAAATATAGTTAAAATATATTAAAAGAAAAAAAAGTTCAGATTCCCCAGGTTAAGGCAAGTAGGTGGTACAGTGACTAAAGTGTTGAACCTGGAATAAAGAAGACTTAAGTTCAAATTTGACCAAAGACATTTACTAGCTATGTGATCCTGGGCAAGTCAATTAGCAGCTGTTTGCCTCAGTTTCCTCAACTGTAAAAGTACCTATCTCTCAGGGTTATTGCAAGGAGAAAAAGAAACAATGTTAATAAAGTACTTTGCAATCCTTCAATGCTATATATAAAATGCTAGTAATTGTTGAAATAGATTTACTTACCACTGATGCAAGTTACAATATTTCTTCACATGGCAGGAAAAAAAATATCCATCTCTCTGAGGGCTGATAATCTTTTCCTACAGATGACAGATATACAAACAGTCTATCACTGAGTCTGCTGTACTCAAACCACTGCCTGTTTGGAAAGACCTACAAGTCAATAAATATTTATTAGAACCTACTATGTGCCATACGCTGTGCTTAGCACTGTCGGAGTCGGGGCTCTCCTTCAAGAATTTAGGGTCAATCAAAAAATTAAAATTTTGTTAAAGGGGCAGCTAGGTAGCATACTGGATAAAGTACTGTCCCTGGAGTCAGGGGGACCCAAGTTCAAATCCGACTTTACACACCTACTAGCTGTGCGGTCATGGGCAAGTCACTTAATCCTGATCGCCTCCAAAAAATACCCAGGATCACCTCTATATCACAAGGAAGTACTGAAGCAGGACTTTGGGGAGGGGGGGATGATTATATAACTGCCAAAAATTTTATAAATCTGAGAAATGCATACACAAAAAAAGTAGTGGCCTCTTCTAAATCTGAGACCATTCCCAGTTTCGAATTATAGCGCTCTACCCTAATGGTCTAACCCAATTCCAACCTTTTAATTTGCTATTGACCTAAACATCATGTAGCCCACAATACATAGTTGAGGTTGCCAAACATGGGAATTGAATGCCTTCCTTCATTTCATAAAAGAAAGGCAGTTTTCATTATTCACAATGAAGTAGATTCTTACAGTTGCCAACATACCACCTGGAAATAGATTAAACTCTTGTTGAAATGGCATTAATTCTTTCAGAATAGTATTTGTTTCGGATTGCTATGTGGCATCCTAAAAAAGCTAAAGAAACGGGAGGAGCACCTAAGCAGTGGGAGAATATGGTATAATAATATTATAATAATATATTATAATAATATAAATAATAATAAATAATATCATAATAATATAAATAATAATATTTCATAATTGGGAGCAGCTAGATGGTGCAGAAGATAGAGCACCAGCCCTGGAATCAGGGGGACCTGAGTTCAAATACAATACTTAGACACTTAAAAGCTGTATGACCCTGGGCAACTCACTTAACCTGCACTACAACAATTTCATTATTTACCAGTCTTTGAAAGAAATTTGAAAGATTCAGGTGATTTCCCTAGGCTTCAAGCTCCTTTTTCTGATACAGACTTCAATCCCACTATGACTTATTAGCTAGCATTTGAGAGTTACTATGGCCAAAAAAGTCCTTGATTCTACAACCAACCTGGAGATGAGGACTTCCAAACTTAGCCAGATCAGGCTTGGAAAACAGATGTACATTCCTTTGTGAGGTCTACTTTGAAAATCTTCCTAATCTGGAAGGCCCTTCCAGGGCATCCACTCCATGGAAAGACTTAGAGACCCCACACAGGGTATGCTGGTAAATGTTTAACAATGGGCTCTCTGAAAAAAAAATTAATGCCAGACACAATTTTACATTTAATCACCATTATCAACATTTTCTCCTTTACTTAAGTCTAGACAAACCACAAAATAAATCAAGCCCTGATTCATAGTGTTTGTTTATTTCCAAGGTGTAAAGGCTAACACTGAAAATTTAACAATATGTTTTCACAAACCAGTACAAGCTGGCTTCAGCACACTCCTGCCTCTACTCCATGAGCAGGGTATCAGGTATACCTTGGTAGGGGATTTTTTCTCTCAATTTAAATTTAACTGTAAATTACAAAAAAAAAAAAAATCATCTGATCCTTAACTGGAAACACATAAATTTATAATTTATTGTGAGAATAAAGAAGACAGTAGGATATTTTTGGTAAAATTGTACACTTATTAAAATGCCTAAAATCTATACTAGTTGAATCAATATTATTTCCCCAATTTATTAACTGGTCCAATATGAAAACATGTAATATCTCCATTTCTTTACTAATTATATTGGGTTACTTAAAGGATTTAATTAAAATCCTCCAATATTTGTAAATTCCTTAGTTCTGTAGATTTCCCAGTACTTTAGTATTTCAAAGCATCCATGATCCCAGGAAAATGGATCATCCCTACAACAGTACCAATCACTACCCATCTGTATATCTATGTGATTCTTATCTCTGACTTCATCTTCCAAAAAATCCAACAAACCCACTGGAGGTCTCATGGGTTCAAAGGCTGCCCTTTGTCAGAGCTTTAACTAGGGTGGGTGATCAAGACTTTGTCCTAAGGGGTTAAAATTTATAGGTCACTGACAGTACTTACATTTTATCAGGTAGAAATAACTGAGCTTAGCATCAAGTGAGCAAGAATGATTAGCACTGGAAGCCATATCCTAGGTGAGTTGCTACCTGGCTTATTCTCCTCCAGAAACAACTTCATGATGTCCAAAGGATTCCTACCATGGGGCAGAGTCTGGGGTCTGTCTCATCATAAGGCCTTCTGTTCCGAGGTCAAGATCTTTCCCACATATGAGTTTTCCCTGGTTCCTAGGATCACCAGTTATACCACCATTATCTGTCCTCCTTGGTACTTCCTATATGACTAGCTTACTTCCCTCCCCAGTCATATATTTCCTTGATAATGTCTTTTTTCAACCCTTCCTTGTTGCTAATATAATGTAGCCTCCTCACACTTACCATGTAAGCCTCCACTCTCCTCAGGACACCTACAATTTTGGCTCTTCAAGGTTCATAATGAGTCATTCAAGGTTCAGTGTCCCCAAGAGAATGTGTTAAAATATGAACTTGTCAGTCAGAGACCAGGTGGGAATTTTTGAGAATGCTGTGTACTTTCCAAATTCAATTTTGCCTTTTTCTTTTTCATTTTGGTCCCTGTTCATTGTCTGTCTGTAATGTCTCTCCTAATCATGTCAACTGATGGGCTATAGTAACTCACTGGGTCCATGTCAACCCATATATAATAACTATTTCCTTATCAACATTCATTGATTTATTCATAAAGTGCCTATTCTGTGCCAGATACCACTATTCTAGGCACCAGGGATATTACTTTTTATAAAATCTTTATGGCAAATCTTTACAACACATGTCAAGACTATTCCTGGAGAAATATGTATTGCTTCTTTGATTCATTCATTGCCTGCTATGTGTAATGAGGGGTTGCAGTGGATAGAGCACCAGATCTGGAGTCGGGATGACCTGAGTTCAAATCCTGCCCGAGATACTTTGGAACTACGCAAATCCGAGCGAGCCACTTCACTCTGTTTGCCTCAGTTCCTTATCTGTAAAATGAGCCAGAGAAGGAAATGGCAAGTCATTCCAGTATTTTTGCCAAGAAAACATTAAAGGGGGTCACAAAGAGTTGGGCATGACTGAATAAGATTCGTTCTTATTCAATCTTTATGGCAAATCTTTACACACATAGCAAGATTATTCCTGAGAAACCATTATTGGTTCATTCATTCAACAAATGCTGCCCACTATGTGTAAGGAAGGCACTGTGCTGAGCACTAAGGCTGCAAATATGAGACAAATCCCTGTCTTTGATGACCTTATGTTCCGTTGCCAATATAAAACATGGCGAAGTAAATTTATATGATTTCAGAAGGGAAAAAACTTTCAATGAACTGATGTCTGAGCTTAGCCTTGAAGCAACACAAGGATTCTGAGATGGAGAAATGAGGAGGGAATGCACTCTAAACATGAGAAACAGCTTGTGCAAATGCAGCGGAGGTGGGGGATGAAATGCCAAATTCCAGGAGCGTGTAGCAGTCCAGTCTGGTTGGCTCATAGAGCAAATAGAGGGACTTAATGCAAAATAAGGCTGGAAAGGCACCTAGGGAGGAAGTCAGGGTTTTCACTGTATGGAATGTAGCACATAAACTCGGGTTGATTATTTTTAGGGTTGGGTTGGGTTTTTGCTGCTGAGAAGTGGGCCAGAGAAATTGACCCAAACACTCACAAAAGAAATAGATGAAAAATGCTGACTGCCAAGACTATAGGCTAGGGATAGGGACCAATCCTGAGATTTCATCACGAGAGAACTCCGGGATAAGGAAATTTTCTCTTACATCTACATGTCAATGTCTTCTCAACGACTTAGTCTGGGATCCCCAGAGCTTATATGACTCGTCCAGAGTCACAGAGCCAGTATGTCATAGAGGCAGGGCATGGACCCAGGTCATAATGATTTTAACCTTTCTAGATCTCTGTTTCCTCAACTGTAAAATGACTAGACAACCTTTAAGGAAGCTTCTGGTTTAAAATCTGTGATCCTATGAAATGTACACAAATAAATGACCAAAGTCGACTTACAAGGAAGACGTCCAAAGTGCTCTAGGGAAATCTGGTGGGAAAGAGATCCTTTTCAGTAGGTGAAAGGAGGGAGTTTAGGTAAAAATGACAGATAAAGCTTAATATGGGTCCTATACCAAAGGTATGAGAAGCCTGATGTCAAAGAAAGGAATGTCTACTAGTGGACTTTCAGGCAAAAGGGAATGTTTTGGGGAGGTTTTCTTTTGGCTCCCTGAAAAATTCTTACAATGCTTGGAAGGTCATAGGATCATAGATTTAGAACTGAATGGGACCTTGGTCCAATTTCTTTATTTTACAGATGAGGAAACTGAGGCCCAGAGAAGGGAAGAGACTTGGCTGTCTATCACACAGCTAGCAGGTGGAAGGGCAAGGTCTACAGATCTCTCCACTGTTGTTAGCACACTGCCTGACTATCTTTAGCCAAAGGTGATGGGACACAATACATACCGTGGAATCCTGACTGCCTATTTATACAACAACACTTTACAAATATCCTTTGCTGATCCTCACAGCAACCCTGGAAGAAAAATGCTACTATCCTCATTTTACAGATGGGGAAACTGAGGCAGGCAGTGGTTAAGTGGCTTTCAAAGGTCACAAAGTAAGGATGTATCTGAGGCTGAACTGAAATTCAAGTTTTTCCTATTCTAGCGTAGAGCTCTACCCAGTCTGCTGTAATACCAGATTGTGCATCATTTAACCACAGGTTATTTGGGTGGAGTGTATGCGTGTGTGTGTGTGTGTGTGTGTGTGTGTGTGTGTGTTGCAAGGGAAAGATAAGATGGGAAGGGGAGAATTGATGAGAAGATGATCAAAGCAGACAATTTAATTTCTTAAATTTGAATCTGAACAGGAAGCTATCCTAATACAGTAAAAATAAGAATAAAAATATGGTCCGAATTTGGGATAATTCTGTTGATTGCGATGTGATAATTATAACTAAAGAAAATACTAAACAATACTGCCTGACTACCTAGCATGCCTGGAGTGAGACTTTCGTCATTTTTCTCGTCCTTAGTCCTATGTTTCTGTTAACAAAGCCTAAGGTCACTAGCTTTTTTTGGATGCCAAGCTGCAATTGTTAACACATAATGAGTTTGCAGTCCATTAAACTCCCCAGGTCTTCGCATATAACCATATACCTTTTGATCTGTACTTATGAAGTTATTCTGTTGTTCTTTTAACGCAAGCAGAGAATTTTACAGTTATCCCTATTAAAATTTTATCTTATTAGATTTGGTCCAAGTATCACAACCCATCTTCTGAGGTCTTTTGATGCAGGCTACATTGGGGTAAGGGGGGTTTGCATAAAAGGGGGAAGGAAGAGAAGGATGTAGGGAGAGACAGATACAGACATGCCAAGGAGAGAGACAGCCAGAGAGGAGAGAGAAAGAAAAACAGACAGAGAAGAGAGACATAGGAGAAAAAGAAACAGAGAAAAGGAGAGAGACAGATAAGCAGACAGAGACAGAAGAGAGAGACAGACAGACAGACATTTTGGGGTCATATAGAGTATTTGGAGAATGGGAAAGCAAAGGAAGGTCTTTAGTTCATGGCTACAGTCACTGAATTTCCTTTAGTCTTCAGGAAGAGGATCCCAAGGGAATTTGCCTAGATTAATCTAGGTCACAAGGTCAGGGGAAGCTACATCCTTTTGAATCATTCTTCTCCTCCTCACTAGGACACACCCACACAGTGGATGGTTTTAGATTTGGGAATTAGAAAAGCCTGAGAACAAATCCTGCCTCAGACACTCACTAGGCATGTAACTCTTGGCAAGTCACTTAACCACTATCTACCTCAGTTTCTTCATTTGTAAAATGGGGAAAATAACAACACTTACTTCCCAGGGTTGTTGCAAGTATCAAATCTGCAAACCTTAAAATGCTATAGAAATGAAATGCTAGCTATCATCATCGTCATCATTATTCTTATTAATTATTATTAGGTAGCTACTAGAAGGGAGTCTGTATGCAAGGGAATAAACACAACTACCCTATCCTGGAAAAGCATTCTGAATCATCACACTTACTGAAAGCAAACAGCAGGGAACCAAGAGCCTCTTAATTTTTTTTAAAATAAATGCGCATCTGTAGTTAACATGATAAATGTTTCAAGCTTAAAGGACAGTATGTTACAAACACAAACGATACATTTAGAGCTGCATGTTGTATACATTATAATTCCTAACATTGTAAAACAAGTATGTTTGAAGTCTCCTAAGAGGGATATTACCATCTGTGGGCCCATGACATGAAGCAGATGGTACTTAATACATTTGGGAAAAGTCCTAAAACTTTTTCTTCCTAGAACTCTCACTAATTCAGGTTATTACATGAATGGTTCAAGGGATGGAAGGGCCCCTCCAAACCCCAATGTGATCTTTTCTCCAAGAAACATTCAGGTGTGATGGAATTCTATGGCTACATCCTGCTACATATGATTTGATGCCAATTTGAAAGGAATTCTTATCAGGGGAGGATCCTAAGATTCTGGGTACAGCCCTGTCCTATTAATGATTAATCAGTGACTTAGAATTCAGGGGTGGAGAACCTGTGGCCTTGAGGTCTTTTTTGTCAAAGGACTACGCTTGAGGACCTAGAGGGCCACACATAGCCTCAAGGCTGCAGGCTTAGATAAAGGTACACATGAAATGTTTATCAAATGTTCATGGACAGAAAGCTGAGATGGACAGCAATACACTGGATAACAGGTAAGTAATGAAAGAAGATCTTTATAGATTAGAACAGTGGGCCACTGTTAAAAGATGGCATTTAATAGAAGGTAAATTAGAGTTCACAAAGTCCAACTCCACAAGTATAAGACAGAAGAGGTATGGCTAGGCAGCATTTTGTCTGAAAAAAAAATCTGGGGACTTCAGTGAAATAAATGCAAGCTTAACGTGAATCAACAATGTATTGTGGTATGAGAACCAGGAAAGGTAATATGATCTCAGGCTACTTTGGGGTTAGAGGCACTGCTGGTTCTTGTATATTCTACTTTGGTTAGATTACATTTAGAGAACAGTGTTCTGGGTACCGTATTTTAGGAAGGACATTGATGAGATGAAAAACATCCAAAAGGAGGCAAACAGATTGAAAACGAGCCTTGAATTCCTACTGTATACAGATTAAAGAAACTACAACAATTCAGCCTCAGGATTTAGGTGAGATGATAGCGTCTCTAAGTATTTAAAGAGATGAGATGAAGAAGAAATGTACTTCTCCTTGACTCCAGAGGACATAACTGGGGCCAATGAATGCAGGTCATGGGGACAAATTGATGCCTTAGTTAAGGAAAAATTTCTAAAAAATAGAATGACTACCCTAGGATGCATTGGGGTTTTGTCATCCTTGGAAGGCTCCAAGCAAAGTCTGAATGACCAGGTTTAGGGTATATCATACATAAAGAGCTCTCATTCAGGTATGGACTGGACTAGATGACTTCCGACATCCCCTCCAACTGTGATCCTTTTTTCCAGAACCATCCCATCTCCTTGGGACTGTGAGATCCTTTCATTCTTGCCCTACCAGGTGGACAAGTACAAACCCCAAGCATGTCCAGGAGGTACAGTCGGACCAAGCATTCCCCTTGGCTATTCTTAAATTCCAACTAAAATCCCATCCTGCCTTTTTTTTTTTTACTGGAAAGTCTTCCCCAAGCTCTTAATCCAGTGCATTACCTCAGTTCATTATTTCCTATTTATCCTAGATAGAGCTTACTTTGTATATATTTGTTTGCATGTTGTCTCTCTCATTAGATTGTGAACTCCTTGGGGGCAGGCACTCTCTTTTGCCTCTTTTGTATCCCTGGCACTTAGCACAGTGCCTGTCTCTTAGGAGACCCTTAACAAATGTATATTGATTGATAGACTGACGCTGTTCATATAAGATCTTGTCCTTGCAGTGAAGTAGAGTGACCAACTCATCAGCCTGCAGTCTAGAAGTAAGTGAAACCATTTTTAGAGAGGAAGAACTTTGCTAACAGCTAATGAGAAAAGCATGAATAATCAGGTTTCCACAAATGAATTTTATCTTTTCCTTCCATTAGGAGTGTTCATGTGGTAGGATCTACAGACTGACATCCTGTATTAAGCCTATTTTTTCTGATTGTTGAGTAATTCATTGCAAGATTAGGGTGGCTTTTGGAGGGGAAATCAAACAAAATAGTTTCCCGGGTATCATATGTGCTTTCCCATGAAGCAGTTAGCCTAAAAAAGCTACTTGGGCCGATTCAGTCCATGGACACTATTTACTATATCATACTTTCAGGAAAGTCTCTTTGGACAAACTCAGCTCACATGAGCCTGAAATGGAATGCTTAAATGTTGGAACAGCTGCTCTATAAGTAATGTATCCAATTACACTTTTGGTAACCGACTGACTATTTAGAATTTCTATTTAGTGTGTCACACAAACACACAAAGTTCCGTGAAACTATTTAAAACCCACTAAATTCCAGTAAACAGAAACAGATACCTCTCCAAAGACCATTCACACTCATTTGCCAAGCTCATCCCAGAAATCTTTCCTTATATTTGCATATGGAGGCTGCTGATAGCTTACACTATAGGTCAACCTACCATGGCATGTGGGTTGGTTCATTTGGGCTTAGAGACTCTACCATCTCTTCCATCTGCTACTTAATTCTTCAGTAGTTTAAGTAGAATACCAGCTCTGTCTTCCTTTGGGGCCAGCCTCACCTACTTGTTACAGGTAGTAATAGAGTGGCAAGAATCCCCTCCAATCTACAGTTGGAGGACCCAAGTGTGAGTCCTGAGTCTTAGGGTTCCTTGAGCTAGGAAGAATTTTACATTCTCTAGCTTAATCCATTCCTTTTACAGATGAGGAAATGGAGACCCGAAAGGTGACATGATTTGTCAAAGAACACAGGTTCTCAGAATCAAAATCTAGAGTTCTTCAAAGCTGAATCACACTGCCATCACATAAGTGTGTTTCTTCATCTGCAAAATGGAGCTCTTCACACTTCTGCTATCTCATACACTTCATTGTTTGCCTCAGGGCAAATCATTTAACTTCTCTGTCTCAACTTCTTCATAATCTATAAAATAGGTATAATAATAGCATCTGCTAGACCAGGTCATTGGGAAACTCAAATGAGATAAGCTGTAAAGTCCTTTGTGAACCTTAAAATACTATATTAATATGACTATTATTACCAATCTGTAGCAATGTTATCAGGAAAAAGCTTTGTAAACCTTAAAGTGACACTGAAATGTGACTTTATACCAGCAGAGATGCCCCCTTCTGCCCTCCAGGCTTCAATAGTAAAAATGACTCATATTAATATAGCATCTCCAAGCTCAGATCTCAGCAGATACTCACCTGAACCCTGTGAGTAAGGTCCTACTATTATCTCCATTTTATAGATGAGGAGACTGAAGTCAATAGAGGAGAAATTACTTGCCTAGCACCACACAGTAAGTATATACAGTGGAATTCAAACACAGGTCTTCCAACTCCAAAGTTCAGAACGCTGATGGCTAGACAATGCTGCCCCTAGAACTGTCGTTTGGGAAGAAGGATTATGGGTAAAACCTTATGGCATAACCCCAAAGACAAAAGAGTTGACTAAATAACCTCATTTAACTCCATAATTTTAAGTCCCATTCTTCTTACTACAAAATGCTTAGCATAATGCTTGGCACACAGTAGGTACTTAATAAATGCTGGTTGACTCACTTATGTGTAGCCCCACCCTCAGTGAAACTAACATGGAACTCAGGCTGATAGTTCTTTCTGCACAAGACAACATTCCGAAACTTTCCAAACTGGGTATAACATTGGTCTGATCGCTTAGCATGTCTTTTTTGGGATTAAGCAATTGGAAGAGTTTTTCTTTTTTTCTCTGAACATTTTCCCTTTCATTCTCACCTGTAGGAAAACAAGGTGGACTGGTTATATAAGGTATATATGGTAGTCAAGTGGCCCAATGAGCAGAGCCACCAAGTCAGGAAGCCCTGAGTTGAAATCCAATTTCAGAACTGACTAGCAATGTGACCTTGGGCAAGTCACTTAATCCGGGCCTGTGTCAGTTCCTCACCTGTAAAATGAAGATAATAATATTATTTAACTTCCCAGAATTCTTGTGAGGATAAAATGAGACAATAATTGTTAGGCACTTACTACAGTACCTGGCCCATAGTAAGCACTATATAAATGTTAATTTTTGTTATTATTATTATTTAGAGAGAGTGAGAGTAAGAAAGATAATAGCCCAGGGACTGTGCAGGCATCCTCAACAATGAAAAGGTTTGAGGATGGCTTCTATTTCCTTTGTGGAGGATGCATAGGAAGGACATGGACAAGAATCCCAAGGTATAAGGCATCAATGAAAGGATCCAAGCTCCTTGGAAGCTAGCACTCTTTTTTTGTCTTTGTATTCCCAGAACCTCATTCATTCATTCATTCATTCATTCAGTATTTACTAAATAGTAACTGTTTCTCTTTTACCCAGGAACCCTGAGGGTCTTCCCCCCAACCCAGTTTGATTTTTTTTCTTTTTCATTAAAAGGGGCCATCCCTTGAGTAACTATTTAAAGAGGCCTGTTCATTGAATGGGTGTATTTCACTCAAAATGAGAATCTGATAAGACAGCCTAAAATGGCCAAGGTCCTACATTGCATCCTGGGCCATCTCCAGTCATCCCGATCAATATCAGGCCACTAGACCCATAAGGCTCCGAAGGAGAAAATGAGGCTGGTGACCTTGTACAGCACTCCCTCACTCAAATCAAAATCAACTACAAGTCATGTCATCATCTTGATGTCATGGTCCTCTTCACAAAGGACAAACACCACAACAACCTGACACATAGGAAGCACTTAACAAATGCTTGTTGAATTGAATTGAATTAAGATCAAGAAGTTATCGAGGTTACAAAATGCTAATTAAGTTTTGAGTCTATCCAAAATCACAGAGATGAGCTAGAGAGCCTCACAGCATTCATTACAGACCTAGGATTCTATAGAACTGAGAAAGTAGGCAAATGTCAAAGGGAAAATGCCAGTTTTGCAGAAGCACATTTCTTAAGAAAGTGTCAGTAGACATTTCAAAGGAAGGCTTAAACTTCTGTGAAGAAGAACTGACCCAAGCACCCAAGTTTCTAACTCTCTCTGTGAAAGACTCAGAATTTGCAACCTGAATACATCATAGAAGTTATTTATTTTTTCTGCACATTGGCCAGGTATAAGGGAAATCTTCCTCCTAACCTAGCATTGCCTTTTGCTTAGTTCATTTTCCCCACTCTTAGAATGTTGTTGGGTCATTTTAGTTGTGTCAGACTCTTTGTGACCCCATTTAGGGTTTTCTCAGCAAAGATACTGAAGTGATTTGTCATTTCCTTCTCCAGTTTATTTTACAGATGAAGAAATTGAGGCAAGCAGGGTTAAGTGACTTGCCCTGCATCACATAGATAGTAAGTGTCTGAGGCTGGATTTGAACTCGTGAAGAGGAGTCTTCCTGACTCTAGGGCCAGGATTCTATCCACTGCACTACCTAGTTGCCCTGGATATTAAAATACTATGGTATTATAATCAAATGGGAAGTAAAGGCAGCTAGGATCTAGGCCTAGAGGTCTCATTATTTATTTCCCTGTTTTGAATCTTTTTGCACATTGGGTGGACTGATGAAAAGTAATGAGGATATGGGGTGTGTTGCTTATGCAGGATGGGCAAGTCTAGATGGGTTGTCTAAATATAGCTTGCAGACAGGTATGGATAGATAGCTCTAGAATCTTACCCACTCTTCTCCAAGAGAAACTGTGATTTTTGCTTTGAGGTGAGCAGATTAAGGGGTCACAAGACTAGCTATTCTGTCCCTTTTTGAGAGAGGAAGCTTGCAAGATTTAGGATTATATCTGTCTGCCCCTCTAAATATTGCAGATCTAGGAGTTTGACTTTTAGGTTCAAGTCAGTTTCCTGGTCACTATCCTTTAAAGGGAAAAGGATTATCCCCAAACTTATACTTGTAGGCTTGATTCTTTCTCAACAAATACTTGTTACACAATTATACAAAAGAACATTGCAAATAATGAATAGTGAATAAACCCATTTATCCATTCAAATAGCTAACAGAAACCAGAGGAATAATACAGATTTGAATAAATCAGAAAATACTCAATTCTCTCACTGGGAATGAGATATCTCAGCTCAAGAAAGAGAGAAGCCCCAATCTCACCCAAGAGGAAATTGCCCAAAGTTTCTGGGGAGACAAGTTGGGAATCAGGGATATGTTTAGGTGCTGACTTCCAAGAGTCTCCTCCTTCTGTTTCTAGAGAAACAGAAGCAGTAATGAAGCATGTCTTTCTTTCCCAAAGAATCATCTCTGCCTCAGAATGCAGGCATGGAACATGCTCACCATTCTTTCCTCTAGTCAGGGGAGTCTTATGCAAAATAAGACTTGGCTAGAAACTTTGATTATGTTACCTTGCCTTCTTGGCAAAGATACTGGAGTGGTTTTCCATTTCCTTTTCCAGCCCATTTTACAGATGAGGAAACACAGTTAAGTGACTCACATAGCTAGTAAATGTCTAAGGCCAGATTTGAACTCATGAAAATGAATCTTCGATTCCACTCTATCCACTATGGCACCACCTAGCTGCCTCTTCTCATGGGGATGTGAGTTGTTAAACTTCTTCCATAGTGCACTGGAAAGACAACTAGACTTGGAGTCAGAAGAAATGGATTCAAATTCTTCCTCTAACATTTGCTCACCAGGAGTAACTTTGAACTGTCTGCAGCTTACTTTCTGAATCTATAAAGTGGGGGAAATAATGCATACACAACCTACGTCACAAAGTTGTAAATACTTTGTAAGGGGTAAAGCTCTCCATAGATGTGAAGTTGCCTAGAGTTCCCTGAAGAGAAATCTCTTGTGTTATCAATCTATCCAGATGAACAAAATCATCTTTGTGAGCTACTTGTGTAAAATAACACACATACTGTATAAGTATGTGTACCCATGTCTTCACACTCAACTCAACAAACATTTATTAAGCACCTACTGTGTACAAGACTTTGCTGAATTTCTGGTATGCAAAGATAAAATAAACAGTGTCTGCTCTCAAAGGACCTTATAATTCATGAAGCACACTGGTTCCGAGACTCTATAGCAGAAAAACAGTTGTTAATGTGGATGTAGCAGCTTCACTAAGTCTCCAGTTGAAGTTAATTAGAGGAGAAATTGTTCATGGGTCTTAGCCTGATAGGTCCCTTTCCCTGATCCTCTTAGTCTACACAAGGAAATTTCTCCAACGCTAACACTCAGATTATGAAGAGAAGGGGAGGAAAGGGGTGCATCACTCATACTTAGTCAAGTGGGGAGAAAAGGCAATAAGGCCAGTCTCAGATTTGAGGGATTTCCTTGTATCTCTCACCATGGCAGGCCTCTTTTGAATACACCAAGGGCTGCTGCTACCTACCCTCTGTCCTCTTCTGGCGATCTGCATCCCCTCCTAGTTTTCCTGGGGGAGCTGAATTGACTTCAAGCAAGTCCATGTCAGCTTTGGCCTGCAAGCCTCTCTAAGCACCCTGAACTCAGCTTCTCATTTCCATATATTCTAACTCACTTAGGATGATTTATCTTGAGAACCAGATGGGCTGCTTTCCTGTCGTTTTTGTGAGAAAACACCCAGGACCTCATTTGTCTTTCCTTCCTTCTACAAACCTCTGATTTATTACTCAGAATGAGTTCTCAAGCTGGCCGACATCCGCCAGCCCACAAGGTAAGGGTACATCCATGTCATCTGGCAACAAGTGCCCCAGGGGTGGAAGTCATGACACCCAGTATCTAGGCGCCCCCAACCCCTGCTCTCTCTTTGACCTTGGATCGGTCATGGGACTTCTCTGGGCATCTGGGATCAAACTGACTCCTCTTGCCAGGAATGAAACGAGGTCAGTGAAAGAACAAACCAGTGAATGGGACTGAGTGCTTGGATCAAAAGATATTATTTTTTAATAATAGCTAAACATCTGTCAGTCACTCAAAGCATGAAGACAGGTTCTTCATTTCACAGATGGCTGCTAGTTTGCCCAGAAATCATGCTGCTATTAGAGCCAGTCATACAGTGTGAGAGATGGAAGCAACCTCAGAACTCATCTATTCCTCCCTCCTTCCTTTAGACATGTAACAGAAGGTACGTATTGTAGTCTAATGGAGAGAGCACTGCCTTGGTACTCAGTGAAACCTGTGTTCAAATCTTGCCTCTGAAACTTTCCATTTTTGTGACCTTGGACAATCACTTAAACTCAATCTTGGTTTCCTCATCTCTAAAATGGGGATAACAATAGCAACTACTTTTTTGCTTTGTTTTGTTTTGTTATTGTAGGTAATGGGGTTAAGTGGCTTGCCAAGGGTCACACATTTAGTAAGTATCTAAAGCTGAATTTGAACTCAAGTCCTCCTGGTCTCAAGCTCTAGCTCCTGTGCCACCTACCTGCCCCCATTAACAACTACTTTTTGGAGGTTATTGTCAATATCCATTGAAATAAATGCCTGGTGAGGCTTAAAGAATTATAAAATGTCAACTTTATTAAACACTTCCTATATGCTAGGCACTAGGAAAATAAAGATAAAAATTGAAATATAGTCCCTGTTTAAAATAAATGAATAAAAAAAGCATCTCTTAAGCACTGATTTTCCAGGAAGACAGCTAGATGGTGTGATAGATAGAGTTTTGGGCCTGGAGTCAGGAACACCTGAGTGCAAATCCAACCTCAGACTGTGTGACCCTGGACAAGTCACTTAATCCTGTTTGCCTTAGTTTCCCCTTCTGTAAAATGAGCTGGAGAAGGAGATGGCACACCACTCCAGTTTCACTGCCAAATAAAACCTCAAATAGGGTCACAAAGAGTTGTATGCAACTGAAAACAACAGAAGAAAAAACATTTTCCAGGCACTCCTCTAAATATTGAAGACCTCAAGATTGATTGTGGGAGACAATATATAAATAAATATATTCAGAATGTTTTTTAAAAATACAAGTTGATTTTTGTAGAGGAAAAAAAGAGCTGATGGGGGAGTTGTGGGGAGCAGAGAGGAGAAGGAAGGAGGTCAGGAAAGGAGATAGAACTTGACCTGACTGTGTAAGGAAATCAAGGATTCCAGGAAGTATCTGTGAAGAATAAATACATCCTAGGCAGGGGGTACAGCCTGGGCAAAGATTTGGAGACTGGAGATGGAGCATCCAGTATGAAGTACAATAAAAAGGTCAGTTAGACTGGACCATAGGATATGAGAAGGGGAGTAATGTATAATGAGGTTGGATTACAAGTGTCAAAGAGTAGCTTGTTTTGTATCCTGGAGGCAACAGGAAGTGTTAAATCCCCCAGAATGTTGAAGAAAAGGAGACTAATGCAAAACATTATAGGAGAAACTAGGAAGTAGCCTGATCCCCAAATAATTATCATGGAACAGCCCCCTTCCCCCTTATTCTATAGAGGCAGAATGGTATAAAAGGTCAAACCTGGAGTCAAAATATGAATCCTGCCTTTGATATTTACTATCTGTGTAACCCTGAGCATGTCACAACCTCTCTAGGCCTTGAGTAATTCCTTCCCCCTAAGATTTATCTACTAAATTATAGACAGGAAGAGCATATCCTACAGAAATGCTCATCAGGGCTGTAACTAGGGCTGGGCCATCAAAGCTTTGCCCCAGGATACTGACATCTGGAGAGCTAGATAGCAACCAGACTTCTTTAGCATTATGGAAACACCTGAAGTTCACACAGAGAAATTAATCATAATTAGTTACAATAGGAAGCCACTAGATGGTGAGAGCTCCAAACCTCCTGTGCCATGGCTGTCCCATCACAGGTGAGAGCCTTCTATTACAAAGCTTTTGGGCTATGTTCACAGGTCAATATTCCCTCCTTTTCGCCTAACTGAATTTGTCATATAAAGGTATTTGAGGACACATTTTTATGAAGTTTGTCCCAAGTGTAGTTATGGTTATGTTATCCTCTTTCTCAGGCAAGAAAATATTGTACCAAGAGGTAGTGTCCACCCTTCCCCCACACTCTGTCTTAGCCAAGAAGCTGATGGCTGTGAGAAATACTCCAGTGGGTGCAAGGGTGTAGTTATAATAGTGTGTAATAATAATATTTGTCATAATAATAACAGTAATTAACATGTAGCACTTTAAGGCTTGGAAAGCACTTTGCAAATATTATTTCATCTTCACAACAACCCCAAGAAGTAGGGGTGATATTATACCTATTCTACAAATGAAAAAACTATGGCAGAGAGAGGGAGGGAGAGAAGAGAGGGAGAGAGAGAGAGGGGGAGAGAGAGAGAGAGAGAGAGAGAGAGAGAGAGAGAGAGAGAGAGAGAGAGAGAGAGAGAGAGAGAGAGAGAGAGAGAGAAATACTAAGGAACTGGCCCAGTTAGTACACGTCTGAGGTGAGATTTGAACTCAAGACTTCCAGATCCCAGTGCTCTATCCATTATACTAATTATGGAGATGTCATGGATGCCCCTGGGAAATGTCTAAAGCATTTTTAGGATAACACACAAAGAGAGCTTTCCTCCAAAATCTGAGTTCGTCTCTTATTTTAAAGGTCTTTTGAAAATATGCAACAAACCCAAGGTGGGCAAGGTCCCTTTAAAAGTAATAAAATCCAAACTTCCTGATTTCTCCTAGTCTTGTCTCCTGTCTCTCCCTTCCTCTCCCCTCTAACCTCCCCCAGTCTGTCAGAGCTTAGGAACCCCAGTTCCACTTCCTGAGAAGCCAAGCAGGGTAGAAGCTCTTGTCTCTCTCGTGGTCTCTTCACCAGCAGGCCCAGCAATAAATCCTCAGAGATGCCTCATTAGGCCAGTCTGTCTGAGCTCCCTCAGCAGCCACCATGGGCTATACTAGCGTGTTATTATTTTTTCCTGCTACCCAGCCTAGAGCCCTCCCTGAACCACCCACTCACTTTCATGCTGTATTTCCCTCACATAAGTTTCCTGACTGGACCTTATCCAGAGGGAGTGTATGTGCGTGTGTGTGTGTGTCTGTCTGTTTCTGTGTGTGTGCATATGTGTCTGTTTATCTGTGTGTGTGTGTCTATCTCTGTGTGTGTCTGTGTGTGTGTATGTGTCTGTCTGTCTCTGTGTGTGTGTGTGTGTGTATGTATGTGTCTATCTGTGTGTGTGTCTGTCTCTCTGTGTGTGTGTATGTATGTGTCTATCTGTGTGTGTGTCTGTCTGTCCATCTGTGTGTGTCTATCTGTCTGTGTGTGTATGTCTGCTGTGTGTGTGTATGTTGTACTATTCCTTCAAGATTTTAGGCTTTAGAACTAGAAAAGGCCTTGAGTCATTCTAAGATCATAAATTTAGAAATGGAAGTGACCCTATGTAATTCCCTGCTTTCCACTTTCTATTTACTTCTCTGTGTCATACCCCTTCCCACCTAGTAAAATATAAGCCCCCTCAAAGGAAGGAATTGCTTCACATTTGTATCCTCAGTGTCCAGAGAAATGCATTATATGTTTTTTTTGTTTTTACTTTGCAGTCTGGACCTGAAATTTTTTAACATTATCAGATCATAAATCCAGAGAGAGAAGGACCCTCAGATGTCATCTAGTTTAACCCACTCATTTTACAGATGAGGAAACTGAGGCCCAGGAAAGTTAAGAGACTTAACCACAGTTAAACAGGTAGTGAGCATCAAAGCCAAGAGCCAACCCTAGATTCCATGCTCATTCCAGACATAGTGTTCCTTCAACTGTACCATGGAGACAAACCATGGCCCCCAAAGGTTAACTTCCCCAAGGTCACACAGGAAATACATAACAGAGCCAGGATTTGTACCCAAATTCTCTGCCTTTAAATCCAGAGCCCCTTCTACCATATGTCGATCATCAGTTCAGCAAACATGGATATTGTGTGTGTGTGTGTGTGTTTCTGCCTGTCTATATCTATGTCTGAGTCTGCATCTCTGTGTTTTCCCTGCCCTAACTTCTACCCTAACTTTCAGGGAACTGAATGCCTCTTTTCAAATCTCAGTCTGATGACTGCTTGAGACTGGGTCAAAATGATAAGGTTGGATGAGAGATATGGCCTCAAAGAAACTAAATAGTTAATTCTTAGTAAGCCTAAATTAAATTTCCATCATGTGCAAGCAGTCAGCTGCTATTGTAGGTCACCAAGATACAATGCATGATGTCTACGGTTTGTGGAAAACATTAGGCAGCTGTAATAAAGTCAATGGTATTTCCTTCCTCGCTGAAACATGACTTCAGTAAATCCCTGTTGGAGTCCTCCCCCCACCCTCCCACCCCCTTTCTAAACATTTTCCTCCAGCTACACGATAAGTCAATAAAAGAAATTAGAAGTTAAAATATCCAATGAAATTTTATCAGGCATGAAATGTCATTTAAACCAAAGTTGCCGCCTGGCTTAGATGGATGAAAACTGACCTGAACAATAAAGGGGTTATAAAAAGAAGGGGAAAAGAAAGAGTTTCAGTGGCCTTTATATATTCTAGAGGAAAAACAAATCATTCCATGAAGGTATTCTATGAAAAAGATCTTTTCTGAAAGGTTACAATTTTAATGAGAGGTGCGTCATGTCTACAAACCTTTGCCCTCATCCCCCCTCACTTTTCTTTTACTCATTCCTTTGTACTAATAAACATATTTGGAGGGTGACCTTGATCTGTACATCTCTGTTTTAATCCCAAGAAGCAGTGAATCCTATAAATCCTATTAGACTCTCTATTAGACAGACACAGATTTGAGGGTGGTGGAATTCATCTAAGGTATTTCTTTGAGCAAGAAGGAAGGATATTCCTTTCAAAGATTATCTAGAGGTTTTGAGTGAAAAGGCAGAGAGAAAGGAGAATGGGGAAGTAGTTTCATTTGCATCAAATTGTTCATTGAAACATTTGCTCCCTGGTTCAGTCTCTGATGATAACCAACATGGCATTTTCCTTCAAAAGTAACTCAATCAACAGTCATTAAGCATTTATTAAGCGTCTGCCATTTGCCAGACCCTATATCTGATAAGAAAACAAGCTGATAGTCTTCAAAAATATTCCATATATTTCCCATCTAAAAAAATATATTTTTTCAATAACCTTAGAAAAATGGTTCCCAACCTCTTTTTAAACCTTATTTTACCTTTGATTTTCAGTAAAACCTTCCATATTCAATATGAAAGGAAATAAATTCTAGAATTTACTATGCAAATATATTTAAAGAAAAAAGTAAAATAAAGAGATGAATTCATGCATATCATTTTAGTACAAGGGTTCTTAAACTGGGGTATATAGATGCCCAAGGAGTTAATATAGCTTAGAGGGTGGGGGTCAGTGAACTTGAATGGAAAAAAACCTCTTTATTATCACTAACCTCTAACTGAAATTTATAATTCTTCCAGTTATTTAAAAACTAATCTGAGATGAGTTCCCTGGACTCCATTGGACTTCCACAGAGATCCACAATACACAGAAAAATGTTAAGAATCCGTATATAATAAAGTTAATGTAAATTTTTTCACTTTGATTACTAACTTTCCGAATATTTTAATAGGATAACAGTCACTTAACAAACAGTTAATTCAATTTGACCTTGTTGTCAAGTGTCTCGCCACCCCTGGTTGGGGGTGGGGGGACAAATCCCGGGCTGGGCAGCATCACTTAAGAAGGACATCCACTAAGGTGAAGAAGCCCCATGTCAAAGGCAGGATTGCGACCGAGGCAGCGTTCAGGACTTTCAGGAAACACTCCTCTGGTCTGTCCATCGCAGACTTTGGCCTTGCTAATCCCCAGGAGCAGATGAACCTTCTCTAGCGGGAGCAGCAGTTGCCCAGGCTGCCTTGGCAGGGGCATGGACTGGTTAATGTAACAGACCCTACCCATTCTAATAGCTATGAAAATCCACACGGGCTATTTGTTTTCCCACAGTATGATCCATTGCATGGAGAATTACACAGCCAGCTGGGGGACTCCATAAGCCAGGGAATGGGGTGAATTCTGGTGTAAACCAGCCGTAAGTAGATGGCAGCTTCCAATAAAAGAGGAGTATGTCAGATGTCAAACAGAAAGTTCACATCATTCAGCCAGTCAGTGAATAAACATTTATTGAGCAGCAAATATGTTCTAGACACTATATTAAGTACTGGGAAGTCAATGGAAGGTAAAAGACAATCCCTGTTCTCATAGTCTAATAGGGGGAGAAAATAAAAGATTAGTGACTACACACAAAGAAGATATGTGTATATATAAGATAAATTGGAGATGATCAATAGAAGGGAGGCATCAGATTTAAGGGGGCATCAGGGAAAGTTTCTTATAAAAGGAAGGATTTAGCTAGAACTTGAAGGAAATCAGGGAAACCGACAAGTCAAGTTGAGGAGGGAGAGAATTCCAGGCTTGGGAGTCAATCAGTACAAACACCCAGAGTTGGGAGATAGTGTCTTGTGTGAAGAGTCACAAGGAAACCAGTGTCACTGGATCACAGAGTGCCTGGAGGCAATGGAAAAAGACTAGAAACGTAACAAAAGGCTTTAAATGCCAAACAGAATGTTAGTTTGTTCCTGGAGATAATAGGGAACCACACAAATTTATTGATGATGGCGGTGACGTAGTCAGATCTGTATTTTTGGCAGATCAATTTGACATATGAGTGAAGGAAAGTCTGGTGTGGGGAAAGGCTGGAGTCAGGCTGGACCAAACAGAAGGTACATAGACCAGGTGTGAGGTGATAAAGGTATGCACCAAGATGGTGGTGGCATCAGAGAAAGGGGCAAATGTTACTAAGGTAAAAACAATAAGACTTGGCAACAGATTCAACATGAGCGATGAACAAGAGTGAGAGGAGGAGGATGAAATGTACGTTTGGAGCTGGGATAACTGGGAGAATGGTGGTACCCTGGACATCAGTTCAGACCTTTAACGCAATCACAGTATCTCAGAATTGGAAGACACATCAACAGCCGTCTAAGCTACTGTCGACCAAAAACGGAAACCTCAAACAAGTTAGCTCTCCAGGCTTTTCTTGAAGACTTCTAATGAAGAGGGAGCCATGATCTGGGGAGCTACTTCCTCATTTCACCTTTGGATAACCCTTCGTTCAATGTCATTTTCCCTAACATTAAATACAACTTTGCCTCTTTGCAAGCTTCTAGCCATGGGTGCTTGTTCTTCTTTTTGGGGCCTAAAAGAGCAAGCCTAATTGCCCTTCCACCTGGCAGTCTTTCAGGTAATTAATAGCAGCTGGTATGTCTTTGGAGTCTTCTCTTCTCCAGCCTAGTTCCATTCTAGTTCTATTAACTAACCCTCACGTGGCATGGAGTTGAGGCACCTCACTATCATGTCTTTTACACTTTATCAATCTCTGCTAAAATGTAGAACCAAGAACTGAACATTCTGGATGCAGTTTGATCAGGACAGAATACAAGAGTCTACATGACAGCACCGATACCTTGTGGTTATGGCTCTTGGAGAGGGACAAAGGAAAGCTAGAAATAGGAATTTTGCCAACATTTGCTTGATTCCACCATGGTTTTCAGTGCCATTCAGATGTCTGTTTTCATGAATAATACATTTTGCTAATTTCTCTTGGGACTTGAAATGAATTACTTCAAGGAAAAGTGAATAAATGTTTAATAAATGCTTATTGATCAATTGTTAACAGTGTAGTATCATGAACAGGTCACTGGGCTTAAAGTTACAGGATTAGGTCTTAGTCCCTGCTTTGCCACCTACTACAACTACTATCACCACGACTACTACTACTACTACTACTACTACTACTACTACTACTACTACTACTACTACTACTTGCCACAAGTTACCTTGACCAAATCACCTCAAGTAACTTCTCTAAGATAAACTCATCAGTAAAATGGACAACATAAAAACTTGTCAGAGGATTATTATAAAGACAAGATGGATCATAGGACCATATATCAAGAGCTGGAAGGGATTTCAAGGGTCATGTAATCCAACGCACACATTTTTCAAATGAGAAAACTGAGGCTCAGGGAAGTTTAAGTGACTTTACCAAGGGCACACAATTAGTAAGCATCTGAGGTGGAATCTGAGCCCATAGTCTCTGATAATAGAACCAGGGCATAAGGTATGAAAAGCCCTTTGTAGCCAAAAAATTCAAGTGAGTTTATTATTTCAAAGATTTGTGATTTTGTCCTTGTCACTTAGTGCCATGTACCAAAATCCTTCTATGATCTCAAAGATTGTATTGATGAGTTGATTTGCTGAAAACTCCCCCACTCATGTCCTACTCTGATGCTTCATTGTGACACGGCGGTGATGCTAGGCTCTCAATGACTTTTCGGTAGACATGAAGTCCTTCCTTCAGATCCCATCTGACTGTAAAGTCTTCCAGTGTGAACCCAGTGATGGGCCCTGTACCTATGTCTCTAGAGCAGGCCAGGGGAGTTCAGAGTAGCCCATCACCAGGAAGCTGATCACTTTGTGATAAATTCTTTGCTCCAGAAATTCAGCTATTATTATTAAATTAAAAATATAAGTGGAACTTAAAATTTCCCCTCTCCTAAACATCCAAGAAGAGCTGCCTACCAAAGGAGAGCTAAGAAATTTACACCCAGATGAACAAAGAAGGATAAAGTGATCATCCAACCAAATCCTGTCTTCCTGTGATTTAAAAAAGAAATGTGCCAGCTCTTGAAATGGTTCTTCCATCCCATCCTGTGTCCTCAACTCTTACAGTGGAGAGAGGTGGAAGGAGAAGAAGATATTGTGAAAGCCCTCCCTCATCCCAAACCAGAGATATGGGGAATATATTCCTAGGGTGCCAAGACTTTCCCTATAGATTCACATACCCAAAACAGTTGGGGAAATCCTTCAGACTTTTGGATCCACACTGAGCTCATACTAGCCCATCAGCACTGAAGCATGGCCAGCTCCATTATCTTCACTATCAATAACAGCTGATATTTACACAGTATTTTGGTCTGAAGCCCTTTGCACAAATTATTTCATTTGATCCTCACAGCTACCCGAGGTTGGACATATCCAAGACTCTTGCTGGGTGGTGAGATTAAGTGGGACAACCTATGATCTAGGGCAGGTGGGTGCATACGCTTGAATGGTGACCTGAGGTGTGGGATAGGAAAGGTGGCGTAGATGTGATGTGTTTTGAAATGTCAAAGGCTGCTAGACAAACTGGGAAAAAGCAGTACTAGAAAGGGAGACTCCGTTGAAGCAGTAGTATCAGGCTTTGAGGTTTTCAAAGCACTGTACAAATATCACCTCATTTGGTCCTTACAATAGCCCTGGGAGGGAGGTCACATTCTACACAGGGTAAAACTGAGGTTAAGAGCATTTCAATGATTTCCTTGTGGTCACAAAATTAGTAAGTGTCTGAAGCAAAATTCAGACTTAATTTAAATACTCCAAACAACTTAAATACTTTAAATGACTTCAACTTAAGTACTCTATCTATCATAGCACCTACAGGTAGAAAAAGTTAGTTTTAAATCAACTGTTCTCTCCATCAATGACAGCACTACTCCAGTCCTGTATGTAGATATCTTTGGTTGTCTATATTTACATCAATACAGATGTATGCTCATTGAATTGTAAAATAAGAGGGAGGACAGATAACTTCTTTCCCTTTTTCCTGATTATCTTTAGAAATAGACCTTGTAGTAGTATTGCTGGGTCAAAAGGTTTAACAACTCTTTGGGCAGAATTCCAAATTGCTTTCCAAATGGTTGGATCAGTTCACAATTCCACCAACAATGAATTAGTGTCCCAGTTTTAGGAAGATGCTATCTGCATCCAGAAAAAGAGCTGACAGATGTTTAAAAGATACATATGCCTATTTGTGTCTAATGGTAGCCATCTCTAGAGTGGTAGAGGGGGAGGGAATGAAAAAAAGAATTGTACATGATAATTTTATTATATATTTAAAAGAAATAGCAAGTTGTACATAATAGATTTGCAATTTCACATACATTCATCTTTTTTATAATATTATGGAAATGCTTGTTTTCTATAATTTAAAAATTAAATCATTTTTTAAAAATGAGAGGCTGAATGTCAGAGTGGATAGAGGGCTGACCTTGGAATCAGGAAGATTTGGGTTCAAATCAAGTTAAGGCTTATAATACCTGGGCAAATAGATTCTCCTCTCTGTGACTCCAGAACAACTCTGTATGACTCCAAGTTACTACATGGTTGCTGACCCACATTGGTGGAGGGACTTCCCACAATGAGAATCCCCTACACTCACAGGTCTGAGTCCTTTGTCTAACCTCCATCCCACTCCCTACTCCACTTTCCCTCAAAAAAATTACCCAAAAGGTAATTATACAAAGCAAAAAGGACAGGTGAAGAAGAAGAAAAATAAAGCTGGGTTATAATTTTTTTGGTAACATAAAAGTAAATATTAATCATGTCTTTCCAGCTGACTTCTTAGGTCCTTAATCTTGAATTTAATCTCCAGCAGATGGTGTGACTTCTGGATTATTAGAAGAATAGGCAGACTCAGGGTGTTCCTTACTGGAACAGATCCCCTGGCATACACACACACATATGTACGCACAGACACACGCGCACACATGCATATGCACACACACACACACAAAATGTTTGAAAGTTTTTTGCAAGGGATTGCATGCTCCTAGGAAAGTTCTCAGGGTGATGCCACTGGACACTTGTTGCTGGTATGACCTCTTGCCAGCGAGGGAAAGAAAACATTTGGACTATTTGGTTTGAATACAAACACGACTTCAAGAGACATCAACAATGAAATGACCTTGAAAAGAACATACTTAACTTCAATCATATTACAGTTCATCAGCTATTGGACAGTCATAACATTTTCCTCCAAAATAACTTGTGATTTCATCAGTGTGAGTAAGTCTTCCAGTGGAGATTCTTCCTGCTGATACAGATTGACAAATCTGTTGTAACCTGCAGTCTTCCCAGAGCTATCTGGGGCATTGAGGGGCTCGGTGACTTGCCTATAGTTGCAGTGTATCAGAGTTGAGTTCTTCTTGACTCCAAGACTTGCCCCATCCATCCATTATGCTACAAGAAATCTCTCATAAAATGATATATTAGCCACTACTTTAAATTTTTAGAAAGTCTTTTTGTTGTTATTTCATTCAGAAATTATAATTTGGAAGATAATTTGAAATAATGTATGCCTGCAATATAACAAAGTGAGAAAAAAAATATGATACTCTAGTGGGACATTGATAGCAGATGTAATCTGTGAAGGATCCTAATCCTTCAGGCGAAGCAATTGTTAGACAGGCTGTCATGGGATCTTAAGTCCAATGCTTTTTACTTCTTAGGCTCACAGCAGTTGAGTTTTATTGACAAATATGTAAAAATGTGCCTTAGGAGGAGACAGGAGATACTCTAATGGCTAAGTATCTTGACTAACAATATGATAGGTTGCTATGGAACCCACTGACCCTCAGGTCCTGTTCAATTACATTAACTCTTTATAAACTATCCCAATCTTGTTTTTGTTATTTTTCAGGCATGTACAACTCTTCATGACTCCATGGACCATAGCATGCCAGGCCCTTCTGTCCTCCACTCTCTCCTGAAGTCTGTCCAAGGTCAAGTTCCACTGACCCATGAGAGTGTCTTGGCAAAGATATTGGAGTAGTTTGCCAACTCTTTCTCCAAGGGCTCAGCTTTTGTCAGAACTCTGCACTATGACCTTTCTGTCTTGGATAACACTGCATGGCATGGCTCATATAGGCCCTCCGCTACAACAAGGCAGTGATCCTAACCTTACTGATGGCAAATCCTTTTATTTGGCTGACTGCTTTGTACATGTTCTACTGTATATCTAAGAGAGCTATGATCTCCTCAGGTATCAAGAGGTGTCTTGAGCCTAGCTAAGGGAATGTCCAGGAGGGGTACATAATCTTTCTATCCCACAACATATGGGACATTGAGCTTATTGACAGATTAATTTATTTTGTTTGTTTAATTTATTTAACTTTTTACATTCATTTTCACAAAATTTTGGGTTCCAAATTTTCTCCCCATTTGTCCCCTCCCCCCACTCCAATACACTGAGCATTCTAATTTCCCCTATCACCAATCTGCCCTCTCTTCTATCATCCCTCCCTTCTCTTGTCCCCAGCTTCTCTTTTGTCCTGTAGGGTCCGATAACTTTCTATTCCCCATTACCTGTATTTCTTATTTCCTAGTAGCAAGAACAATACTCAACAGTTGTTCCTAAAACTCTGAGTTCCAACTTCTCCCCATCCCTCCCTCCCCACCCATTCCCTTTGGGAAAGCAGGCAATTCAATATAGGCCATATCTGTATAGTTTTGCAAATGACTTCAATAATAGTCATGTTGTGCAAGACTAACTATATTTTCCTCCATCCTGTCTTGCCCCCCATTGCTTCTATTCTCTCTTTTGATCCTGTCCCTCCCCAAGAGTGTTGATTTCAAATTGCTCCCTCCTCCCATTGCCCTCCCTTCCATCATCCCCCCCACCCTGCTTATCCCCTTCTCCCAAGCTTTCCTGTATTGTAAGATAGGTTTTCATATCAAAATGAGTGTGAATTTTATTCCTTCCTTTAGTCGAATGTGATGAGAGGAAACTTCATGTTTTTCTCTCAGCTCCCCTCTTTTTCTCTCCACTAAAAATCTCCTGCCTACCTCTTTTATGAGAAATGATTTGCCCCATTCCTTTTCTCCCTCTCTTCTCCTAAAACATTTCTCTTTCACTGCTTAACTTCATTTTTTGAGATATGATCCCATCCTATTCAATTCACTCTGTGCTCTCTGTCTCTGTGTGTGTGTGCATGAGTATGTGTGTGTGCACATGCACACGCATGTGTGTGTGTGTACATGTGTGTAATCCCACCAACTACCCAGATACTGAAATGTTTCAAGAGTTACAAATATTGTCTTTCCATGTAGGAATGTAAACAGTTCAACTTTAGTAAGTCCTTTATGACTTCTCTTTGATGTTTACCTTTTCATGCTTCTTCTCATTCTTGTGTTTGAAAGTCAAATTTTCTTTTCAGCTCTGGTCTTTTCATCAAGAATGCTTGAAAGTCCTCTATTTCATTGAAAGACCAGTTTTTTCCCTTGAAGTATTATACTCAGTTTTGCTGGGTAGGTGATTCTTGGTTTGAGTCCTAGTTCCTTTGACTTCTGGAATATCATATTCCATGCCCTTTGATCCCTTAATGTAGAAGCTGCTAGATCTTGTGTTATACTGATTGTATTTCCACAATACTGGAATTGTTTCTTTCTAGCTGCTTGCAACATTTTCCCCTTAACCTGGGAATTCTGGAATTTGGCCACAATGTCCCTAGGAGTTTCTCTTTTTGGATCTCTTTCAGGAGGTGATTGGTGGATTCTTTCAATAGTTATTTTGCTCTCTGGTTCTAGAATATCAGGGCAGTTTTCCTTAATTTCATGAAAGATGATGTCTAGTCTCTTTTTTTTTGATCATGGCTTTCAGGTAGTCCCATAATGTTTAAATTGTCTCTCCTGGATCTATTTTCCAGGTCAGTTGTTTTTCCAATGAGATAGTTCACATAATCTTCCATTTTTTCATTCTCTTGGTTTTGTTTTGTGATTTCTTGGTTTCTCATAAAGTCATTAGCCTCCATCTGTTCCATTCTAATTTTGAAAGAACTATTTTCTTCAGTGAGCTTTTGAACCTCTTTTTCCATTTGGCTAATTCTGCTTTTGAAAGCATTCTTCTCCTCATTGGCTTTTTGAACCTCTTTTGACAATTGAGTTAGCCTATTTTTCAAGGTGTTATTTTCTTCAGCATTTTTTTGGATCTCCTTTAGCAAGGTGTTGACCTGCTTTTCATGCTTTTCTTGCATCTCTCTCATTTCTCTTCCCAGTTTTTCCTCCACCTTTCTAACATGATTTTCAAAATCCTTTTTGATCTCTTCCATGGCCTGACCCCATTGAATATTTATTTTGGATGTTTTGGATACATAAGCTTTGACTTCTATATCTTTCCCTGATGGTAAGCATTGTTCTTCATCTGAAAGGATGGAAGGAGATATCTATTCACCAAGAAAGTAACCTTCTAGGGTCTTATTTTTTTTCTCTTTTCTGGGCATTTTCCCAGCTAGTTACTTAACTTCTGAGATTCCTTTCCACACTCACCTCACCTCCAGATCTGCCCAGCTAGTGCTTGGGGTCTGCGATTCAAATGCAGCTCCCCTGCCTCAAGGCTTTCAGTGGGGGCAAGGCTGCTATTCTGTGTGAGATTAAATTCAGGTGCTCAGGTGGGGGCAGGGCTGCTATTCAGTGTGAGATTAAGTTCAGTTGCTCAGGTGGGGGCAGGGCCACCACCAGGGCTCAGTTCCCTCAGGGGGTTTATGTGGAGCCCTTCAATAATGGATCTGACCTCCTGCCTGTTTTGGGAGCCCCTGTCCTCTGCTGCCTCTACCACTGCCTCCTGAGGGGGCCTGTGTTATGGAGACACCCCGCTCTCCTCTCAGCCAGCCAAAAAGGCTGTCTCACTGACCTTTGCATCTGTGAGTGGAGGGAGCTGAGCAGCTACTGGTGATTCTGTCCCTGAAGCCTGCTCAGATCTGTTCTTCTTGGTGCCTCTTGGCCAAGGCAGGACTGGGCTCTGCTCTGGGTGATGGACCTTTGATGTTGGTTTTTCAGGTCTCTCTGGAACAGAAATCTCCTCCATTCAGTGGCTGTGTGGCTTCCGCTGCTCCAGAATTTGTTGGGAGTTCTTCTTTACAGGTATTTTATGGGCTGTGGTTTAGGAGCTAGCATGTGTATATCTTTCTACTCTGCCATATTGGCTCCTCCCCTGACAGATGAATTCTTAAAGGAAGTATGACTCAGGAATATGACCAGAAGTAAAGCCAGACTTTCTATAGGGATATGGAATTACTATATTCACATGGATTTATTCTCTCATGTGGAGCCAATTAGGTGGCACAATGTATAGAGTGCTGAGTCTGGAGTCAGGAAAACCTGAGTTCAAATTCAGCCTCAGACACTTACTTATGGTAGCCCCTTGAACAAGTCACTTAGCCCCTGATTGCCTCTGTCTTGTCAACTGCAAAATAAGAATAATTACAGCATCTACCTAGAAAGGCTGTTGTAAGGATCAAATATGATAATATTTATAAAGTGCTCCATAGTAGGCACTATATAAATGCTTACTCTCCTCATTCCTTTCTCTGTCAAAGTAGCTGTAATGACCAGGACACCAGAAAGATGCCCTGTGCGGGTGTATGTGCCTGGCATATGGTAATCATTTAGCAAATGTGTGTTGATTGATTGGGAATTGTGTATGTATGCTTGGCACTTTGTAAATGCTTAACAAACGTTTGTAAATGGATGATTAGTTGATGGTATATGTGTGCTGACCTCACTTGGAAGCCGCTTACCTGGCAACCTCAACTCTAGTTGAGTCAAGAATTCAAAGAGAGCAGAGACAGGAAAGAAAATGGAAAGGACAGGACAGGATCTCAGATTTAAAGCTGGAAGCAACCTTAGATGCCATCACATCCCTTTTACAGATCAGGTAACTAAGGCACAGAGAGCACAGGTGATTGCCAAGCGTCACACAGCTAATAAGTATCTGAGATAGGATTTTAAACATGGGTCATCCCAACTAGAAGTTCAACATACTATCCACTGTGCTGTTCAGCCCCACGAGTTCAGAGACTAAAACTCATGTATTTCACTCGATGGGAGTGTTCCCTAACACTTCACTGAGACATTATTTTAATCATTTTACACATAGTTCTAAGATGCTCAGATATCTGGTTTCCTGGCACCCTGTAGACTGTAAGATAAAATGGTGGCACCAAGAAGGGACAAGTGACAGTTGGACATCGAGGGAAAAGATAGAAAAACAAAGCATAACAACAGTGTGGGGTCATTTAGTGTAGGGGCAAACAGCTCTCGTCAATATCAATAAAATAAGATAAAATCAATAGACCCTGACAACATTAATGAATGATAGTTGCTGTTACTAATGGTGATCTTGAGTTATCAAGAAGTTAAATTATGTTCTAGCTACTCTGGGAGGCAGGTAAGTATGTTGGTAAAGGCTTCTATTCCAAATAAAATGAAAAAAAGTTTCTTATTTAAAGGGGGAAAGCTTCAGGTGACTGGAAGATTCATATTTATTTAACTAATTCAATTGAATCCAACAGATAACATATTAAATCCATACTAGGTACAAGGCATTATTCTAAGTATACAAGGATTAGAAAATAAATCAGTCTCTGCTCTCAAGGAGCTGATGTTATGTAAAATACATCCTCCTTCCCCAACAACTTCCTTTCTCCAAGTCCAGTGTTTTATCCACTATACCATTAGGAATGAAAACACAGGGAATAAATAAAATTGGATTGGATATTGGATGAATAAAAGTATTATGTATACACATATACACAGGGCATCCATAAATAAAATTATACTTCTTGAGCTGATTTCCTTCCCCAAGGAGTGACCGAAAATAATGAACGGACAGCTTTGATGTAGGACCTAGCATGCACTCAGGAAAGTCCTCACACTATGCTCACGTATGTCCAGGGGAAAATAATTTCTGTCCAGAGAGGTCTTTTGGTCCAAGAGAGTCCCTGCTGTCAAAAGAAAGCTTCAGCTTAATCCTCCTAGTCTGCAAGCCTATTGTCTACACTACTAATGTGCTTCCATTCACCATCTCTTTTCTTGGAACTCTCCAAGACTTAAAAGCAAGAATTCTGCCATTTGAAATGTCGCCTGCCCAAGCCATTTTCAGGGCCAGTGACAGGGAGAAGCGGGGCTCCCGAGCACTGGGAAACCACAGGAGAGAGGGGGAGATGACTTGTCAGTGTCTGAAAAGTAGGACTGTGTTTAATAATCCCACTCCATGGCTTTGTGGCCTACTGTGCCAGAGACCTAGGATTAGTGAACTTCATACAGTGAACATGAAATGATCCATTCAAGGCATTTGCAAGACAATATCAAAGCTACTTATAATGAGTCCTTGGAATATTTAAGGCTTTGTAGTAGCAGGGTGGGAATTATTCCTAAGAGGTTAGAGGATGCTCCAGTGGTGAGTATGAGTATTCAGAGAACTCACATGAAAAAAAGAAACCTTCCTTTCCTGTGTTTTCATTCCTGAGAGTATAGTGGATAAAGCACTGGACTTGGAGAAAGGAAGACTTGGGTTCATATCCTCACTCAGATATTAGCTATATGATTCTGGAGAAGTCACAGTCCCTCTGAGCCTCAGTTTTCTCATCTGTAGGGTCAGATTCCATGAATTCTAAGGTCCCTTCCTATTCTAAATCATGACGCTTTTATCCTGGGGCAAGGAGAATGTCAGGAAAAGTTTAGGTTATATCAAATGTCCTTTGACCATCCAACTCAAGACTATTTCGGGGGTCCTCCCAGGATTTAAATCAACAATGGCAGTAAGATGACAATGCTTTACCCCCAATTCAATGAAGGTAGGCTTACCGTGGGGTCCACATGGGAGAAGAAGCAATCATGAGTAATACCCATTTGATCCAAGGACAGAGCTACCAACATGGACCTCCTTGAGGTGATGTCAATGACAGCTGTGACTTCTCAGCCCTGCATGGGAAGAAAGGGCAGAAAAACAGATGGATCACAGGCATTAGGGAGAAAATGAGCCTTTTATGCTTTCAAAGTCTTTTTTTTTTCTGTTGCTACACATTCCACTGGCTCCTTGAGCTTCTCATTGGCTTCTTGAACCTGGCCTGGTAGGTTAGCTCTCTTGATCAGAAACTCTCAGCATATTCCATACACATTTCTCCTATCATGTTGTACTACAAAGTGTGAAAATACCTAGTTTAGAGCTGGTGAGTGTCTGTACCTTGCTCTCTTTCTAGTATTCTCACCTGCGTTATCTTCCTCATTGCCAATACACCTGCACCTCCCAGTTGTGAGATTCAGGTTCAAGAATCTCATCCTGCCCCTCACTCAGAAGTATTTTTGACTGAGGCTATGCTCAAAAGATGGTGGAAAATTTAGTCTTTGATGCTGATGGCCAGAATCTTTTGCTTTTTGCAGAGGTCCCCTCTAGCCTTTAATTATGTTCAATCCTGGGCCTGACATTGTGTGATCCTCGCAATGTTATTTTACCCCCCTGAACCTCATTTTCCTCAGTTGAATGGCCTGCCTTATATGCTTATGGTGAGGACAGGGCTTGCACCATAAATGTGGGCCATTACAATTCACTGGAGTCAGGATGTAGCTAGTTTAGTATCAGGAACCCTTATGACAAAGCATTAAACAAAGAAGAAATCATAAGTTAGAGCTGAGTTACCAGGCTCCCATCATAAGCTCAGCAAAGTATTGTGGGGAGAAGAAGATGTAGCAAACAGAAGCAAGGTCAGACACACAGGAGGATGGAGTCAACTTTCCAAACCAAAGGCTTACAGTCACCCTAAGGTTTAACATCAGTAGGAGAAGGGGGAAAATCACAGCTCATTCTGAGATAGAGTAGGGCTGGAGAGTCAGATTCCCCAGCCCAGCAGAGAAGAGAATGCTTTGGATGGGACATTGTTGTGCCGAGAGAAATGCCAAAATAGGCTACTGAAGAAAGTTTTAGGTCACATGAACTAACACGGTGAAATGAGCAGAAGCAGGAGAATGATGTATACACGGCCAGCAACATCACAGAGAAAAGTAACCTTGAAAGGCTTAGGACCTCTGCTCATATCTTCAGACCTACCTCCTGACAGAGGTCAGGGACTCAAGGTGCCCAATGAAGCCAACTGTTTGGATGTGTTCACTGGGTGAGTTTCTTTGTCTTGGCTAGGCTTCTTGGCTTCAAAGATTATTTTGTTTTGTTTTTTCTTGGTTTCTTAATGGCAGAGAAGATTGAGGGAGAGACAGAGAGAAAGAGGCAGAGACAGAGATAGACAGATACAGAGAGACAAAGGCAGAGACAGAGAAAGGCAGAGACATACAGACAGAAAAATATAGACAGAAAGAGAGAGAAGGAGAGAGAGAGAGAGAGAGAGAGAGAGAGAGAGAGAGAGAGAGAGAGAGAGAGAGAGAGAGAAGGGGAGAGAGAGAGAGTTCCCTAAGGTTTGATAGATAGAACCAAAAAAAAAAAGTAGTGAGGATTCTAACCCTGTCCTCCTGCCTGGAAGTCTTGTGTTCCCTCCAACCCAATTCCCATCATCCCCACCATGGCGTCTGGGAACATGCAAACTGGATAAGTATATGGTCAAAGATTAGCATGTCATGTAGGCCATGGACAGCAAAACACCAACATTCACAGAGTCCTGGCATTCAAACATGGGAAGGAGGTAGAGGGGGAACAGAGTGGAAGGGGAAGGCATTAGGGCAGGAGGAAATACTCCTTAAACCTTGAGGGAGGAAGGTTAGATGTGCTGACCCTTGACAGGACATAAATCAGTTCAGACTTCCATGAGTAACAGCTACAGAAGAAAAAACAAGAAAGTATTACCTTACACAGCGGTGACTTAGGGGGCATGTTGTCCCCCACCCCAAGAAGTAAATGCAAAGAAGATTGGACAAATTCAAGGATTTTAGAGCACAGAATTTAGAACCAGAAAATAACATTGAAAGTCATCTCTCCTGGACCCTCATCTCCTTTTACAAATGAAGAAACTCAGGACCAGAGAGGTAAAGCAATTTCTCCAAAGTCACAAGGTAAGAAGTAGAGCAAAATAAGCCTTTAGATCCAGGACCTCTGACTCCAGGTCCAATGATAGCTAACATAATAATAGTACATTTATGTAGCCTTCTAAGCTTTGCAAAGTAGTTCATATAAGTTTTCTTATTGGATCCTCACATCGGCCCTAGGAGGTAGGTACTTGATATGATATGATATGACATGACGTGACATGATGCAGTATGGTATGGTAAAATATAATGAGGTATGGTATGATATATAATATGATGTATTATGTATCATGTGATATAATATAATATGAAACAATATATGATGTGACAATATAATATGAGATAACTTGCTTTGTGATTGTGATATAATAAATAATGTAATAATGTCATTAAATAATAATTTAATTTAATATTATTAGCACTCTATATAAATGCTAGTTATTATTATTACCTCCATTTTACAAATGAGGAAACCGAGGCTGAGAGAGGCATGCTGACTTGACCAGGGTGACGTGGCTTACAAGACTGAGATAAGGTTTGAGCTCAGGTCTTCTTTTTCTTTTCTTTTTTAAATTTTATACTTTTTTCAAATTACATGTAAAAACAATTTTTAGCATTCCTTTTTTTTAAATTTTGAGTTCCAAATTCTCTCCTTTCCTCTCTTCCTTGAAGCAGTTTGACAGAGATACACTTCTTCTTAACACCAAATCTGGTACCATCTCTCTGCAGATGCTTTTTCTACTACACAAGGGTTTTCAAAGGAAGCTTTCCAATACATCCCTACCATCTAGAGATTTATATGAAGGATGATGAGCATGCTTTCTCACAAAATCTCTCCTAGTGCCATTGTCATGATCCTACAACGGATGACTGGACCACAGAACTGGGCCAGTATGGACCAGCAGTTCTAGGATATATTTTTATCTCTCAAATGAACCTCAAACCCATCTAATCTAATCTTCACACGTCACAAGTGAGACAAAGAGATGGTAAATGACTTGACCAAGGACACACTGATTTATTAAGTCTTTTAAAGCCATACTGGCTTATAACCAAGCTAGAATTAGAACTCAGGGCTCTTCGCTCTTGAGTTGACTTCATCCTGCACCATGCTGCCTCGTACCGTCAGCTCCTGCTTCCAACTCTCAGATTCTGTGAGTCTACGATATTCTGGTCTGAAATGACCATCACGACCAGAAGTGTGGAGATGGGAATGCTCAGATATGTTCAGAATACCACAGGTAGACACTTTGGTGATAGAAGAGGTTTCATCCCAAGGAGTAGTGGAGTTTAAGCTGGAAGGGGTCAGATTAAGCTGGGGTCAAATTATACAGATGCAGGAGCTCACTTGGTAACCAAGTTTGGACCATCCCCTCTAGGCCCTGAAGAGCCATACCTGTCCTCTAGCAGCCTTTCCAGTTAGGGTTCCATGAGCTACAAAGAATCTCCAAGCAACGACTCTGGGAGTCACACTTAGAACTACTTGGTATTTGTAGTACAAAAGCCTCTCATCCCTCTTATAAGTTGTTAGATGGGAAAACTATTCAGTCAGTAAGTATTTATTAGGCATTGACTATGTGCTAGGCACTTACTATTAAGAGGCTGGTTCCTGTAACTGTTTTACCCTCATAGAACTGCCCAACAATGCAAAGAAATCTGGCCCGACTCCCGTAAAGACCTCCTCATCCCATGCACTCAGATCCAGGCACCACCTTCCAAACTTTCAAGCCTGCCTAGGTCAATGGCCTTGCTCAAGCTACTTAACTGATAAGGGATAACACCCAAACTGCTCTTTGCAATATTTTAAGTCCTTCATGGGCTCCTGCCCATCTTTCCAGGTTTCTTGTCTATTAGGTCCTCACAAACTTAACGTATCAGCCCAACTGGCTGTTCCCCCGCTCACCATATTCTGTCTTCTACCCCCATGTTGTTACACAGGCTGCCTTCCATGCCTGAAATGTTCACCTCCACCTCTTAGAAGCCAATGATGCCTTCAATGCTCAGAGCAAATGTTACCTCCTGCAAGAAACCTTTGGTGATTCCTCCTCCCCTGAAATTACTTTGCATTTACTTTGAATATTTTTCCATTTACTTATCTTTGTAAATGAGTTAATACATGTACAGTGCTTTACAAACCTTAAAGTACGCTATAAATGCTCACTATCATTATATATCATCATCATCATATTCATTACCTGTTGTATTCCTTCTTCCTCCCAGTAGAATGGAAGTTTCTAAATAACAAGGATTTTTATCTTGGTATCTCCAGCGTTTATCACAATGCCTACCTAGTACATAATAAACAATTAGTTTCCTTCTAGATTACAGAGGCTAACTTGGGGTCTGTGAACTTTTAAAAAAAATACAGTTTGACAACTGTATTTCAATATAATTGCATCCCTTTGTAATCACATGTATTTTAGTTCATGCATTTAAGAACATCATTCGGAGAAGGAGTCTGTGGACTGCACCAGACACTGACTGCCAAAGAGGAGAGGGGTCTGTCACACATACACACACACACACACACACGCACACACATAAGTTAAGAACTTTTGCCATAGGAAGTGATGTTTCTAAACCCACAAAGTTCCCTTTTCTCCTCTGTAATAATAACTCACATTCATATAGCCCAAGAGTGATTAAGATTTTATCTCACCTTGTGAAGCAGAAAAGCAGGAAAAGTATCATTATCTCCATTTTACAGATGAATAAACCAGAGCTCAAAGAGGTTAAATGATTTTGTCCCAGGTCACACAAAGAGCAAGTCACCCAACAGAGACTCAGATGCTAAAGTCTGTTCTTGTGAATAGACACAGCTAAACTCACAAAAGTAGCATGGCAAGGTGGAAAGACTGGATGACAATATGGTGGACAATGTTGTAAGATGAATAACAGGGAATGTTAGCAATATGGTGCTACAAGACAATTCCAAAGGACTCATGATGGAAAATGCTTTCCACCTCCCAAGAAAGAACTAATGGAATCTGAATGCAGATTGAAGCATCCTTTTTTTTTTTTAAACTTTGTCTTGGGTTTGGGGTTTTGTTTTGTTTTTTTCGTCTGTGGTCTCTTTTGCAACATGGCTAATATGGAAATATGTTTTGCATGACTGCACATGTATAATCTATATCAAAGTGTATGCCTCTTCAAGGAGGTGGGACAGGAGGAAGGGAATTTGGGACTCAAAAATTATTTTTAAAAATAAATGTTGAAGTTGAGAAATAAAATAAAAACAGCCTTAAAAAAAAAAGATTTGGGACAACTAGGTGGCACAGTAGACAGAGCAACTGACCCTGGAGTCTGGAAGACCTGGGTTCAAATATGACCTTAGACACTTACTAGCTGAGTGACCCTGGGCAAGTCACTTAACCCCAATTGCCTCCAGTTCAAAAATAAAATTAAAAAAAAAAGATCTGATGTCAGAGGACTCAGGTTTAAATCTTGACTCTGGTATTCAATACCAGTGCGATCTTAGATAAGACTCATTCTCTTTGGGCTTTGGTCTCCTTATCTGTAAAATGATGGAGGTTAGATCAGGTTGACTTCTAAGACCTTTAAATCTTTAATCTTTTGTTCTGAAGGCAGCCAGACCTGGATATTTCCCAAGTCATTCAATGAAGTTTAAAAAGCAGACAAAGAAACAAACTTAGCAAGCCCAGTTTCAGCCAATTGAGTCAAGGGAATGGGGCTAGAAAAGTAGGGGAGGGGAGATGTAGAGACTATTTTTTTTTGAGACACTCAAGCTTCCTCTGTCATTCTTCTCCTTGCAGCCCAGTCCCGTCCTCCCCCAGCTTCCCCAGCTCCTCCCCCCGATATCTTTAGGCCTTACAGATGTTTGTTATCTGCTTTTGCTGCTCTGCCTACTCCAGCCCCATCTAATCTTTTTATAACCATTTCTGTTGGCTGTTATCAGGAAACTCTGGCACTCCTGGTCTACTGGACATGTACGGGCTTTAACAGATCACCACCCTCTTCCCCTGTAATTAGAGGGTAATAGAATTATTTAACTCAACAGTCCTTTCAAGGGGCAATGCACCTTGCTATGCTTTCTGTTTCGCCCATCAGAGTTTGTTTCTATAAATGGGCCTGTGGCCTTTCTGAGCTTTCCCCCAAAGTTGGATTGTCACAGAGCTCCCTGTTCCACAAATGAGGGGGTGCTCTTATGCCCCCTTGCACCCTTGCTCTCCATTGGAGGGGGCTTTATAGCAGATAGCAATCCCCTCAACCCCTTCCAAACCCCATTACATAGGACCTTACGACTGGAGTGGGGAGATCTATGTAATTGATTCAAGGTCATTCATTTGTCTCCTCAACTCTATTTTGTCCTTTCACACCCTCCTTCTTCCTCTTTCTTCACATCTCAGTCAAAAAACATTAAGTGCCAATTTTAGCAAAGTCACTGTGCTAAGTGCTAAGGATACAAAGAAAGGCAAAGACCTGTCTCTGCCCCAAGGAGCTCCCAGTCTAACGGTGGAGACAAGGGAAAATAACCAGCTGCATATAAGATGGAAAGAGAGAGGTTAAATGGAAGATATAGAGGGAAAGCCCTCCAAGTGGAGAGGAGGGAGACATGACCAAGAAAGGCCTCTTGCAGAAGGCCAGAATTCAAACTGATTCTTAAAAGAAGCCAAGTGAGGAGAGAGAGCATGTCAGGACAAGGTGGGTAGCTAATGAAAAAACTGGGAGTCAGGAGATAGAATAATGTGGGCAAGGAACCTCAAGAAGGCTAGTTAGTGACTCCTGGAGTAGGTAGAAGGGACCAAATTATGAAAAGCAGGAAGGCGGTCAAGTTACAAAGGCCTTTAAAAGCCAAAGAGTTGGTGTAGATTATAAAGGACATGGATTTCAAGTCAGATGACCTATGTTCAAATACTGGCTTCTCTCTTTACTAGCCATGTGACCTTAGAGATTCACTTCCCCTTCCTGAAAAGTCACATTTCTATTTTGTCCTGTGGAAATTGAGAGGGTTGAATTAGATCATCCCCAAGATTCTTTCTAGCCCCATAGCTCATGACTGACAGAATCCTCCCTGAGTCCCACCCCCTACAAGTGGAGGAGGCTTCCTACCATAGCTGAGATTCAGTATTAGAAGAGCCATCTTCATACTCTGGTTGTGAAGTCTTGTGACCATGAATAAGTTACTTTGCCAGAAACATGACAAATGTCAGAGGGGCTGTGGGAAAGCAGGAACATGGAGACATTGTTGGTGGCGCTGTGGATTTGTCACAGTCGTTATGAAAAGCAACTTGGAACTATGCCCAAAGGGTTACCAGACTCCACATGCCCTTTGACCCAATAAAAAAGATCAAAGAAAAAGGAGAAAGATTCACATCTACAAAAAAGTATTTATGGCAGCTCATGTGTGTGTGTGTGTGTGTGTGTGTGTGTGTGTGTGTGTGTGTGTGTGTGTGTGGGCAAAGAACTGGAAACTAAGGGAGATGTTCATTCACTGGGGAACGGCTAAATAAATTCTGGAATGTGAATGTAACACAATACTATTGTAAGAAAGAATGAAAGGGATAGTTGCAGAGAAACCTGAGGAAGACTTATATGGACTGATAACCATCGAAGTGAACAGAACCAGGAGAGCAAATTATTCAATAACAAAGGTATTGCAAAGACAAAGCACTTCGAACGACTAAAGAAACCCAATTAATACAACGACCAGCCATAATTCCAGAGGACCAATGATAAAGGAAACTGCTCAATTTCTGAAAGACTTAGGATACAGAATAAAACATTTTTGGGGGGATGTGGTCAATATGGGAATTGGTTTTGCTTGAATATACATATTTCTTACCAAGGTTTAGGGTTTCTTTTTTAAAGGGGGTAAGGGATGTGGAAAGGAGAAAAAATAGATGTTTTGTTCATTGAAAAAAAAATTGAATTGAAAAAAGAGTTTTACCTCCATCGCCTCAATTTCATCTGTAAAAATGGGATTGATATTTTACTAACCACTTCACAAGGTGGTAGAAGTTCTGTAAACCTTAAAGAACCACAAAAATGGGAGCTATTATTTGGATCAGAACATTATCAATGTTAACTACTGTTTTACCTTTATCTTTTCCAGCAGTATCTGATCTCTCTTTAATAGCCATAATTTCAGATATGGGCTTTACCAGAATTAGCATCACCCAATCTTCCTTGACTTTTATCACATCCTTCCAAATTTTACTTTTCTGATCCCCTTACCCACTTGGATAAAGCTTCATTTCTAATCCTGGCTCCAATCACTAGTTTCAAGAGATGAACTTCATTTTTGCTTAAAATATCGGGATCATTTCTGTATTTAAGCTCCAGGTGAGGTTCTCACATCACTGACTATTATTCACAGATTGCAAACTTATTTTTCATTTGATCAAATAAATTTATCTTAACTCATAAAAAATCATTTCCAAAATACATGACTATATAAGGAATCTGTGATCTCAGCATTGTGGGAGGGACTTCTAGAGTGGATACTCCCTTCCACCAGTGGAGATCACAGTCCATGTTAGTAGAAAAGCATTAGGGATGATCTTAGATATATCAAAGTTAAGTCATTTGACTCAGCTCCCACAGTTGGCTCTTTGTGGCTCCAAGGCCGGTATTCAATTCACTATGCCCCATTTCCAAAAATTAATAAAAAGGAAAATCAAGAGGGGATTTGTGGTATGGTGGACCAAGTCCTGGCCAAGGAGTCAGAAGGTTTTAGTTTCAGTCTCATCTCTGCCACACACCTTCTGTATGAATTTGAGCCAAATGCCCAATAATGCCCCTTACAGCTTTAATAGCTTACTGCTAGTTAAAGGAACCATCCAATACACTGGGAAGTAATATATTTGGTTTTTTCCAGTGCCCAAGTTGGTCACTCAGAGGACCGAGGGGACTCTCTCACACCATTCACCCATTTCCAGCTGTGGTGATAGTCTCCACAGACTGTGAGGAAGCTAAGGCAGAGCGGAGATAGTGCATCCTCCAGTCTCTCACTCTCCTTTAGAGTCTGGGTTGGAGATAATGGCATCTCACAACTTAAATTCCAATCCTTTTCTTATCCAACACCAACAGCCAGGGTTAGGACCACCATGAACTGGAGCAGTCAAACTTTGCTGACCACAAACTACTTCCAGACTCCTACTAAGAGCATATTTCTTCTTCCGTGGGAGGGGAAGGCAAGAAATGAGGGACTACCTAAGCAGTGGAGATCCGTCCATTTTGTTACTAATAAAAGACAGAGTAGGGCTTCCTCCCACGCCCTGCAGGATGGAAATTCCTGGGGAGGAGGGACTGTTTCCATATTCGTCTTAGTCTTCTCAGTTTCTGGCACATAGTAGGTGCTTGATAAATACTTGTTGGATTGAATTGAATAGAATTTGTGTTTAAATTAGCTAATAATAAAGTTTGAATTGAATATGACAGTCCTTTCATTCTTAGAGTTTAGGATAAAGGAGAGGAAGGTCAGTCATAATCAGACAGGTACCCTGGATTCAGGGAGAGCAGATAAGAATAAGAAGTATTTACGTTGCACTTCAAAGTTTACAAAGCACCTTACAAATATAGTCTCATTCAATCTTTCCAATAGCCCTGGGAGGTAAGTGCTATTATTATCCCCATTTTACAGTTGAAGAAACTGAGGCAAACACATTTCGATGCCTTGCTTAGGACCTCACAACTAGTAATTGTCTGAGCCTAGATCTGAACTCAGAACTTCCTGACTCCAGGCCTGGAAGACTATACTACCTAGCTGCCTCCAGATAAGTACAGAAGAGGATAGCAAGGACAGGCACCAGAGGATAATAACAAAAGCTTGTCATGGAATTGTAAAAATAGTGTTAGAAGCCTAGAGGTCAGAAAGAGCTGTGGCTGCTAAGCAGAATTCAGTTCATCTGGAATGACATTTATTCTTGAGGAATTAAGATTTTTGTGATCACTGCTTTCTTATCGAGATGCTCACCAAGCATCTCGATAATACAGTTGTTGTCCTTCGTCTTCGAAGAGGACCACAATGATATCACCATGATAAAGTGAAATTTCAGTGTGTCCGACTGTGTCTGATCAGACCAATACGAGCTTGGAATGCTCTGCTACAGGTTGGGCACAGATAGTCTGTGTGAAATAATAATATATTAACATTATGAACATATCAATAGTAGCATTAATAATGTTACCAATATATTATAATATATTGATATCTCAATACTATATCCTATAACTTCCTCCCAAGGAATCAAAGTCAAGCTCATTGACTTAGCGCTTGCAGATCATATTTCCATTCTTTTCAAGAAAACAGGATAATATTTTCCCTTCTCTAGCAGACCTCTTTACTCCTATTCCCTATGATCTCTCAGAGATCCTGAGTCTTGAGCTCAGCAGTCATATTTGCCAGTCTTTGAGTATCTTGGATTAAAACTCCTCTCTTCCAAATGTTATGAACCCATCAAGGGAAGCTAGGTCCCATCTTTTACTATCACTTGACTTTTAGCACAGAGGCAGCTGGTGGCACAATGGATAGAACTCCAAACCTAAAGTCAGGAAGACCTGAGTTCAGATCTGGTCCCAGACACATATTGGCTATGGGGCCCTGGTCAAGTCACTTAACTCTTGTCTGCTTTGATCAAGCTTGATGTTCACTGAGAGTCCCTTTGACTCTACATCTTGTGAAACCTAGCATCTTCTCCATGGCACTGGGAGATCTTTAAAGTCATGTGAACAGCTGTGTTGGCTGACACTGATATAGAGAACAAGCCCAGGAGTTCTGCTTCAAAGACACTGATAATGGTCAAGAGAAACACTCAGGACTCCCTAAGAGGGAGTGATTTGTGTCTTGTGACAAGGAAGTAACACTCAATACAATTCAGACAGTTTTGGAATCGAAATGCCACCAGTCTCATGCCTCTGACTCAGCCTTGAAAATGAGAACATCGTTTTGACCAAATTCTGCAGTCAGGGCCAGAATACAAACTAATCCCATCAGAGTTGAGATACTTACAGCTCTGGAGCCCAGCTATCCCTGGGCACATTTGTCTCCAAATGCTTTGTAAAGCCTGGAGGAAATGCTGAGTGTCTGATTGCTTGGATGCTTGTCCAAATGAAGGATGCCAGGAGCACAGT
Source organism: Bettongia penicillata ogilbyi (assembly GCA_023548195.1). Taxonomy (NCBI): domain Eukaryota; kingdom Metazoa; phylum Chordata; class Mammalia; order Diprotodontia; family Potoroidae; genus Bettongia; species Bettongia penicillata. The sequence continues at coordinate 4,096,914 of JAJHZJ010000166.1, read as the reverse complement.
CCTGAGTCTGACTCAAGTGTTGGAGGGCACAGAGGAGGATTGTTTGTGGGTGACTCTTTTATTTCTTTTGGAAGAAGCTAAAGGAGGTGGGAGGGTGGAAATCATGTGGGGATCCCACAGCCCTTTATTTGTGAAGTGTCTGTGTTTTGTGACATCCAAATAAGTTCATGGAAACTTTTTAAGATGTGCACACACTCCATGTTGAGTGAATTGAAGACTTCCGATTGTCCCTGGGCCAGAGAATGTCTGAGAGAGCCTTTTACAATAGTTAAACAGGAAAAAAATTGGTTAGAAAACCTATTTTTTCTCCCCACTCCCAACTTTCCTCCCCTTTAAATTTTATATTTGTGAAAATGTCAGTAATTTCAGGGACTGGGTCCGTGGCTTTATATCCATCAGCTGATGGCCTGAGTGTTGTAGATCCTTCCCCAACCTACAGAGTAGACTTGATAATGAAGAGCAAATTTGACAATGAACCTCCCGTTCACTCCATCTTTCATGACTGTTCATTTGTTTGGGGACAGAATGAACGTTCTGATACAATTGGGAGGTCTTCCTTGCGTGCTGTTCATCCTCCCCAAAAGCATGGGTGCTGGTATGTGAAGAGGAATGTGCCTTCTGGATCTCATGGACTCCTAGAGAAGGAACACCAACCAGCCTGTGTGGTTTATCCTCATTTATCAAAACCTGCCAGGCTTGGCTCTGCTGCAGATCTACCCAACCTCTGCCATGTCAACATTTTAATTACTATTTCTAACATTCGCCTTTCATTAGAAGCCAGAAAAGGCTTTTAAAGTTTTTTGTAGAGTAAATACTGGAAAACCCCCTTAAAGAATCTCTCTCTCTCTCTCTCTCTCTCTCTCTCTCTCTCTCTCTCTCTCTCTCTCTCTCTCTCTCTCTCTCCCTCTCTCCTTCCCCCAAGTCATCTCCCCAGGTCCCGCCATATTGTTTTGATTTTAAAACACACATACAACAAACAAATCCACACCCCAAAGGACCCCAACTGAAACATATACGTACAGACATACATCCAACCCTCAAACCCTGCAGGCAAAGATTCTTACCAGTAAAACCTACAAGGAGAGAATGATTGCATTTTATAAATCTGTGTGATCATTTGGCAATATTTTGAGTGCAAAAATAGCTGATTGCCAAAGTCTAAAAGAAAAATCTGAGGCGTGTTGAGATCATTTATTAGTTCACTTATTTATTTATGGCTTATAGGCCACCTATCCTGCAAAGATTTTGATGAGGTTTTCTAATATTGAAATAATAATGTAAAAGAGGACAGTTATGAATATAAACAGAAAAGAGAACATCCAAAGTGAACAGAGGAAGTAGGTGTTATCAGGTACCTGAGATGAGCTGATACTTACAAACGGGCCCTGAATTTGGCTCCATTTCTTAGCAACTAAGACAAAAATGGGAGTGCATGACACTCCGCAGACTCTATTTTCTAACCAAAGAAAATTTGCACGTCTGTCTTGTAAAGATAAGTTTTTTCAATTAATCCATCAATAAGCATTTATTTTCTCCATTTAATGCTTATGTCACTTTTAAATTCTTTTGCATTTATTTGAATCTCTGTGTTTCTTGGTGGTTGACTAACAGAATTATAAGAGAGAGAATTTTTAAAAATCATATAAAGCAATCATGGTTGACAATTCCTGTAAGTGAATTAATATATAGACCTTTTGATTCTTATTTTACAACGAGAAGATTGAGATCCAGAACAGAGATGTGATTTACTCAGTATCACACAGGTAGTAGCGTAGTTGGGAATAAATATTTATTTTCTTAGATCCTTGTTTAGTGGCCAATGTATAGTTTTTGTATATTGCACCTCTTCTTTGGAAATGTTTTGTTACTGACTACATTAAATTTCATTATAGAGTTGAAGGAAATGTGTTCTATCTGTAGATATCTCAGGGGTTTTGACTGAGTCCAAATTTTACAGAACAAATTCTTTTATCAAGGGGACTTCTTCTGTGAAGTTTGGATTCAGTCAAAGGGCAGTACTTGAGGATCTGCAAGGCCACATGTGGCCTCGAGGCTGCAGGTTCCCCACCCCTGCCTAAGTGATGCCCATCACAGTCCTGTTATGGATTTGTATGTGTTTGTATGTGTATCGATACAGTTATCCTCCACAAAGTCCTGCTTCAAAGTTTTATGGTGGAATGGACAGTCTTACATTCTCAATACTTGGATATGTGACTTCAACACATGAATAGGAAAAGGTAAGGATGGCAAGAAATATATCAGAAAGTATAATTCAGGAAGAAATCATGATTGAGTCCAAATACTACACAGAAGCTTCATGCCCTTATGCCCTTATAGAGAGAACATTTTCTTTGAGAAAAGAATTGGTAGGTACAGAATATGGTGTGCATATTAACACAGTGACATAAAATATATTACATTTTAATGGACAGGAAAAAATTGCTATTGATGTGGGACATCTATGAATCATCTGCCTGAGTAAGGTCATTGTATAGTGATTTATCAGAGTAAAGATCAGAATTACTAAAAAGCAGGAAGAATAATGAATATATAAATATAACCCTTTTATATGTGTGTATGTATATACATATATGCACATATTTATGTATGTATATATTTCCTATCTGACTTTCAAGATCAGCAGTGTTTGCTTGGGTGGGGTGATAGAAGGGCAATGTGCTCATCAGTGCTTTTGGATAGCATAAACCAAGTGTATTTATCCTGTCTACCAAGGGTATGAGTCTTACTTCTCAAAAATTTCCTCCCATCTGAAATACACTATCAGATTTTGTATTCTTGTCTTAACTAAAATATCCACTTTGTGTTTCTAGTAATCTGTTCGAATTGTTATCTGCATTTCTCCAAAGGACAAAACTAGCATTCCTTTGAATTTGATTAAGAAGAATCCTGAGAAAATGAAACTTATTTAACTATAATTTAAAGGCAGGTAATAGCTAGAGAGCTAGCCTTGGATTCAAGATTCAAGATTCAAGATCAAGATTCAAATCTTGGGTTCAAGTTGTGCCTCTGATATATATGTATGTATGTATGTATATGTACATATATATTTGTATGTGTGTATGTACTGTGTGACTGTGGGCTAGTCATTTAACTTCTCATTGCTCCCAGATAACTTTCCAAGATTATAAATTGTACAGCAGGTGCTGGTTTCCTTATCAGGAATTCCCCATACTAAGTCATCATAGCCTCTCCCACCCCCATAATTAGTTCTTGGATAGGTCATACATATGAATTTGGATTTGGGACAGCAAAGTTAGCCAGTGGTTCAAATATTTAATACGTTGTAGCCTATGTATTTATTAAGCAGTTTATTGAGTAGCCAAATGGTGCGTTGACTCAAAAGCAAAAGATGTTTAATTGAAAGAAAACAGAAAACTAAACAAGGAATTTTATCAATTGGTAAACATTCCCAGCGCCCGTACACATCTCCTGTGCCTCAAGGGGAGCATTAGTCAACTTGTTGTTTATGCCTTCTGCTTCTCCAACATAGCAGGAGGGAGAGGTATGTGGTTATAATAAACCACTAGTGTTGAAACTTAAGAGTCTAAGACCACGATCCAGGCTGGAGAGCACCAAGTTTTCGGGGCCAAGGTCAGGGAAATGCTAAAGCTTCTTGTCTGAGCTCTTTCAGTCATCACAGCGATCCAGGCGGATGTTGGAGTCAGGAAGCCATGGACAGGTGCATGCCACTTACACATGAATGCTGTTGCTTCTGTTGCCATCTCCAACCCCATCCTAATATCTCTACCACTCGTGCCAGACTCCATTTAAGTCTTTCGTAACACTTTAAAAATTGTGCTGTGATACAAAACCTTATCTGATTATTTTGTTTCCCGCAATATCACCACATTGTGGTCTCTTCTAAAGCCTTCTAGGAAATGTAGTCCATAGAATTAATCTTTGACATATGAAGCTTTCTTCTCCCCCCGCAATGTGGGAAATGGAATTCATGACCATACACAAAATCTTGATGTAGACAGGGTGTCTGGGCTTATAGGGTTAGGATATAAGCCAGATTATGAAATATCCACAATCAAAAGGCTTCCATCTTGAAGATATTTTTCAAGTAAGGAAGAAGAGTCACAGAATTTCAGGGGTGAAAGGGACATATTTCCATTCTCATAGTCAACAAGTGGTCATCCAGCAATTACTAGAACATGTTCAATAAAGGGAAACCCACTACTAGTCGTTCCACTTTGTGGCAGCTCTCACTGATACGTAGTGTCCCCTCATCTCTTATCAAGTTTAAATTTTCCTATTTTCCACCAACTGCCCTTATTTCCACTTTTTATGAACAAGCAGAACTTGTCTAATTTCTTTCGAACTGACATCCTTCAAATATGTTTTCAAAGACAGGTAATGCATCCTTTCTGTTCTCTCTCTTCTAGAACACATCCCCAGTGACTTCAGCCTATCGTCACTTGGCATGAATTGTGGGCTCTTTACAATCCTGGTTTCACTCCACTGGATATTTTCCAACTTATCGATGTCTTTCCTAAAATATGGTGCCCAAAACTAACCACAAAAGTCCAGTGGGACTAACCAGGGGCAGCGAGGCCGTGCCACAGTGCACAGAGTGCAGGACCTGCAGTCAGGAAGACTCATCTTTCTGAGGTCAAACCTGACCACAGACACTTCCCAGGTCTGTGGCCGTGGGCAAGTCACTTAACCCCATTTGCCTCAGTTTTCACATCTGTAAAGTGAGCTGCAGAAGGAATGGCAAACCACTCCAGTATCTTTGACAAGGAAACCCCAAGGAAACAGACCTTTATTTATAGTAGAGATATTTGCTGCAGGTCATAAAGAATTGAACACAACTGAAAATCGATTGACAGCAGTCTAGGGAAGAATATAGTAGAACCACCACCTCCTTATTCCTATAAATCACCATTTAATATTATATTAGTTTTTTCAGCTACCATAGCAAGTTCACTAAAACCTCCAGCTGTTTTCCAGACAACATACATCCCTAATGTTGTATCTGTGTAGCTAATTTTTTGAACCCAAGTGTATCCCTATTTATCCCTATGGAATTTCATCATAGGTTCTAGTCTGTCAAGATCTTTTTAATCCTGACTCTGTAGGAGTATGTTAATTTTGCCTTCTAGATTTGTTCATATACAGATTTTGTAAGAGTGACATCTATTTATTTATTCAAGTAATTAATAAAAATATTAAACAACACAGGACCCAGAAGAGACTTGTAAGGCTTTCCACTAACACTGTTGTCTCTCTACAAACTGACTTCTAAGGATCACAGGTTTAGAATTAGAAGGAACCTGAATGCTTTATTGAATCAAACACCTTCATGTTACAGATGAGGAGACTGAGACACCAAGAAGTTAAGTTACATAACCATCAGGGTCACATAGATAATAAAACTGCCTTTAATAGAATTTGAACTCAGGTCTTCCTGACTCCAAGATGATCAGTTCTCTGTCCATTATCTCATGCTGCCTATGAAACCATTAATGACTATTACAGATCTTTGTAACTGCATTATCTCCTAGTCCACATATCTCCATCTTGATCGCAAAAATAATATGAAAAAATGCTATTAATCACTCAATCAAAATGCGTTTATGCTTTCCCCAAGTCAGGGTAAACTCCAACATTCCATTGATCTACTAGAGTAGTAACCCTGATTTTTTTTTAAAAAAAGGGTCAGTGAGGCATAAACTAGTCTCTATTTTTAATAGATACTTTATTAATGTTCTTTTCTTTCTTTTTTTTAAAATATAATCATCATCACTTTTAAATGACTCGCTCCCAATCCCTGTCAATAGAACAACCCCTTAAAACAAGCAAATACAATCAAGCAAAAGAAATCAATACATTGATCATGTCCCAAAATGCACAATCATTTCCTACCTATTGTTCATGTTCTCTTTGCCAGTAAGCGATGCTTCACCCCTGGATCCTCTGGCATCCTGATTGGTCATTGCTCAGAGTTCAGAATTCTTTCAGTGTTCTTTTCCTTTATGTTATGGGGGTCATCACTTATATTTTTCATGTTCTGAATACTTTGTTCTGCATCAGTTCATATGAGCCTTCTCAATTTTCTCTGAATTCTTCATATTGGCCATTTCTAATGGTACAACAACATTCTCTTACATTATATACCTCAGTTTGTTCATCCATTTCTCAGTTTATGGATATCCACTTTTCTTATAGACCCTTGCCTTAAAAAAAATACTACTATAACTATATTTTTATGTATGGGACCTTTCCCTCTGTCTTTGACTTGCATAGAGTATATGTCTAGTTTCACCATTAGGTCAATAGATACATAGAGTTTAGTTTATTTTAAAAATATATAATTCTAATTGCTTTCCAGAATGATTGGATCAACTGACAGATCCAAAAATGGAATATTATTTTGCTTGTCTTCCCATATCTCCTCCACTGGTTATCATTTTTGTGTTTTGTCACTTTTGCCAATCTGATTGGTACAAGGTAAAACCCCAATTACTTTAATTTGCATTTCCCTATTTAGTGATTTGGAGCATTATTTCAAATCATTGTTGATAATTTGCATTTCCTCTTTTGATAACTACCTGTTCATAACCTCTAATCGCTTATCCACTTGTTCTTAGGCATTTGGATAAATTTCTCATATATCTTGGGAAATAGACCTTTATTTATAGTAGAGATATTTGCTACAGAGATGTTTTTCTTCTAGTTTTAGCTATGATGTTTTTTGTTCATGCCAAAATTTTACATAATCATTTTTGTCCACTTTATTTTCTGTGATCATCCCTTAAAACTTCTTCTCCTAGCTATGGTTGTGGAAGGTGTCTATCCATTCTTTTATATATATGCATATGTAAATTTATTTTATTTTATATATAATATTATATATGTATGCATATATGTGTATATAAGTATATGTATACATATATGTGTATAAGTATATGTATATATGCACATATGTATATGTGTGTGTGATGTAGTAGTGATAGAGAGGTGCCTTGCATTTTTCTTTCCTAGATGTAATTCCATTTTAAAATAATCGTCCATTCCAGTGTAACTGGTCAGTCACAACTGCCTCCTGTGGTATTTTTTCTTCTACCCCATTCTTGCTCAAGACCAACCAAAAGATAGAATACGTCTTGCCTCAGACCCTGAGAACAGTGACAAACTAGCAGAAGAGGAAGTCTCTGTACCCTTTTTCCTAGAACACAACAAACTGCCCCCAAGACAAAAGGGTAGAACTTTGGTGAACCCAGCATGACCGTATACTTTCTATAGATTATAAATGGCTGTGGGAAATTGCTTGTACAGAGAAATCCATTTGCCCCATAGAGACTCCTTTTCTCTGGGGACCAATCAATGCTTCTCCATGCAACGACTTACAAATGGACATATGTCAGGGGAGGTTGGGGCAGGGTAATTGGTATCTTACTAACTGATCTTTACTCCTTACTTTTTGTGACTATATCAACTGGTAAAAGATAGGATGGGGATGAAACCTATTATCTCCACCACAGGCAAATAAAGGTTTTGTTTTTGTTTTTAACTGACTTGACCCTCAGTTATCATCTAGATTGCACAGTGGAGTCCTGGAATCAAGGACTGAATTCAACTTTGACCTCAAACACGTACTTATGTGACCCTGGGCAAGCCACTTAAGCTCTGTTTGCCCCAGTTTTATCAACTGTAAAATGGGAATAGTAATAGCACCTGCCTCAGCGAGTGGTTGAGAGGATCCAGTGAGATAATATTTGTAAAGTATTTAGCACTCTAGACATCACCTAGTAAGCACTCATATGAAGGCTTATTCACTTCCTCTTGTCCCCTCCCTATTATTAATAATAATAGCAAGTGAATTGTTTTTATGACAATGCATTCTTTCTCTTCTTATTTCCCTAATAGAGATAAAATATTCTTTTTATTGTCTTAGTTTTTTGTATCAGCTTTAGCTCGTTCTAAGTTTTGCCACTTCTGACTCTGGGCAGGGCTGTCCCTTGTTTTTGTACTCATCCTTTTTTTTTTTTTTTACCTCCTTGCATTTTTATTTTGTTTTTACATCACCTAAATTTATCCTTGTATCCTTCCTCCTCCCCTTTTCCAAAGAGATGTACATGTTCTTTTTTTTTTTTAACTTACTTAACTAAAGGTTTCTCTTTATCAATCAAAGTCAGACTTCTCTCCCTCACATCTTCTGGTGGTTTCCCTGTTCATTCATTTTCATCCCTTTGGACAATTCCCTGTTGTACCCCCTTTTTTCCCCATTATAATTTTTTCAGCTCCAAATCTGCTCTTTCTAACAGAAGAAATCCCAGACTTAGAACCAGAAAATCTAAATTCTAGCCCTGTGTACTCTTGGCAAAGATAAAATATGACCTTAGCTCCATGACTCCAAATTCAATATTCTTTCTTCATTGTGATGTAAGGGTGAGAAGAAACTGAATCAGTGATTAGTTTCAGTGGAAAATGAATTTTCCCATATGATTAAGTTTTGATAATAATAGCTTTACATAGCACTTTAAGGTTGGTCAGGCACTTTCTAGACATTGATCTTATTGGACCTACACAATAAACCTATAAGTAAGTGCTATCATCAGATGAGGAAGAAACTAAGGCAGTCGGAGATTAAGTGACTGGCCCAGGGTCACACAGCAAGTGTTTGAGGTGTGATATGAATGCAGGTCTTCCTGATTCCAAATTCAGCTTATCATTCACTTCACCGCCTAGATGATAAAGACAGTTATGAGGGAGATTTTTATTCTGTTAAAAGTCCCAATTCTTTGGCATTTGAGGTAAGTTTCATTAATAATCATTCAACTTGTATAGGACTTTATTGTTTTTTAAGTACATACATAACCTCACTCAGTCCTTCCAATAACCTTGTCAGCGAGGCAGGGTAAGCATTTTATTTATTCCCACTGTACAGTATGAAGATTATGACTCGCCTGAAATGCGGGAGTGTGTTGGAACCAGCTTGCGAGAGGCAATTGTTGAATTTCAGCAAGAGCTTTTTTACACCTTGGTAATTGATGACCTTGGTTACAAATCAATCAGACCTTGGTTTATTGTTTGGATGACTGTCTAGACTTAAGAAAGTGATGGAGAAAAATGTAAACAATGCAGGTTAAATTCTAAAATGCATCTTGTATGGAGGCAGCTAGGTGACTCAGTGGATAGACCTCCAGGACTGGAATGAGGAGGACTCCTCTTTCTGAGTTCAAATGCTGCCTCAGACGCTAACTGTGTGACCCCAGGCAAGTCACTTAACTGCTGCTTGCCTTAGTTTCCTCTCACGTAAAAGGAGAATATTAATAGCACCTCCCTCCCAGGGTGGTTGTGAAGATCACATGGGAGAGTTATCAAAGTCCTTAACTTAAGTGACTGGCACATAGCTCTACATAAATGTTTGCTATTATTCTAATAAGGCAGAGTTTTTTGTTTTGTTTTTTTTAAAAGAGGTTTCTTTGCCAAGGTGAAAGACTATGGATATGGAACACTAAACGTACTGTCTGACTGGGTAGATCTATTGGTTGGTTTTCTTCAATTTAATACTTTTTCTCTTTTACTTTTTGTTACCCCAAGGGATAGCTTACCTGGTGGAGAGGGGGAAAGGGATATATTCAGAAGTGAGTATGATGTAAAAACAAAAGATACCAATAAAATTTATTTTTTCTGTCACCAACTCCCAACCTAGTATGTATTTTCACTGTTCTTTACGTCCACTAAAATTAAACAGAGGAAAGAAGAGAAAATTCTTACCTTATGTTAATCTAGTATTATGAATTTAGTCTTTTCATTTGTACTAAGTAAGATGGCAACTTTTTCTAGGCACTCTCTATTATACAATAAATTAAGATTACCAGATTATTCCAAAAGACTCATACTCAGAGACTTAAGCAATGATTAATGACTTAGCTGAAGAAATAAATTATGGAACCTGAGATTCATCAGAAAAAGAAACCACAGCCAGCCAGCCAGTAGAGGGAGTGTACGTTTAGTGAAAAATCCAATTTTGTAAACTGTGCCGGGTCCACTGGGTGAAATTGGGACTGATGCTTTTTATGGGTAAGGAGGGCAGGAATAACACAGGACAAAGCTATACCACTTTTCTGTCTATCAAAATCAAAGGAAGCCCACTAATTCTCATTGAATTAGAAGTGGTGGCAGCAGGAATGAAAAGAATATTTCATTGGAATTACATGGAGTCTTGCCTCCGAAGGTTTCAGAGCTCTACAATGTCCATTATAGAGTTCAATCTCACAACATCCTTCAAGTATAGCAGGAAAGATTTGATTCTCACACCTTACAAATGACAAAACTGAGACATCAAAAGGGTGAACTAATGTCCTTTTTATAACACTAGGTCGGGCATTCTGACTGTTTTAATCCAGTGCCTTTTCCAGGAGACTAGAGTCGGCTGTGAGATGGTAAGTAGGAAGTTCCCAACTGTACTAACATGAGGCGGGCACAGCTCTTCACCTTACTTTCTTTCAGTGAACCCATTTTCAATGCACAGAAATCCTCCTCTTCAGGGCACACAGGTATTTATTTTGTGATCTTTCAACTCATACACGTTGTGATCAAGATTAAAGGTCTCCACGGAACAGTAATAATCAAAAGACAGAGTTATGGACCCTTGTGCACGTGTTCAGTCATTTTCCAGTCAAGTCTGACTCTTCAGGACCCCATCTGGGGTTTTCTGGGCAGTGATACTGGAGTACTTGCCATTTCCTTCTTCAGCTCATTTTACAGGGGAGGAAACTGAGGCAAACAGGGCTAAGTAACTAAACCCAGCAGCTTACATAGATAGTAAATGACTGAGACCAGATTTGAACTCACAAGAATGAGTCTTCCTCACTCCAGTCCCAGGGCTCTATATACTGAACCACCTGGCTGGCCCCTTATGCATGTAGGGAGCACAAAATGTCATATGCTGACTCTGCGTGGGACCATGGGAAATTTAATATTAAAGGGAAAAAATTGACAAGAATTTTACAATTTTTTTTTGTTTTTGCTCTACAATGTGGTAACGTGGAAATACTAGATTTGGAGCCAGAAGAGCTGAGTTCCTGCTTCTATCACTTACTACCTATGTGACTTTGAGTAAGTTGTTTCATTTATTGGGGCCTCAATTTCCCCATTTGTAAAATGAAGATGTTGAGTTAGATGATCCCCCTTCTCTTTCAGTTCTAAAGACATTTTTTTTTATCTTGAACTAATGATCTAGTAACTGGGAAGAAAGAGTTCAGTTAATTAGAGGTCCATCAAACCTCCTACATAGACCACCCTAATTTCTTCTGTGATCAATGCTTCCAGTAGCAATGAACCTATGGAATATGTGGTTGCCAACTCTGTTGTTGACTTTTGGCAATTTCTTATCCAAGTCCTCTCAGATCAAACTTTGGATATCAAGTGAAGGGTCTAAATGTTTTCATTTCCCTAGTGGTCCACTGAGTAGCTCTCTTGAATTTGTCTGTCTGCTACTAAAATGATCAACCAAGACCTTAAGAGAAAGGAATGATGCTTTTGAAATAGCCATGACTTTCACATGTTATTAAACTATTTGTTCCCCTAGCTCCAAGCCCAGCTGATCCATTAAAATGGAGGGAAAGTCACATGAGAACCATGGAATGCCTTTCCAATATTTTTAGGCTGTGATGTACATTGTGGGAGGTTTGGCCACCTTCACAGAGCATGCCACAACTTCTGCCTGTTACAACAGATATGTAATTTCTCCAAGGCTGGCAATAAAAACAACCCAGGGAGTTACTTTCAAGGCATCTTTGAGGCCCAGTTTCACTTCTTTGTTTGTTTCTCTTTTGAATAAAGAAGGGGAAATGACTTTTAGAAAGTTTAAGACTTCCCTGCAGTGACTCAGTTCAAAGCTATGAATTTTATACTCCAAACAGTATTGGAGACCAATTTACTTTCTATCTGGAGAAAGCCCTAGGTCAATAAAAAGGCATGGATGCTTTTTTTTAAAGCAATCCCATACACTTTTAAGGAATAAGAAAATGATATTTCAAATAAGCTAAGTAAAAACTGCTTTTGAAGCAAAATTTCCCCTAAGATACAAAGTTAATAAATGAACAAAAGTAGGTGGCACTCATATTTAATGGTCCTTTTCTTCCCTCCTTATTCAAAAGGGTATGAGTTTCCATTCTCTTCTCACCCTTGTTTTTTAAAAGCATTCAGGTTACCCAGCTATATTTATTCAGGCTTATACTGCCAGAATTCACTTCCAGCGTCAGGTAGCCAGCTTTCATGTTGGTCAGAAAGAAAAAGTATGTGTTGTTCGGTCATGTTAGTCATGTCTGACTCTTTATGACCTCACTTGGGGTTTTCTTGGCAAAGACACTGGGGTGGTCTGCCATTTCTTTCTCCAGCTCATTTGGCGGATGAGGAAACTGAGGCAAACAGAGTTAAGTAACTTGCTCAGGGTCACACAGCTAGGAAGTGTCTGAGACCAGATACGAACTCACAAAGATGTCTTCCTAACTCCAGGCCTGGACCCAGCTGGCCAGTTCCAGTTAGATTGCCTTCCCCTCCCCTTCTCTCCCCTCCCTTCCATCTGCTCTCCTCTCTTCTCTTTTTACTTGAGGGTGTTCTGCCCAAAGGAAGGTAAAATTTGATGACCGAAAACTACCTACTTAATTTGGGATTTACTGGCTATATTTCTTTCTCAAAGACCAAGCCTTAAACTCAATTCACTTGGGATCTCATAGATTGGACAACAATAGGTCCCTGCCCAAGCATCATATAATGGTTCTTTTTGGGGGCCCTCCTGGTTCAGAGTGAATGTAAATAGTAACTGTTTCTCTTTTGGTCAGCTACCCTGAGGGTCTTCCCCTCCCACTTTGATTTTATTTTATTTTTTTATAAATATATATATATATATATCTCATTTCTTAAAGAGCCCTATTCACCGAATGAGTGTTGCCTTACTCAAAGTGACTACCTGAAACTACATTTGCTTAAAAGGGCCAAGGTCTCCCACTGCATCCTGGGCCATCTCCAAGTCATCCTGATGGATTATCTGGCCACTGGACTCAGAAGGTTCTGGAGGAGAAAGTGAGACTTCTGACTTTGTACATCCCTCCCTCACTCAAATCAAACTCAATCGCAAGTCATGTCATCATCTCCTTGATGCCATGGTCCTCTTCAAGAACAAAGGACAAATCACGTACAATGGTACCATTTAATTGCTCTCACATAATCGATTAATAAAAATCCATCCCAACTATCTTCTGGTGTGTTGGGGTAGGAAATTGGTCTTAGAAACCTAGTTCAAGTTCTAGCTGCAATATTACCTAGTGGCATGACCATGGGGAGGTCACCTAACCTCTCTAGGTCTCAATTCTTCTCTCTGAGTTTCCTCATCTGTAAAATGAGGATAATGATAGCACCTACCTCACAGGGTTGTTGTGGGAATCAAACAAGATAATACTGTAGAGTGTTCAGTGGAGTGCCTAGAACATAGTAAGCACTATATAAATATTGTTATTATTAATGCTTCAGATTTTCTAAGTAAACCATGTTACCAGTAAAAAAAAATTCTCTCTGGAAAACAGTGACGATACTTGTACTTACATACCTGACAGGATAATTGTAAAAAAATAATGTGTACTTACTTCCAGGAAGTCAGAATAAAAGCAAGGTAGATGCTTAGCCTGAGTAGGACATTGGATAAACTCCTACACATCTAAAAGCTAGCTGTGCATTTTGGTAAACTCAGAAGGTAGCCCTGTTTATCCATCCCTGCTTTAAACTTTTTGGATAGGATGTGTATGTGTGTGTGTGTGTGTGTGTGTATGTGTGTGTGTGTTGTGAGAGAGACAGACAGACAGAGACAGAAAGAGATAAAGAGAGACAGAGACAGAGAGAGACACACAGAGAGAGACAGTTTTATTTTTCTTTGAGTTTTTAAAACAAAACATGTTCTTTGTTTTCAATTTCCTCATTCATATACTTGGGTTTTTTACTACAGAAGTCAAACAATGGATTGAGCAATCCTTTGATGACTTGGAGCAATGGGAATAGCTCATTCAGAAAATTCAAATAAAAAAACTTTGACAGTCTGCTTCTGCAGACTGGATTCTGCCAATAACTTAGCATTACACTTTCCTTTGGAGGTATGACTTTAGGGGTCTTTCCACTGAATTGTTGAAGATGGAGGACAGGGTAGTACAATGGCAAAAAGCCCTGGACTTCACGGCAGGGTTGACTTAGAGTAACACTGATTAGTTGTGTATCTATGGGCAGTAATGAAGCCTCTCTGAACCTCAGTTTCCCCATCTGTAAAATGAGGATATTAATACCTGTGGTGCCTACCTCATAGGCTTAAATGAGATACTTCTGTGTATAAGTAGTACTTTATAAACTCTAAAGTGCTACATATAAAATGTCCCTTGTGCTGGGAGCAAGCATCCAAGATCCTGTCATTCATTAGCAGAGAAGGTCACAGAGCTATTTTTTTTTTTTTGGTTGAGGGAGCATATTAATTGCCCAGGTTCGGTCCTACCCTTTGTTACAAGGATTTAATTCTTGTGGATTTTACCGGTGTGGAAATTCCCTCCACCTAGACTGTGTATACTCCTTTTGAGAGTTAGCAGTGGCCAAAAAATGAATCAGTCTGTGACCAGCCTAGTGATCAGTATTTCTGACTTTATTAAGACAAACTCTAATAGTAAATGTACATTTTGTCCTGGGTCCTTACTGGAAGCCTTTTCAGCTTTATTGGATCTACCAGGACCTCAGCTTTGCTGGCACAACCTTTGAGAACTCAGGGATACCTCTGTGATACAATGAGTTCTTGGAGTGGTCCTTTTGTGGAAGAGGAAGGAAGGAATGAGGGGAAGAAATGGAGAGAGGAAAAGAGGAAGGAATGAGAGAAGGAGGGAAGAAAAGAAAGAAAACAGGAAGGGAGGGAGGATGGATGAGAGATGAAAGGGAGGGAAGGAGGGAGGAAAAGGAAGAAAGAAAGAAAGAAAGAAAGAAAGAAAGAAGGAAGGAAGGAAGGAAGGAAGGAAGGAAGGAAGGAAGGAAGGAAGGAAGGAAGGAAGGAAGGAAGGAAGGAAGGAAGGAAGGAAGGAAGGAAGGAAAAAGAAAGGAAGGAAGAAAGAAAAAAGAAAGGAAGGGAGGAAGGAAGGAAGAAGGGAGGGAGAAAGGAAAGGAGGAAAGAGAGGGAGGAAAAGAGAAAAGACTTTTTTTCACATTTCTGTAGTGATTTAGGTTATGTAAAATACTTTCCTCATAACCATCCCATAAGGTACACGATGCTGTCTTCTCATCTCTTCCTCATGTGACAACCCTCTGACATCATCCCTCACCACCTCTCTTTACTCTCATTTCTGATGGAGCAGCAGATAATTTCTGTGGGAACCTGAGCAAGTGAATTTTTTAAAATTAAATTCTATTTTACTTTCATAAAGATCTACTTTCCCTTCCTTCCACCCACTCCCATCCTCTTTAAGGATACAAGAAAAAGAAAATCCCTTGTTATAAATATGTATAATCAAGTGAAACAAATTCTTGCTTTGATCATGTCAAGAAAATAGGAAGTCTCAATCTGCACTCTGAGTCCACCACCTTTACCTAGAAGTGAGTAGCATGACTCATAATGAGTCCCCTGGAGTTGGGGGTTGGACTTTGCGTTGATATTTGTCTTTATAATATTGTTATAATTCAATGAATTGCTTTCCTAGTTCTGTTCAGTTTACTCTGCATCAGTTCATACAAATTTTCCTGGCTTTCTCTGAAATTATGCCCTTCGTCATTTCTTTAAGCACAATAGTATTCTATTACATTCATATACTATAACTCGTCAACCATTCTCCAACTGATGAGCGTCTCCTCAGTTTCCAATCCTTTCCTTCACAAAAAGAACTGGTAATAATATTTTTGTTCCTGTGGGTGCTTTTCCTCTTTCTCTGAGTTCTTTAGGGCTATGGGTCTAGTAGGAGTATCATTGGGTCAAAGGGTATATACAACTTAATAACTATTTGGACATAGTTCCAAACTGCTGACCAATTCACTGTTCTACCAACAATGCCTTAATATATATTTTCCCATAGCCCCTCCAACAGTTGTCATTTTCCTTTTTTATCAACTTTGCCAATCTGATATGTATGAAGTGAAACCTCAGAGTTGCTTCAGTTTGCATTTCTCTACCTATTAGTGATTTGGATTTTTTTCCATATGGTTATTGATGGCTTGGATTTCTTTCTCTGAAAACTGCCTGTTCATAGCCTTTGACCATTTATCAAATGGGCAATGACTCTTATTCTCATAAGTTTGAATGAGTTCTCGATAGAGCTTAGAAATGAGACCTTTATCAGAGACACTTAAAGATTTTTCCCCCACTTCTGTGGGCAATTCACTTAACCTTTAGATGCTTTAAGCAATTCTTTCAGATTTTAATTTTCACATAACTTGCAATAGTGGAAAGCTTGTATAACTGGGAGTTCCCTAATAGCAATGAAATCACAGGTTCAGTCGTTATCCCTTTTCCCAGGAGTAATTTGTGAGGTACATGATTCCCTCTTCTCTCCTCCTTATCTCATGGCCCTCAGATCTCACTTTCCTCTACTTCATCCTTCACCCAGTCTCTAACGAGTCTGCCCTTGGACTCGCCAAAGCCCACCTCCCACATGGACTTCGGACTCCCTCCTGATCTTCTAGGCATATTTTCTCCATTTTTTTCTTACAAAATATCCATGTCTTCCCCATCCTTAAAAAAAAAACCAACCCTCACTAGACACTACCATGCCCACAACTATTGTACCATATCTTCCCTTCCCTTCTCAGCTCCTTGAAAAAGCCACCAATGCTTCCACTTCCTTTCCTCTTGTTCCTCTAACCGTTTCCACGAATTCAACACAAGAAGCAGGTCCCAGACAACAGTCTGAAGATGCGAAATGTGTGGGGTTGCTCTGAAAATACCGATTGTGTCAGACACTACTCAGCAATTGCATCTTAGGGTATCCCTCACCACCTGAGACTATGTCGAGGGTGAGGGAAGCTCTTATCTGGAGGCCAAATGTCCCCAAACAGAGCTAGGACCCAGCCCTGTTGAAATAATTTCATCTAAACTACTATTGAATATTTAACCATTGTCTGTTGTTTTTTTTTTTTCATTAATGTGGTGGAAGGATTTTGGCTAATCAGGTTTTAAAAGTGCAAAGGGACAAGTCAGCCTTTCCAGAGATTTCCGAACAGATGTCTACCTGTCTCAAGATAGAATGGCTGCTTATTCTCATACTAGACTCTCCCTCCTAACTTAAAATAAGCAGTAAATGAGAGGCAGTGTGCTCTTGTGAGCTGGCCACCATTCCCTGCATACAGATAAAGCACCATCCTTTCCTGGAAGGCCTTTGTATGGACACACACACAGGGAGGTGTTTTGTCACCCACTGGCAAAAACAACTTTCTCTCTATGTGCGAAATCCTTGGTTATTTTGAGGAGGAAAGCAAAGGTGTTTTGGAAGAAAACTGGCAATGTAAAACCTGACCAGTGAAGAGATTTTGGAAAGTGGGGAGTTTCACTCTACTTTAATATGAGGTAGAATTCTGTGTGTGTGTGTGTGTGTGTGTGTGTGTGTGTGTGTATTTGGGAATGTGTGTGTATGTATAGAATTTCCCAAAATTTTATGTTACACTACATAATATAAATTTCCTATAATTTTATAATCCACAGCCAGCTGAAGGGGAATTTTTATAGGCAGAATTCATATAACAATCATATAAAAGCTTATAAAGTACAGAGAAATTGAAATATGTTTCTGTACCAAGTACATTCTTAATCTTTTTAAAAAATATATCATGGAACTTTGGGCAGATTAAGAAAGCCTATGGATCCCTTCTAAGAATAATGCTTTTAAGTGCATAAAATATATAGAATTCTAAAGGAAACCAATTATATTGAAATGAAGTTATCAAAAATACTTATTAAGATTACGGACTGTGGTCAAATTGCCATATAGTCCGTATGGATGGACC
This sequence comes from Bettongia penicillata ogilbyi, assembly GCA_023548195.1. Classification (NCBI taxonomy): domain Eukaryota; kingdom Metazoa; phylum Chordata; class Mammalia; order Diprotodontia; family Potoroidae; genus Bettongia; species Bettongia penicillata. The sequence goes on along the minus strand of JAJHZJ010000166.1, from coordinate 4,078,926 downwards.
ATTGCCATGGTCTATTTAACCTGAAATCTCAAGCGAAGTTTCCCTGTTCACTGCAATCATTTGGGGAGTGGGGCAGGGCTTAGGAAGCCTCTGTAAAATAGTTAAGACTAAGAAGCGAAAAGCTAAAAGGGTGTTTGAACCCACACAAAGAAAGACCAAAGACTTAAAAATGCCAGGGGTGGAAGCTTGGAAGGAGAAATTAGGGGCAATAACAGAAGGCTACAACCAGAGTGGGTGCCAGACCTCAAGATCTCTAGGCTATGACAGGAAGAAAAAGGGACCCACTGAGGATCCTGTCAAAGACTGCCCTACTCTTGTGAGAACACCCACGTTCCATGCTTCACCTTAGAGTTCAGCAACACATTTTGGGGCCAGGGTTTTGGGGGCGGGGCTGTTGGCCAGCCTTTGATTTGTTCCTCCGCTGATGTCACAAACGGGAAAACATTAGGATTGGTTAAAAGGGGCCTGGAATTTTCTAGCATAGAGGATTCTGTCATGAAAGAGTACATATTTGGAGGATTCCAGAAAAGGGAGGTGTCCACCAACAGGAGGAGGGGACATGCCTAGAAAAGAGACAGCCTGTGACACATGAATCTTATGGAACCCGACGTCCTCCAAACAAACTTTTGAACTACCATGGCTGAACAAGACTAACAAATTATTTCTAATAACTCTTTTGAATATATTCCCATATGGGCCCAGAGCAAGCCAGAAAGACACAGGCCACAAAATAAGTCATGTCCAATGTTGCAACAAAACTGAAGTACTTTCCTTGAAAATAGACATTTAAGCATTTTGAGCAAAAACAGAGACTCGATTTCCTCATCTGTAAAATGAGTAGGTTAATTTCTATTTCCAGGGCCCCTTTTAGCTCTTGTGCCTATAACTGAGAGATCCAGATGGCTATGTGCCAGATAAATAAGGTTGTTCTGTGTTTTTAAAAGGGAAATCCCTTAAAAATGGGATTTCTGGTAAGTCTACCCTTCCCACACACTTTGAATTTTTCACTTTGTTTTTTCAGGCTCAAGACTCTGAGCCCTACTGAGCCCAACATGCCTGATCTCAGATTGGCTTCAGTCTTCATAAGAGGAAGTGGGAGGTTTATAGACCAAATTTTGCCCTGAAACCCAACTTATATCCAGTCTTCCTGTCCAAATGCTGAGCTAAAATACCGAACATGGATCCAAATTCTGAAGTCCGTGAATACCCTACTCCTGGATTCTTCCTGAATTGTGGAGTGGAAAATTAAATAGTTTTTGTTGGATAACACGCTGGCCAGTGTGTCCAGAACTGCACTCAGATGATGTCAGCAAATGCTACATTTTTTTCCAATTATGAAATGAATTATGGGGCGCTAGCTAACCACAGTCAGTCATTAAAATAGAGTTATTTTGGCCGATACATTGTTGTCCCGCCAGAAAACACAGGTGTTTTGTTTTTAAAGGTTCTTATAAAAAAAAAAAACCTGCTTTAAGTAAGAACTGCATGAACAATCTTTCTGAGCTAGCAACATCAGCCTAGAAGCCAAGAGGGTGCTGTTTGTAGAAAAGCTGGGAGTATGAGCAAGGGGATAGCACCTATTTTCACATGGGAAAAAACTGCATTGTGTTCAAAGTGTTGAAACATCTGTGCTCTGAGGTATGAAGACAGTGATATACAACCATGAATATCTAAAAACATCTTTACATGGACTCTTGAGGGCAGGATGAAAGACACCATAGAAACATGAGTTGCTATTATCAAGGACAAACATTCTTTTGACTGTGATTTTTAAAGAATGTTCATTCTGTTTGCAAATTCCTTTAGGTTTCAAATATACTCTCTAAATGGATGGCATTGAGATCTGTAATTAAGAAGAGCTGAAGCTAGACTATGCACTTGGATGTTTTTATTTGAAAGATAATTAATATCAACATTATTCTAATATGGTAAGAAGTGATTTTTATTTTTCCAACACATTTTTGGTAATAATCTTTCATTGCCCTTTTTCTCCCTTTAAGCCTACCATCTTTGATTTATGTATCTCTAGATCACTCCAAAATGAAACAGCTGCTTTCAGCTGATTCATCCAAGGAATTTGATTATCTCATCTAAGCTATGACATCTTGAATCATGCATTAATGGCATGCTTAAAGAATGAAATCCTTTTCTGTTTCAAAATTATTTTTCCCTTTTTTTTGAGAGAGTATAAACTTGCCATCCACAATTCTCAGTGCTCAAAAATTAATGCTACAATCAAATTCATGGCTGGCTGGCAACAGTGCTCATGAAGAACAATAACCCATTGAGTGTAGCACCTTAGTAAAATCCTGCTGGAAATAAACCTTATGATCCAAAGGTCAAAAATGACATTTTTAATGTAGTCTGAGTGTGGTTCCCGAGACCTGGATTTCCCAGACTCCATTCCAGGGTTCCCAAATGGTCTCTTTGTCAAGTACACACTGAAATATATTTCTTTGTGAAGGTCAGAATTGAATTAATATGAATTTGTTCATTATGGAATGCTGGTGCAAAGACGCAGGGAGTTGGGGGGGGGCATAACAATTTGGATGTAGCTGCAGGAATGTAGGACAAAGGTCACTAGTTCCACCCCTCCAATCCAGTGTGGTTAAGTGAAGCTCTAGCTTAATAACATTGGCGCTAGCAGCTAGAGGAAGGCTGAAAATTGGAAGGATTTTACTTATCCCAACCCAAATGTCATGTGGACCTGGTGGAGCTTCGCAGAGGGGGAAGTAAAATATTCAAAAAAGATACCTGATCCAAGGTCTCTTTGCTGGCTAGGCATGGCTGTGGGTCTGACTCATAAAAAAGTTGAAATAGCTGTGAGGCTATGGAAAAGCTTGCAAACAGTCATAAAAACTCCCTGTGAGAAAGAAGATGACAAGCAACTATTCACTGGAGAAGCAGCAGGTGGCAGTGGCATCTCAGAAAGAGGATGCAGACCTGCAAATAACACCAGTACTTCTTTGAGGATGCAGCAAATAGTGGTTTTAGAGATAGGTGTTGCAGATAGAATTCTCCCTGAGGACCATGAGTTGTCTGAGCTCTAAATTTTCACTTGTGCTATGATAATCTGCAGGAGAGTGTACTAGGATGTGTATATAAGGACTGTTTTCTTTTTATTGACCTTGCTGTCATTCTGTTTGATAAAAAACTTTTGCTTTGGATTAATGCGTCTTCTGATTTTATCTGAACAAAAGAAAGACTCAGATGGGGGAGGGGGAGGTCATAAGCCACGATTCTGATTCGCTGTTGACCCAAAGATATTGAACAAATAGAACAAATAGGAGTCAGAAGGACCTGAGTTCAAATCTCACCTCAGACACTTGACACTCACCAGCTTTGTGACCTTTGGCAAGTCACTTAACCCCAATTGCCTCATCCTGGGTCATCTCTAGTCATCCTGATGAATATCTGGTCACTGAAGTCAGATGACTCTGGAGGAGAAGTGAGACTGGTGACCTGCACAGCCCTTCCTCACTCAAAAAACCAAAATCAAGTGCAAGTCATGTCATCATTTCTCTGATGGCATGGTCTTTGGCAACGAAGAATGAACACACACACACTTGTGTGTAGTCCCAAGATATATACGTATTTCTTATAATTTTTTCTCAAATTAAAGTCTTCAGACCTCTCTAAATAATTTCAACATGGAAGAACCTTTTGCTTATACTGGCTAATAATACTTTTAAATGTTATTGATTTTCTTTAAAAAGAAATGAGCAAGAGATTCATGACCACTGAAAAATTATCAGCCTCATAGTATACATAGAAAAAAGCTCAAATAGATGAATTCTTAAATGATAATATCTAGGAAAGAAAGAGAAAATTCAGTGGTCACTAGGCTGTGGCTTGGGATGAGGCGTCTATTTTTGTAAAAAGGATGTATCTAAGTGTAGGATTACTTATACTTTATTTCAAGTAGAATCAGTTACAGGGGCTTCCCTCCCAAGAAGGCCTTCAAACTCCATGCTAATATCTACCATATCTGTGGTATAAAATTAAATACAGTGGGTCTGGATTGTTATATATATAGACCAATAAAGTACAACTTGAGAACTGTGAGAAGTAGAGACTGATCCAAGATATCAGAATGCAAGAATCAAAGGGAGTCAATCTACCTAAAAGAGGAACACCAAAAAGATTGGGGGCTGGAGGGGAATAACTTAAAATTAACTAACATTCTAAAATGAGCAAAGAGCCATTCCAATAAAATGTTACTGAATATTCATCAATGAATCAGCAAAAGTAGTAGAAGCAACGGAGATGGGAAAAGAAGTCATGAAATAGCCTCAAATGGTTAAATGTATAATAAATAAGTTTAGCAAGAATTGGCATTAATAAGAAAAGAATAAAGGAAGAGTTTGAATACTGTAAACTCCAGTTATTCTCAGTTCTTCATTGTCCCTCACCCTTAAATCCAATCAGGTGCCAAAATCTTGGTGATTCTAAGACCACACCATGTCTCACATCTGTTCTCTGCTCCCTCCACTCATGTGGCCACCACCCTAGTTCAAGTCCTCATCCCTTCGAATTTAGATTATTGCAATAGCCTCCTAATGGTCGCCACTTCTAGTAATGCGCGTCTACTCACCAACTCACTTCTCTACTCAGATATTTTCAGTGGCTTCTTATTGCCTCCAGGATAAACTACAAATTCCTCAGCCAGACGGGTCCACAGATTATTCCTTGATCTTGACATTCATTTATCTTTCTCCACACCTTAGAATAGTCTGTGCCTTATCATTGGAGTGTACTCCTTCTACCCCTCTGTCTTTTAAAATTCTTTCTTCCTTTCAGGGATAATCTCAGGTGCTATTCCTTGGTGGAGCCATCCCTGATTTCCTTACTCGTTTGTTCAACCCCACTACTCACGTTATTCTGTATTTAACCTACCTGTTTAGCACCACTGAGTAGAATTTAAATCCCTCAAGTGCTGGGACTTTACATGCCCAGCAACCAGCATCATGCTTTCCATACAGTGGGCATTTATAAATAATTGTCCAATTTAATTAAATAAAAAATTTAAAAACCACAGGAGAAAAACAAGCAATACAAAACCAATAATAGATTACATCCAAGAGAATGATAATATGGTTATAAAATTCTGCAGGAAGATGCCAAAGCAATACTCAGAAGCAAATCCATAGCATCAAATGCCTTTGTCAATTAGAAAAAGTGAAAGAAAATTGGCGAATAGAGTTTGAACTTGTAAAAATTTAGGGAAAAAAAACAACCACAAACCAACAGAAAGAGAAAGGGGACCAAAATTAAAGCAGAAATCAAAGCACCTGGAATCATAAATATGTATAAGATAATGTGGAAATGTTTAACATGATTGTGTACGTATAACCTATGTCAGATTGTTTGCTATCTTGGGGAGAGGAAGGGGAGAGGAGGGAGAAAAATTTAGAATTCAAAATCTTGCAAAAAAATGTTGAAAATTAAAGATAAACAAGTATAAAAACTTATTTTAAAAGTTAAGAAAACTGATAAACAATTTGCAAGTGCAATAGAAAAGAAACCAAAATAATGAAAACCGAATAAGGAAAAGGAACGATTCTAAGGGCAAATTATCAGAGACTGCATACTATACACGTTCTGTGGTAATACATTTGAGAAAATTAAAGAAATGCATCATTTTCCTCAGAGGTGTAAAATGCCAAAACTAAGAAAACAAGAAGTACATAATTAAAACAGACCAATCAAAAGGAAAGTCATCCATCAGGTCAATGAAGGTACCCTACGTGAAGACAATGGGACCAGAGAATTCACAAGTGAATTCTCCAAAAGTTTTAAAGAATAAATAAATTAAAATCTATTTAAATTAAATAAAATTATGTAAACAAAATAATCTAAATTAATTTATTTAAATTGGATTAAATTTAAACAAGATTATCTAAATTAATTTATTTAAATTAAATTTATTTGATTAAAAATAATTTAAATAAATACATGTTTTGAGACATCACCAAAAAGGGCTGGCTCACCAGTTCCGAATTCTTCTATGAGGCAAATGATGCTTTCATTTCTAAACTCAATAAAATCAAGACTGAGAAGAGTACGATAAGTTAATATCACAAATGAATATTGACAAAGGTCTTGAGTAAAATTATAAACAGAATATGGCAATAAATAAAAACTATTATCTTTCATGATCAAGTAGGATTTATTAACAAAATGTTATGAGATTTAATGCTAGGGAAACAATATAATAAATGGTATCAATAATAGAAAAAATAAAGACTACATAATCATGTCATTAGATGCAGAGAGGGTCTTTCATAAACTATATCATTCACATCACAAAACATAACAAATATAAAAAGAAGGATAATATGCTTAAAGATGTAACTGTTTAAAAACATGAGTTACTATGCAGGGTTTCCCAAAAGTTTAATGCAGTTTTAATCTATTAGAGCTACCCAACTGTATTAAGATAGTTTTTGTTCAGTCATTTCAATTGTGAATGACTCTTCATGATCCTATTTAGGGTTTATACTACAGTGATTTGCCATTTTCTTCACCAGTTCTTTTATAGATGAGGAAACTGAGGCAAACAGGGTGAAGTGATTTGCTCTGGGTCACATAATTACTGTCTAAGGCTAGATTTAAACTCAGGAAGATGAACCTTCCTCTATGCCAGCGCTCTGTCCACTGCACCACCTATATACAAAAGAGAAATCCTAGAAAGTGTTCTCATTAAATCTGGTGATGAGCAGGGATGTTCCCTCCTACTACTCCTGTTGGACAACTTTAAAACTCCTAGCAAAAATAATCATAATACATGAAAAAGAAATGAGAGGGATGGAAAGCATCTATGAAAATTTTTATATATCTCAATTTGTAGATGCCATGATCGCATTCCTAGAAGACCTGAGATAGTTTTAAAAATGGAAGAAATGACTTTAATAAAGTAGCAGAATTCAAAGATCATCTGCATTTCCTGATGCCACAATCACAAAGAGAGGAAAGCTGATAGGAGAAGCAATTAATGTTACAATAATAATACAGTGCATATAGTTTGAGGGCCCTACTGAGAAAATTTCAAAAATATTTGGACAGAAAGCAAGCAAGAATTGCACAAATGGAGTTATTCAATTTGCCAGTCAACAAACGTTTATTAAGCATTTATCCTGTGCTGTGCTAAGGGCTGGGATACAAAGAAAAGCACAAACAAGGTCCCTGTCCTCGACAGGGAGAAAACACATAAATAATTATGTATATATAGCATATATAATGTAAATGGAAAGGAACTTAGAGGGAACTTTTAGCCATGGTTGGGTTGATCAGCTAGTTAAAATGTCAGCTTTAGAGATTTAAGGCAAAACCCATAGGTTGATTCACGGAATTAGATAGTCATAACAGATTCATAAGGAAAAACAGATGAGCAAGAATGTCTAGAACTATAAAAACAAAACCAGTGGAGGAGGACCAGCACCACCAGAATTTAAATTCATAATCGTAAAAACTTTCTGGGACAAGAAAAGAATGATGGAATCGGCAGAAGACAGCACTCAGATGTTGAACCTGGTGTGTATAAAAGCTTAATATTGGATAAAGAACACTTAAAATAAACCTTAAATGGTTTTGTTCAATAACAAAAAATTTCTGAAAAAATCTACATAATTATGTCAAATATGTGTGTGTGTATATATATATATATGGGTATGTGTATGTATATGTATGTATAATGTATATGTATATACATATGTATGTATATATGTATGCATATATATTTTTCTTTTAAATACTATTTTATTTTTTCCAATTACATAAAATAATTTTTAACATTCTTTTTTTCAGAATTTGAGTTCTAATTTTTCTCCTTCTCCCCTTACCCCCCCCTTAAATAATAAGCAATTTGTATAACATGTATATTTTTAAAAGGGACAAGAAGCTAGATCCAGGCTTCACAGAATATACCACAATAAGCACCAACAAGATCAATAGTGAAAGTATTTTATAAAATCTTAAAAAATTCAAATAGGATTTTTTTTGCAACTTTGGAAAACAGTGACATTTTTGTTATTCACACAAATAGAAGAAATTATTAGAAACAAAATTATTGGTGTCAAGTATAGTAGAAGAGATGGTGAAAGTGAACATGACAAAAAGCAGCATCTCTAAAATTCAAGTAAAAATAGATTTAGAAAAAGGTTTACAGTAAAGTTGATTATATAAAGGCTTGATTTCTAAAATTTGTAAGGAATTGCTGCATAGCTTTGTCAAACTAATAATATACACTCCCCAATGAAATAATGATCAATGAGTGTGAGCAGAAAAACTTCAAAGTGTTACAAATTATTAATAAATACATATATAAATATTCTTGTGTAAATTAAGGCAACCTTAAGATAATGCCCTATACAAACCAGAATGGCAAAAATAATACATACACACACAAAAAAATGATGGAATTCAATGTTGCAAGGCTACAGGCATCTGAGAGGGTAATGATCAGATTTTTAGAAACAATCATTCAATTGCTATTGTAAAGGAAATAGTAAAAATAATTCATAATTGCTATATTTATTGGTGACTAGATGGGGGAAAGAATATTGGACCTGGAGTCAGGGAGAGCTTAGGTCAAATCCAGCCTTATACATTTCTGAACCATACAACCCTGGGTAAGTCATTTAACCTCTGCCTCAATTTCCTCAATTCCTCCCCCTCAAAAATGAGGATATTAATAGCCTGAAGTTGTAGAGTTATTTTAAGGATATGATATTTATAAAGTGATAAGTACAATGTTTTGCACATAGTAGGTGCTATAAGAATAATTCCCTTCCCTTTACAAACTGGTTGAATAAAATTGACACATTAAAATAATGAGATTTTATGATATTGTAAAAAATAAACTTCATACTAATGAAGAAAAATTAATGTTGCACTCTGCTTTAATATTAAATTGTTTCCTGCAAGTTTGTGTGTAAAATATAGAAGATGGTATTATCATTGTTTTTGACACTAAAACAAAGAAGAAACTATTACACTTATATACAGTATAACAAAATTAGTAGAATTAAGAAATAAATACAAATCAGCTTTGTGAGAGATAATAAATATTTGAATGAATGACTGTTTTGAGAGGGAGGGAGAAAAAAGAAGGAAAGAGGGGAAGGAAGAAGAGAGAGAGAGAAAGTGAGTAGAGGGAGGAAGGAAGGATGGAAGGGATGGAGAGAAGGAGTGAGGGAAAGAGGAGAAAGGAAAGGAGAAAAAAGGAGGAAGGAAGGAAAGGATGGAGGAAAGAGAGAAAGAAGAGGCAAGAAAGGAAGGAGGAAAGGAAGGGATGAAGGAAGGAGGGAAAGGAGGAAGAAAGGAAGAAAAAGAGAGAGGGAGGGAAGGAAGGAGAGAGGAAGGAAGGTCAGAGATCATAGAATTTCAGATATCAGGAAGGGGAACTCGTGCAGTTCTGCCATTCACGATTTTAAGGGCAGGGTTTATATCAGTACTCTGCTCAGGTTTGAAGTTGGGACAAAATGTGGCAGTACAAGTCTTTGAAGAGTTAACAAAAAGAGGTCTATTTTGCCCTAACACATCAAAGATATGCAGTTAGCACACAGTGGCACTTAGCTTCTCTGGATGAGGTCCCCTTCATATCAGATTGAAACACTTCTCTTCAGCAGGTTCAGGGATGGTCACTAGGGTGCTCTTCAGAAATCCTCCAAATGAAAGGGCATTGAGTCTACCTGAGTGAGACTATTTATTCCCTTAGGTAACCAAGGAAACTATATCAAGGGAGGCAGGGGCTAGCAAGTTCCTCAAGTTGCCTTTTAGGAAAAACTAATACCTATTGAAAAGAAATCAGAAACCCTGGTTCTAAGATATAAGTATGATATAATCAACTGCTTGGTTCTTTATAAGAAGCCAAAAGTATTAATTTTTGTGATTACTGAAATTATAAAATTAATACTGCATAGTCTTCCTTTCCCCCCAAAAAATCTCTACAATTTCATTTTGATACCGTGTACTGTAATATTATTCCTTCTAAGTTGTCTTGAGATACTTGTATAATGACCAAAGGAGGAAATGAATCATATCAATATTGGCATTCTTACTCTTATAAATGAAACCAGAAGATTAAGAAAGTTGAAACTAAATGGAAGGAAGGCTCATAAATAAATTTGCTTGGACAGGCAAATAAATGAATTGGCATAGTGAGTTTTAGCATGCATCCAAAAGCAACAAGAAACATCATTTCATGGGACACTTGGTTATTTTACCTTGCAGTGCTCTGCCTATGTATAGCATAAGCAGAAAACAAAGTCAAGCCAAGAAATGAAACAACGTCCATTGAAAAGGATGTAGGACTGTGGAATCTGATTACTTGGTAAGATCCTGCACATTAGATTAGCATATGCTTTAATACTCAACGACTTCGTTACTAAGGTGTACATGAGGGAGGATGGTGAACAATGTGTTGGAATGTTTGGCTCAAGATCAAGGAACAAGAGACCAAAGCCTTAAGGACTTCCCAGAAACCTCACACCTGGGACATGAAATCTTTCTTAATCAAGAGTCAGAAGGCTCAGTACATAGCAAGCACTAAACTATATCAAAAATTTATATTGACTGTATCATAACAAACAGGTAACAATTGGTTGTGGAGAGATCTTCAGAATCATAAGTCTGAGGACTACCATGCCATCAGTTTGTTAAGGTAAGGATCAAAAACAACATTGAATCAGCAGAAAGAGTAAAAATGAAAAGATATGATGTGCAAGTAAAACAACTGTGACCTGTTCTATTTAACCAAACCACTGATATTGAAAATGAGAATTAGATGAAAGAATAGACATTGATACAGACTATGACTACATCTTGTAGAAATTTAACCAGTTATGAAGAAATCACAATGAGGAGACCAAGCATCTAGAAAACACCTCAATCAGCAAACAAGAAGGATTTCCTTACTAGAAGGAGAGGCATCACATCCAAGATAGCACCAGTTTAGAATATGAGCTCATTTGCAATACCTTTGCAGGTTAATGTAAGTATATAAACAATATTGATTCATAAAACACTGGGAAATAGTGGAGAGAAAAAAGCTGGCAGAAAACTAATTAAACAAAGCCAATTATTTTATAAAATGAGAATTACAGACAAAAAACAAATCTAGCAAATAAATCTATTTCTACAACAAACTACTGATAATGAGAAGTAGAAATTGCACTAAAAGAAAAATAAAAACAAACACAAATAAAGACAGGAGAATAACTGGAGAAAAACAAATATACTTAGGGAAGGGATACAAGTTTGAGGGTGTTGAAGGAGATTATTAAGGTTTCTGGAAAAAAGGAAAGATATTGGAAAATTTGAGGAAATATAGATATGATTTTAATAACAAAGTAATTGAGAGGGAAGGTATCAACAATGACCAGTTCTTTAATTCTGGTTCAATATTATTATCATAATCTCACTTAGTCTTCTTAGAAAATTTCAGATTGTGATGGGTTAGTTATTCACAGGGTGCTCCTGGGCTAAATAGAAAATTATCTGCTTCTGAACAACTTAGTCTTTATTCTGGGCAAAGAAGATTTTGTGATGTTCCATCTTTTCTTTTTAATCTCCCTCTTAGTTTTCTTCCACAAAATGACTCATATGAAAATATGTTTTAGATGATTGCACATACATACGCCATAATAGATTGCTTACCATTTCAGGGAGATGAGAAGAAAGAGGAGGAATAGAATTTGGAACTCAAAACTTAAAAAAAGTAAGTTAGAATTGTCTTATGTGTATTTAGGGGGAAAATATAAAATGTTATTTTTTTTTTAAAATCTACATCGTGATGGGAAAAATTAATTTTCCTCTTGTATTTCTTTTCATAGACTATATTCTTCCTTATTCCAGCATCAACTATCTTACACATTTTGCTCATAATGTCAGGAATAATGTTCTTTATGTAATGTGAGAATTGATTTTTTATAAATGTCTACAATCTTCTTCCATTAGTCAATACACATAATTTTCAACATCCTGGTACATAATATATTTACAACGTACTTTGACTCTGAATGTTTTATTTTCTGAAGTATAATTATTTCTGAGAATAGAAAAACTGTTTCCAATGGTGATTCTGGCAAGACTTGCATTGAGGTAGTACATAAAATCATCAGGTTGACCATCAGTGTAATTACTTCCGTCTGACCTTCATAGAAAGGTCCATCGCAAATCTTTTCTGTTTGTTTTTGTTTTTTGAGACTGAGTCTTTCTATCTCACCCAGGCTGGGAGAACCCAATGTTGATTGGCACAGTAGCTTTAACCTGCTACCACAGTAGCTTCCAACCTGGTCTGGTTTGCTTGTCCCTGGGCAGCCTTCCACTCCTTGGGAGTTTACCATATTGGCGTCAGACAATGCAGGCACCCAAGCAACTTTAACTCTACTGAAGCTCAAAATCTTGAACTTTAGGTATCCACCAGCCTCAGCCTACCCAGTAGCAAGGACTTGAAATATGCATCACTATGACTGGCTTATGACAAATCCAATAAAGAGCCTGGGGGCCAACAATCAGCCAGTACAATAGGCTACAGTAAAATTTGTCAGGCCAGCTTTCAAATTTCTGTATGGTCCTAAGTAATCCAGAAGATGATAGTTTTGTTGGTGACTCAAGCTATGATCCTGTCTATTTGCTTTTATCTTGATTACCAAACATTTCTATTTTTCTCTCCTCTAGAATTTCACTTGGTTTCTCCTGAAGTAGGTCTTATTTTTGATAACTTTTAACAAACCTTATCCCGCCATCTAGTTGGATTAAACATTTACTTAATGCTTTCTATGTGACAAACACTGTGCTAAGCACTGGTGAGGTAAATATATGCAAAGAGATTTTTGCACAAAGAGTTTACATTTTGTTTTATTAAACTTATTTAACTTTTCAAAATTCATTTCCAGAAAATTTTGGGTTCCAAATTTCTCCCCTTTCCCCCCCTCCCCCCCCACCCCAATACACTGAGCATTCTAATTTTCCCTATCACCAATCTGCCCTCTCTTCTATCATCCATCCCTTCTCTTCTCCCCATCTTCTCTTTTGTCCTGTAGGGCCAGATGACTTTCTATTCCCCATTAACTGTATTTCTTATTTCCTAATAGCAAGAACAATACTCAACAGTTGTTCCTAAAACTTTGAGTTCCAACTTCTCCTCTTTCCTCCCTCCCCACCCATTCCCTTAGGGAAGGCAGGCAATTCAATATAGGCCATATCTGTGTAGTTTTGCAAATGACTTCCATAATAGTCATGTTATGTAAGACTAACTATATTTCCCTCCATCCTATCCTGCCCCCTTCTGTTCTCTCTTTTGATCCTGTCCCTCCCCAAGAGTGTTGACTTCAAATTGCTCCCTCCTTTCATTGCCCTCCCTTCCATCATCCCCCCCACCCTACTTATCCCCTTCTCCCCCACTTTCCTGTATGGTGAGATAGGTTTTTCATACCAAAATGAGTATGCATTTTATTCCTTCTTTTAGTCGAATGTGATGAGAGTCATGTTTTTTCTCTCACCTCCCCTCTTTTTCCCTCCACTGAAAAGTCTTTTATTTGCCTCTTTTAGGAGAGATACCTGCCCCATTCCATTTCTCCTCTTCTCCTCCCATTATATTTCTCTCTCACCGCTTAATTTCATTTTTTTAAGATATGATCCCATCCTATTCAATTCACCCTGTGCTCTCTGTCTCTGTGTGCATATGTGTGTGTGCGTGTATGTGTGTGTGTGTATGTGTATGTGTGTAATCCCGTCAACTACCCAGATACGGAAAAAAGTTTCAAGAGTTACAAATATTGTCTTTCCATGTAAGAATGTAAACAATTCAACTTTAATAAGTCCCTTATGATTTCTCTTTGCTGTTTACCCTTTCATGCTTCTCTTGATTCTTGTGTTTGAAGGTCAAATTTTCTTTTCAGCTCTGGTCTTTTCATCAAGAATGCTTGAAAGTCCTCTGTTTCATTGAAAGACCAGTTTTCCCCTGAAGTATTATACTCAGTTTTGCTGGGTAGGCGATTCTTGGTTTCAGTCCTAGTTCCTTTGACTTCTGGAATATCATATTCCATGCCCTTGGATCCCTTAAAGTAGAAGCTGCTAGATCTTGGGTTATCCTGATTGTATTTCCACAATACTGGAATTGTTTCTTTCTAGCTGCTTGCAACATTTTCTCCTTGACCTGGGAATTCTGGAATTTGGCCACAATGTTCCTAGGAGTTTCTCATTTTGGATCTCTTTCAGGCTGTCATCAGTGGATTCCTTCAATACTTATTTTGCCCTCTGGTTCTAGAATCTCAGGGCAGTTTTCCTTGATAATTTCATGGAAGATGATGTCTAGGCTCTTTTTTTGATCATGGCTTTCAGGTAGTCCCATAATTTTTAAATTGTCTCTCCTGGATCTATTTTCCAGGTCAGTTGTTTTTCCATGAGATATTTCACATTCTCTTCCATTTTTTCATTCTTTTGGTTTTGTTTTGTGATTTCTTGGTTTCTCATAAAGTCATTAGCCTCCACCTGTTCCATTCTAATTTTGAAAGAACTCTTTTCTTCAGTGGATTTTTGAACCTCCTTTTCCATTTGGCTAATTCTGCTTTTGAAAGCATTCTTCTCCTCTTTGGCTTTTTGAACCTCTTTTGCCAATTGAGTTAGCCTATTTTTCAAGGTGTCATTTTCTTTAGTATTTTTTTGAGTCTCCTTTAGCAAGGTGTTGACCTGCTTTTCATGCTTTTCTTGCATCTCTCTCATTTCTCTTCCCAGTTTTTCCTCCACCTCTCTAACTTGATTTTCAAAATCCTTTTTTGAGCTCTTTCATGGCCTGAGCCCATGGAATATTTATTTTGAATGTTTGGGATACAGAAGCCTTGACATCTGTGTCTTTCCTTGATGGTAAGCATTGTTCTTCCTCATCTGAAAGGATGGGAGGAGATATCTGTTCACCAGGAAAGTAACCTTCTATGGTCTTATTTTTTTCCCCTTTTCTGGGCATTTTCCCAACCAGTTACTTGACTTTTGGGTCCTTTGTGAAGAGTGGGGTATACTCTGGGGACCCTGTAAGATCTCAGTTTCTCCAAGGTGGCACAATCAAGCATGTACTGGTCTGGGTGCAGAGAAGGATTTTTGCGCTCAGAATCTTAGAAGAGTTTCCTTTCCACAGGCACCTGACCTCCAGTTCCGCCAAGCTAGCACGGGGCGGGAGGTGGGGGTGGGATTCAGTCAAGCTGTGGGGGCAGGGTCACCATTCAGTGTGAGAAAAAGACCAGCTCCCTCAGTGCGCCCAGGGGTTTTTACAATCCAGCGATGGTCTCGGGTTGCTGTAGGGGCTACTGTGAGAACTCCTGCTGCCTGCCTGGTGTGGCCTCTGCAGCCACTGCCTGAGGCTGGAGCTATGGGGAAGGCCCTTCTCCCTTCCCAGTCAGCTGAAAAACCCCTTTCACTGACCTCTGGCGCCTGTGGGTTGAGGGATCTGCAGACCCGCTGCTGCGACTGGGGATTCCGAGACTGGAGATTCCGCCCCCTGAGCACTGTTCACGAGCCATGCAGGCATGGCCAAGGCTGGACTCCATGCTCCGTTCTGCATCTGGTGTAACTGATGTTTCCTGTGGGCCTTTCAGGTCACCCTGGGCTGGAAATCTCCTCCCCTCTGTTGTTCTCCACTTCTGCTGCAACAAAAGTAGTTGAAAGTCCCTCTCTGCGAGTATTTTATGAGCTGTGTGGGGAGACCCCGCATATGTGTGTCTTTCTACTCTGCCATCTTGACTCCACCCCCCTCAAGAGTTTACATTTTAATGGCGGGGAAAGAGTATATAGAGAAGAGGTAGAAAGCAAAAGTTTGGGAGTGATGATACAGGAAGTATGAACCCAAATTTTCATTCACCTGGGGAGAAGGTGGAGATGAAGGCCTGAGTGGATGTAGCATAATAGATACCTCTCCCAAGGCTTAGCGCAGACCAGTGGCACACAGCACTAGCAGCAATAGAGTCAAAGACATCATTTTGACAATTAGCTAATTATATATTGAGGGCCTCCTTGATGAAAATATGAAAAAGAAATAGGTAGACTTTTTCAAAGAATAGTTACAGCATCTTTAATGACACAATTGACAGGAAGACCTAGAAAATAAGAGACTTTAGCTTTTCTTGAAAATAAAAAAGCACTTCATTTGGTAGAGCAAAATTCAACCTTAAAGGCTTTCTTTCAATGAATTGTCTGGCATGAACATATTGAGATTATGCAAGATTCCTGTACTGAAGCAACAGCAAAAGCAATGGTATTGAAAACACACATATATACACACTTCACTATAAAAGTGTACACATACAGTGAAGTATAAAATATATATATTTTGTTGTTTGGTCATTTCAGTTATGTCTGACTCTTCATGACCCTGTTTGTGGTTTTCTTGGCAAAAAATAATGGAGTGACTCACCATTTCCTTTTCCATCTTTATGGATGAGGAAACTGAAGCAAAGGGGTTTAAGTGACTTGCCCAAGATCACAGAGATAGGAAGTATACACATACACATACATATGCAATATATTTAGACACACGTATACATATATGGTGAAGTATAATATATATACATATGTACAAGTAAATACATATATACTTATGTGCATATATAAATATACATATATAGAGACACATAGAGAGAGAAGTATAAAATAGAGAGACATGTTCAGTGATAGTATTTGTCGCAGTCTTGGTGGATTCCAGCACTTAATCCAAAAAGAAGAGGGATTCCCTTTAAATTGTAAAGTCCTCTAGATACGACTGTTTGCAGATTGTGAAGCATGCATTTACCCCCAGAACATTTGATAAGATTCATGAATAAGATCCATAAAAAATCAAAAGTATTCAGTCTAATAATCCACATTGGAAAAGTCAAGCAAATGAATGTCTGTCATTCAGACTATAATATCAAATCAACATGCATGTATTTAGTACTTACTATTTATAAAAAGTGAAAGCTACCATTAGCTCTCTTAAAAGTCAATTGGTCAACCAGTTAGCATTTACTGAGCACTTACTATGTGCAAGGCACTGAGCTAAGTGCTGAGGATATAAAGAATGACCAAAACATCCCCTGCCCTCAACAGCATACAGTCTAATGGAGAGACAACATGAAAAAGACTGGGGAGATGTAGGTCGTTCACAGAGTAAGTGGAAGGCACTATGAGAGAGGAAGGCATTAGCAGCTGGGGAACCTGAGAAAGGCTCTTGGAGTTCGGTAGGATACACATCTCACCGACTTAGTCAGGAAGTCAACAAGCATTATTTCTATGCGCTAAGAACTGGGGATACAAAGAAAGGCAG
Organism: Bettongia penicillata ogilbyi; assembly: GCA_023548195.1. NCBI lineage: Eukaryota > Metazoa > Chordata > Mammalia > Diprotodontia > Potoroidae > Bettongia > Bettongia penicillata. Next base: position 4,061,630 of record JAJHZJ010000166.1, on the reverse strand, counting down.
AAGACAATCCCTTCTCTCAAGGAGCTCACAATCTAATGGGAGAGACAACATGCCAACGCCTATGTGCAGACAAGACAGACAGAATAAATTGCAGAGTCCCGAAGAGGGATGAAACTAAGAACTGGGAACTGGACAGATGTTGAGAATGCCCAAGGAGTTGGTCCCAGAATTGAATGAAAAGAGTGGGATGAATTGAATTGCCTTTGGAGAATTATGCAGCACTTTCAATGATCCCAAACTTCTCCCTGAAACAAAATTCTATCCTTTCAGCACCAATATTCACCCGGGTTCATTGTACAGCTGGAAATCAAGGAACAGCACAGCTTCCAAAGAATCAGAGATGCAGGTCATCCAAAGGACAAAGTGGAGATGCGTGGTGTGCATGAATAGGGTGCAGAATGATAAACTGTGTACAAGTAGGGAAGGGAAAGATCAAAGGGCAGAAAAGGAAGAGGCTTAGTCATGTTAATCAGAGCAAGGGCTCACTGACACAGAACCAGTGTGGTGTACTGAGACCCTTACAAGGTTAAGAGATCAGTGTGTTGGGGGGGCCCTCCTATGGAGCATTTATAGGAAAAGAAAGAAAAGACCCTCATCTATGTACATATACATATGTACACACATATGTAAACACATATATATATGTGCATATATGTATATGTGTGCATGTGTGCATATTGGTCAGTTGAGCATTGTCCAGGAACTATATATTGGGCTACTGGAGCCCAAATCATTCATTAGAAAAGGTGGGTTTTGAAAAAAATTAGGGGGTTTGTGAAAGTGTATCCTACTCTATATATACCAATAACAAAGCACATTAGAAAACATACTCTCAATCTACATAAGACAACGTCCAGAGGGCTGACTTAGAGTCAAATGAGACACAGATTTAAATCTTGGTTTTGAGGCTAACCAGCTGTTACCTTGGACAAATCAACTTCAGTTTATTTATCTATAAAATGGGGATAATAACACATCACTACCCACCTCACAGGATTATTGTGGGATTAAGGTAAAGAATTTTCTAAATCTTAAGGCATGATATAGATGATGTGAATGTGTTATTAATAGGTGATGCTACAAAGTTATTTTTTATTATTTTTATAATACCAAGAAAATCAGTACACACACACACACACACACACACACACACACGTACATTCTCAAAGAGGACTGTGACATCAAGGTGATGTGACTTGCAGTTAACTTTGATTTAAATGAGGTGGGGCTCACCAGCCTTACTTTCTCTTCCAGAGCCATTTGGGTCCAGTGGCCTGATATTTATCAGGATGACTGGAGATGGCTCAGGATGCAATGGGAGACCTTGGCCATTTTAGGCTAAGGTCTTATTAGACACTCACTTTGAGTGAGATATACCCATTCAATGAATAGGTTTCTTTAAGTAGTTACTCAAGGGATGGTCCCTTTAAAGAAAATAAAAAAACAAGAACAAAACAAGAACATTTTTAGGTTCCATTTTATATTTCTCAACCTGAGAGCCCACCACTCAAGTCCAGTTCTGACGCTTCATTGTGATTGGGAAATGGCTTTGAGTTCTCAAAGGTTGTAAAAGGGTGCCCAAAGTATAATAGATTCTACCAAGCTGGAGTGTCCAGTGTTGAACTTTATTGAAGAAACAGCTTAGCTAAGTTCAAAGAAGTTTCTCACCAGAATAATATTGCTTAAGAATACAGATGAAATTTTATTAAAATACAATGAATCTTATAACTTCCATGGTACCATGAGGACTTCGAAATGAGGGCAACTTTCTGGGTCACCACCAAGTGAAGATCTTTGTCTCCCTCCTTCCCACCCCCTCAGTAATTCATCACACAATCTATTAAGGAAAGTTGCTTAGGAAAGTCTTTGCCTTAGTTTCCTCAACTATAAAGTGGGTATAATAACAGCATTTAACTTCCACAGCTTTTGTGAGGATCCAATGAAATAATGTTTGTAAAATGCCTGGCACATAATAAGTGCTATAGAGATGCTTAATCCTTTCCCCCTACTAAGGCAAGCTTGAATCTGGTGCCTTATACCACTTAGCAAGATGGACTCTGAAGAGCAAGGGAATTTAAAGGGTCTACTCGATAGATTTCAGGGGGTCTGGGAATTAAAGATGTAATATTTTTATTTTCAATAAACTTGGTTTCTTTTGTAATCCAGTATATATTTTCTTTTATTTAAAAACATTACTCAGAGAAGGGATCCCTGGACTCCACTAAGCACCCTAAGGACCATAGGACCTTTTCATCTGACTTGTAGTCAGGACCTTCCATATTAGAACATGAGCTCCCTGAGATCAAGGGCTGTCTTACTTTTCAATGTGTATACCCAGTGTGTTACACATATAAATGCTTTATTCTTTCATTCAATCCATTCACTAGACAGTTAATGGGGAACATGACACTAAGAAAGTGTCTGCTCTCTCGGTAGCATTAGGGAGCAGACAGAAAGTTGACCTCAGAGCCAGGTTGACCCAGGTTCAAGTCTTGCTTCTGATATACATTTTCTGTATGACTGGGGCAAGTCATTTAACCTCCATTGCCCCAGGCAGCATTCTAAGGTTTGGAGTTTCAGAGAAGGTGCTTATCAACATCGATAGGAGTTTCCTCTCCAGGGAGTCCCCTTAACCCATGAAATCATAATAAGTTCAATCTCTTTCCCTATAAAATCAAGCAAGGAGGGATTGGAATTTGACTCAAGAGAAAATGCAAATCTAAAAGTCTGAAGTAATTTTTTTTATATAGCTTCATTCTGAAATTCCCAGAAATAATGAAAACAAAAGCTTTTTAGAAAAGTCACTTTCTCCTTTTTCCTACCATTGGTCTCTGTCGAAATTCTCCAAGAATTCATTTGAAAATAAGAACATTTGACCAAAAAGACAAAAATTTCCACGACATAACAGCCATTTAACTCTTCAGACTTCTAATATTACTTTGAGATGTAATGGATGTTCCATTTATTCAGTGAGAATCTTCTTGTGCAGAATTGTACCCCTAAATCAATCATTTAATTAATAAACATTTATTAGGCACCTATGTGCCAGGACTAAATGCTGAGGATACAAAAGGAGGCAAAAAACGGTCCCTGACCTCAGGAAGTTTATAATTTAATTCTAGAAACAAAATGTAAATACATATATACAAAGCAAGCTATATACAGGGTAAATAGATGATTAATGGAGGGAAGCTTCTAGAATTAAGAGGAGCTGGGGAGGTCTTCTTGTAGAAGGTGAGATTTTAATTGGGGTTCAAGGGAAGCCAGGGAGGTCAGTAGTCAGAGAGAAGGAAAGAAAGCATTCCAGGAGTGCCCAGAGCTGAGAGATGAAGTGTCTTGACAGAACAGCCAGGAGGCCAGCATCACTGGACTGGAGAGTACCTGTTGGGCAGTAAGATGTGAGAATACTTGAAAGATAGGAAAGGGGCCATGGGCTGTCTACTGAAGACAAGTCACTGACTTTAGCATCTTTGCCTTAGTGATTTGTACTTGGGACACAAACCAATACAAACTTACTTCTCAACCAAAATAGCCAACTCAAAAGTGCAGTACTCCAAAGACCCACAAAACTTGCTATGCCCCCTGCACCTAAAATGTTTTCCTTCCCTAGATCAACCCCTATCACTGCCTAGTGACATCCTGCCCATTTTTCAAAGAGCAGCTCAAATGCACCTCCTTACGAAACATAAGCTAAAGTCCCATTTGGGAAATCTTAGTGCTCAATACACATACAACAGGAGCTTAATAAGTGCTCAGTGAATTGAACTGAATCTGATCTCATGCCACTTTGTACTCCATTTTGTATTCTAATCATATTCTAATCCATAGTATATTAATCCTCAAACATTTTTTTATCCCTTGCTAGAATATTAGGTTCTTACTGGATGAGTCTATGTTTTACGTATCTTTGCATCTCCTCTCTTGCCTAACCCAGACTTAGTACTTAATAAATGTTTGTTTTTGAGCCAGAAGTCTTGGGCTTAAATTCTGATTCCGCTACTTACTACCGTGTGACTTTGAATAAACTGCTTCCTCCCTTGGGTCTCTGTTTCCTCATTGGTAATGTAAGGGTTTTGACAAGATCTCTAAGGTTCCTTCTAGCTCTGAATGAATGTTGGTCTTTCCATAAAAGCTTATTAAACCATTTGAATTCCCTTTACATTCAATGAGTATGTCTCCCACATCTAGTGAATATACATAATAAGTGCTTATTAAATGCTTCTCTGATTTACTGGTTGACCTAACTTTCTTTAGTCAAATGGAAGGCAGATGTAGCTCATCTTTACCCATTTTGTTCTCGTTGCCCTTGCCTGTTCTTAGAGGTCATTTGAATATTCAGTTTTCAGGACAGGCTCTGGTGCTTTCTGTAAATAATGACAGATTAAGGAAATGGTAAAGTAGTCACCACTGAAACGTGATACTCTCCAAGAAACACGTTATCATACCTCATAAACCCCCAAAGAGAGCCTTTGTGGGAGTCCTAGTGTTATACTGCTCCCCATAAGATAGCAATTTTACACCAAGTATCTCAGGCTCCTCTAAGCTGCTGTTGTACAATTTGGTGTCCAAGGAAACAGAAAAAAAATTGGTTTGTTGCCTAGAGAAATGGAAATAAAAATCGAGTCATTTGGTTTCTATGTGGTTTGTGTTATAGAAACAAACATAAAGCAAAAGAAATTTCTTGGCAGATGATGGGGAGGAGAATTGCTGATGTGAGGCTATTCCTTTGGTCATCTTTTGATCTTATCAATAAGTAAACTCACTTCGGAGCCATTATTTGGAATAAAATGACAAAAATCTTTTAAATGAATTATACCCACTGGATCATGTAACACTCTCTTGAGATTAACAGGGTTAGGACCTGTTGGTTAGTTGGGAAACCATTCCTTGGATGAGTAAATATCACTTGCAGAATCTAATGAGGTAAGGAGCCTGGGACTGTGGAAAATCGTCCTCATCGTCAAAGGGTCATTTTTTTCACATTCAGTTGAGCTTCAAGTATTAAAGAGAAATCTAGCATTTAATGAGGGCAGAGGAGACTGAAATACCTTTTCATTCTTCTTATGGAAATATTTGTTGGCCATTTGTGGTTTAGGGAACTCTATAAAATAGCAGCTTCCTAAGAATATAATCATTGAGATGTGGAATGCTATCTGTTTGAACAACTGTATGAAGACATGTGACTAGACAATGAGGACCTGTACCAATGAGTGGGCAGAGTAGACAGGTGTGTGGAGTTGGTGGTCTAGCATGCATTATTAACATTATGTGTCTAGATAGCCATCAGATAGCCAAACAGATCTATGACAGGTCACCATATCCAATTAAACTTTTTTTTGTCCACAACTATCTATGACTGAAAATCCTAGCTATCCATTTTCCAACTGTTAATATTTAGGATCATTTCAGAAATTTAATCAATTGATGAACCGATAAACAATTATTAAGGACCTACTATTCCAGATAAATAGAATGTAATTGCAGTGGTGGAGTAATAAAAACTGGGGGAATTGGGAAAGACCTCTTGTAGGGAATAGTTCTCAGGCTGAGCCTTGAAGGGAAATGTAGATTCTAAGAGAGATAAAGAGGGAGAACATTTCAGACAGTCTCTTTAAAAGCATGGAGATGAGATGTCATGCATGGGAAACATGCAATAGACCATTTTGACTCAAAGGTAGTGTGATTGCAAGGTAAGCATGTATAATTAGCCTGGAAGTTAGTCAGACTGTGAAAGACTTTAAGTTGCAAATAATTTGTATTGTATCCTCCAGGGAGCAGGTAGCAACTAAAGCTTTTTAGGGAAGAGGGAGATAATTTGTGCTATAGGAATACCAATTTGGAAGCTATGTGGAAGCTGATTTGGAGAATGGGTGGGTTACAGACATGGAGACCCGCTAGGAGACTAGAGCAATAATCCAGGTAAAAGGTGATGACAAGGGTCTAAATTAGAGGGAGGGGAGTAAGAACAAATAGTGAAGAATGACTCCTTGATTGTGAACCCAGATGCCTGGAAATATGGTGGTCTTGTTTACAGAAATTTGAAATGGGAATAGGATGTGGGGTGAGTTTAGGGGGGAAGGGTAATGTGATAAATGAGAATAAAATCAAAGAATAAGCCCAGAATAACAACCAAGTTAGTTAATGACAATGTAGGTTAAAGTAGGAAACTTGGAAGTTGAATTATTAGATTGATTAGAGACTCAGACAGTGGGGGAGGGGTGAGAAGGGGAGGATGGAAACTTGACTCTATATATTTCTTTAAAAGTTGGAGAAAATTTCCCAGAGTGCATAAAAACAGGCTTCTCTTCAGGAGTGGAAAGAATTCATAGAATGGCAGTGCAGAGAAATACAGAAATTAAGACTCCAACATGGATGATTATCAATTTTCAAAATGACAGATGAATAAAGAATTTTTTAAAAGCCAAGAAAAGTCATATTAAGTATCACAAAATGCTATTCAACTCTTCCATATTTTTCTGCAAGTAAATGTACTAAAGGCAAAGTTGATCAGAAATTTATTCAAAATTCATTTAATAAACTTTTAACTAGCATTTCTATAACTCTAAGTTGTCAAAGCGCTTAATAAATGTTATTTAATTTTTATCAACCACAATCCTGGGAGGTAGTTGCTGTTACTATCCTCATTTTTACAGATGAAGAAACTGAGGCAGACAGAGGTTAAATGACTGGCTGAGGGTTACACAATTAATATCTGTCTGAGGCTGGATTTGAATTTATGTCTTCCTAATTCCAGGTCCAGCATTTGATCCACTATGGCCCCTCACTGCCTACACATTTATTAAATGCTTCCTAAGAGTAAAATGAAAATGGTGCAGTGCCTTGCACTCCCTCCATGTACAATAAAAGTCAGAGAATGTTATGGGACAAAGGAGATATTCAGATAAAATGTTTTATGAAAAATCTGAAGAAGAAAAGAATAGTATACTTTCAGTTCTTGATGGGGATCCCTGACGGCAACTTGGAGGAGGTGGCACCTGCTCTGAGGCATGAAGGACTGAAATTAACCTTAAAAACAGACAATTGGATCTAAAGATTGAATATCTTATGTAGTTTCATATTTTATTTGAAAACAGACAAATGACATTTAAAAATCAAGAAGATCCCCAAGAATTTAATGAAATAAGCTCATAATGTAGAAGATCATTGTAAACAACTGTCAAATTGTTTACTGGGCAGAACTTCAGAGCAGTAAGACAAGAAGCTTGCAACAAAAATAGTGGGACAAGTAAGCTTGTCTTTATTTATATTAAAATATATGCTGTGAAAATTCAAATTCTGGTAAAAGAAAGAAATTAGGATTTTAAAAAATTTAAGTGTTCAATAAAAAGAAAATACAGTATGCCTATAAGTAAGAGGTAAGTTTACTTAAAACTGAAAAGGAATAATGAACTATCCCCCAAGTCCCCAAAAAATAGAAGATGGAAAAAGGAAACACTAAGTTATCCTAATGGAAAAACTCATATTTTTAAAAATTCAGGATCAAGCTAGGACAAACCATGAAGTTACTAGGATAAAAGAGAAAACTCTAGTTTGAATCACTAATTCACTTTAGCAATTAAAATTGTTATTAAAAATAAAATGAGTTCACTTCATCTCGCAAATTTTTAATTTAACAATTATCAATTACCTACTATATAAGATATTATTAATAGCAAAAGCAGAAAATGTAAAATTCAAGGAGAAAATTTTAATCTAAAATGTATGATATTAAATGTGAGTAGCCTGAATTTGCCTACTGAATGGAAAAGAATTAAATAATAGACTAAAATGCAAAATCTCATAATATGTTACTTATACATAATGCATTTGATGTAAAAAAATATTGAAATTAAGACACTGATTATGTATAATTTCTAAAATCACTAATTAAATATCTAAAATTTCTAAAGTCCAAAAGAAAAAGGAGGGGCAGGGAAATTACTACTTAAAGCAGATAAGAATATTGAACATTGAATATAAAGGGTCTTCCAGCATAGACTGGATGACTATTTATCGTGTGTGTTGTAGAGGACATTTTTGATCAGCTAAAGACTAGATGGTCTTTATATTTCTTTTTTTTAAATAAATTTATTTAACTTTGTACATTCATTTTCACAAAATTTTGGGTTCCAAATTTTCTCCCCATTTAACCCCTCCCCCACCCCAATACACCAAGCATTCTAATTTTCCCTATCACCAATCTGCCCTCTCTTCTATCATCCCTCCCTTCTCTTGTCCCCATCTTCTCTTTTGTCCTGTAGGGCCAGATGACTTTCTATTCCCCATTAACTGTATTTCTTATTTCCTAGTAGCAAGAACAATACTCAACAGCTGTTCCTAAAACTTTGAGTTCCAAATTCTCCCCATCCCTCCCTCCCCACCCATTCCCTTAGGGAAGGCAGGCAATTCAATATAGGCCATATCTGTGTAGTTTTGCAAATGACTTCCATAATAGTCGTGTTATGTAAGACTAACTATATTTCCCTCTATCCTATCCTGCCCCCCATTGTTTCTGTTCTCTCTTTTGATCCTGTCCCTCCCCAAGAGTGTTGATTTCAAATTTCTCCCTCCTCCCATTGCCCTCCCTTCCATCATCCCCCCCACCCTGCTTATCCCCTTCTCCCAAGCTTTCCTGTATTGTAAGATAGGTTTTCATATCAAAATGAGTGTGAATTTTATTCCTTCCTTTAGTCGAATGTGATGAGAGGAAACTTCATGTTTTTCTCTCAGCTCCCCTCTTTTTCTCTCCACTAAAAATCTCCTGCCTACCTCTTCTATGAGAAATGATTTGCCCCATTCCTTTTCTCCCTCTCTTCTCCTAAAACATTTCTCTCTCACTGCTTAACTTTATTTTTTGAGATATGATCCCATCCTATTCAATTCACTCTGTGCGTGCGCATGTGTATGCGTATGTGTGTGTGTGTGTGTGTATGTGTGTGTGTGTGTGTAATCCCACCAACTACCCAGATACTGAAAAGTTTTAAGAGTTACAAATATTGTCTTTCCATGTGGGAATGTAAACAGTTCAACTTTAGTAATTCCCTTATGACTTCTCTTTGATGTTTACTTTTTCATGCTTCTTCTCATTCTTGTGTTTGAAAGTCAGATTTTCTTTTCAGCTCTGGTCTTTTCATCAAGAATGCTTGAAAGTCCTCTATTTCATCGAAAGACCAGTTTTTTCCCTTGAAGTATTATACTCAGTTTTGCTGGGTAGGTGATTCTTGGTTTGAGTCCTAGTTCCTTTGACTTCTGGAATATCATATTCCATGCCCTTCGATCCCTTAATGTAGAAGCTGCTAGATCTTGTGTTATCCTGATTGTATTTCCACAATACTGGAATTGTTTCTTTCTAACTGCTTGCAATATTTTCTCCTTGACCTGGGAATTCTGGAATTTGGCCACAGTGTTCCTAGGAGTTTCTGTTTTTGGATCTCTTTCAGGAGGTGATCGGTGGATTCTTTCAATACTTATTTTGCCCTCCGGTTGTAGAATATCAGGGCAGTTTTCCTTGATAATTTCATGGAAGATGATGTCTAGGCTCTTTTTTTGATCATGGCTTTCAGGTAGTCCCATAATGTTTAAATTGTCTCTCCTGGATCTATTTTCCAGGTCAGTTGTTTTTCCAATGAGATAGTTCACATAATCTTCCATTTTTTCATTCTCTTGGTTTTGTTTTGTGATTTCTTGGTTTCTCATAAAGTCATTAGCCTCCACCTGTTCCATTCTAACTTTGAAAGAACTCTTTTCTTCAATGAGCTTTTGAACCTCCTTTTCCATTCGGCTAATTCTGCTTTTGAAAGCATTCTTCTCCTCTTTGGCTTTTTGAACCTCTTTTGCCAATTGAGTTAGCCTATTTTTCAAGGTGTTATTTTCTTTAGCATTTTTTTTGAGTCTCCTTTAGCAAGGTGTTGACCTGCTTTTCATGCTTTTCTTGCATCTCTCTTTTCTCTTCCCAGTTTTTCCTCCACCTCTCTAACCATTTTCAAAATCCTTTTTGAGCTCTTCCATGGCCTGAGCCCACTGAATATTTATTTTGCATGTTATACAGAATTCTTGACTTCTATGTCTTTCCCTGATGGTAAGCATTATTCTTCCTCATATGAAAGGAATGGAGGAAATATCTGTTCACCAAGAAAGTAACCTTCTATGGTCTTATTTTTTTTTCCCCCTTTTCTGGGCATTTTCCCAGCCAGTTACTTGACTTCTGAGATTCCTTTCCAAACCCACCTTGCCTCCAGATCTGCCCAGCTAGTGTTTGGGGTCTGAGATTCAAGTGGTGCTTCCCAACCTCAGGGCTTTCAGTGGGGGCAGGGCTGCTATTCAATGTAAGATTAAATTCAGGTGCTTGGGTGGGGGCAGGGCTGCTATTCAGTGTGAGATTAAGTTCAGCTGCTCGAGTGGGGGCAGGGCTGCCTCACAGGGTTCAGTTCCCTCAGGGGGTTTATGTGGAGACCTTCAACAATGGATCTGAGCTCCTTTCTGCTTTGGGAGCTCCAGTCTGCTGCTGCCTCCCGAGGGGGCTTGAGTTATGGAGAAACCCCACTCCCCTCTCGGCCAGCCAAACAGCCTCTCTCACTGACCTTCGTGTCTGTGGGTGGAGGGAGCTGTGCAGCTACTGGCGATCCTGTCCCTGAATCTGCTTGAATCTGCTCCTCTCAGTGCTGCTTGGCCAAGGCAGGGCTGGGCTCTGCTCTGGGTCTGGTACCTTTGGTGTCTGTTTTTCTGGTCTCTCTGGAACAGAAATCTCCTCCACTCCATTGTTCTGTAGCTTCCGCTGCTCCAGAATTTGTTGGGAGTTCTTCTTTATAGGTATTTTATAGGCTGTGGTTTCGGAGCTAGCATATGTGTGTCTTTCTACTCTGCCATCTTGGTCTTTATATTTCTGTAATACATAACAGTGCTTAATTTCTATGCACTAAGACTTACCTAAAGTCCTGCCATCTGCAAGAAACTTTTCCCAGTCCTCTATAATCTTAGTGCCTTCCCTCTTTAATTGTCTCCAATTTATATATCTTTGCTTACATATCTTAAATGTAAATAGTTGTTTGAATATTTTCTCCCCCATTAGACTGTGGGAAGCTTGAGAACAGAAATTATTTTTTTTACTTTCTTTGTATTTGCAGAGCTTAGCACAGTGCCTGGCACATAGTAGGAGATTAATAAATGCTGACTGATTGACTGACTAATGAAATATAGAATGATTAAATTCATAAAAGAAAGGTTAATGGCATTATAAGAAGAGATAGAAATATAATAGTAGCTAACAAGTAATCTGTTATCAGAAAATGACAATTCTAGTAAAAAAGATTAATACCAGAGGATTCATGCATAAATTACTTGTCAATAATCTGTAAGTGCTATAGGTATATGGAGAGAAGTAAATGAAAGAAGCAAAGATTACTCATTTTTTTCAGGTGTCTGTGCTTTGATCACAAAAATTCTTTAAAGATAGAAATTATATTACCGTATTTTAAAACTGTGACATAGTTCATTAAAACTAGAAATAACACAAGTAAAAGATTTTCAAAAACATGGAAAGTAAAAGCAATATATTAAATAATAATTAGGTTAATTCTAAATTTAAAAATGAGTTTTCTAAAGAATTATAAAAACAAGAATTGATTGTTTAAACCATAGTGGCAATGCTAATATCCATTACAAAAAATCTATGGAAGATAGCCAAAGCAATTCTTAGAGACAAATTTATAACCTTGATTACATAGAAAAGGCTAGTATTTAAAGATATTAGAAAAGGAACAAATTAATATTCAAAGGAAATTATAGAAAAAGAGAAAATATAAATTGAGTGATGAGTAGAATAGAAATTTTTAAATTAATCAATTAAATCAGTGGCTAATATTTGAACAGCCAGCAAATTACTAAGTCACTAGCAAATTTTACTCAGAGAGAGAAAACACAAATCACCAAAATTAGAAATGAAACAGGAGAGATCATAACAAGTATAAAAATAAATTAAGAATCCCACAAGGGAGTATTACACAGTTAAACATTAATAAAATTGGAGTTTTAAAGGAAATTAATTGCTACTTTGAAAACACACAAATAAACAAATCCTATGCAACAGGAAATAGCTAAATCAATTTCAGAGGAAGAAATAAAAACAAATTTTCAGTGAATTAATTACTCCAATAAAATGACTTCTGTGGGTGAAATTTTCCAAACTCCCAAGAAAAAAAATTGCCTACATTAACCAGACTATTTCTAAACACAGAAAATAATGGAGAAATGCCCATGTTTTTCTTGAGGCAAATATTGCCTTGATTCTAAAATCTAGGAAAATAAAATTTTAAGTCAATCAATCACAGAACTACTAAACTAAGTATTAGCAAATTAAATACAGTGATATATTAAAACAATTCTTTAAGACAGAAACCTAGATGGGTTTACGCCATGAACAAAAGACTAATTCACAATTGGGGAGCAACCAATATAATACATATTCACAAAGAAAAAATAATATTCATTTGATCCTATCAATAGATACAAAAACCTTTCCAACAGGCTATTGTATCCATATATGATAAAGACCCTAAAAAGAAAGGCACTGAGGGATTTTTTTCTTAATACAACCCACAAACTAAAATCAAAATTATATTTAATGGATAAATAATAACATTCCCATCAAAATCCAGTACAAAATAAGAGTACCTATTCTATTTGACAAGGGATTAGGAGCGCTACCAGACATGACTAAAAGAAGAAAAAGAAAAAATTAGAGGAATTAACACAGCGAAAGGTGGACAGGACATCATTATTTAGATAACATAATTATTTTCCTAGAAATAATCTTTCAAAAAGAAGCACTAATTAAGATGATCTATTCAGGAAAGTTATAGGATTCAAGATAAAACCACATTGATTATTTTAATTGTCATATGCTACCAATAAATATGAGCAAAACATTAAAAAAGAAAGCCCATTTTTTAAAATAACAAAACCCAACTTACCTAAGCAGGTATAAGATCTTCACAGAGATGATGATAAAACCAGATGGACAGAAATAAAAAATCTAAATAAGGGAAATCCAATGTTGACGGGCAGACTAAATCAATAATGATGATCATATTCCCTAAACCAATCTGCAGATTTAATACAATGCCCCTCAAATTACTAATGGTTTTGTTTCTAAAATTGGATACAATCAGAATGAAATTTATATGGAAAATTAAATAGACAAGAATATGAAGGGTTAATTCAAGAGAGAAAAATACATTAAAGTGAACTTGACATCTCACATATTTATGAAATTTATCGTAAAGTCATCTAACTCTCTAGGACTGAGCAAATATCTACATACACACAGGTATGAATGTGTATATAGGTATATATGTACAAATATACATATATTTATATATATATATCCATGTATATGTTTATATATATATATATATGTTAGTAGGACAATAATAGTTAGCATTTATATAGCACAGTAAGGTTTGTAAAGTACTCCACAAATATTATCTCATTTTTGTCATTGAAATAACTGTGGGAGGGAGGCGGAAATAATCCATTTTTCAGAGGAAGAAACCAAGACAGACAGAGGTTAAGTGACTTGTCCACTGTCACACAGTTTGAACTCAGGTCTTTCTGACTCCAAACCCTGCATTCTGTTCACTTTAGTAACCTAGATACCTAAAAGGAAAAGAGTAGCATCCCCAAAACAGAACTGATACATGCAAAAGATTAATTAGTCTCTGGTACCCTACACACAGTGAAAACTGGGAAAGTTTTTACTATTTTAAAATGTTGTTTGGAAAGCTAACTTGCAAGATGGTGAAAAATAGACTTAGATCCTCCCCTCTTACTGATTGCCAGTCAGAATCATTTTCAGCTGGATTACAGGATTAAACATAATAAAATGAACTTTTAAAAAAAGTTAAGAGAAACAATAATAACATGTTTATCTTAGTTCTGAAGGGTAGATACATTTGTATCTATTAAACAAAGAGAAGAAATTATTGGAGTTAAAACAGGTTTGGTTATATAAAAATGTTTGGTACACCAAAAACAGCATAATTTTGATAAACATAAAAATAATGGATTGTAGAACAAGTATTTTTGTAGTAAATGTTTTCATGACATAGTATTTATATTTTTCCTGAATCATATTACTAACATACTATATCATATTACTCATATGCATTATGCAATAGTATTTAAGAATTGATATCTTACACTTGGACCCAAATGGATCCACAAAGACATTGATTTTGATATCCCCAACTGACCAATCAATCATAGTTTATTAAGGACCTGTTATGTACCTTCTATGGCATATACTAGCAGTTGGGGAGTCAGGAAAGACATCATTCATGTAGAAGATGGTGCTTACATTGTGTTTAATGGAAGTGGGGAATTCTAGAAGGTAGGGAGAAATAATACATGCTTGGTGGCCAGGGCAGAAGCTAGGAAGATGAAGTGCAATGAGTGAGGAACAGAGAAGGCCAGATTGATTGGATTGTAGAGTGAGCAGTACATGATACAAAATGAGGCTGGAAGAGACTGTGGGGATTGGGTTGTGAAGGATTCTAAAAGCTAAACAGAAAGGTTTGGTTTTGATCCTAGAGGCAATAGGGAGCCACCGGAGATTATTGAGTAATGGCATGATGTCATCAGACCTACTCTAAGGAATATCAGGTTGGTAGTTGAAAGGAATATGGATAAGAGTGGGGAGACTTGAGTGGGTGGTAGTAGTAATCTAGGTGAGGTGTGATGAAGACTGTAATTAAGGTAGTGACCATGCTGAGTAAAAGAAGGAGTTGGTACAAGAGATGTTGTGTTCACAGAAGCAGCAAGATTTGGCAGTCTGTATTCATGGATAACTAGGTGGCTCAGCGAATAGAGAGCCAAGCCTGAAGTTAAGAAGACCTGAGTTCAAATTCAGCTTTGGATACTTAGTAGCTGCGTGACCATGGACAAGTCACTTAATCCTGCCTGCCTCAGTTTCCTCACCTGTAAAATGAGCTGGGAAGGAAATGGCAAACCACTCTGGTATTTTTGCTGTCATAAAGAGTCAGCTGACTGAAACAATTGAATGATGAAAGTGTATTTGTGGGGTGAAGGGGAGTAAAGAGTCAAGGATGATCTCAAAATTGTGAGGTACTTTAAACAGAAATAGTGAAGTTTGGAAGAAGGCAGCGTTTGGAGGGAAAGATAAATGAGTTCTGTTTTGGACACACTGAGTTTGGGAAGTCTCCAGTATATCCAGCTTGAAATGTCCAACAGGCAGTTGATGCTGTCAGACTAAAGCTCAGGAGAGAAATTAGGGTTAGATCTATGGATGTGTCCATTATTTACATAGAGATGATAATTAAACCCATAGGAGCCGATGAGATCATCGAGAGAGTGCATAGGAAGAGAAGGTCTAGAACTGAATCTTGAGGAACACCCACAGTTATGGGCTGTGATATGGATAATGATACAGCAAAGAAACTCAGAAGAAATGGTCAGACAGGCAGGAAAAGCAGTAAAGAGTAGTGTCAGGAAAACCCAGAGAAGAATGATTATCCTGAGGGAAAAGGTGGTCAACAGTGTCAAAGACAACTCATCCATCCTTGCCTATCATTTACACCTCTTGTCAAGGGGCAGCTAGGTGATGCAGTGGATTGAGCACCAGTGCAGGAGTCAGGAGGACCTGAGTTCAAATCTCACATCAGGCACTTGACACTCACTAGGTGTGTGACCTTGGGCAAGTCACTTAAACCCAGCTGCTTCATCCAGTCATCTCCAGTCATCCTGATGAATATCTGGTCACTGGATTCAGATGGCTCTGGAGGAGAAGAAGTGAGCTGGTGACCTGCACAACCCTCCCTCACTCAAAACAAAGTCAAGTGCAAGTCATATCATCATTTCTTTGATGACATGTTCTTCTTCAGCAACGAAAGATGAACAGACATCTCTCGTCTATGGCTTCCCTTAAATTATCTCGAGCACGTCCTCTTAATATGCTGGATACCTTCCTCGCTTTCTGCTAACATTGAAAGGATACCAGCACTCAGACTATCTACCTGCCATTCCTTGCCATCAGCACATGATCAGTATATCTTCTCTTGCTATTATGAATTTCTTTGATAATAATGAGCTAACATTTATATATTTATATAAACTTTAAGGTTTATAATGGACTTTTCCTACACCTTGATATCATCTGCTCCTCACAATAACCCTGGCAGGTACTCAGAGATGAGGAAACTGAAGTAGACAGAGGTTAAGTGACTTGCCCACGGACACACAACTAGGAAGAATCTAAGGATTTGAACTCAGGTCTTCCCAACTCCAGGCCCAGTTATCTATATACTGTATGTACCATCTGGCAGCCCCTATCTTTTATTCCTGTTCATCTTAAAAATTCCTCACTGATTTTTGCTACAGCCTATTCATACTCACCATCTATCTCTCTCCATTGTCTTCTATGGATACTAATTTTCAACTTTTCAGAGACTATTATGGTATTAAAAAGATGGACCTTTGTATCCATAGGAAATGGAGTCATTAAAGAAGCCTTGCAATTCCCTGGAGGCAACTCCAGTGCACTTTCTTTCTCCTCTTAAATTCTAGGCTCAATTCATCTTTCATAGCTATGCTTACTGATGCATAAGGTCTAGAGGTTGTCCAACTACCGTCATCTAGGCAATGGGTAGTATTTATTCACCTGGTAAATAAAAAGCATTTGATTCAGAAGAGCAAGATACCATCATAAAGGCTCTCATCCAAAAATGTGCCTCTTGTCAATACATCAAAACTGTTCAAGATACGGCAACAGGGTGAAAACCTTACTCAGCAACTTTCTATAGACAAATACTAGGCAAGGCATAGAGCAAGGGGACATGTACTCATCACCCCTGCGATGAATGAGGTGAATCAGCACAGAGTCTGACTAGAAGAATGATGGATACCTTGTAGATGGTGAAGTTCTCCAGATGCTCCTTTTTGTAGAACTGGGTGCAGAACATTGATACTTCAAAACAGTTTGATCTGACCATCCATACAAGAAAAAAATTTTGAGGAACTAATACAAATATTCAAGGATAACACTTTGTCTCTGTCAAATAGATGGTAAAAGACTACGGAAAGATAATTTACAAAAGAAGATGCTCATGTTGAAATGATCATTGTGAAAAATGTTCAGTTTCAGTAGTAATTAGAGAAATGTGAATGAAAACATCTTTGAGGTTCAACCTCATAACCATCAAAGAAAAACAACTAAATTGATTTTTTAAAACTCAATGAGATACTAACTTTTTGAAGGTTGGCTCTCTTCCCCTGCCCCAAATCAGACCCAATCTGTATGAACTCAGGGCTTATGGGGCCCTTCACCATGACTTCCACCTGGAACAGTCTCCTTCCCTCATCTCTGTCTCTTAGAATCCAAAGCTTTAAAGTTCAGTTCTGCTAAAGGAAGTCTATTCTTATCCCCTTGGTTGCTAGTGCTCTCTATTGTACCCCCAAATTGCTTCGTATTTACTTACTATTTATGTTGTATCCTCCCTATAAGAATATGAGCTTCTTGAGGGCAGGTACTTTTTCATTTTTGTCATTGTAACTCTGGATTTATCATAGAATCTTGTGCATAGTAGCCACTTAATAATTATCTGTTGAGTGAATAAATGAATTATAGCAGCATTTTACAGAAACAGTTATGCTCATACATTCCTGGAAAAATTGTAAGTTGGGGGAATCTTTTAGGATGGCATTTTGGCATTGTGGAACTGAACTTTTCTAGGCTTCACTTCCCTCATCAATAAGATGAGAAGGTTGGACAAGAGCATTGAAGTGAAATTCAAATAAAAACGCATCCTTCCCTCTTGTATATTGTCTTAGAAAACCACAGATTAACACCATCTATGTTATATTGTATTTTTATTTGTTTTGTAGAACATTTTAGTTCCCTCCCCTTCCCCCTCTGACTGACACCTTTGAATTGGATGATGTTCAAGTTCCCCTCTAACTTTAAATGTTATATATGAGTTCACCTCTGACCCATACTGCTTGTGTAGGTTTGACCATGTCATTTAAGGACTCTATGAAACTTCTAACATTCCAAATTGTAGAAAAAGTGCAGACCTGTATTGACAGAAGGAATTTTCTCACCAGGGAGTTCCCTAAATCAATGAAATCACAGACTCAGTCCCTTCCTGTACTTGACCCAATAATTTTATTACTAGCAGCATTGCCTAAGATTGTTGTCATTAAGGGGAAAAAAAGAAGATAGCAATTTCAAAAAATGCATGGCAGCATTAGAAGAAGTTGCAAAGAATAGAAAATAAATTAAATGCCTAACAATTAGAAATTACCTGGAATAAACTTTACTTCCTCAATGTAATAGAAGACTACACCACCATTGAAATAATGCTATTAAATGCTACAATGCTATCAAAATTCCTCATATGTAAATATGATGAATATAAAAATTAAATGTAAATAAAATTAAAGAATTAGATCCAGAAGAAAATAATATAAATTATGGCTATAGTTTCTTAAAAATTATAATTCACTTAACTTTAAATAATAACCAAATCATTTAAACATGCATTTACTAATTATACTTTTAGATTGATTTCTACATCTGTGCTCATAAGTTTGTTTCTCCTTCCTAATATTAGCTGTTGTTTGTCTGTTTTTCCCTATTTGCTTATATATTTTTATTTTATGTAGTCATTTCATTCGGAATGATTCAGAGGGAATTGTAAAAGAAAAAACATATACATAATATTTACAGACATGAATGGACAGAGCAGGAGAGTATAAAGGGAGTAACAAGTTATGCATAGAAACTCATTTTTGAATGTATTTGTAAATATGTATTTAATTGACTTTGTTATTGTAAAATTGAGTATATATAAGAAAATCTTTAATGTTTAAAAGTTTAAAAGAAATTAAATATGAAAAGAGGAAAGAGCAAAAGACAAAAAAAAAAGTATTTGAAGCTTCAATTATAAGGTACACTACCAAACTCCCCCACCGGGAAATCTGTTCTCCAGATCCCAAAGTTTTTGCTGCAAAACATCCTGTAGCTCTTGTCTTCCATGATACAATGCAGTCTTTATCCTCATACTCCAAAGATGAAAGTTGCTATGTGTGTTGGGGGTTGAGAGATAGATGGAGAGAGACAGAGATAGGAAAGGTAGAGTGAAGGTTACCAGCTCTCATAAAAGAGATAGTTATCAAGTGTTTACTATTTTCTATGTGCCAGGCACTGTGCTATGTACTGGGGATAATTACACACACACACAAAGACATTCCCTATGCTCAGCAAGTTTATAATCTAATAGGAGAAGAAAAAAGGTAGATGGAAAAGGGAGCAAGGTGGGTGGGGAGGAGAGGAGAGAAACAGAGATAAAGACACAGAGAGAGGCAGAGTGATAGAGGAGGAGAGAAAGAGAGGGAGAGAGGAAGGT
This sequence comes from Bettongia penicillata ogilbyi, assembly GCA_023548195.1. Taxonomy (NCBI): domain Eukaryota; kingdom Metazoa; phylum Chordata; class Mammalia; order Diprotodontia; family Potoroidae; genus Bettongia; species Bettongia penicillata. The sequence continues at coordinate 4,042,212 of JAJHZJ010000166.1, read as the reverse complement.
GGCAAGTGAGGGGGAGAGAGAGAGAGAGAGAGAGAGAGAGAGAGAGAGAGGGAGGGAGAGAGAAAGAGAGAGAGAGGGAGGGAGGGAGGGAGGGAGAGGGAGAGAGAGAGAGAGAGAGGGAGAGAGAGAGGGAGGGAGGGAGAGGGAGAGAGAGAGGGAGAGAGAGAGGAGGGAGGGGAGAGAGAGAGAGAGAGAGAGAGAGAGAGAGAGAGAGAGAGAGGGAGAGAGAGAGAGAGAGAGAGAGAGAGAGAGAGAGAGAGAGAGAGAGGAGAGAGAGAGAGAGAGAGAGAGAGAGAGATCTGCCGAGATCTGCCCCAAGTGGTCTGGTAGTGATATGAGCAGCCAGGCTGGAGCTGCTTCTACTATATAGTGGTTCCAGGCATGCACCATCCTCAGCTGGTCAAGGCAACTGATGTGGAGGTAGAGCTGACTGAAGAGTAGCTACAAGTGAAGAATGTCCAGCTTGCTGCTACACAGTAGAGAATGACAACTAACATACAGTGCTGTAAGTTTTGCAAATCACTTTACATAGGTTGTCTCATTTGAGCCTCGAAACAGCCCTAGGAAGTAGGTACTGTAATTATCTCCATTTTGTAAGTGGTGAAACTGAGGCTGACGGAGAGTTGAAGTGGCTTGCCCAGTCACATAGGAAAAGTCTAAGGTAGGATTTGAACTCGTCTTCCTGACCATATCCAGCACTATGTATTACACTACCTATCTCCTTCTGAGAAGTCCTCAAAAAATTGGTGTGCCTGAATGTACTGAGTGGGTGGTATTACATGGCTACTGGACAAGTGAGTGTGACCATGACTTAGAGATCATTCCTGATGCAGTATGATAGTTATTTAATTCCCATGACCACCCAAAGTCTGTCATCAGATCTCAGATGTAGACTAGTTCTTAACCTTTTTGTGTCATAGACTGTTCTGGCAGTGTATGGTGAAGCCTGTTGGACCCCTTCTCAGAATAATGCTTTGCAATGCATAAAATAAAATACATAGGATTGCAGAGGAAACCAATTCTATTTAATTAGTTATCTGGATATTTTAAAGAACCAAGTTCACAGACTCTAAAAAAGGCAGTCACAGACTTCTTAGATGTCTAAAGATCCCAGTTAAAAATCTGTTCCAAGTCAAGAAGCATTTATTAAGTCCCTACTATGTGCCAAGTATTGTGTGAAGTGCTAGGGATGCAAAGAATGGCCCCCAAAAAAGTCCCTTCTTCAAGAACTCACAATCTACTGGGAGAAACAACATGCAAATAACAATGTCTAAATAAAATTAAAAAACAGGATACATTGGAGGTAATCAAGAGAGGGAAGGTATTTGTACTAAGGGGGATCAAGAAGGACTTTCTATAGAATGAGCGGTTTTAGCTGATCCTTGAAGAAAGCCAGGGAAGCCAAGAGGGGGAAATGGTGAGGGAGAGAATTCCAGGCATGGGGGACAACCAGGACAATCCCCCGGAATCAGGCGATAGTATTGGATGTGAGGAACAATATCTAGGTCTAAAAGGGTAGACCTAGTCTCTAGTACAACCTCTCCATTTTACAGGTGAGAAAACTGAAGCCTATCATCACTGAATGATGTGCCACAGGCCACAGCTAATTATTGTCAGTTAGCAGCAGAAGTGGAAGCCAGATTTCTCCTGCCGGTCAATACTTCCTCCTCTACACCAGTGTGGTATTGTTTGAATACAGACTGAAACAGGCTATTTTTCACTTTCTTTCGTTCATTCTTTTTCTTTTATTCAAGTCTTCTTATACAAAATGACTAATATAGAAATATTTTACATAATTGCATGTGTGTAACTTTTATCTCTCAGGGAGGGAGGAAAAGAGAGAATTTGGAACTTAAAAGTTTTTAAATTGTTTCAGTATGTAGCATTTAACATTAGAAAAAAGATAAAATATATATTTTTAAAAAAGAAAAGTTCTTAGCACCGTGTCTGGTATATAGCAGGTACTTAATAAATGCTTGGGGAACCTACAGGCTCAAGGTCATATGTGGCCCTCTACGTCCTCAAGTGTGACCCTTTGAATGAATCCAAATTTAACAGAACAAATCCCCTTAATAAAAGGATTTGTTCTGTAAAACTTGGACTCAATTAAAAGGTCGAACCCAATGATCTAGAAAACCACTTGTGGCCTCTTGGCCACAGGTTCCCCACCCCTGTTTTCTAAGGAATGCAATAGAACCACCTGATAGCTTCCCATTTTATTCAATAGTCTTGCTAGCAGAGTGACAAATTCCGACCCCCTAAAAGTCCATGAGCACTATTGTTGTTCAGCGGTTCAGTCATATCCAACTCGTTGTGACCCCAGACCATATCATGCCAATATTATCCTTGAGGTTTTCTTGGCAAAGATGGTATCATGATTCACCATTTCCTTCTCCAGTGATGAGTACTGTTGGTGCCCTCTAAATTTGGCAAAGCCCCAGTCGCCTCACCTTAGATGCAATTCAGCCAAAGCTTGATCATATCTCAATAATTTCTCAACTGTAAATGAAACAAAGGATTTTTAAGGCTCTTTAACTGTCTATCATCTAAGCTTCTCTTTTCCTTTTCACTTGCAGGACTGACAGTCATAATAAACAATAATGGAAAAACCTGCTTCCCAGATGAGAAGCTGAATAACCATAGTTATGAAAATCAATGCAAATTGAATCTGCAGCCTTCCCCAAAGCACTCAGAGGAAATCCCGACTTTGAAAGCACAGCCAAAATCTTCCAATAGGATGCTTGGTGTCACTTTTGGAAAATGCTGAAATTCAAATCAGATCTAAATTAATTTGATTCACAGAAGCAACTGGGCTAAAGAATAGAGATATTCCCAGGAGGAAGAAAAGCAGCATGCATGTTTTTACATCAGAATGAGGCAAGCTACACCCTGCTGGATTCAAAAAATAACAAAACCTTTATCTATATATGCAAAAGAAAGTGGAGCGTTTAGGCAATTGTGGGGATAATTCAAACAAAATCATCCAGTTCTTTTGTAGGGAAAGGAGGAAAATTCTTCACAACATGAGTGATCTAGGGAAGTTTGATGGGTTGGTTTTTTCTTTTTTTTTTTTTTTTTTTTGCACTTATCTGTGCAAACACCTCCTAAGGAACTGTCTCCTTTGTCTTAAAGAATTGCCCGGGGACACTGAGAGAATAACTCGATGAGCCAATGTGGAGCAGAGATGACACTTGAGGATCCTACATGCAATGGTCATCTCTCTAGCTGCTAAGGCAGTATTACTCTCAGAATTGCTAAGAGGTAATCTAAAGAATTCACCTGATTCTTTTTTTCCTTCACCTTGAACCTGATCAGCTTCCTACTAAAAAGAAGTTCAACTTTTATCAGGTCCATAAATGGACCTCATAGTCTGTCCTATTTTACTGAACTGGTCAGTCAGAGGCATTCCATCAAACTACAAAAATCAACGTATGAATCTTAACCCAAGCAATGCTACAACAAAGCAGGTATTTGTCCCTGATGTTATCCTTTTAAAATTCTGTTCTAATGTCAATCCATCAATGTATATTTACCAAGGGACTGATTCATGCTTAGCATTGAGCTAGTCACCCTGAAAAACTGTAATGATCTTGGCAGTAGGCACTCCACTACTCCACTAAACCAAGCAGCCCAGAAGATCAAGACTTCTGAATCACCCTGTTAGGGTAAGACCAGTAATAATGACCCCAAATCCTTTCCCTACCTTTGGGGAATTTGAACATCAACTAGCTGCCAAAGAATTCCTCAGGGGTCTTCCTTCCTTTTACTGGAATGGATCAGCACTAGTCCCCTGGTCTAGGCTCCTCACCCCCTTCCCCCACTCCTCACCCAATGCCCGCTCCTTCTAGTCATGGATAAGACTTCTAGAAAAACCCACCAGACTTTAGTAGTTTGGGTACCCCTTTCCCTGTGGGAATGCAGCAGTGTGTACCTAACTCTACAGACCACCAACTTGCCTGACTTCCCTTCATATTTTAAGTACATTCTCTTGACAAAGTCAGTTTTCTTTACTGGTTTTTTTTGTTTGTTCGTTTGCTCTGTGTTTCCTTGCACAATAAATATATAATGTTGCATCTACCTTCAAGGAGCTTACGATCTAAAAAGAAAATAGAATTTTCATTCATGAAATAGTTGGAGAATTGTCTCAACTTTAATAGTTGTAGTGAGAACCACATTGGATACTGAGTCAAAGGATCTGAATTTGACTTCCTGTTCTTCCTTTGACTTACCATGTAACCTGGATCAAGTCATTTAATTCTTTTGTACCTTAATGGCTTCATATGTAAGATGAAATAACACCTGACCTGTTTCACAGGATTATTGTGAAGATGCCATGATACAATAAATATATGAAATGCTTTGTGATCATAAACTGCTCCATAAATGTCATTGGTCCGTCAGTTCTTTATCCTACTCTGTGAGATATTAACAATCACAAAGGTCATTTGTACAGTTAAGTGTTTAGAAAAGCATTTTACGTAACTTTACTTGATCTGCACAATAACCCAAGTTAAATATTAAAGCTATCATCACCATTTTAAAGATGAGGTCACTGAATTTAATAACTTTCCTATGGCCACATAGCTAGTAAATATCTGTGTCAGAGCCAGCTGAATTATGACTGCTACGGCTTATTTCATCACGTCTGGCTTGAGGATTCTGTTACCCTTTCACTAGGAAATGTTTGCTATGTAGAACTTTTTTACTTCACCACCTCCTTTCTTTGTGAATGCAAATGGATCGATATTGCTTACTAGAAAATATATGCATGCATACACACAAATAGTTGCCTTTTGGTACATCTCATTCATTATGACTATTACTAAGACTAATTAAATCAACTTATTAATTATTTTAATAATTAAGATATCATTATTAAGAACCATAGACATCTATATAATGCTTGAAGTTTTATACAATACTTTACATATTTTATTTGGTGAGATAGATACTATCATTATTCCAATTTTATAGATAAGAAAGCTGAGGATGAGAGAGGTTAAATGATTTCCTCAGGGTGACATGGCCTCTGAACCCTAAGGTTCTGAATGACCGCTAACTTATTTACTGAACTTATAATGTGCTTTAGAGTCTGGAAACTGCCTTAATAGAGGAGAATTAAATGTGAAGTTTTGGCCACAAATAGACTGAATCATAACTTTCTCCTTTGCTTTGCCCTACAGAACCTTCTAAGTTCATGGCCACCTGTGCAGAGGAGTAAATTTCTGGGCTGTGGGAATGTTTTGCTGAGTTCAGCCAAGGCCATGGGAGTTGAGGCCCCTACCTCTAGGAAAATAGACCTGAAGTTGTCCATGGGATGACTCAATCTCCTCCCTCCACTTCCCTTTCTCTCTCCTTTGTCCTGTCAACTAGTTAAAGCATTCAAACTTCCTCAGAGAGAGCTCTGGGATCAGAGGGAACAGATATTTTATTTTTATTGAGATATTTGGAGTACACAAACTTATAGGTACTTTGGTTATAGTGATTCTTATAATTATATCTATATATATATACATATATAGATATAGATATATAACCATTGCTTTTACACTAATCATTGCTCTGGAAAATGAAGAAAACTCACACCCAGCAGAGAAAGCTTTTTCTACACAGAAGGGGAAAACTAGAAAGCAATCCTTGGAACTAAAACAATACCTATCCCTCTATTTCCATTTGATATAGTCTTGGAAATTTTCAGTAATCCTTGCACCTAAGACTTTGATCAACTGTAAAGTACATAATTTCAATAAATTTCATTTAGCTCTCTAAGTTATGGGGGTTTTTCCAATACGATTTACTGGGAAATTATACATTTGGGGAGGCATTTGCTACTAAATGTAGAAATTAGAGTGGTTTGGAGACCATGATTAATTCATCTTTTCATTTCAAGAGAAAACAGTGCTACAAATCTCCAGAAGAACTCTAGCCTAAGACCTGGGAGGGAATTCAAACCCAGGTTGATTTTTCACCAAGCCTACTGTTCTTTTCATTATCTTATCCTTGCCCCTTAAATATTAGAGGGAACAAGTTCTAATACAAAAATCATTGTATATCTCCTCTAGTGTCCAGCATGTGGTAGGTGCTTAATGCTTGTTGAATGAAGCAGACTGGGGGGTGGGGTGGGAGAGAAATATCTTTTAGTCATGGAGAGGCAGAAGGATAGGGAAAAGGCTATTACTTAAAAGCCTGTTCTTTACTAGCTATATGACCTTGGACCAATCACTTAACCTTTTACTTCTTCAGTTTTCTCATCTGTAAAATGAAAGAGTTGGATTGGGTGGGTTATAAGAGCCCTACATCTATCCTCCAAATTTTAAACCACCCATCTACTGGGTGACCCTAGGAAAGCACAGAATTTTGTGTTTCTCATTAGTTAAATTTGGGTGGTAATATTTGCCCCCATCCTATATCCTAAGGAGATGATGATGATGATGATGATGATGATGATGATTTGATATATAACATTTTAAAGTTTGCAAAGTACTTTCCATGTGTGTATAATTTGAAGAAGGATATGACTCTTACTCAAAGGCTCATAGACTTAGAGCAAGTTCAGGGGCTATCTTGTCGTATATTACATTGGGGACTGAGGGAGAGAATATGACACATAGATAAGGTACAGATAGAATAAGGTAGAAATAATAGGGACAAAGGCAAGATCTAAACAGAATGCTCTGGGAATAAGTGAGGAGGAAAGTGACACTATCACCTACAGGGATCAAAAGAACTTGGAAGAAATAACATCTAAACTGAACCTTAAAAGAAAAAAAGGTAGAAGTGAGTAAAGTACCCCAAAGCATGAGGCACAGCCTAGGAAAATACACAGAGGTAGGATATGGCATGTTCAGTACAGTTGGAACATGGAGTGCATTAAGGAAAGTAATATGAAATAAAGCTTAAGAGAAATCTTAAGAGTAATCCAATAACCAAAAAAAGGAGGGGGTCAGGTTTCTGAAGAAGATAAAAATGTCTGAAAATTCAGGAAAATTACATAGTGGCCAATACCATCCCCAGGGAGGTGCTGGAACAATGGCGGAGAAGTAGCCTTGGTGCAAGTGTACACTTAATCTGACACTTCTTTCCTAGTTTGTAGGATTTCCATGGGGGCATTGAGTAATTTTTGTTCTTTTGAAAGGGCCAAATAAGTTTGGGAACCTTTACATTATTCATGTCTTGAGAAGTAAAGGTAAACATTTTCCATTAGAAACAACACTAGGAAGAAGTTCCAGTGATAGGGAAATACTCAACATTTTCTTCCCCATCCCCATCATGCCCAACCCCATAGGGAGGGATGGAGGAAGGAGAAAATGTCCATGGTGCTGAAACAAAAGACAGCAGGTATGTCTGCAATAAAGTTGCTACCCAAACCCCATAGGCACATCATCCATTTTGGTTGAATGGGTATTGACTGAACAAATGTGATTGCACAATAAAACTACTAGCAGACCACAATCAAATTACATTCTAAATGTAAAGGCTTCTTGCTGTAACATGTATCAACCAATCTCCAGGTACCATCTTGGCCCTGCCAGGTTGTGGTTATAAACTTACACAAGCAGAGCCACAGTCTCATTACTGGGGCACAGGACTAGGGTCAGGGGTCAAAGAGCTTCAGCCAATTAAGGAAGAAGGTGGTCCTTCTGAAATTGAGTCATATTTGGAACTTTGTTTTGGAACATGGAATTGCCTGATAAAGGAGATCCAGGTAGCAAGAACAAGAATTAGAACTGGGATGTAGTGGAAAGAACACTGGATATGAATTCAGAAGACCTCGGTCCATGTATCATTTCTATCACTTGCTATTCATGTGATCAAGAGCAAGTTAATTTAACTTTCTAGACATGTTTCATTCTCTATGAAATTAGGAGGTTGGACTAAATTATATGTAAGCCCCCTTCTAACTCTGAAATCTTATAAAGCTCAGAATTTGTAAGCTAGAAGAGACCCAGACACCAAATAAATTAACACTTTCCTGACCAACAACTCCTTCTATAACATCTTAACAAGTGATCATCTAGTGTTTGCTTGAAGATCTCCAAAGAGAGAGGAACTCACAGTTGAAAGAACTCTGATTTTGGAGTCAAAAGACTTGAATGCAAAATCAACCTACTACAGATCCTTGTGCAAGTAAATTAATTTTTCTCAGCCTCATCTGTGAAGTGAGGGGGATGGACTAGACTTCTTCTGAGTTTCCTTGTACTTCTAGATCCAAGTTCCTATAATCTCTTGAAGCAGCTCATTACATATTTGGGTAGCTTTGCTACAATATTTTCCCTTACACCAAGCTTAAGAATGAATCTTTGAGACATCTATTACTCATAGAACTGTACTAAGAGCAATTTTAATCCATCTACCATGTGACAGCCTTTCAAATATTTTAAGAGGAGGTGTCCCATCTCCTCTAAATTTTATCTTCTCCAAGTTGAGTTCATTCACCTGTTTCTAGGATGACATGATGTCATTAGGCACCCACATCATCCTGATCTCCCTCATCTGGGCATGTTCCACTGGTCTATGCCTTTCCTAAAATGAACTACTATGACCTTGTGGATATTCAGTCATTTCATTCCTGTCCAACTCTTCATGACTCTGTTTTGGGGTTTTCTTGGCAAAAAATACCAGAGTGTCTTGGCATTTCTTTTTCCAGCTTATTTTACAGATGAAGAAACTGAGGCAAACAGTGTTGTGACTTGCCCAGGGTCACACAGCTAGTAAGTGTCTGAGGCTGAATTTGAGTTCATGAAGATAAGTCTTCCTGATTCCAAGTCCAGTGCTCTATCTGCTGCGCCAGAACTTGCTTTCCATTACTATGAGCACAACACCCCAAAAGTGGTCTGGCTAAGGGAGAATGCAGCAGAAATAGTACTTCCTTCCCCTTGGACACTTCCTTCACCCTGTCTCTCAATGTGATCAATGTTTCATTTTCATTCCAATACAACCATTTTCATAACGAATGCTGTCTAGTCACACCTTCCCGATGCTGTATTTGTGAAGCTGATCCAAGTTGTGGTAGCTAGTATTTATATGGTACTTTAAGGGCTGCAAGTTGATTTATAAATATTTCATTTTTCCCCAGAAAGCATATTTATCTGGGTTTTACATGAAAGTTAAGTACTATTATTATTATTTCCATTTTATTGGTAAGGAAAAACTGAAGCAGACACGTTAAATGATTTACCCAGCTAGTAAGTGTCAGTGGCAGGTTTTAAACTTGGGTCTTCCTGACTCCATTAAAGGACTACATGACTTTTACTATGCCTATTAAAGTTGGACCATAATTCTATCTTGTTGAGCTCTTTTTGAATTTAGATTCTTCTCCCAATTTTTTGTCTACTTCTCTTAACTTGATTTTCAAAATTCTTTTTGAGCTCTTCCATAGCCAATTACTATTTTTCTTGGAGGCCTTGGATGTAGGGGTTTTGACCTTGTTGTCTTCTGGTTGCATGTTCTGATCTTCCTTGTCGCCAAAGTAAGATTCTGACTTTTTTCCCACTTTTTGCTCATTTTCCCAGCCAATTACTTGACTTTTTAGCTCTTTGTTAAGGTAGGTCTCTGCTTCCAGTGTGGAGAATGAACTGTCCCAAATTTCAAGGGTTTTGTGCAGCTGTTTTCAGATAAATTTCTAGGGACCTGTCAATTTTCAGTTCCAAGCTGCCTACTCCGCCCACACTGGACCGTGCTTTGCTCCCAGCAACATGATAGACCCTTCCTATGGACCTTCCAGGTTGTATTGGGCTGGAGATTTGTTTCACTCTGTCGTTTTGAGGCTTCTGTAGCTCTAGAATTTGTTGAGTCATTTTTACAGGTATTTGGAGAGATTTGGGGGAGAGTTTTGGCAAATTCCTGCCTTTACATCTTGGCTTCACCCTCTCCAATTTTTAATCCTAGATTTAGATTCTGTCCCCCAACTAGTAAGCTGCCCTTTCCAGCTTTATGTCATCTGTCAATTTGATATGCATACTCTATACCTTTGTCCAAGTCAATGATAAAAAGTGGTTAACAGCACACTGCCTAGCACAAACTATGATATGTAAGATTATATATGCTATATATTATTCATATATACAATATAATATATTCATATGTATAAATATATGAATATTCTCCTCTCCTAATTTTGCCAACTGGTAGGTACTGAGACCCAAAGAGGTGTTAAGTTGGAATCTTGGTTCTTCATTGGCTTGTAAAATGTCATGACGTATTAAGCATCTGATACAAATAGCATATTGGTAATGAGAAGCTTTTTTCAATGTAGTTCTATTTACAACAAGATTTGCCAAGTTAATTTGTTTGCCTCTCTCTTTTTGTAACATGAGAAAGGAGGAGGAAAAGGTTTAAAGTTTTTTAAACTTTTGCCCATCTTCTATAAGCTCACTGATACAAATCCATTGGTTGTGCTATTTCTAAAGTCTCTTGAGGGAAACAGTTTCCAAAAACACCTAAGACTCCATTTCCAACCAATTATCCTCCCCCTTCCACATATTGGACTAGGACTCAGCACTTTTCCATCATTCTGGAAAAATCATTTAGGAGAAGGATTGTACCTTTCCCAGCTGTGAACAATAGATTTTTGTTTTAAGGAAATTATGTCCAAATTTATGTTTAGAGAGGCTTCTTCTCTCGCCAGATCTCAAAATTTAGGCTAGGGAATCTCTAAGGAAGAAAGAATTAGTCCTTCTTTCCATCCACTGCCCTTCCGGAATATCATTGCATTCTTTAGCTATCTTACACACTGTCTGCAAATGTTATCAGAGAGGCCTCCCTTCAAGTCTGCTCTGCCACATCCAGCTGCCACCATTGCCACTTTCATCAATGTATGCACCACCATCCAGGTGAAATCTCCTGTTCAGCAGGAGATTCACTGAATTCCCACCAGTTGCAAACTGAAGCTTTCTCTAAAAATCAATGTTAATTTTTTTACGATTGAAATCTTGGCTGCCCTGAGATATAGTCCCTGTGTATAACATTGCTATTATGAAAAAGAACTGCCCCCTGCAGCATTATCTTACCTAAAATTATGTTCCCACAAAACACATTAGGCAGCATATGACTGTATTAAATATATTAGAAAGTATATGCCTGTAGAGCAAAAGCTTGATGTTTTGGAGAATGTTTGGAGAATTGAGAATTCTGGTTTCATTTTCTAAATTACCTAATATTGAACAATATTTTCTGAGGGGGTTGGGAGTAGAATGTAGAATGTAAACGCTTTGAGGGTAGGGTCAATTTCTCTTCATTGGTTTGCTTTTAAAATTCATATCCCCAGAACTTGGCATAGTTCCCAGGGTATTGAAAGTGCTTAACAAATATCTTGACATCCTTTGATGATTTAGAATTTTGTAATGGGATTAGTGTGATGTTCTTCAATTCTCACTGGACATCTGTAGAGAGAGACTATATAAGGGATGGACCCGAATCAATATTGAGTTCAGGATGAATATTAGACAATCGTTTGCTATTTTTAATAAATCCAAAATAGAGGAGGAATTAAAGGAGAGGGAGAAAGGGGGGAAAGGAAGGAGGGAGAGAGAGAGAGAGAGAGAGAGAGAGAGAGAGAGAGAGAGAGAGAGAGAAGGAGTAAAGGAGGAAGGGAGAGGGAGGGAGAGGTTGCATAGGGCAACTAGGTGGTGTAATTGATAGGGCACCTGGATTTAGGAAGACCTGAATTCAAATCCTGCCTCACAAACTAGCTATGTGACCCTGGACAGGTCTCTTAACCTCAATTTCCTCTCTGTGAAATGAGGACAATAGCACCTTCCTCTAAGGGTCATTGTGAGAATCAAAGAGGATAATTATATACAAACAAAACTTCAAAGTACTATATAAATGCTAGCTGCTATTATATTATAGAAAAAGTCTGATTCATTGAGGGTTACTAGGTGGCACAGTGGATAGAGTGCAGGGCCTGGAGTCAGAAAGACTATCTTCCTGAGCTCAAATCCAACCTCAGACACTTACTGGTTGTGTGACCCTGAGCAAGTCATTGAACCCTGTTTAACCCTTCCTCATCTGTAAAATGAGCTGGAGAAGGAAATGGCAAACCCACTCAGTATCTTTGCCAAGAAAACCCCAAATGAGGTCCCAAAGAGTGGTCCACAACTGCAATGACAACAATAGCTGGTTAATAAAGATTCCTGTTTCTTACATTCCAGTTAATTAGGTTTTTATTGCACATGTTGAGAGGTAGAGTGTTTAAATAGGTTCACACTCTTAGGAAGGGACACTATCATTTTAAGTAGAGGTCATTTCCTGTATAATCATAAAAAGGCTATGTTTTCCTGTCTGTTTTTCCTAGATACGTGATATAAAATGAGAAGGGACCTTGCAGAGAACACTAAATCCACTAAATGCCTCATTCTATAGGTGAAGGACCTCAAGGTTAGAGAGGCAAGACAACCTAACCAGGCCCACACAATCACTAAAGGGCTAATCTGGGATTCAAACCCAAGTTCTCTGCTTTCTCCATTGCCTCATTTCACTTGGAGGACTGAATGAGACATTCAGCAAAATACATAACTAACTTGGGGTGGGTTGGAGTCCTGGCTTCTCCATGTAGTAGGTGTGATCCCATAGGTAGTTCTCTGGGCCTCTATAAAATGAGACAGTTAGATTCAGTGTTCTATAAATCCCCTCCCAGGGCTATGATGTTTATCTGTTCATCATGAGAAAAACAGAAAGGAAAGCATACATCCGTTTAGCATACTCCCCCTGAAATGGATCTCAAGTCAAAACTATAGTAATAAGAAAAGATTTAAAAGTCTTGATCCTTGTTTTTTAGCTTGAGGCGCTTTGTAATTTCCCAAGAGGTGGTGACAAGTCTATGATGGATGTTTGCCTATTAGAAACTAATAATAAAAGTCCATCTAGCAGTTTGTTTTTAAGAAATCGGAATCTATTGATGGAAATATCGTTGGGTACATGACCTTCACTTTCATTGAATTTGAACCAACAAAAGTCATAAATTCCTCTGAGCCATCCAGACTTCCTATTGGTTACGACGTTTTTTTCATGCTAAGGACAGCGTTAGACAAAGTATGCTCAGTGCTTAAAAATGTCCTCTTAAAGCATGCTTATAAAAAAAAAAAACAAAGCGTTTGCTCATAAATTAGACAGAGGTCTTTTTTTAGACACTCATCTGTACTTCAGATAAAAAGAATGGATAAAAGGAAACCACATGAAATTACGAGATAAGAGACTTCAATAAATCTTAGCATTTTAAGATTAACAAAGGGGAAATGTACTTTTCTCCTATGATTTATTCTTCGGCAGTCCAGCTCAATTTAGAATGGAAAGTGGGAAAGCTTGTTGTTTGCCAAGAAATGAGGATGATGACCATATGTTATAAATTATGTTTTATTATTTTCAGCTCAGTGGCAAACTGAACATTAAGTAGTGTTCATTTTCCAGGACTTCAAAAGTCACAGAATTCTGACCTTGAATACAGCCTCCTTCTTTCCCTGGGTGAGGAGGCAAATTTGTCATGCAGCTTTAAATTAATGTAGATTACAATCCATGTTTAAGTTTGGGATGGGAAAAAATGAAGTCCCTATGGATTGCTCAGTCAACCCTCGACTTCCTGGGATGGCAGCTGATATAATACCCACAGCTGCTGCCACCACCAGCCAATATTCCCACGTCAGTTCAACAAGTGGCTTTTATGGTGATAAGAAAGAAATGGGTTTCTGTGCTTTTTAAGAATAAAATGAAAACTCCTTGAAGGAAAAGGATACAGTTTCCTTCCTTATATCTTTGGATCCCTGGTGCCTGGCATACCATAGGTACTTAATAAATGTTTGTTAACTTGAATAATATTAGTTGGTGTTCTTTTAGACAATTCCATTGAACAAATATCTATTACACACTTACTAAGAACAGAGCAGATTTGTTTTATGGTTTCTCCCATTGATTTTAATTCTTCTACTCAACATAACTAAGGTGAAAATGTAATTAATAAGGATGCATGTGCGGAACCTATATAAGATTGCATGCCATCTTGGGGAGGGAGAGAGGAGGGAGGGGGGAAAGAGGGAGAGGGAGGAGAAAAATCTAAGATATATGGAAGTGATTGTAGAACATGGAAAACAAATAAAATAATTAAAAAAAACAGAATTAGCATCTCTGTAAAATAGGTGCAAAAATATTAAATAGAATAATTCCTTAAAAAAGGAACAGAGCACAGTGCCACTGACTGGCCAAATTAAAATAATAATAACTTTTAAGTGATGTTTTTATTATAAATGTAATAGTTGTCACCAACAAGCAAATATCAAACAATGGAAGAAAGAAAATTGTATCTATAAACCACAAACTACAAATTAATTATAGTTTGTGAAAAGGCAGGATGGGTAGTGGCAAGAGTGCTGGGCTTGGATTCAAATCCCACCACTGTCATTTACTAGCTTTTATGACTCTCGTCAATGTTTCTTAAAGTGATTGGGCTTCAGGCAACTCTCCAGGGCTGACATACTAAATCACAGGTGAGTTGTGACCTGTGCTGGTGCAGAGTGTCCAGGAAATCACAGAGTCTTTGTGTTTGTGCTAAAAAGGAAACGCATGCAGGTATGTGTATTTTAAAAAATAATTTTTATCATTATTTTTTGTTTTTATATTTCTTAAATTTCCACCAGTATCTCTTCTCTTCTCCCTCAGAGAACTTCCCAATATAAAGAAGAATCTTTGTGAGGGGGGAGTAGAGGGGGATGCAGGGGAAGAGAGAGAGAGAGACAGAGACAGAGACAGAGAGACAGAGAGAGAGGGACAGGGAGATGGAAAGAGAGAGGGAAAGGGAGAGAGGAAGGGAGGGAAGGAGGGAGAAACCATTCCACACATTGAAAAAATTGAATATATATGCAATTTGATTTCCTTCCTCTGCAAAAGAGGTATCCTCTTATATCCCTGAATTTTTTCTTGTCTGTGTCCTTCTAAGTCTATTAATATCTTAGGAATTTTTCTTTTTTAAGGGGAAGGAGAGTTGTCTAAACTTCATGGATGTTAAAAAATCCTAGTGCAGAAATTCCTTCCACCTATGCAGATCATCAACTCATCTTCAACTAATACTTTTAGGCAGGTTCCTGGGATGCAGAGCTATTAAGTGATTAGCTCTGGGACCCATGAATCTGTATTTACATGAATTTGTATTTACTTCTGGGTCTCCTCAGATCTTTATTTCTACCTGCCACACTAATCAAACTTCGTTAACCTTGTTTTTTTTTAAATAAAAGAACAATATAGGTCAGTTGGTAGGTTCCGATTTTGGTTCTTCTTGAGGGCAAAGACTGTTTGGTTGCTGTCTTTGTGATCCTGTTGCTTAGCACATAGGAGGTGCTTTAAAAACTCTTGGTGTAGTCTGAATCCTTTGCTCCACATAATTTCATATTTCATTGTATACATTGTATTTGCTGTTTTCTATATTTTACCACATTAATATGTGGTAATTAATTGAGCTGTTCTTCAATTGGCAATTAAGTCATTTCCAGTTTTTCACTGTTAACAAATAAAGCTGCTAGGAACATTTTTGTACAGATTGGTCTTTTCTTCCTTTTAATAACATCCGTAGGATATAATCCTAGTAGTAGGATCACTGGGTCACAGAGTATAATCATAAAAATGTGATTACTCGGTAATTCAATCTAACGACTTGTTTAATCTTAAAACACCGAGAGGCTGTTTTCAAACCACTTTGTTACCATGCTGATCTTCTGTTTATTAAACTACAGATTTAATGATTGATATTGAACTACATACTAAAAAAAATATTGACTCATTTTTCTCCTTTTGAAAGGAAGCCGCACCTGAATTTACCATGAAGTTCATATAGTCATATCCAGTTTCCGTAGTGTTTTAAAGCTTATAAGCACTTTACATAAATTATCTCACCTGTAACACTTGCCGGAATGTCCTTAGGCAAGTCACTAAAACCTATACAGGCCTCTTCTTCCCTAGCTGGACACTAGATGTTGTCTGAGGAAGGAGGTATTCCACATAAGGAATTTTTCCAGAAAACTTAAGTTCAATTCATTTAATACCAAGAATGCTATTTAACTTGGGCTGGGTTCTGGGCTCCAGTATTTCTCTGCTGACTTGCTGTGTGTGTGTGTCTTTGAGCAAACAACTTCCTATTTCTGAATCTCATCATCTCATCTATTGAATTAGATGACCTAGATCTAAGATCCCTTCTAGCTCTCAATTTTATAATCCTACTGAGTAAGGAAGAGACCCGGTATCCGTGTCACCAAAGGCAATGGAATCTTATGGTTGTTGCTGTTTGTCCTTGACTTTTAAAAAGGACCAGTAATGTCATAAGCGATGTCTTGACTCAAATGTGAATTGGATTGAAGTGAGGCAGAGTTGTGCAAAGTCGTCGGCTTCACTCTCTTCTCCAGAATCACGGAAGTCCAGTGACAAGACAAAAGTCAAGGTGCTGGTGATGGCTGAGAGTGCAGCGAATGACCTTGGCATCTTCAATGTCCAGTCATGCACTCCATAACGCCTGCTTGCACTGCTTTCATGGCCATTGGAACAAACTGTTCCTGGATGAGCCCTGGATGGAAGAGAAATCATGAATGGACTCAGAAGTATAACATGCCAATAAACATTGCAGAAAAAGATTTTTAAAAAACAATCCTAATTAGGGCTCTTGCCCATCTCCGAGTGTTATGTTAATTTGTTTAAATGTTGTAACTCTCTAGTATATTATAAATTTTTGGGGGGAAAGGATTATTTTTCATTTTGTCTTTATAGATACAGCATTAAGTATGGTACTCTGCAATAATAATAAAAATGATTTAAAAAATTAATGCAAAGTACTTTACATATGTTATCTCATTTCATCCCCACAATATCCCAGTGAGATAAGTCATTATCCCTACTTTATAGATGGGGAAACTGAAGCTGAATGAGGTTAAATAACTTGCCCAGGGTCATACAGCTAATATCTAAGCCAAGATTTGAACTCAGGTATTCCTGAATTCCATGGTAGGCATTTACTAAATTAAATCAAATTTACTAATTAAATTGACTTTTACTAAGTTCAATTGAATTGAATCAATAATTTTGGATGGAAATATTTCTGAAAATGCATACATATTTCCTTGATTTCTTAGATAAAGTATCCTGAATATAAGATTATTAAAAGAAATGGCAATTATCTTAGTATGCTATAATTCAGTGGTGCCAACTGTGTGCCCCTGAACTAAATGACCCCAGATAGTATTTTTTAGCTCTTTTGTTAGCTTTTTAATTTTGCTCCTTCCTTCCCACTACATTGAGCTATCACTTCTCACTTCTTGCTTCTTTCAATGTACTTGTGTCCAAGAACCTCTCTCCAATCCACCTTGTTTGCCACATTGTGCTGAGAAAATTGTTAATCAAATTTCTTATGTCCTGAAGTGCTCCCATGATTCTCTAAGCTTGGAATCTTGCCAATATTCTCCCCCTCTGTCCATCTCTGACAATTGAAATCCTACCCATTCTTCAAAATACATCTCAAATGATGCAAATCAAAACCACTCTGAGGTATCACATAACGTCTATTAGATTGGCTAACATGACAAAACAGAAAGATGATAAATGCTGGAGAAGATGTGGGAGAGTTGGAACTCTAATTGCTGGTAGAGCTGTGAGCTGATCCAACCATTCTGGATAGCAATTTGGAACTATGCCCAAAAGGCTACAAAAGTGTGCATACCCTTTGACAAAGTAATATCACTTCTGGGACTATATCCCAAAGAGATCATAAAAATGGGAAAGGGTCCCACATGCACAAAAATATAGCAGCTCTCTTTGTGTGACCAAAAATTGGAAATCAAAGGGATGTCCATCAATTGGGGAGTGGCTGAACAAGCTGTGGTATATGAATGTAATGGAAAACTATTTTGCTATAAGAAATGATGAACAGAAAGACTTCAGAGAGGCCTGGAAAGACTTCTATGAACTGATGCTGGGTGAAAGGAGCGGAACCAGGAGAACGTTGTACACAGCAACAACCACAGTGTGCGAGGAATTTTTCTGGTAGACTTAATCCTTCATAGTAATGCAAAGACCTAAAAAATTCCCAATGCAAAATACCTTCCACATCCAGAGAAAACTATGGAATTGGATTGCAGAATGAAGCAGACCATTTTCTTTTGTGTTATGTTTTGTTTTATGGTTTCTCCTGTTCATTTTAATTCTTCTATTCAACATGACTGTGGTGAAATTGTATTCAGTAGGAATGTATGTGTAGAACCTATATAAGATTGCAAGTCATCTTGGGGAGGGGTTGGGGAGGGAGGAAAAAAAAATCTAAGATATATGGAAGTGATTATAGAACACTGAAAACAAATAAAATAATTATTTTTAAAAAAATAAACAAAATAAAATAATACAAAATTAAAAAGTTAAAAAATACATCTCCGATGCTATATCTCCCATGAAGTTTTCCCCCAATTAACTGTCATCAGACCTTGGACAACACTCTTCCTGTTCCCCATATTCCTATCACAATATTATTCATAGTCCGTAGTCAGTAACACTTAGTAAGCACCTACTGGGTACTAGACACCATGCTAAGCACTGGGGACACAAACATGAAAGATAGTCTCTTCTCCCCAGGAACTTGTACCTAATGAAGGAAGACAACACACAAAGAAAAGCCTGGAAGAAAGCAAGGCACCTGACACAATTGTACGGTTAAGTTAAAGAAATCCAAAATGAGTGCAGCTAGCTGGGTGGGGGAAAATATCAGATTAGAAGCTCCAAGAGGAATCTATTTGTCCTCATATCTTCTCTGTGCTTAGCACAGAACTCTGTACATACTAGGCACTTAATGAATATTTGTGAAGATAAATATTGAAGACAGAGATGGAACTCATGGAGTTTACCACTGAGTAGGGGTGAGTAAGGTATCTACATATTATCCCAACACTTCAGTGGATCTATGATCTTACTGAGGCAGGCCCTTCAGTGTGGACTGAAACCATCTGCTCTTTCACATCCTCTGTAATTGTTGTTCATATTCTCTCACAACTCCCGCAGAGAAAGTGGTGGAAAATGAGATGGAGAGCTTCCTCTGGGGCTAAGTCATTTTACATTTTATAGCTTCCTTTGATGTTGCTACATGACCAACCCATTTTCTAGATGATATCCTTGACACCACTTTTGCATGTGTTACATTGTTGAAAATATGCTCCTACCTACTAATGCCCACCATATGTTGCTCCATTGCCCTTTTGGTGACCAAGAATTCTGATTCTTTGAAGCGTATAATATTAGAGAATTCAAAACCATACATCATCAGCACAATATTGATGTTTAAAAAATCAAAAATATCCTTGATTTAAATATGAAAAGGGAATAGGCAGATTTTCCTGATTTTATATAGCACACCTCTTCAAGGGTTGATTGTGGACCTTGTTGACTACCAAAAAGTAGTAGATTTAGTAAAGCAAAATATAGTCTTAAAGACTCTCTTCCAAAGGAGAATGATAGATAGATACATACATACATAGAAACATAGATACATACATTAGATGGATGACTAGAGGTAGAGGAGACAAGAAACTTCTGCCCCTTTGTTCATGGGGGATAAATAGATTGAGCACTTATTAACCATTTACTGTGAGATAAATATCAAGAATGCAAACACAAGTAACCAAGTTAATACCTGCCATCACAGAGCTTACATTCTAATGGGGGAAGATAACTAAAGGGGAGTTGAAAAATGTGGTTTTGAAACTGATGCCTGGGGAATAAGGTGAACGGCAAGATATGGTGAAAGCTCACCCATCAGAGCTCATAGTGGTTGGGGGTAGAGTAGCAGGAAGTAATCTCAGAAGACCCACATTTTAAAGCCCTGTCTCCTGCATCTGGTTAGATGAAGTCACACACACCAGAACCCTAGCGTCCTCAGATCTGAATTCTTGAGAGTTAAAGGCAAAATTGTATGTTTTGCATTCCAAGTTTAGCCAGAACTGAAAAGCAGTGGAAATTGTACCCTTTTCCAAAAAAGGAGGCTGACTGAATCAAGGCATTTCTGTACTGTTTATACCAAAGTCATTTCCTAGGGGGTCCTACCCCATGTATAAGAGAAAGTCCTCTCCCAAATTCAGCCAACCAGTCCCACTGGAGTCATTCATTGCTGAGATTTACTCTTCTGATTAAAGTGGAGTAGGATTATATAGGAAGTATAATGCATCATCCCATATATCTAGAACTGAGTGCCAACTGTTGGTAAGGACTGTTAAGCAGAAAGCCTTGTAATAGGATGACATTGTACTAATTGCATCAAGTACCAAAAAATAAAAGAAAAAATAAAAACTCTGTGTGATACACATATGTATGTAAGGGGCAGGAAGAACCTTTTCCCACTTATGGTAGGAAAGGAGGGCAAAGATTACCAGTTCTACCTCCCTCTCCTGTGTTTCACAGCTCTTTCTTAAGGCTTATCAAGTCTTCAAAGTAATTTGCATGGCTTGGGTGCTAGCTGCCAGAGATCTGACAGGAGTTGAAGAGCGAAGGAAAAGTTATGTATGGGTTTAGCCCCAACTGCAGGAGGACTTATCTGAGAGTGTGGGTGCCATACAGGGCAGGCAACGTTTTCTTGAGGATGAGAAAATGGTGAAAGGAATTTGTTCATCTTGTCCCCACTAGGGGTTTTGAAGACACAGCAAACATAAAAATATATTGACAGCTATATAGATGGCCTTTCATGGGTTATGTGAGAGTGGTGAAACTCTTCTAACAAAACAGCTAAAAATGTATCGATTAGCCCCTGGGGATTGTTGGCCCTGGACAATTTCACAAAACGATCAATAATCCTCCAAGGAAGAAGACGAAACTCTGGCAGCAGCAGAACTTCCAGCAGATGGCAGCAGCAGCTCAGCAGAAAAGCAATGACTGGTGACTGGGGGTAGCAGTGGCTAAGGAAGTTCCAGGTAGCATGCCAAGGGAGCTGGAAGACAGAGAGCCAAGAAGCAAGCAAGATACAGCCAGCTCTTGAGAGAGAGAGAGAGAGCCAGAAGAGGAGTTCTTCATACATTAGAACCCTTTTCTTCACCCAAATGGGTGAGTTTTCTGGCAAGTGATCCCTCCTCAAAAGTATACTAGTCTATGGGAGATTATAGGGGCTGAGGCTAGGGTTGCAGACTGAGACTGAACCTACTGTCCAGTTTCCATTGTTACTTACTTTGCTATTCTGTCTCAGTTAAATGCCTGACTATTTGGTTTCTAGTTCCTTCCTGGTTTATTGATAGAGAATATACTGGGTGAGGGTTTGAGTTATAATTACATAATTATAATTACCTAATCTACATGCACACTATACCTGGGATGGCAAAAGATTCTAGAATTGAACAGGATAAATTTAATACAAATTAAAAGAAATAAATTTAATACAAAGTAAAGTGTAAAGTTGCATAAGGCATTTGAAAACATTTCTATGAGAAATTTTCATAGGAAAGAGGGATCTGACTGAGGGGTCAGAAAAGTCAGGAGAAAAGTATATGGAGAAAAAAGTAATATTATTATTCTATTTGGGAACATCTTCCTTTAATTTCTACAAATGATGCCTGATTAAAAAGTGAAAAAGTTAAACTACTTAATGCCACTTTTCTTCATTTTAATATGAAATCATCTTAAAGAGAAGCTGGTAACAAAGAGTGTGACCAAGTGACTCTGAATGGAACCATTCACTTCCCTTGTATTCAAGGATCTCTCACTTATTTCTGGAGATAAGAACCCAAGGAAGAGCAATTTCTGACAGCATCCTTCTATCACAGGCATGCATCTAAGGACTTGTATGCTTTCTCCATGAACTACATTTCCCTGGAAGCTCTGGGGATGAGGATATATAAGTTCTAAAAATCATTTCTCAGAGATACGTTCAAGATAATAAACAGCACTGGAAATGGACTTTCAAAGTTAGAAAGATTATGAGAGACAGAATGAGAAAAGGGGAGAGGAGAGGAATGATGGGGAAAAGGAGGTTATCACCATGGTAATGATCTCTTTCCCTAGAGCCACGAAATGGCTGCAAATGGCCCCTACAGTGTTAAATGAAGATAAACCAGATCTGATGATGTCAACAGAAGTTTGCATAGTGAGCTAGTCCCTGTCCAGTCAACCCAATGAGTCAATATCATGGAGAAGTGGTAGAGTAATGGTTGAAGTTTCTGTACCATGGAGTTCCACCCTGTGGTAGTGTGGGGAAATTTAAGATGGTTTCCACTTCTGAGACACACATCTATTGCTTGGATTTTGTTCCTTTAATTTAATCCAGTTAAACTGCTTACTAGTGTACTGTTGCCTGAGCAGATCTAAAGAGGAAAAAATGGAGGTCTAGTAAAGGAAGGGGCATGATTTGATTGGTGGGGACCAAGTAATATACTGAACGAACTATTAATTCTGGATAAGAAAGGGCCTGGAAGGGTATCATAGCAGCATGGACAAGAATGTTGGGTTGATTGACAACTAACTCTATCCATGGTCCTGATGATTCTTAAATGAACTACAGCTACTGCTAATACTTTCCACCATTTCAAAACTCCAATAAGTTCTCCTTGGAATAGAGTCATAGGGTCAATAGAATGAGCTAGAAGAGATGATGGTGATCTTCTGGCCCAAAGCCATCATTTTACAGATGAGGAAGCAGAAGCCCGTTGTGACTAAGTGGCAAGGACTAGAATGCAACCAAGTCTTGACTCTGAATCTATTGCTTTTCCTAACCTATCCACATTAGAGGAAATATCTCAGAATCTAGAGTACAAAGGGACCTCAGAAGCCATTCTCTTCCTACTCATATCTGAACAGAGCTCTCACCTACAATATCCCTATGGAATAGTCTCCACTTAAAGGGTTCTAGTGATGGGAACCTACAGCCTCCTAAGCACCAAACCATTTGATTAAATAAACACTTATTGAGAGTCCTCTATTTGCAAGGCCCTGAAGATACAAAGATAAAAAATGAAAAACATACTTCCTTGCTGCATTAAGCTTGTATTTTGCTGCAGGCTACAGCACCACACCCAGATAAGTAAATACAAAATAATTACATGAGGGAATGAGCCCTAATAATTGGAGGCATTAGAAAAGCCTTTACGTGGAAAGTGGTACCTGAGTGAAGCCTTAATGAAACCTAAAAATTTTAAGGGCAGAGGTAAGGAAGGTATGCATTCTAACAATGTTGGAAAACCTATGCCAAGACATGGAAGTGGGAAAAGGAATATAAGATTTGAGAGGACACAAGTAGTCCTATTGTATTGGAACATAAAGTGTATGAAAGGGAGTAATGGGAAATAGGTCCTTAATAGTAGGCTGGCTGATTTTCAAACTGTTTTAATTATTAGAAATGTTTCCTTATATAAATCCAAAATCTGCTTCTATTTAACTTTTACCCATCTCTCCCAAGTCTGCCCTTTGGGGTCAGTAAGATTAAGTCTAATCCTTCTCTCACTTGGCAGTTCTTCGAATACCTGGAAGCAGCTGTAAAATCCCTCTTAAGTCTCCTCTAGCCTGAACATCTCCACTTCCTTCAACTATGCCTCATATAGCTGTGTACATCCTCTAAATGTTGATGCCCTGAGGCAAAGCACCAGTTCACCCATGCTAGCAAGGAAACCTCAGAGAACCCAAAAGAAAAAATGGTCTTTATTCCCGAGTCAACCAAATTCTCCAGATTTTCCATAAATATTTCATTCTCAAAGCATTTATCCTAGTTCTAATAATTAGTAACAATCATCTTCCTTATGTATTGTGTGGATCAGGTACCTCTCCCAGCTCAGAATGTTGCAGCAGTCCCTACTTGAAAGTTTCAGATTGCTCCTACTGTGGGTTCTGAAAGGAGGAGAGACCACATCACCTGACGCCTAAGAAAGATAATTTCTTTTTTCTGGTAGGAACTGGACAAAGAAGCTAAAAGAAAAGTCTGGAGGCAATGAGATTTTGCAGCATATTAAGTTAGTCTATGCCAGCATTTATATTGAAGGTTTACACAGGACTCTAAAACTCTTATATATCATTTTATCCTTGCAATAATCCTGGGAGATCAATGCTATTATTATCGTCATTTTAATGAGGAAACTGGGGCAGATGGATGTTAAGTGACTTGTTTAGGATCATTCAGGTGGTACTATCTGTGTTTGGTTTTGAACTCAGGTCTTTCTCACCTTAGGCCAGTGCTCTGTCCACTGTACCACCTAGGTACCAGTAGTGGAAAAGGAATAAAGTAAAAAAAAATCTGGAGAAAAAGGAATAAGGGCACTTGGTGTCTGAAGCATTCATTTCTGCAGCTATTTTTTCTTTGCTTTTCCCAAAGTTAATTCAATTATCCTGGAGAAATTCCACTGTTGAAAATAAGTTCATAGGAAACTAATCTCTTTCTTTTTCTCCTCTCTTTCTTTTCCTTTCATCTTTCCTTCCATCTATATTTTTCTTCTTTCCTTCCTTCTTTCCTTCCGCATTTCTTTCTACCATTCATTTCCTTTCTCTTTCCTTTTCTTCCTTCTTCTCTTCCTTTTCCCCTTAATTTTTTCTTCCTTTATTTTTTCCTTCCTTCCCTTTCTCTTTTCTTTTTTCTTTCTTTCCTTCTTTCATTTCTGTCTTCTTTCCTTCATTTCTTTCCTCCCTCTTTTCTTTCTTCCTTTCTTCATTCTCTTTCTTTTTTCTTCCTTCCTTCCTTCCTTTCTTTCTTTCCTGTCTTTCTTCCTTTCGCTGTGCTACAAGACCACTTACCCCCATGTTATTTCAAAGAGATCTTGTGAAATTGTGCGTGAATCACACCCACTTCGATGCCACTCCCTGGTGCCCACACACTGGCCCTGGTTTTGTAACTGTACTCTATAACTGCTTTACAGAATCTTACTTTGGCAGCCTCTGCTGTTGCTGTTAGCTGGTTACTATGGATTCTTCACCACGCCACTCTGGCATCTTGCATTAAAAATAACTTCCCAGGCCTGTACAGAATACATAGAACAGGAGAAGATTAATAACTGGACTGTCCAGAATAAGTTTTCTTGACTTAATATTCAAAGATGCACCTAAATAAGCAAGGAGAAGAGAATGTGGAGGCGGGGGCGGGGGGGGGGCACTTTTGTCATACCTGGATCCATTTTTGTTTTGTTTTTTTTAAGCCCCTGAATCATAGGGGTTCTTAAAGATCAACTGTGTCTAATAATAATTATGTAAATCATAAACCAAGAAAATCTCAAGTTATAGTAAGTAGTTAAGAAAATGACAGAGGGGAGCCCAGTAGCTACAGTGGGAAAGATAGTTCAATAGAGCCAGAATTAGACAGTTTTGTATTCAGGTAAGCCCCAGAAAACTTAGGATATGACCATTTAGTCTAACTGGGGGAAGGGGTGGGACAGCCTGGAATACTTTAAAACTGCTTGGGAGGACATAGTTGTGAGGGTAAAGTGAAAGGGAGGGCCAGGCCTGGAAGGTGCTTATCTGAGCTAAGGGCCTTCAGGGAAGGAAATACTCCATCTGGTAGCTACTTATTTCATTTAACCACTCTAGCTAACTAAGCTCTATTGTTTACATACTGTTGAAAGATTATAAATGCTATCAAGGCCTACTAAATTTCAGCACAGCTGGGACAAAAATCTTGAAATGGCCTAGAAGGTGTCCAGAGAAAATCTTATACAGTGTTAAGAAAACATAGTACTCATTGCCTCAAGGCAAAAAGATAATTTCTTCTTAAAAATAAGGAAGAAGGTTGAGAAAACATATAAGATCATATGATAAATGGAGAGATAAAAACCCTACAGAAATACTCTCTAAACAAACAGACCTTGTTTTACAAAACGATAATTAAGCTGACTACAGGTATAGACCCTTAGGTTTGTCCAAACTAACCAAACGTGCTTTTTCACTGGTTAAAGCCCCCAAGATAGGGAAGATCCCATGCCAAGTGGAATCAACAGGTGAACCAGGGTGACATCCGTATAAAATCAACCACATAAGGGCATCCAATAAATGGCCCCAAAGCATATTTGTTTATGGACATGGAGGAATTTGTGCTAGGATCAAGTGATTGCCCTCCCCAGGAATTATGGAAAGGTTTTCTTTACGGACCCCAAACTGATGGATTGATGCAGATTTTACAACAAAATGGTGCAAACTCCACAATGTATAAATGAAGGCTACAAAAAATTAGCATCTACTAGTAATAGCTAGTGAGAGTACCTAGTAAGACACATTCCAAGGCTAGAATTTGACAACAGAAGCTTGCTGTCTTTTATAAACTAACAATGACAAATCCTTGGTACTAGAAATACAAGCCTTAATGGTTCATTAGAATATATCAAATATACTGCTCTGGAACCAGAGCATCGTTAAAGACAGAACTGTTACCTATAATTGAGGGTGCACTGGTAAATAGTCAACAATTGACTCTCTGAAAAAGAAAATCATACACATGGCAAGCTTTTAAGTTTAACCTGCATTATTAATATCTTCTACATCACTTTAAGTCCAGACAATCAAAAAAAAAATAAATGTCAAGTCGTGACTTGTCAGCATGCAACAATTTCAGAGGTGTAAATGCTCACACTGGCTCCAAAGTCAGCTTGAGCTGGCTCCAGCTTACCCTGCCTGTAACCAGCCAGACATAAAACATTGATTCCGAAAAGTTTGAGAGTAATGTTTTAAAAAATGCTGCCAGACTGAATGTTCATAATCTCCAATGTAAGTGTAATGATAAGCTTTCAAAATGAGGAGTCCAAACAGAAGAAATTAAAGCCATATGGTAACAAGACAAGGTACGTGTCATCCTGTCATCTCATCTGTAATTGAGTGTCCCTGATCAAATGAGATATTTGTAAAGGGTTTAGCATATTATCTAGCACACAGTAGGTGCTTAATAAAGGCTTGCTCTCTTCCTGAAGATGTTTTCAGCGACTCTACAGAAGATGAGGAAAGCAATTATCTACATACGCAATTGTTTGCAGAACATAGATCAATATATAATATGAGTATGATATCTGATATAAATTAAATATAAAACGACAGATAGCCTAATGTCTTTGAAATATTTGTATCTGAACCCCAGTGAGAAAGTCTACATTTACATGGCGCATTATAGTTCCATAGCATTTTCATGCATATCATCTCCCCTTTACCCTGGAAAAGAAGATTTGTGGTATCCTTGGCACCTGAAATGAGCCTTAAGAAGAGGAGGATTTTCACAGGTGCAGCTGCCTAGGAAGAAGTGCATTCTGGGCATTGGGGACAGTCAGGAATGCACAGCAGTGGGACATAGCATGTTTAGTTACAGACGTAGATACTGTCCCTATTTGACTAGAATAGAATTCATGAAAGGGAATGATGTAAAGTGGGGTTAGACACTATTGTTATTATACAGTGTTTTAAAGTTTGTAAAGTGCCCTTACAAACATTATCTCATTCAGTCCTCATAACAGCCCCGGGATATAAGTGCTGTTATTATCCCCGTTTCACAGATGAGGAAACTGAGGCAAAAAGACATTAAAAGGTAGGCTCATAGTCTCACAGCAAATATCTGAAGCTAGATTTGAACTCAGATTTTCCTGACTCTAGGTTCAACACTCCCTCCACTGCACCATCTACTTGCTGCATTAAAAAAAAGCAAATTAAAAGAAAAACAAATGTTGAAGTCAGGCTAGAGTTTTATCCTACAGTCCTAGGGCTTCATCAAAGGTTTGAAAGGACGAGAAAGACATTCAGACCTATGTCTTTTCCAGAAAGATTTTACCTTTCCCTTTTTCTCCTTTTCCCTGTTATATCTTTCCTGATTTACAACAGTTCCTAGTTTATAGCTTTCCTAATTTATAGCAGAACTATACTGAAGCCCTTAGACATAATATTCCATTGCTCAAAACTAAATTTCTTAGTCCTGTATTAATCCATTAACAAATGTTTACCGAGAGTCCCTATTGTGTGAAAGATGATGTGATTCGAAAGGTTGGAGACGAAAAAAGTATAAATATGAAGTTACAATGCAATTATGAATTACAGTTTCTTGTATTTATGTTCCTGGTTTTTAGCACGGTGCCAGGCACATAGGAAGCATTTAATAAATGCTTGTTGACTGACTGAATTAGGGAGACCCTACATAGACATGCAGATAATAAAAGCATAAGAGAATATATGTTAAGTCTCCAGTGAATGATGCACACAAAAATTGCTGTGAATCGAGAAAAAGAAAAGATGACTGGGATTGATGCGGAATAGGGAAGACTTCACAAAGGAGTAAGGAACTGCTGTTGTTGTGTGTTCGTCCTTTGCTGTCGAAGAAGACCATGCCATCAGAGAAATGACGACATGACTTGCTCTTGACTTTGTTTTACATGAGGGAGGGCTGTGCAGGTCACCAGCCTCACTTCTCCTCCAGAGCCTTCTGGATCCAGTGACCAGATATTCACCAGGATGACTGGAGATGACCCAGGATGCATTGGAGACCTTGGGCCCTTTAGGCCAAGGCCTATTTAGGTACTCACTTAGGGTGAGGTAATGCCCGTTCATTGAACAGGCCTCTTGAAGAAGTCATCAGGAGCTGACCCCTTTAATGAGCCAAAGAAAAGAATAACAAAATCAAGCTGAGAGGGAAAGAGCAACAGTTACTGTTGATAGAAAGGAGTTGAGATCAGCATTAAAGAATGGATCTTTCTATGGCACCATGATGCCTTTTATGGAATGGGAAGAGTAGGAGGAGGAAAAGTAATATTGGTTGGAATTACTAGGGAAGAC
Organism: Bettongia penicillata ogilbyi; assembly: GCA_023548195.1. Classification (NCBI taxonomy): domain Eukaryota; kingdom Metazoa; phylum Chordata; class Mammalia; order Diprotodontia; family Potoroidae; genus Bettongia; species Bettongia penicillata. Next base: position 4,013,511 of record JAJHZJ010000166.1, on the reverse strand, counting down.
TTTGTTTGATAAGAAGGTGGAATTGAGAGGGGTCTTGACAAATGGATAGAAAATGAATGAAAAGTTACTGAAAAGAAGATGAAAATATAAATAAATAACACATGGAAATGGGAAAAACCCATGACATATTAAAAAAAAGGGATATGGGAGATACTGTTTTACCTAGAGCAGAGGATGTGAACTGGGAGAGTAATGGGAGATATAGCTATATTAGTTATTTATTATCTTCTATTGTCTAATGTACAAACATATATATCTGTATGCGTATGTCTGCATGTTTACAATAAAGATATGCGCACGTTGCATTGTGCATATACATAGATGTATTTACTATAGATATAGATACATCTATGTACGTATGTCTCTATATTTATCTGTATATACATTAGAAATTATATGCAACTATATCACATATATACATGCACACATGTATATACACAGAGTATACTAAAAGTCTGAGTACTGTACTCTTTTAAAGCTTGAAGTTATCAAGCAACAATGAGATATAAAAATCTAAATTTATGGAAGTGATAAACTAGGGGCTTGATTATTTAACTTAAAAAGGAGTTTTTAGAAAGTGAATGTCTCCAGTCAGTTGTATTGTATATTTATAGTTTATTATTATCTCATTCTTCTCTTGCCTTACATGGCCAACTTCATCTAAGCAGGCTCCAGCCATGCTTCATTTCAATCCTTGGCCATTTTCATTCCTGTCTGCAGCTGACCAGAGACACCATGGCCTGGAGAACTTAACCTTTTCGTGTCTAGGGCTCTGCTGTCTTGATTGGGGAATAACCCACATGACCCAGTACAGTCAAGTTTCACTTGACTCACTCTCCATCTTCTCACCTGTTATCCTGACACCAGGTGCAATACACCCTCTGGTCCTCTCCGCCTTTCACCAGTCATGGAACTATCATCAAATAAGGGCCACCATTGCTATTGGAATGGTTGTGTTAATCTCCTCTCTGGCTACACTTACCACATCTGTAACTTTTAAAACCACAATATCACTTTTCTCTTTGTAATTTTCTATTTCTTCCCACATTAAAATGTAAGGTCCCCTCTTCGCAGGGACCATATTTGCTTTTGCACTTGGATCCCCAGCACTTGGGATAGTGTTTGATACACTGTCATATACTTGAGTTGGGGGGAAGCTGTTGGATATATGTGAAATACTCCTCTGGACTCCTTCTCCCAACTCCTTGTCTTGCCAGGCTGGGTCCCCAGAGGGCAGCTGATGGTTACTTCTACTCAGTGATCAGGTAAACTGAGGGTCTAGGGCTCTCCACTGCTACTACTCAGGAGCTCCCTTGTAGCTGCACCCCCAAAATAAATTAACCAGTTGATAACAGCGTTTTTAAAGGGATATTTGCTGACAAAGTATAGCAAGGACAGGAATATAAAACATTCCCCCCAAACTAAGAGAATAATCTCACTAGAGAGAGTGAGCTGAAGCTTAAAGTGTCTGGTAGAAACCTCACCCCCTCCATTCCCAGGGACTCTTCTTCCTATATATACATATATACACATACACACATATATATATATATATATATACATACATATACATACATATATACCCCCACACACATATAAATATATATGTGTATGTATATATATATATATATATATATATAAATATAAATGTGTGTGTGTGTGTGTGTGTGTGTGTGTGTGTGTGTATAGGGAGGATTTGCTCAAACTTGAAGCTCTCTTGTAGGGAGCAGATCTAGCCAAGGGCTACCCTTAGCTCTAAGAGTATTTTAGGTAGGGCAGTGGATAAAATCCAAGTCTGGAATCAGAAAAAATAAGCTCAAATTAGACTAACTGTATGACCCTGGGCTAGTCACTTAACCTCTGCCTCAGTTCCTCTCCTAGAAAATGGGGGTGATAATAGTACCCGCCTCACAAGGTGACAAGTGAGATATTAATTGTAAAGCACTTAGCTTGGTGTCTGTCACACAGTGTCTTATAAATATTAGTGGGGTCTTTCTTTTTCAGAGTGTCTACCAAGTTCCCTTCTGGGTGTAGCAAAGCTAATGGATGAGTCTATCTTGCCCAGCTGAGCGAGTTTCTTCTAGGATGTGGTGTCTGAGTTTCCAATTAACCCTCCCATAGTTGACCTGAGTCAAACCAGTCTCTCAGCTGCTTGCCCAGACTCAGCTTGTGGTTAAATGATAGATTCTTCTGCTCTGGTCTCCAGTTGCTGGCCCTCTGTGGCTCTTCTGACCTAAGGAAGTGAAGAAGTCTGCAGTTTGACCTGTTCTGCCTCCAAAGAAGTAAATAAAGAAGAAATAAAGACAAGACACCACAGAAACAAAGCAATGGGCAATCACGTACACAGGACCCCAGGTGGGCCTTCCAACACTTCAAACTTCCTCACGGTCCTTGTTGTTCAAAAGCTGACAGTGAAGAAAATTAGGATGAGCAGCGCCAACCTTTTGCATGTACACCCAGCCCCAGCTCAGCCTCTACTGAGTCATTAGTCCTGCTAGTATCTCAGCCAACCAGAAGATGTCCTTGGGATTTTCTTGGCAAAGATACTGGCATGGTTTGCTATTTCCTTCTCCAATGTGTCCCTGTTTCATAGATGATAAACTGAAGCAAATAGGAGTTAAGTGACTTGCCCAGGATCACACAGCTAGTAAGTATCTGAAGCTGGATTTGAACTCAGATCTTCCTGACTTCAAGCCCAGTGCTCTATTCACTTCACCACCTAACTGCCACCAGTTAATATTATCATCATCATCATCATCATAAGCCCCGAATCATCAGGCCTCCCGTCTAGGGATGACTTCATTCCCTGAGTCTTCTATTGAATTCCTGCTGAGCTCAAGCAATGTTTATAGAGATGTACAGGAATGTGCTAATAAATATTTAATAACCTGGTTCTTCAAAGAGGAAAAAAATGTATGCACACACACTTTAAAATTTAATTTACATTATTAGCACTTTCTTAAGTCTAGACAATTAATAAAACAAATCAAACCCTTATTTGTAGCCAGTTTCTAAAGTGTAAATGAAATGCTCCCTCTAACAATTTAACAACTGGCTCTTGAAAGCTTGTTAGAGCTGGTTTCAGCACATCCCTGACTATTTGCTGTTGTCAACCTGATCATAACAGTAAGAAGCTTGGCTGTCTTCCTAGGTCAAGAATCCAAAATGGGACAGAAGATTGTAGATCTCCAACAGGACAAGACTTTAGAGGTCAACTCCCTCATTTTTCAGATGAGGAAACTGAGGCTCAGAGAGGTTAAATAATTTGCCCAAGGGGTCACGCAGGTATCAACAGAGGTACCTTGCTACAAGACTTTTTGAGCCTGATTGACTACCACCCACTTCTGCTGATTCATGTGGGCACAAATGATACTGCCAGAAGGAACCTGGAAAGTACTGCTAAAAAATGTATGCCATCTCAGGCCAAAAAATGAAGACCTCAGGGGTACAGGTGGTGTTTTCATCACTGATGCCAAGAAAGCAAGGGCTTCAGAAAAAAAAGGGCAAACCTGGGAAGCGAACAGGTTAAGATGATGTCTGAGAATGGTATTTGTACTTCTGGACTGTGGCCTAAAATATAGGAATGACATGCTCTTGGCCAGGGATAGATACTGCAAACATGGGTTGGGAAGAATGTGTTTGCCTGGAGCCTTGTAGATCTAATCATAAGGGATTTAAACTGAAAAAGAAGGAGAGAGAACTGGCTACCTAGAGTTGTCTCAAAAATGTAGGAAAAAAGAGTCCTGGGATTCCAGGAGTTACAAGTCTAATGAAGCAGCCTTTGGCCTCAGTGGGCATACACAGACATACAAAGCAAAGGTAACATGAATGTAGACCTAGAAATTGGAACAGCAGAAAGAAAATTTGACCTCATAGGTATCACTGAAGCTTGGTGGAACAAGAGAATTAGTCTCTGGAAGGGTGTCATTTATTTAAGGGGAACATGATGGTTGGGGTTGGGGGGATGAGTGGCAAGGTATGTTAAGAAAATGTATGATCAAAGAAAGAGAAAGAGGACATGCACACATACATATATAGATGTATGATTACAGCATCTCTTTTTGTAGTGGCAAAGAACTGGAAACCAAAGGGGATGCCCATCAATTGTGGAAGGAGTGAACAAATTATGGGGTATGATCCCAACTCCTTTTACATCTATTCTTTCCTCTCCCCTCAAAAAGCATCTACACTAATTTGGGCCCTTGCTATTAGCATTCCACCCATTTGGCCCCTACCTCCCATTGGCAAGTTCTTCCATTTTGAGGAAGGAACCACACCAGCTGTCTTCCCTCATCTTCTGTCCTTGTTTCTGACTTTTCAGATATTGTCACAATGTCTCAGCTGCCTTCTCACCACTTCATCTGTGGTCTTCTTATCCTAGCAGAGCTATATTCCTGTGGCCCTCTCCTCCAATTGGTGAGCTCCTCTTGGGATCTCCATTTTGAAGAAGGGCGTAGGTCAGCATCTTTTCATATCTCTTCTGACTCGAATTCTCTGGATTTTGTTACCACACCCCCTCCCCCTTCCCCATCCTGATTTCAAGTTTGTGTCAAATAAGAATCAACTGAAGGCACTGACCATGATTAACCTAGAAAAGGAGGTGCCTCAGAGGGCATGTATCTATTTTTAAATATTTGAAGGGCTCTCACATGGAGGAAGGACTAATTCTTTTTGTCCCAAGAGAACAGAATCAGCAGCAATAAAAGGTAATTATAAAGAAAAAAACTTAGGCTTGATGTCAGGAAAACCCTCCTAACAATTAGAGCTATCCAAACATGAAAGGAGCGGCCATAGGAACCAGTGGCTCCCCTCTGCCAAGCTATATGGTGGGAAGAGCTTTGGGTCTGCAGTAAAAAAAAAAACAAAACCCAACAACTTGGGTTCAAATTCTGGATCTGCCATTCACAATCTAGGTGACTTTAGGCAAGGCACTACACTGCTCCAGATCTCAGTTTCCTCATTTGTTAAAAAAAAATGATGGGGTAGACCAGACAACCTGTGAATTCCTTTTTAGCTTGAAGTCTTTTCTATCTCTTTATTTTAAACATGAGCAAACTGAGGGCAAAATGGGTAAGCAGAGTTGCTCAAATCCCACAGGTGGTAAAATGGCAGAGCTTAGACCTGCAGATAGGTCTTGGGACTAGAAACCCAGGGCTCTTTCTACTATACTATGTAAGAAGAGTCTAGGGGGAGGAGGCAAGATGGCGGAGTAGAAAGACTCACGTATGCTAGCTCCGAACCCATAGCTCATAAATTTTCTTTAAAAAGAACTCCCCACAAATTCTGTAGCACTGCAAGCCACACAGCAATGCAGTGGAGGAGATTTCCATTCCAGAGAGCCCTGAAAAACCGACCCCAAAGGTCTGTCGTGCACCAGACAGCAGAGGCCACCTCTGCCCAGCCCTGCCCACTCGGCCCCAGAGGAGCAGATCCGAGCAGGCTTCAGGGATGGAACCTCCAGCAGCCACGAGGGTCCCTCCACTCACAGGCGCTACAGGTCAGTGAGAGAGACTTGTGGGATGGCTGAGAGGGGAGCGGGGTGTCTCCGTAACTCAGGCCTCCTCGGGAGGCAGCAGCGGGAGGAAGCGGAGACCAGGAGCTCCCAGAGCAGACAGGGGCTCAGGTCCATTACCAAAGGTCTCTGCATAAAACCCCTGAGGGATCTGAGCCTGGGAGGCTGCCCTGCCCCCACCTGAGTACCAGAACTTTGGCTCACATTGAACAGCAGCCACACCTGCCACTGAAAGCCCTGAGGCTGGGGAGCAGCATTTGAATCTCAGACCCCAAGCACTAGCTGGGTGGATCTAGGCGGGGGTGCAAGGAATCTCAGAAGTCAAGTAACTGGCTGGGAAAATGCCCAGAAAAGGGAAGAAAAATAAGATCATAGAAGGCTACTTTCTTGGTGAACAGATGTTTCCGCCTTTCATTTCTGATGAGGAAGAACAATGCTTACCATCAGGGAAAGACATAGAAGCCAAGGCCTGTGTACCCCAAACATCCGAAATAGATATCCAATGGGCTCAGGTCATGGAAGAGCTCAAAAAGGATTTTGAAAATCAAGTTAGACAGGTGGAGGAAAAACTGGGAAGAAAAATAAGAGAGATGCAAGAAAAGCATGAAAAATGGGTCAATACCCTGCTAAAAGAGACCCAAAAAAATGCTGAAGAAAATAACACCTTGAAAAATAGGCTCACTCAATTGGCAAAAAAGGTTCAAAAAGCCAAGGAGGAGAAGAATGCTTTCAAAAGCAGAATTAGCCAAATGGAAAAAGAGGTTCAAAAGCTCACTGAAGAAAATAGTTCTCTCAAAATTAGAATGGAACAGATGGAGGCTAATGACTTTTTGAGAAACCAAGAAATTACAAAACAAAACCCAAAGAATGAAAAAATAGAAGATAATGTGAAATATCTCATGGGAAAAACAACTGACCTGGAAAATAGATCCAGCAGAGACGATTTAAAAATTATGGGACTACCTGAAAGCCATGATCAAAAAAAGAGACTAGAAATCATCTTTCATATAATTACCAAGGAAAACTGCCCTGAGATTCTAGAACCAGAGGGCAAAATAAGTATTGAAGGAATCCATCGATCACCACCTGAAAGAGATCCAAAAAGAGAAACTCCTAGGAACATTGTGGCCAAATTCCAGAATTCCCAGGTCAAGGAGAAAATATTGCAAGGAGCTAGAAAGAAACAATTCCAGTACTATGGAAATACAATCAGGATAACACAAGATCTAGCAGCTTCTACATTAAGGGATGAGAAGGTGTGGAATAGGATATTCCAGAAGTCAAAGGAACTAGGACTCAAACCAAGAATCACCTACCCAGCAAAACTGAGTAAAATACTTCAAGGGAAAATATGGTCTTTCAATGAAAACAGAGGACTTTCAAGCATTCTTGATGAAAAGACCAGAGCTGAAAAGAAAATTTGACTTTCAAACACAAGAATGAGAAGAAGCATGAAAAAGTAAACAGCAAAGAGAAGTCTTAAGGGACTTACCATAAGTGAACTGTTTACATTCCTACATGGAAAGACAATATTTGTAACTCTTAAAACTTTTCAGTATCTGGGTAGTTGGTAGGACCACACACACACACATGCACACACACACACGTACACGTGTGCATGCACACATACATGCACACATGAATGCACATACAGAGACAGAGAGCACAGAATGATTTGAATAGGATGGGACCATATTTTAAAAGAAATTAAGGTAAATGGTGAGAGAGAAATGTATTGGGAGGAGAGAGAGTGAAATGGAATGGGGTAAATTATCTCTCATTCAAGAGGCAAGCAGGAGACTTTTTAGTGGAGGAAAAAGAGGAGAGCTGAGAAAAAAAAAACCATGAAGTTTACCCTCATCACATTCGATTAAAGGAAGGAATAAAATGCACACTCGTTTTGGTATGAAAACCTATCTTACAATACAGGAAAGTGGGGGAGAAGGAGATAAGCAGGGTAGGGGGGAATGATGGGAGGGAGGGCAATGGGAGGAGGGAGCAATTTAAAGTCAACACTCTTGGGGAGGGACAGGATCAAAAGACAGAATAGAAACAATGCGGGGCAGGATAGGATGGAGGGAAATAGAGTTAGTCTTACACAATACGACTATTATGGAAGTCATTTGCAAAACTACACAGATAGGGCCTATATTGAATTGCCTGCCTTCCCAAAGGGAATGGGTGGGGAGGGAGGGATGGGGAGAATTTGGAACTCAAAGTTTTAGGAACAACTGTTTAGTATTGTTGTTGCTACTAGGAAATAAGAAATACAATTAATGGGGAATAGAAAGTCATCTGGCCCTACAGGACAAAAGAGAAGATGGGGACAAGAGAAGGGAGGGATGATAGAAGAGAGGGCAGATTGGAGATAGGGAAAATTAGAATGCTCGGTGTATTGGGGTGGGCAGAGGGGATAAATGGGGAGAAAATTTGGAACCCAAAATTTTGTGAAAATGAATGTAAAAAGTCAAATAAATTAATTTATATTAATAAAAATAAAGAAGAGTCTCATTTTGGGTCCAACTTGTAGAAATGGAAAGGAAAACAAACAGTAGAATTCAAATGAAGAGTTCACATATGAACCACATAGTATTGCACTACTATAGGCATTTACTACTGGAAGGTGATACTATGATGAACAGGAGGATTTTGTGGGATTCATTATGACAATACGTAAGGATATTACTAGCAGTCAAATTCTCATACTAAGTTTCTCTTAGGGTACCAGTTTACTTATTCACCTGTAAAAGCCCTGTCCCAAAGCCCATTGGTATGGGACTCTGTCCTTATTGGTGAAGAGGAAGACCCTGCCCTACATGACCAGTGGAGAGGAGTTGATGAGAAACAAGAGATCTTCAACCTTTGACAGTCCATTCAGGGATTCCCCAAGAGACCCTTTGGAGTCCCTCTTCAGGACTCCTTAGGACCATACCCTTTGGAACTGGTTAAACTTCAAGGGTAAAGTTGCTTTGGGTGCTCTTGGCTTCTAGATTTGAGAGAAAAGACCAAACAGCCAATCACAAGGAAAAGATCCTGCGTAGCATGAGAGAATATGACTGTCTCCATCATGTCCTTGTCCCCAGCTTGCTAAAGACTGTGGGGGAGCCTCCCTTTGAGAGAGATCAAGGTCATTCTCTCTTAGTTGAGCTGATTTATCTCACTCTCAATGGGAGAATACCTTCAGTCTGTATTGTCTGGTATATATCCTCCTATGTAGACCTCCTCTGATTTTCTGGTTTGCTATTGATTTAGATAAATTGACTTATTTTTTATTCTCCTGTGTTCTGTGTGGAACTAGTATTCAGTGGGGAAGGGGTCAAGCCTTGGATATAGAGCTTGGGATCATCCTTCCTTCCCAAAATGACAAAGTGTTCAGAAGTTAGATGACAACCAATCATATCTTCATGATTAATAACATGTAAGAGAGTTTATAGATACAATTTTAGTCTGGTACCCCCCTCTTCCTCTGAGGAGGGCAGAGTGGTGGACTCCAACCCTAAACTCCTGCTTCCCCCCATGACAGGAATGAAATCTCTCTTGGAGAAGGGTGGGGGGAGAAGAGGCTGGAGATGTCTATTCTACCTTCAAGGCACACGCAACAACAGACTTCACAACACACAACTACACAAAGAGAGTCCTCTTTGTCACACCTGCTTATTTTCAGTCTCTATAGAGTCTGAAACCTTCTTAATTGTCCCTACAGACTTTTAAAATGGTGTTGAATTTCCTATTTGAGGGAGCAATGGAGGATTCCAGTCACTGGGAGAGGGGCAGTTCTTGACCCTAGATACCCTTCCCCCTCAGTTTCAAGAATCGCATTTAAAGCAAACTTGAAGGGAAAAAAATGATGACTAGTATGAATATTGGATGCTGTTGCTTTAAGCATGTTAACCAAAGAGCAATTAAGAAAAATGTCATGGCAGCATATTAACTTTTTAAGAATTAGATTCTTATCAATGGTGCTTCTGAATTATGGATCATGCTTAGTTTGAATATCCATCACTAACATTAGTTTTTAATACAAGGAATATTCTTTTAAAAAATAAAAATGGATCTGGCTTGAATACAAAATTTCTTTATTAATTCAATTTCAGCAAGCACAGATTAGTGCTTAATTATATGCCAGAAATTGTTCTAAGCAGTGGTGACAAAATGATAAAAGCTAAAAAATTCCTGTCAAACATGTACATAGACAAATACACACACACATACACACACACGAATGAATGAAATAAATTAATACAAAGTAATTCCATGGGGAGAGTGGGGCAGCTACAATTATTGTGAGGTAAAGAAAGGCATCATGTAAGAAATGATACTTGAACTGAGCCTTAAAGGAATTTGGGATTGCTAAAGGCAGAGGTGAAGAGGACATGCATTCCAGGCATTGGGGACAGCTTGTACATTGATAAGAATGTCCTATACAGAGAAGAGAATGTAGATCAATTTAGCTAGTATAAAGAATAAATGAGAAATGGTAACATGAAATCAATCTAATGTCTAATTATGCATTAATTAAATCTGCCAAATTAATTTTTTAAGAATTAATCACATATAAATGTATATGTAGATACATATTATACACACAAAAGGTTGTAACTAGGATAAGGCAACTGGAACTTTGCCTCAGGGCAGAAAGCTTGGAAGATACCACTAGACAGATCACATGGGGTAGAAACAGAGTCACAGCCAGCACCTGACTTTGACATTTGAATAATCTGTTGAGTTCAAGGTTAATGCTTATTCCATTATGTTAAGTTGCCTGGCTTCTATTAAGTTAGATTAATTGGTGCGAAGAAGGGGAGGGAAGGGGAAGGAGAGGTCCCGACCTATTTCATTGGGACTCCTAGGGAGAAAATTCCCTTGTCCAAATCAAATCAGCAATGGTTGTATGGTTTGTACTCTAAGAGAGTTCCCTAAGGCTGAAAAGTCAAAGGACTTACCCAAGGTCTCATATCTAATATGTTTCAGGGTAGCTTTGGAACCCAGGCTGGCCTACTATCCACTATTCCATGATGTCTCTCAAGAATTCTTGTCCTTCTACATAAAGAAATCCAATGCACTAATGATCCCAATTGTTGTGTGTCTTCTTGCCAAGGTCATGTAAAATGGATTTAATCGAATCCAATACCCCTACTAATCTTTGCTGTCAGTCCCCCTTACCCGCCCTCCACCTCCCCTACTCTTGGACAAGTTTCTCCCTGTAGACCACACAGAATGACTTCCATTTTGACTTTCAGAGATTGCCTGAAATGAAAACAAAAGCAAACCAAACCACTCCTTTCTCTCCACATTCCCAAGCCATGTGAGCTTCCATTCTACCCTGCCCAGCCTCTCCCTCCTCCCTCTCCAAGCTGCCTCCAAGTCAAGATCCTATCCCATTTGTGGTGTTTTTTGCTTTGGAACTGAAACTCCTCAGGGCAAGGAACTTGTCTTTCTACATATTTGTCAAGTACCATGTACATTTAAAGAACTAAATCAATAATAAACATCATACAGCCAGAATGAGTTCATTCAAATAAATACCTTGGGTATTATCTCAAGTCTTTAGTCACATGATATCCATGGACAAGAGATCATAAGGTTTAGAGCAGAGGTCTGAGATATCATTTTACAGACAGGGAAACTGAGGCCCAAAGTACTGGAGTGGCCTAAGATCACATTGGTAGTTAGAAGTGGAACCAAAATCTGAACCCAGATCTAATTTCCAATTTCACAAAGAGCTATTTGGAAAATTATAAAACTAACTTCACAGTTACTAGACAACAGAAATGTATCTAGAACTACTAATTATGATAGAATTTTAAAGTTTACAATCATACAGATCATGGCAACTGGTCCCATCACTTCCTGGCAAATCCAGAAAAGAAACGGAATCAGTGTCAGATTCTATATTCTCAGACTCAAAGATCATTGCTGACAGTCGTGTGCTATCTCATTTGAACCTCACAACTGCTCTGTGAGGAAGGTCAGATGGGTATTTTTATTTCAGAGATGAGGAAACTGAGATGTAGAAAGAGTCAATAACTGCCCATTAGTTACTAAATGTCAGTGGTAAGATCCGAACCTGAATCTTCCTGTTGCTGAGCCAAGCACTATCTTCACTGTAGTACGTGTTGGTGTCTGTTCTCTCATACGTCTCATTAAGTTTCCAACGGAGTTTCTGATCCCACTTACACCAGCACTTAGCACAGTATGTGGTAGGTGTTTAATAAATGTTTTTTGACTGGTTCATAGAAATGGTGAGAGGTCCATATATTCTTTTTTATCCTAAAGTAGAGAGATGCTGGAGTCAGCTTGAAGGGACTTAAGAGAGTGACTGTTAAATTTTCCGCACCAGCATTATACCTCAGAAATCGGCAAATCACTACAAAACAGTGCTTGATTTATGGTTTTTGAGAATTTATTTTCCAAACAATAAAATGTATTCTCTAGACTTAAGAGAGTGTTAATCATGAAAATTCAACTTAAAAGTATGGCTTGGGGGTACGTCTATTTTTTAGGAGAGTCCAACACATTTACCAGGATTATCGAAGTCAAAATTGCTAAAATATTGTCTTATTTCTTATGCTCAGAGTGGGGATAGAGCTGTGATTTCATCAATATAGCAACTCCTTCTGCTCATTCAGATAATCTAAGAATAAAAGCCCCAAATCCATTCAATAGCAAACGTGTGAGCAAGATCTCTTTTAGATATTAGGGTGGGTATAAAAAGAAACGACAATCTCTACCTTCAAGGTGCTTACAATCTAGAAGTAACACTAATAATCCTACCAAAGACCCATCAACTGGAGAATGACTGAACAACTGATGGATGTAATGGAATATTATTGTACTATTGAAAATGATAGGGACAATTTCAGAGAAACCTGGGGAAACTTGCATGAGCTGAAATTCAACTGTAGACCACAGCATCAGGGCAAGAAATTGTACAATAAAAACAACACCATAAAAATAAACAACATTGAAAGACTTATGAATTCCTTATCGATGTAATGGCCAGCCATGATTCTAGAAAACCTTTGAGAAAGCCTCCTCATACTATCTTTCTGGCAAAGCGGTAAAGGACTCAAGATTCAGGAGACATTTTGGCAGCTCATTGGGTGACCTTGATGCTGTCCTCAGAATCACTCTCCTGCTCCCCTGTACCAGTTAGTGATCTTGCTGTGCTAGGCAGAAGGATGAGGTCTTATTTTTCCCATCCTTTTCTTCAATGAAGTCCAACCAGCATACATATTTCAAGTTTCCATATGAAACCAAGCATTATGCTAAGCCTAGAGGACACAAAAGAAAGGTGAAAACACTACCCAGTTCTTAAGGAGCTCATAGATTCCAAAGACTTTCATTTAGATTTTCAGCTTGTTCTTAGAGAATCTTTGGGAGACAGGAATTTGCTAGAATTCCTCAGAGGAAAATCAGAGCTAAGGTTAGAAGCCAAGGGCAATCTCTCCCATGAAATGCTATCAGCCTCTATTCAGTGGTCAGAAGGGCAGGGGTACCCTGACAAGGTCATTCTGGCACACCCATGGCAGAAGAGCTGCTGAAAATCATAGCCAGCATCTTTCTGGCCATAGGACAATGAGCTCCTCAGAGGCCTCAACTATGAAGAACTTGGGGCAACCAAGTTACACAATGGATAGAGTGACAAGCCTACAGTCGGGAAAACTCATCTTTGTGAGTTCAAATCTGGCCTCAGATACTTACCAACTGTGTGACCCTGGCAAGTCATTTAATCCTGTTTGCTGAGTTTCCTCATCTGTAAAATGAGAAGAAAATGGCAAACCACTCTTTGCCAAGAAAGTCCCAAATGTGATCATGAAGAGTTGAACACAACTGAAAAATGATGGAAGAACATGATGTACTTAGATGATTAAATATTGAGTCCTTTTTTCTCCAGAATCCTATGTACGGCTGATATTTTTATTTCTGTGGCTGTTTATGTTGATTCAGAGCTATTTCATTTTATAATCTCCTTTAATATGATATTGGGGTTTTTTCTTAAAATTTTCTGAAATCTCCATAATCTTGAGACTGCCACTTCATGATCTATCCCGTTTGCTGCTTGAATTTACACATTTTCCTATAACTTGGATTGGTCTTAAATCTTTTGAATATGTATTACATCATACAATTTCATTTTTACAATAATAAGTCTGCTAGCAGACTTCTTAATTGCTCTTATGGATTTTTTAAGAGTTGCTTTTGATCATTTTCTTTATCATATCTTCTTTTTCAATTAACATTATTTCATTGTAGATAATTTTATATGTCTTTTTTAAACTTACTTTCAAGCCCCTTTTTATCAGATTGTAAGATTTTCTTAATAGAGTGAAGTCTCATTTAATATACTTGAACATGTCCTTTATCCATCTAAGGACATCTTGGGATATAGGATCATAGATATAGAGTCAGAAGGAACCTTGAAGGACATCTAATTTAATCACTCTCATCTTACAAATGAGAAAGCAGGTCAACATAATAAAGGCAGGGGCCCAATGACACAAGGTGGTAAGTATCAGGGACTTTAGGCCTATTCCTCTGACTCTAGAGTAAGGACTCTGCCCCCTGAACCTTTATCACATAACTGTATGGTATCAGTTTTTCTGTTTGCATCACTTCCGTTACTTTGGGCAAATTCCATTGCTCTATAGAAATATTTTCAAAGAATTTGCATCAGCCCTATTCTTCACTTTACTCATTTTAAAATTTGGGTTGATTTTTATTTTCATGTGTGGTTTTTAAAAGTCGTTTTCTTCTTTTTCATGTCTCTGTTGTTTGTTTGGCATTTTTGGTGGGGATTTGAGGAGGCTGACTCTTCTTTAATCTTTTTATACAGACATCTTGGTTAAGTCCCCTAATTCTTAATCGCTATAGATGCTATGGGACACAGGTCAGATACTGAGTAAATATTTATTGATAGATTCATTAGTATATTATGTTAGTATAAAATTAACAATATTAGTAAATTGATTTACTAATAAATTAAGAAGCTGGAAAGAGATAAAGGAAAAGGGAGCTGGAGTTGAGAAGACTGAAATCTTTTAGAAAAATAAAGTGTCAACTAGAGTAGCAGAGAATATTCATAGTAATTGGTGTCTATATAGCCTACTAGTGGTACGGTGGAGAGAGTGGCAGGCCTGGAGTCAGGAATACTCAACTTCTTGAGTTCAAATCTGTTCTCAGAAACTAACTGGGTGACCCTGGGTAAGCACTTATCCCTTTTTGCCTCAGTTTCCTCATTTGTAGAATGATCTGGAGAAACAAATGGCAATCCCCTCTAGTATCTTTGCCAGAAAAGAAGTCCAAATGGTGTAAAAAGAGTCAAACATGACTGAAATGACTGAATGATAATGATATAGCACTTTCAGTATTTCGAAGCACTTTGCACAAATTATTTGATTTGTTTACCACCCATAAGGTAGGCATTATCATATTCACTTTATAGATGAAGAAACTGAAGTTCAGGGAGGTACTTACTGAGTCTAAGTGACAGATATTATAATACAGCATATAATAGAAATTATTTAATTTTATTAGAGGAGTATTTTAATTTAATTAATGAGAGGAGGACAATTAAACATGGGGCGGGAATAATATTGTGGATCTCAACCTGGTAGGGACCACAGACACCATCCAGTTCAACCATCTCATTTTAAAAAGTGAGAAAATTGAGGCCTAAGGAGGATAAGGAACTCAACTAAGATCACATAGTTAGTAAGTGTTAATGGTGTAGTTTGAACTCAGCTCTTTGGACGTCAGAAGCTGTATCCTTTCCACTGTATCCACCCTACACCCCCCTCCCCCCCACCCTCTATGGCAAGTTGATAGACAATATAGTATTTTTTCTATTCTTTGTGTAGCATCTCCACTAAAAGCCTCCAGAGCCTCATCGTGACATGAAGGTGACCCTGGCTTTATAAAGGCTGGGCCACCAGAGTGCAAGTACTGGCAAGTGCTTACAAGCAAGTAAGACTTTGAGTCAGACCCAGCGATCGAACATAGCTCACCCCCATACACAGACCTCGCCCTCATTACATTTTTTAATTTGTGAACTAATCCTTCCATTTCAGTAGCTATAGATCTGCATTTGATTATTTTAGAAGACTTTCTTTTTACTATTCTTAGCTATTTATTTTCTTTTTTAAATTACCATCTTCAGGGAATATTAAAAGAAAATATTTTTAGGGAAGAGAAAACCCTTTTAACTGCTAATGATCACCTTCTAGTTTGATAAAGTCCTTGAATTTCATTCCTACTTTCTCTAGGATGTTTGGAAGAAGGGACAAGTTCATCCACTATATGGATACCATCCCTAAGATAAAGAATTTTCCTCAGGGTTTCTGTCTCCCAAGATTCATGATCCAATGTCTTGGAAATTTTTTTAGCAGAAAAGAGAAGGGATCCTTATAAAAAGGTTTAAAATGGTGTATTATAGTGATAGGAACACCGGAATTATCTTACCTGGGAGAGGGAGATTATACTTTCCCAGACTGAGAGAATGAGGTTTTCAAGAAATGTTGCTTGTAGTGACCTGAGTGTCACCCCCATAAAGGTAAAGCTAATGAAGATTATCATCACTAAATATGGTAATATTTACTATATCTCACTGTACAGCCAATGGCATACTTGCATTTTACGTATTATTTCAAGCAAAAGGATACATAAAGATGCTATCTACATCCAGAGAAAGAACTGATAAATAGAAATATGTGTAGAATAATTTTACATGTATATACACATTTGTATCCAATGGTAGCCATCTCTGGGGGGAAGGGTATGGAGGGAGGGGAGGGGAAGAAAAAAGAAAAAAAAGAAATTTATATGATAAATTTGTTGTACATTTGAAGGGAATAGCAAGTTGAACTTGGCAGATTTGCAGTTTCATGTGCAATCACCTTTTTTTAATATACTATGTGAGGAAATGCTTGTTTTGTTCCATGAATTGAAAATAAAATATATTTTAAGAATGTTAAAAAAATTGTTAGGGTACACTAAGGCTCTGTCCTGGGCCCTCTTCTCTCTCTTTATACTTTTCTCCCTCTCCATCCAATTTAATGTAAGCTCCTTAAGATCAAGGACTGATTAATTTTATTCTCTGTATCCAAGATACTATTAGTTTGTATATATTTATATAAAATATATATTAATTTTTTATTCATTTCCAAATATTTCCACCCCACCCACAGAACCATCCCTTATAACAAAGAATAAAAAATATAACTCAAAGAGATCAAAGAAAAAGGAAGAAGGACCTATCTATACAAGAATGTCTGAAGCTGCTTTTTTTGGAGTGGGAAAGAACTGGAAACTAAGGAGGTGGCATTAATTGGGGAATGACTGAACAAATTATCACATGTGATTGTTGTAAGAGATGACAGAAGCTGTATCCTTTCCACTGTATCCACTCTGCCCCCAAACCTCTATGTCAAGTTTCGCTGAATCCTAGGAAGACATATAAGAACTCATGGAGAGTGGAGAGAAACCAGGAGAACGATTTATATAAGATAGCAACATCGTAAAGACAAACAACTTTGAAAGACTTAAGATGTCTGGTCAATGCAATGATCTCCCACCAATGAAGAAAGATGCTACCTACCATCCTGACTGAGACTTGATGGATACAGGATAGAATAAGACTCCTTTTTAAAATATGACCAATGGGGCAATTTGTGTAACTTGACATTGCAATTGACATGCAAGGGTTTTCTTTTCTTTTTTTTTTCTTTTCCAGTGGTGGGGGAGAAAATGGAAAGGAGAGAAAAATAGATTTTTGCTCACAAAAAATTAAACAAAAAAGAGAAGAAAAATTAACTCAGCAAAACTTGTCAACACAGCAACAGAGTGTCTGGCAGTACATGAAGTGGTTCACACCCATATCCCCTCACCTCTATTAAGAAAAGGGGAAGTTTACCTTCACATCTCTCCTCTGAGATTCACCTTGGTCATTCTAATTACATAGGATGCAGTTTCTTCGATCTCTCCATTTATATTGATGTAATCATTATGCTTGCTTTTATAGTCTATTTCCATTCACATATGACTTCACAGATTTCTTTCTCTATGTTCTTCATATTCATCATTTGTTATAGGGCAGTAATATTCCATTATATTAATATATCATCAATCAGTTGGCAAACATTTGTTAAGCACCTCCTTTGTACCAAGCACTAAGAGTAAAAAAAGACATAAAAGACATTTCCAAGGAGTTCACAGATAATGAGGAGGATAACAAGCAAACAAATGTGTACAAACAAATTATATACAGGATAAATAGGAAATAATGAAGAGGGGGAAGGCACTAGAATTAAGAAGAGTTTAGAAAGACTTCCAGTAGAAGATAAGATTTTAGTTGGGACTTGAAGGAGGCTAGGGAAGCCAATAGACAGAGGAGGAGGGAAAGAATTCCAAGAATGGGGGACAGCTAAAGAAATTGCTGAAAGCTGAAAGATGGAGTGTCTTATTCATGGAACATCCAAGTGTCACTGGACTGAAGAGTACATGGTAGGGAATAAGGCATAAGAAGGACAGATAGGTGGTGCAGTAGATAGAGAGCTAGACCTGGAGTCAAGACTTGAGTTCAAATCCAGCATTAGACACTGACTGGCTGTGTGACCCTGAGCAAGTCATTTAACCTGATTTGCCTTAGGTTCCTTAAATGTCAAATGAGCTGGAGAAAGTCATGGCAAACCACTCCAGCATCTTTGCCAAGAAAACCCCAAATGGGGTCATAAAGAGTCAGACACAACTGAAATGACTCAATAGCAAGGTATAAGAAAACTGTAAAGGTGGACGGGGTAAGTTATGAAGAGTTTTGAATTCCAAGCATTTTATATTTGCTCCTGGAGGCAATGGGAAGCCCTTGGAGTTCACTGAGTTAGGAGGAGCGGAGAGATGTGATCCAACCTGTACTTTAGGAAAATCACTTTAGTGACTGAATGGAGGATGCATTGGAGGAGGGATATGCTTGAGGCAGGCAGACCAGCAGCAGCTACTGCAATAGGCCAGTGTGAGGTGACCAGGGCCTGCACCATAGGAGCGACAGTGTCAGAGGACAGAAGGGGCATATTCAAGAGATGCTGCAAAGGAAAAATCAACAGACCTTGGCAACAGATAGGGTATGGACAATGTGAAAGTGTGGAGGTCGCAAGCCTGAGAGACTGGGAAAATGGTGTTTTCTTTATTAATAGGGAAGGAAGGAGGTGGGGGGAGTGTTAGGGGAAAGAGAATGAATTCCATTTTGAATTTAATTTAAGATGTCTACTGAAAAGCAGTTAGAAATGTGAGACTGGACAGCAGCAGAGAGACAGGCAGGAAAGGTAGACCTGAGAATCATCAGCATAGACATAACAATTAAATCCATGAGAGCTGATGAGATCACCAAGTGAAGTATTAGAAAGAGAGAAGAGAAAGGGGCCCAAGACAGAACCCTGAGGGATACCTGAGGTTATAAGGTGTGATCTGGATGAAGACCTAGCAAAGGAGACAGAGAAGGGGCAGTCACATAGAGGTGTGTCCTGTAAACATAGAGAGAAGAAAGTATTAAGGAGAAGAAGTTGATCAACTGTGTCAAGGCTGCAGAGAAGTCAAGAAGAATGAAGTTGGATTGAATTTGGCGACTAAGAGATCATTGATAGCCTTGCAGAGAGAAGTTTTGATGGAGTGATAAAGTTGGAAGCCAGATTGTAAGGAGTTAAAAAAGAGTATGAAAGGAGAGAATGTGTAGGCATTTATTGTAGCTGGCCTTTTCAAGAAGTTTGGCTACACAGGCAGAAGAGAAAAAAGAGAAAGAAGGATTAGCAGGGATGGAAGGATCAAGGGAGGTTTTTTGAGGATGGAGGAGACAAGGGCATATGTGTAGGCAATAGAAAAGGAGTCAGTAGGCAAGGAGAAATAGAAGCGATAAAGTGGAGACGACAGAACAGTCTGTCAGGAGATGGACTGGTATGGTATCAATTGAACAAATAATGATATTACTCCTGGTAAGGAGTAAAGCCACTTCCTGTGAGACAGAGGTGAAGGAGGGGAGAATGGCAGAAGGCAGCTGAGCGACAGGAGATGAGGAAGAGGAAAGAAGGGGGTGAGCTCATGGTGAATAGCCTCAAGTTCTTCCCATAAAATATGAGGTTCTCAGCAAAGAGAATGGAGGGGCAGAGGAGGAGGAACCACAGGAGATTTGAGGAGGGATATGAAGGTTTAGAACTACTATGGAAAGTGGGCTAGTGAGTTGATGAGGCAGGTATATAAAGGTTGCCTAGTAGCAGTGAGGCTGTATAAATTTGGAGTGGATCCAGTCAGAACAGTCATGTGATTTTCTTCACTTTTGTTCAGTAGCATATGCGTAGGAGGGATGGTCAGAGTGATCTGAGGTTGAGGCTTGGCAGGGTGTAATTGGTGAAGGGGGTTAGGGATTCAAGAGCAGAAGACAGTATAGAGTTTGATTGATTCACTGAAGTATGAAAATGGGAAAAGAAGAAAAAGTGGCTAGTGCAGGAGAGATATCCTGGAAGAGAATCGAGGGGTCAAGGGATCAGAGGTTACGGAGAGGACTAAGAGGAGGATTTGGTAAGGGAAGGCAAGAGTGAAAAACCAATTGATGATGGTCAGCTAAGGGGATTTCAGAACTCATGAACATGGAGCCGATACATTTGTGGGTGATGGCAAAATCAAAGATATAACCATCTTCGCATGTGACCAAAGTGAAATGGAGAAGGGTCGGGGGAAGTGAGTAGGTGGAGGAACCAGATGGTGAACTAAACCAAGTGTTTGGGGGAGCATCAATATGTACGTATGTATGTTGAGGTCTCTGAGTTATAATGGTATCACAGTGGAAATTAGCAAATTGCATATTGGAGATGATGTTGTCTTTTATCGTTTGTTGCTTCTCTTTCCAGGTTGTCTTCACTTCAACACACTGATAATTCTCAATCAGTCATTGTTTTGCTTCTTTGAAGAGACTTGCCATCATAGATTCAAATTTTTCCATTCTGCTAATTATTTCTGTTACAAAGGTCATAAACTCTGCCATTTGTTCCCTTTTTAACTCATAAGTATTGTTTTATCCACTCTGCCAATGGAAGAAGCAACAGCACCATTAAACAGTCGGTCTGAATCCTAAAGCTAGTAAATTTGTACAACAACAGAAACTGATGATCCTTTTAAAACAGTTTACATGGTGAAATGCTGACATTGTAAAAGAAAAGAGTGGGTAGACACTCATTCTTTGCTAGAGAGGCATCATGGAATAGTGGGTAGATCAGCGACCTGGAGTCAGTAAGACCTGGTTTTGAATGCCTAAATTTAATAATCTAACACAGGAATATTTTAAAAAATAATAACTAATATTTATATAGTGCAAACTATGTGCCAGGTACCACACTAAGTGGTTTACAAATATTATCTCATTTATTCGTCACAACAAACCTGGGAGATAGAGGTGCTATCATCATTTCTGTTTCACAGATGAGGAAACCTGGGAGATAGAGGTGCTATCATCATTTCTGTTTCACAGATGAGGAAACTGACAGAAGTTAAATGATTTGCCCAGGGTCACATACCTAATGTCTGAGGTCAGATTTGAACTCAAGTCTTCCTGATTACAGGTCTAGCACTTGGCAAGTCCCAGAATCTCTGTTAGACTCAGTTTTCTCATTTGTAAAATAGAGATAATAATAGTACCTATCTCCCAGAGTTGATGTGAGGATAAAATGCAAAGTGCTTTGCAAACTTTAAAGAATTTTATAATCAGATTGCATGCCATCTTGGGGAGGGAAGAGGGGAAGGAGGAGGAAAAATTTTAGAACTCAAAAATCTAATAAAAGTGAATGTTGAACATTAAATAAGCATTTAAAAAAGTTATATAATTATTGCAATTACTTTTTTAAATTAACTTATTTGTTTTTAGTTTACAACATTCACTTCCACAAGATTTTGAGTTTCAAATTTTCTCCCCGTCTCTCCTCTCCACCCACCCCAAGAGAGAGTGAGTTCTAATTACCCCTTCCCCCAATCTGCCCTCCTTTCTATAACACCCTTCCCTTCTCTCATTCCCTTCCCCTCTATTTTCTTGTAGGGCAAGATATATTTCGATACCCCATTGTATATACCCTTTTCATGCTTCTCTAGATTCTTGTGTTTGAAATTCAAATGTTCTATTTAGCTCTGGCCTTTTCGTCAAGAATACTTGAAAGTCCTCTATTTCATTGTATGACCATTTTTTCCCCTGAAGTATTACATTCTGTTTTGCTGGATAGGTGATTCTTGGTTTTAATTCTAGCTCCTTTGACCTCTGGAATATCATATTCCAAGCCTTGCAATCCCTTAATGTAGAAGCTGCTAGATCTTGTGTTATCCTGATTGTGTTTCCATAATATTCAAATTGTTTCTTTCTGGCTGCTTGCAGTATTTTCTCCTTGACCTGGGAACTACAATATTCCTAGGAGTTTTCCTTTCGGGATCTCTTTCAGGAGGTGATTGGTGGATGCTTTCCATTTCTATTTTACTCTCTGATTCTAGAATATCAGGGCAGTTTTCCTTGATAATTTCTTGAAAGATAATGTCTAGGTTCTTTTTTTGATCATGGCTTTCAGGTTGTTCAATAATTTTTAAATTGTCTTTCCTGGATCTATTTTCTAGGTCACATTGCCTGCTAGTTTTCGTTCCTTTGGTTTTGTTTTATGATTTCTTGATTTTTTCATAAAGTCATTAGCTTCCATATTCTCCATTATAATGTTTAAGGAATTATTTTCTTCAGTAAGCTTTCGGACCTCCTTTTCCATCTGGCCAATTCTGCTTTTTAAGGCATTCTTCTCCTCATTGGCTTTTTGAATCTCTGTTATCATATGGGTTAGTCTATTTTATAAGGTGTTATTTTCTTCAGCAGTTTTTGGGTCCCCTTTAGCAAGGAGTTCACTCGGTTTTCATGATTGTCTTGAGATCACTCTCATTTCTCTTCCCAATTTTTGCTCTACTTCTCTTTCTTGATTTTCAGAATCCTCTTTGAGCTCTTCCATGACCTGAGACCAATTCATATTTTTCTTGGAGACTTTGGATGGAGGAGCTTTGACTTTGTTGTCTTCTTCTATTTGTATATTTTGGTCTTCCTTATCACCAAAGTAAGATTCTATAGTTTGATTCTTTTTCCAGTTTTTGCTCATTTCCCCAGTCATTTATTTGACTTTTGAGCTTTTTATCAAGGTAATTCTCTGCTTCCAGTGGGGGGTGGTATACTGTCAGTTGCTTGATCCCCCACATTCTGTGGGCCTAGAGCTCCAGAAACAGCTGCTGGCTCTGCTCCTGCTGTTGAAGTGGCTGCTGCAGGCTCCTCCACTCCCTCCACCATCCTAGGGCTGGGACTGGACCACTCTACTCTCTCACATAGATCTGACAGGTGTTTTTCCACTGACCTTCCAATTTGTCCTTAGTGTTCTGGGGTCATAAAGTCTGGAAACCATCACAGGTGCCAGAGATTCAGTCCCCCTGCCCAGACCTGCTAAGATCCCATCTGTGCTGGAGTGGCCCATGCTGGATTGTGTTCTGCCCCCAGCATAGCATGATAGGTACTTCCCTTCAACCTTCCAGGTTGTCTTGGGCTTGAAAATTGCTTCGCTCCATCATTATGTGGGTTCTGCAGCTCAAGAATTTGTTTAGTTATTTTTTATAGGTATTTGGCTGGGCTTGGGGGGAGAGTGCTAGCAAGTCCTTGCGTTACTCCACCATCTTGGCTCTGCCCCCTCAATTATTGTTAGAATTGTTGTCGTTATCATTTCTGTGCAGCTCTAATCATCCTTGGAAACAGCAACTGTTCCTCCCTTTCCTATAGTACTTTAAACTTTGCAAAGTGCTTCCCTCATTGCACCTCCGTGGCGTGCATAATGTGTCTTTGTATACCAGTATGTAATGCAATGCCTGAAATATAGCATGCATTTAACAAATGCTCATTGATTGATTATTATTTCCATTTTTCAGATGAGGTCACTGAGGCTCTGAAAATCTATAGGATCATAGCTTTAGAACTGCAAGGGATCTAAGAGTCCATCCCCTTTGTTGTGCAGATGATGAAACTGAGGTAGAGAGAGATTAACTTCTTGATGAAGTGATTCTCCCATGGCCACACAGCTGATATATGCCTAAGGCTGAATTTGAATCCCAGTTCTTCTGAAACTACGTTTAGAAGCCTTTCTACTATGCCACCCTGATAGGGAATGTGATTCCCAGCCTTGTAACCACCACAATATTTCAAAGGTAACATACTCAGGAGCACATTAAAAAATTCTTTTCATCAAAATTACTAAGGAAAACAGAGAATGTATAAGAATCGCTAATCTTTCCTGGGGGAGAAGCCATACCTCCAGCTTGTGCCAAGATTCCACATTCTTCCCAGAATTCAAAGATTGAGGGAGTGTTTTGCCCACACCCTGAATTTTTGGGAACACAGACCTTGCCATTATGTAAGGTCTACTGTTTAATAGCACTGTTTTATTCAGTCTTCCAAGTGGTATGGAAACAGTAGAGTGAAGTAGTTACCCTGATCCATAGCATACTAAGGAAATAAATCCATTTAGCCAAGCTGATGAAATGTTAACTGGTTCAGAAAATTGTGCATTCTTCTGTTTAGAAATGCCCAGAGAGTTCTGCGCCTTCAAGACACTAGCATTTGTAAGAAGAAAAAAGTCCAGGATAGCCTGGGAAACATCTAATTGTTCCAACAATCCCTTTAGCTATGAAATAGAAAGAAACTTTGCTACCAACTCCAGATCCTTGTCTGTTGCTGTCATCTGCCAGCCTCCTGGATATTCTCCCATCTTCCTCCATCACTTCAACTGCTGGCTCACAATATTCCAAAACATCCCCACCCCTGCTACCACCAGCCTGGGAGGCTTCAGTAAATGTTGGTGAGCCTGCAAATGCCTTCTATTTCACAGTTGTGACTTACATTTCTGTCCTACTCCTCTCATTTGCCAAGGTGGTCAGACTCTGAAGTCTACAGCCTAGACCTTCCCATCACTGGAAACTGTACCACTTCTCAGAGGCTGAACAAAACTTCCAAGTCTGGCCACATTCTCCTATCTTTCCACTTTTTCCATACCTGTGCTTTATCATCATAACACTGAGTCCCCTAATTCCTTCCTTTCATACAGTCAGTTGACCCCTCTCTGGCCTCAGTTTCCTCCCTAATATGGCATCCTTTTTCTATACCCATGGCTTTGTTACTTGTCCATCATTCTCAAAGAGGACCATGACATCAAGAAGGTGATACCATGGCTTGCAGGTGAATTAGGTTTCTTATACCATATTGCCTACACCTCCTTTGTATACACATTTTCTTTTGTATCATAGTTGTTTCCCCCCTCCCTATATTCTATTGTAAACTTTTCAAGAGTCTGAAGGAGCCTGCATAAGCTAGAATAATGTTGAATCAGAACTCAGGAGAAATATGAGTCTGATCCCCTCCTCAAATACTTACTATGAAGTCCTAGACAAGTCATTCATTTTCCAAAGTTGACTCAGTTTTCTCATCTGAAAAATGAGGATAATAATACTTTATGGAGTTGCTGTGAGGATCAAAAGATACATTTATATAGTGCTTTGCAAACCATAAAGTGCTATATAAAGGATTTGATATTGTTGAAAGAGGCAACTTGACATTGTGGATAGAGTACTGGACTTTGGAATCAGGAAGATATGAGTTCAATTCCTGCCTCAGATGTTTGCTGGCTATGTGACCTAATCATTTCTAGCCTGAATTTCTTCCTCATCTGTAAAATTTGGATTCAAAAGTTGAACTCAATGATGCCTAAGTCACTTTTTAAGCCTAAATCTGTGATTCTATGATTCTGTGTTACCTTGTTCTTTTCATCTAGTTCAGATAAAAATGGTCTTGAAACAAGTAGCTATCCTAGTATTATTCTTTTATATTTAATGTTGCATAGAGTATTATATAGGTAGATAAAACAGCTATTCTTTTTTTAATTTAATTTAATTTTATTATTATTTTTAATGTTCTACAATCACTACCATAAAGTTAAGATTTTAACCCCCTCACACCTATCCCCCACTGCCCCCCTCCATCCCCAAGACAGCATATAATTCTGTATAGGTTCTACATATACTTTCCTATTGAGCACATTTTCACTATATTCATGCTATGTAGTTGAACTAAAATAAATGGAAATCATATAACAAATCATAATATAATACACAAAAACACACACACACAAACATGATCCACTACATTCTGTTAATGAATTCCATATTTCTTTCTCTCAGGGTGGAAGACCATTGGGATTTTTTTTAATAAGTTCTTGTGTTATTACAAAGTTCCAGGTCTACCAGAAAAAACTCTTGCACACTGTGGTTGTTGCTGTGCACCAAGTTCTCCTAGTTCTGCTCCTTTCGCTCAGCATCAGATCATATAAGTCCTTCCAGGCCTCCCTGAAGTCTTCTTATTTATCATTTCTTATGGTGCAATAGTACTCCATTGCATTCATATACCATAATTTATTCAGCCATTCCCCAGTTGGTGGTCATCCCCTTGACTTCCAGTTTTTGGCAACTACAAAGAGTGCTGCTATAAATATTTTTGTACACGTGGGACCCTTTCCCATTTTTATAATCTCTTGGGGATACAGTCCAAGTAGCGAAATTGCTGGGTCAAAGGTTATGCACGTTTTTGTAGCCCTTTGGGCATAGTTCCAAACCACTCTCCAGAATGGTTGGATGAGCTCACAGCTTCACCAACAATGAATTAGTGTTCCAATTCTCCCACATCCTCTCCAGCAGTTATCATTTTCTTGTTCTGTCATGTTTGCCAATCTTATAGGTGTGATGTGGTACCTCAGAGTTGTTTTGATTTGCATCTCTCTAATTAATAGTGATTTAGAGCATTTTTTCATATGATTATAGATATCTTTAATTTCTTCCTCTGAAAATTGCCTGTTCATATCATTTGACCATTTATCAATTGGGGAATGACTTGTATAGTATCACATTTGAGTCAGTTCTCTACATATTCTAGAAATGAGGCCTTTATCCCCGAGCTTAGCCATAAAAATTCTTTCCCAATTTACTATATCCCTCCGAATTTTGGTTGTATTGGGTTTGGTTGTGCAAAAACTTTTCAGTTTAATGTAATCAAAATTATCCATCTTGCATTTAATAATGCTTTCTATCTTTTCTTTAGAAAAAAATTCTTCCCTTCTCCATAAACCTGACAAATATACTATTCCTTGCTCCTCCAGTTTATTCATGGTCTCAATCTTTATACTTAAATCATGTACCCATTTGAACTTTATTCTTGTGTACGGTGTCAGGCATGGATCTATGCCTAGTTTCCACCACACTGTTAACCAGTTTTCCCAGCAATATTTGTCAAACAGTGAGTTCTTATCCCAGAAACTGGGGTCCTTGGGTCTATCAAACAGGAGATTGCTATATTCCTTGCCTACTGTGTCTTGAGTGCCAAGTCTATTCCACCTGTCTACCCCTCTGTAAAACACCTATTCTTGTGCCTGAAGAAATGTGTTGGGATTTAAGCACACTGAAAGCATCCTCTGTACAAAACCAGTAGGAGAAAGGATGATAGGGATGATGTGTTCCTCATCTTTTTCCATATAATTTTGATTCTTTCTGTTAGATCTCTATATTTTGAGAGTTTTTTCATACCATATAACTTGGAGATTATAAAGATCTGCTATGGTGGCATTTAATGAAATCATTATTCTTGGGTTTTAATTAATTAGTGGTACATCTGAGGGATTATAGATATTTCAATCAGAGATGATACTTGCATTCCAATTTTTTATCCCAATAAACCATTATTCACTGAGTTCCCCAGGATATTTTGAGGCATGTATTTTGTAGCAAGAGGACTTGTTGATCATCAGTCCAGCAAAAAAAGTGAGCAGTTCTAGCCAGTCATGTTTTGCTCCATATTCAATAGATGTAGATTTTTACAACCTGTGGTGATGTGCTCCATGAATTCTATCATCTTCTTGCATAATCTCCATTTGTCACTGAGTCCTGGCTTTAAGAATTTATTTTTAATGACTATTATGGATATGTTTTGCATGACTGCACATGTATAACCCATATCAAATTACTTACCTTCTCAACGAAAGGGGGCTGGGGAGGGAAGAAGGGAGACAATTTGGAACTTAAAGTTTCAAAAAAAAAAAGTGAAAAATTGTTTTATGTGCAACTGGGGAAAAATAAAATTCTAAATAAAAGCTAAAAAAAGAATATATGTTTATAGAGACAGCCAGGTGGTGCAAATTCAAATCTGGCCTCAGATACTTAGTAGTTGTATGACTCTGGGCAAGTCACTTAACCCTGATTGCCTCCAATATATGTGTATATATGTGTGTGTATGTGAGTGCATATGTATATGTATATGTGTGTGTGCATGTATGTATGTATATATGTGTATATATATGTTTATAGCTTCTGGCAGCAATGACCCTTCCCTCTCATCATAAATCTCCCCATTCCCACAAACATATCTACATGATTTAGCCATTTTATCCTTGCTGCTCTTTCATGTTTGTTGGTTGATGGCTCCGTGTCAAAATACTGTTAGTTTAATTCTTGTGGCTGTTGTCCTTGGATAACCTTTAGATTCCACTCCTAGATCCTAGCCACTTCCTAGGTACCATCCTGAGATAAACCACATTTATGTAAGTTTCAACAAATCTTATAATATGTACCTGTTGTCAGTCTCTAGTGTTGTTCATAAAATAATGCCCATTTGTTCCCAAAAGTATTTATGTAGGTTTTTTTACTTTACTTTTTATTATGTGCTCTGAGAGTATCTAGTGATCTTCCTTTTTTCTTTTTTAAATTATTAATTTTATTTATTTTCAGTGTTCTACAATCATCAACATATAACTCAGATTCCCCCCCACCTCTCCTCTTCCCCCCCAAGATGGCATACAATTTTATATAGGTTCTACACATACATTCCTATTAAATATATTTGCACTACAGCCATGCTGTGTAGAAGAATTAAAATGAATGGGAGAAATCATATAACAAACCAAAACGTAATACAAAAGAAAACGATCTGCTACATTCTGCAATTGAATTCCATTTCTTTCTCAGGATGTGGAAGGCGTTTTGCCTTAAAAAACCACTGGGGATTTTTTAAAGTCCTTGCATTGCAATGAAGTTCCAAGTCTACTAGAAAAATCTCTCGCACACTGTGGTCCTTGCTGTGCACAGAGTTCTCCTGGTTCTGCTCCTTTCACTCAGCATCAGATCATATAAGTCTTTCCAGGCCTCTCTGAAGTCTTCCTGTTCATCATTTCTTATAGCACAATAATATTCCATTACATTCATATGCCATAATTTATTCATCCATTCCCCAGCTGATGGGCATCCCCTTGATTTCCAGTTTTTGGCTACCACAAAGAGTGCTGCTATAAATATTTTTGTACATGTGGGACCTTTTCCCATTTTTATGATCTCTTGGGGATACAGTCCTAGTAGCGAAATTGCTGGGTCAAAGGGTATGCACATTTTTGTAGCCCTTTGGGCACAGTTCCAAATTGTTCTCCAGAATGGTTGGATCAGCTCACAGCTCCACCAACAATGAATTAGTGTTCCAATTCTCCCACATCCTCTCCAATATATATCCTCTTCCTTTTCTGTCATGTTTGCCAATCTTGATAGGTGTGATGTGGTACCTCAGAGTTGTTTTCATTTGCATCTCTCTAATCAATAGTGATTGAGAGAATTTTATCATATGACTGTAGATATCTTCCTCTGAAAACTCCCCTTTTTTTCCAAAGAATCTTTTTAATTAAGTTAATCTTTTGGTAGAACCATAGTGGACTTGAATGAACAAATGAGAAAATATTTATCAAGTGTTTACTGTGTGCAAGGCACACTGAACAGAAAAGTAAGACAGTCCCTGTCCTCTTACATCTTATATTCTCATGAAGGAGATAACACACATAGAAGATTTTAATTGCAAGTTCGATGGAAAAGTCTCATAGTTCTTAAGGTGCCACTGTAAAGCAGATTGGTCATATATTTCTACTAAAAAAGTCATATCAGCTTCAAATGTTGTACTATTTGATAGTGCCAATAACTTTGATAATAAGGACCTTCTTTTTCAGGTGTGACTAATACTCACAGAAACAGCTGCCAAGTTACATCTCCATAAGAAGATGAGATAATGGCCCTGGCAGTTGAGGTGGAAGCAGGATTCATGTTCTGGTAGGTGGCAGTCAGTCAGCAATTGATGATGGGAGTGAGAAAGACAGGCCCTTTCTCTACAGAAATTCCCATCTTCAAAGTTGGCCTCATGGTCCAGGCTAAAAGCAGAGTTAATGATCTGGTACAGTTATCCCCAAAGCTATTGGGTTCATTGTGCTACCCCTCCCAGGGCTCTTGGGTCTTGGACTATTTTCATTGGGGTCTGCCCTGTCTCTACCTCAGGGTGTTTTGCAGCTTCAGTTAGACTGGATTGTCCTCCCCATAGGTAGCAGCTGATCAGTAGCTGGTGGGGAGGACTGACCATTTCTCTATAAAACTTGCTTCCCCAGTTGATGTCTCCCTGGAAAAATGAAAAAGCAATGTTTTATGTCAATTGTTCTTGACTATTGTATTGGTAATGTAGTACAGTTTTCCATCTGTACACCAAATACTCTAGTGTTGTCATTATAGTTGGGTCTGTATTCTATGTTTGTATATATTGTATTTTTGACTAAGTCATAAATGTAGAACTGAGTCAAAGCCTTTGTAATAATCAATAAAAGAGATATCAACATGGTGTTTTATAGTTATTTGTTCATTCAAATCAATGAGGAGTAGATCTTTACTCTCCAGGAACTTTTTGACTCATCCCATTAAACTCTTAAGCCAAAATCATGTTTTCCCGTAAAAGTTAATTGATTTTTCTTTGAGTGATCCAAACTGTGAATATTTTGTATAAAGGGCAAAATCACATAACTGGCCAACAATTGATATTTGAAGGAGTTGTTTGGAGAAGATATTTAATGTCTTCTGCTGAGATGGTAGGACCAGGCTGAAAAGAAGCCATAGAATGCTTTGCTAGTAATTCATGCACGACTGTGGAGCATTTGAACCAGTAATTATGGATTGTCTCCAGCCCGGCCACTTTCCACTTTTGCAGGGAAGCTAGAGTTTCAGACACCTCCCTTGACGTAATTGTCCTGTCATTCATTATATTAATGGTACCCAAGTTTCCTAGCTCTCATTTCATCCAACTTGTATTTTCATTATGTTAGACTTCTTGTCACTATCCAATCGACCAGAAATTTTCCACATCTTCCTTCTTCAAAGGTTCTCCTCAACCTTTCATTTTTGTTAATTTCCCAAGCCTCTGTAATAAAAAGGGTTTTTTAAAGAATAATGAATCCTTTATTTCCTTCTTCATGTTTCATTGACTCATCATAATACTTAACTTTTGACTTTTTAACTTTTGACTTTTCCTTTTAATTTCTGATTAAGAGAATCTAGATTTCCTGAAATTTAGGGTTTTTTTCTAGATTCGCTTCCATATTTCTTCTTTGCTTCCTTTAATTGGGCAATATGGCATCCATGTTTTCTGTTATATATGCCAACTGCTTAATGATACAATCTCCTAATGCCTTTCCAAAGATCTTTAATAAATCTCATGTTATTTCTGCAATGGTACTGTTTGACTCCTGAATTTAGAGGCATTACTTGATAGCATTATTTTTCTTCTTTTAGGACTCACCATGATGGTGGCACAAGCTGCATAATCTGTTATGAGCATGTTATTACACTTTCTGTCAAATACTGTAGGAAAAAGCATTTGTTCAACGTGGTTATAGCAGCCACTAGCTTTTTCAAAATATCCTGTTTTGGCTTAGTTGTTCATCCAGTTAGATTCATGCCATCAAATTTAAAAAAGGACTTTCCTCCAATTTCCACTCTAAAGTATGTCCATCTCCTCTCAAATTCATCTGACCTATCAGTGCTCTTTTGGTCATCAGTTTTCTGAGATAGCTAGCTGATGTAATGGGTAGTATGCTACTGTTAAAGTCAGAGTTTGAGCCTGGAGTTCAAATCCTACCTCAAACCCTGGACAAGTCACTTAGCCTTAGTTTCCTTATTTGTAAAATGGGGATAATAATAGTATCACACAAGATTGTTGTGAGGCTTAAATGAGATAATGTACAATTTTAAAATATTAAAATTCTACACAGGGCAGCTCGGTGGTGCAGTGGATTGGCACAGTGGATAGAGAGTACTGGACTCATCTTCCTGGGTTCAAATCTGGCCTTATCCACTTACAGTTACAAGTGTGACCCCAGACAAGTCACTTCATCCTGTTTGCCTCAGTTTCCTCATCTGTGAAATGAGCCAGAAAAGGAAATGGAAAACCACTCCAGTTTCTTTGCCAAGAACATTCCAAATGGGGTCATGAAGAGTCAGACACAACTGGAAAATGATTGAACCATACCAATACATGCTCCCACTAACAGTGTCTCTACTGCATATTCCTCCAGCTGGCATTCTTTTTGCATTGCACTACCCCCTTGCAACACAGACAATGGGTTGGACTTAGAATGGGATTATCATCGTCATCATGTTCTTCTTATCTTTTGTGATAGGTAATGATCCTGGGATAACTTTCTATCCTGCTATTATTTTTTATATTTAATATAATATTAATATCACACAGATAGGTGAGCCAAGTCAAGTCGACAAGCATTTATTTACCACTTACTTTGTGTCAGGTGCTGGGTTAAGTACTGGTTATGTAATGAAAGCACAAAACTACTCATGCCCTTGAGGAGCTAACGTTCTAACAAGGTGATAAAAGACTTTGTAGTTAAAATATTAGGATGCAACTATATCTTCCGCCTCAGTATAATTTCAGTTAGAAAAGTATCATTATTATTATCATAATTAATGACCTCATCATATCTTTATATTACCTTCACCCATCCCCCTACTCATTGTACCTTCCACATGATTGGCCCCGAAGACAAGCTTGTTGAATTACATCAGGTCAGAATAGATGGATGGTTTATCTCAATGCTTATTTCTTTTCCCTCTAAGCAGCAAAGCTGAGAATACAGCACACCATGGTATAGTAGAGGCCTTTGTTGGAGGCCTGGTTTAGACTTATATTTCCAAACTGTATTTCTTCTTCTTTTTTCCAGAAACAGCCTGCCTTTGTGCCAACTCCTAAATAACCATAAATTTTGTTTTTATAAACCTTAATGAATGCTTGGCCAAGATGCTGTAACTATTGGCTTCTGCATTGGAGTATAAATGGAAAGAAAAAAAAAGTGTGCACTGTGAAAAACTGGATAAAATGGAAAAAAGATCACAGCAAACCCCAAGTCGCAATTTGCCTTTAATGTGAAGGGAGCCTTGTTTCCCTGGCGTGGCAGTTTTCAGTGTTTTTCATCTCAAAGTGGCTGATCAATTTAAGGTAAGTGGCAGGCATTTGGCCTACGTCCCAGGCTCTGCTTTGCTGGAAGAAAAGAAAGGATTCAGTCAGACACACAGACAACAGGCATCATCCGTGGCTCCCACATTCCAAGCATTTCAGCCCAGATTAAGTTGGAATGGTTTTGCTGTTTACTCCAATCTCCTAGGTGTTACATTTTTCCCTCCCCTGGCTCAAACTAGCCAGGTTGAGTTTCTCAGGTCAAGACCTTCCTAGGCCAAATGGCACATGGGGCCTTAAAGGGGAAAGGCTACAAGAAGGTCAAGAGTTCTTATTAAAATGAAATATCAACAGCTAAAAAAACAAGGCATTTATTTAGCGATTGGCTTACAAATGGTGCTTACATCAAATCAGAGCTACTTTCCATATATTCCCAGGAGAAAATTGAAAATAAGTTATAAACTTGGGGTGTCTAAAAACAACCAACAGGTTACTACAGGGCTGTTTTGAGTTTTTCCCCCTTGTAGATATTAGAGCCCTAAATTAAAATGCATAAATAATGCACCAAAAAACAGTGTACAAAAGTAAAGCAAAAATCATAGTCCAGATGGTTTCCCCCTACAGTTTTACATTTTTACAAGTTACCTAAACTCTGAAAGGGATTTAAGGGGAAAATATTACTCGATATGATGTTTTTGCCATTCTTAAATTTTCTTGGAAAAAATTAAATTCAGCAATTCATCAAAAATTTATCAAGCCCTCCCTTTATATCATTATGCTAAGCCCTGAGAATGTAATAACAAAAACTGATCGGTTGGTACCTGTTCTTCCAAACCCATGGGACTCATAAATGCAACTGAATAATATATACTTCCATATTATCCATTTCTGAAGTAACGTATAACTTTTGATTCCTACTTCTCTGCCATCTAGTCCCTCTTTAACCACTCTCTGCCAAATCTAGCTTGAAGCATTCTACTAAAATTGCTACCTCTCAGATCACCAAAAAACATTTTAATGGACAAATTTCTCATCCTCACCCTCTATCTTCTTCTTGTAGCATCTAACTCTGTTGGTCACTTTCTTTTGTGGTATGCTTTCCTTTTGGTCTCTGTGTCACTGTGACCACCTGGTTCTCCCCTTACTTTTCTAATAGACACACGGAACCTCAGGGTTGAAAGCATACGACTGCCCATTCTCCCTGACAGCCACTTCCTAACTTTCTGTAATCTTTTGAACAGAAGGCATAAATTCCTAGACTGTTCAGGTACTGAATTCCAGGTCACTTTCTGAAATACTTCCCTATTATTTTGAATAGGCTAGAGTTTATTCCAATCGATTCTGAAATTCCAGAAAATTTTGATGGATCTAAATATACCAGATCTGCCACGTATATGGTCTTGCCAAAACCTGTGTCTTGCACGGAACCCTTAAAGAACTCCAGGTAGTCAACGACTAGAGATGCCCCTATTCTACAGCCAGATAGACAGCCCTCTAGGAAATCTAGTCCAGAAAATTTCTTCTGATGAGTAATATTCTCCTGATTCCAGGCACTGTGAAGTATTGGGGACTTTTCTCCTGGATCATAACCACTGTCTAAATAAAGGAATAGGCTATAAAGATCTAAATAGGAAGCAGTGTTCACAGAGAGCCAGCATGATTTTATTAAAAAAAATGGGTCATGCCAGAACAATATTGTTTTTTAAGATACTGTTTGAGACAATCTGTCATGTTATTCTTGTGGACAAGATGGAGAAATGTGATCTGTGACTAGCAGGGAATGTGGTGGCACCTCTAAATTTTCAAGTGCAATGTAGATCCAGAATGCTTAAGGGAGTTACAGTCATTTGTGTAGGAAAGTAGAGAATAACTCCATTACTTGATTTCCTCTTGCTATTTGCATTAATTCTATGCCTTAGTTAAATGTTTGATGTTTTTTGCTGTTGAATTGGTGGCTCCTTAATCCATAAAGAGAGGATGCTGCAGTTGTTTGAGAGTGGGCTATGAAAGAATTTTGATTTTTGTACTTAAATTATTAGGATGTAACCTCATTCTCTGTAGGCTCTCTGACAGCACCCTCAGCACAATTTCAGTAGCAGACGGGATTATTGTTATCACATCATATCTTTGTATCACCTCCACCCATCTGCCCCTATTCATCATGCCTACCACGTGATTGGTACTTAAGATGAAAACACCTGCACTATACCTGGGAAAATTAATGAGAGGATCAGAATTTTCAGGGGTCTACTTTTTACATATACATTGTAAAATTTTGCCAAGAATTAAAGTGAGACTCCCTGTGGTTTGTAAACTGCACTGTTGAATTTTTTAGATTAGAATTAGAACAAATTAGAGAACATTTACCCTTTTCCAGGCTTATAACATTTTTCTCACTTTCTATAATGTTATCTTCTTTTTTAAAAAAGTTGTAGGATTGCTTTTGTCTTACTTCACAATTATTTCCATTTATAGTTCCACCGCAACTTCCCAGTGAGCTTTTCTCTATAACAAAGAAAAACAGGTGGAACCTGGAAGTGGGGAGGAAGGAAAATCCTACCCGCTATATTCCCAAAATCTCGCTAAAGGACAGGAGAAGAGAGGAAAGGAGAAATGGGACCAAAGTGGAAAAAAGAGGAGGGAAAGGGAGGGAATGGGAGAGGAGGGAATAAGAGGAAGAAGAGGAGTAAGGAGGGAAGCAGATTGATACACAGATCTGATCACAGCATAATAGCCATGGGGCTATTAGAAAGCCTTCAGTTTCTCCCCATGACCGACAGAATAAAAGCAATCTCACATCCAGGGCTCTCTATTACCTGGGTCCACTTTTCCTTTCCAGCGTTATTTCATACCACTCTCCAACCTGCACTCTATACTTTATATATATATATATATATATATATATATATATATATATATATATATATATATATATATATATATATACACACACACACACATATATATATATATATATATATATATATATATATATATATATATATACACCCAACTAGATAACTTATTATTCCCCCATCTCTTTGTCTTCCCCTGACTCTGTGGGTCTGTACACGTAGAAAAACAGAGATTTGAGTGCAGCTGCAGGACAAAGGTCACCAACTCCACTTTGTCTTCACTAGTCTTGTTAAATAAGTCTCAAGGACAACCTGTTGTTAACTGCTAGGGACCTATTGGAAAATGAGAGGAATGTGGTGGTACCAACCCAAATATAAAGTGAGGCTGGGGTACATAGTTCTGAAAAATAAGCAAAAGATTCAAAATACAGATCAAAGAGAATTTCACTGTGCTGACTGGATGCAGCTTTGGGGTCTGAGTCACAAAAGATTTAAGTTCCCCTAAAGCTATGGGCTAGATATATGTGTATGTGTGTGAGAGAGACAGGGACAGCAAGAGAGGGACAGACAGACAGACAGACAGACAGAGAGAAATACTCCAGATGGAGAACCAGCTGCTTGACTTGAATCAGAAGATGATAATCTCAGCTGAGAGAGAAAAGTTGCAGACGACAATACAGACGACACAGCAATCCAGTGGATGGCGTTAAGAGCTCTACAGGGAAGCAGAAATTGGCCATTTCAGAAGTACAGAGATGTTCTATGTGGAATATAACCTTAGAAATATGGGTTGTCAGAGTTATCTGTAAAATAGTTTTGTAGAAATCTGTGGATGAATGTACCCCTTTGTGTATGGGTAGGGAACATTTTCCTTAACCTTCTGTTTAATTAAATTATTTTGTCTTCATTTAATTTTTCCCCTGTTTGGGGCTGATAACAAAGATATCAAATGAAGGTTTACAAACTACTTATGGTACCCCAGGCAGTATTTATGCTATCCCCCATTTGGGGGAAGAACTTGCCTCAATTCCCTGCCTATTGCCATCCTTTTCTTCGTCCAAAACTCAGCTCAGGTGCCATATACCCCATGATGACTTCCCTAATTACTGCTAACCAAAGTAATCCAGTTATCCCTCCCTCATATTTTCATTTCACCCTGTTTGACTGATCCTACCCGAATATATCACAGTTATTTTTGTAACCCTTCTACTCCACTCTTTGAGGACAAAGACTTACATTTTTCATCTTTGTACCCATAGCTAAGGGGGGAGTTATATATATAACAGGCATGAATAAATGGTTGTTGAACTGATCACACCCAAATAATAGTCACATCACCCCTTTTATGTAGTTTACTTTTAGAAAACTGTGCCCATATAATGCACTCTGGGTTTTATATTTTTCCTCATTCTATCCAGAACTCTTTTTTTTCATTTTTATAAAGTGCTTTCTCCTATTTAATATCCCCTAAATATTTTTCTTTAATGATTTTGGCAATAGATATTCTCATGAATTTTTCTTTTCTGTGGGAACTCAGTCAAAGTAAGTGCCTATCTGGGAATTTCTTAAATACATATATGTGAATTGTACCAGTTGGCAATCTTTTCAGAAGCAGTTCCTGTCCCATTAAACACAGTGACTCAAAAATGCCTCCTTACAATTAGCACTTTTCTAAAATTAACTGGGAAAAACTTGGAAAGGTTTCTTCCAAGCCTATTAACAGAATTAAGCTTTCATCCAGCTTATATTAAGGGTGTAATGAGAAATCCTGAATATAAATATATCTAGGAAATAACATTGAAATAAAGGCATGTATTTTTGATGTCATCATTTAGCACACAAGTATATTTGTATTTTCTATACATCGATAAGCCTTATTTTGGGCTGGCCCAATTAAGTTGATCAAATTTGATGTTGCATCCCTTTACCATCTTCCCCTCCTCCCCTGCATCATGCTGTGTTTGGGGCCCCCATCTCCTTTCAGTGTTTCCTCATCCTTGTATACCCCAGCAAAGAATCTGATATATTAATTCACAGTAAGGTATTTGCTCCAAAATATTAACCCTCCAAAGATTCTTCGAATTTTAAGAGATGACCTCAGGGAGATCACAGTACTTAACCCAAAGGAATGAAACTAATCCAGTAATTCCAGGTACTGTGACATCTGGGAAAGGCAGCTATTTTTCCAGAGACATTTTTTTCCTATAGCAAAATGAGCTTCAATAGAACTCTTAAAATTATTCCCAGATTTAGAGATGGGAGGGACCTCAGATGTCCTCTAATCCATCTCCCTAATTGTACAGATGAGAAAAC
Source organism: Bettongia penicillata ogilbyi (assembly GCA_023548195.1). Taxonomy (NCBI): domain Eukaryota; kingdom Metazoa; phylum Chordata; class Mammalia; order Diprotodontia; family Potoroidae; genus Bettongia; species Bettongia penicillata. The sequence continues at coordinate 3,975,443 of JAJHZJ010000166.1, read as the reverse complement.
CCAGGTGTAGGGGGATTGTTTCACACAGAGAGCAAGTAGCCAGTTTGAAATCGGGTCTCATAATGCTTAGTTCAGTATTCCAAATTCACTGTTCTTTCTATTATATCTGATAGTCACAAAGAAGAAAGGGAGTTACAAAAGCCCTATTTTAAGAAAAAATAGACAGTTCTCAACACAATATGTATTATTTACCATAAAGGTTTTCTTGAAATGAAAATTTATTGTTATATATTTTGAATCCTCTCATGTTCTACTATGCACATCACATGCTTTTTTTCTTTCTTACTTTGCAGTTAAGTTCCAATATTTAAGTTTATGATATGTTTTTGTTTCTTTTCTCTATTCTCTGTTTGTATTCTAGCCTTTGAGTCTAAAATAAAATAAAATAAGGGAATGTAAAAAAGTCCTATTTTGAGAAACAAGTGGAGAGGAAGGAATGGAGAATGTAAGAGATGAGCAGCATTGGAGCACCAAGGTCCCCAACACTACACAAAACTTAAAAAGAATTAGTAGAAAAAGGAAAACAATTGGAAGGAAGGCTGAACTTTGAAAGAGAAATTCAAAGTCAAGATGAACTGTCAGTCCCTGCAAACGTCTAGAGAGAGAGTACTCAGATCAAAAGTGGCACTACAGATGGAGCACTGGGATCTGGAGTCAGGAAGACCTGAGTTCAAATATGGCCTCAGATGCTTCCTAGCTGTGTGACCTTGGGTAAGTCACTTCACTTCAGTTTTTTCAACTATAAAATGGGGATAATAGCACCTACCCCTCAGGGTTGTTGTGAGGACCACATGAAGTAATAATTACAAAGTTCTTAGCACAGCACCTGGCATGTAGTAAGGTCCATATAAATGCTTTCTTCCCTTTCTCCTTCCCCCTTTCTATTACCCTCACCTCTTCAAAGAGGGGGAGTTCTACTCTTTCCTCACCTTCCTCTTTCCCTGTCCAGTAACAGTGAAGTAATATATTCTGCTTGCTTTTTTCATGTCAACATTTTGTGTCCTTATTATGCCTGAAATATAAAGAGGTCAGTTAGATAGAGATACACAAAACTTTAAATTAGGACATAAAGCCAAACCCCTGTTTGAAAGTTGGGAATTTTCTGAACGGGGGCTCTGAGTTATTATAATTATATTTATAACTTTTCATCTGATATAAACTCCAAAGAACAGCATAGAAGGACCATAGGAATTTGAGGGTCAGTATGACACCTCTAGGCTAAAGGTGAGCTAGTTATTGCAATAGGGCATGACTAATTAAATCTCCAATCTCTAATATGAGAAAGGAAAGGGGACAGGGTGCAAGCAGATGTGGTCCAGGTGAAGTGGAAAATGCCCAGGAGAAATTCATCTCTACTCCTTCCAGAAAGGAAAAGGGAGCATAAAGGATCGAGTACGTTCCACAGCACCATGTACCAGTATTACATAAGTATCTACAAAATAAATACAAAGTAGTGTTTATTTTTATATATGAAATAAATACATTAGTGAATCACAAAAGTCTTCATGTAGAAGGTGTTGCTTAAGCCATATCTTAAAGGAACAGAGGAATTCTATGAGATAGAAAAGAAAAAGTAGTTCATTCTTGGCATGGGGGTGGTCTGTATAGACCCAGAGACAGGAATACCATGTATAAGGAGCTAATAACTCAGCAATATCCACAGTGCTAGTTAGGCATCCCTAGAAGTAAACTGTGGCTAATGGCAAAATATGAACTAGTGGTAAGTTGGGTATGTGGCTACCTAGAGCATAAAATGTGGGAGGGGAGGGAGAGTGGTGTACAACAGAGAGCACTTTTCAATATTATTTTCTATAAATGGATGTTTTCAGCGTCAAAACGTCCCACTTTCCAGGGCACATGCGTTTTTATTTTGTGATAAGGCAATAACTGCGGAAGGCTCAAAGTTTCAGTTGAACAGTAACCCCAGAAGGCCTCAATTTTTAAACCTTTCCTAGGGCACCAAATACTTTGTCACAGCTACAAATATGGTGTTCCTTGGAGCCCAAAGAAGAGAAGGGAATCCATCAGAAGTCTAATTAGAGAGATGAGAGGTAAAGCCTACTTTAGGGGTGACAATAAGGTGGAAGAGCTAGAGGGTATAATTTGCAAAGGAGGCCACCAGGGAGAAAAGGGAAAAACAGAATATGGGAGCATATGGAGCTCTGTGAAATTTAATCTGACAGCTCAAGGGACTTGAGCATGAAAAAATAAAGAACTACTAGAATAGAAACATCTCCAGCTTTCCCAGAGGCACATTCCTTGAATGTACATTCATTATAAGTCTACTCCTAAATCCAGCACTCCACTGATGGGCTAAGGCCCTTTCCGCATTGGCTCACTTGACCATCCTGGCTCCAAAATAAATCTTCACTTTGATGCTGGCTAGTTAGGAAAGGGAGAGCAAGGCATTCTGGCCAAAGCTGCCTAGAGACAGGCAGCTATTCAGTGAGAGAAGCAGGACGCTGAGGATCCAGCAATTTAGAGAGTGGAAAAGACTTAGAGACCATCTAATCCAACTCCTGTATTTTACATACAAAGAAACTGAGGCCTCAGGAGGTCAAGTGACTTTCTCAGAGTCACACAGGTTGCCAAATGAAAGAGCCAAAATTAAAAACCAGGTCTTAAGATTTCAAAGCAAGTGATCTTTTCACTACACCACACTGCATTATTGAAAAATATTTTATACTACTCACTGTATGTTAGAAAGCACAGCATTTTTGCAAGTTTAAATAAAATGAAAATAAATAAAATGCTTGTGCGTGTGCCACCAAATTGGAGTAAGCAGGGACTTAGAAGGGACCTTAAAAGCCACCTACTCCCACTCTGTTATTTTAAAGATGAGTTAACAACTGAGGTCCAGAGAAGTCAAATTACTTGCTCAAACCAACAGAGGGAGTACATGACAAAGGAAGGATTTGAACTCAGGTACTCTGATTCCAAATCCAGCGCTTTCCCCCCACTGAGGTATACTTCTTCTATCTGTATTTCACAACGTAGATATAGTAGATGGACATTCTGTGTACTGGGTGATGTTTGTGTTCAATATGTGCATGAATGTGTGTGTTTGTGTGTGTGTCTTCTGACTTTCTTATTTCTGCCAAAAGTATCATCTCCCAAAAATTCAAGTTGAAAAGTTTGGAATCATTTTGACTTTTCCTTCTCCATATCCAGTTAGTCACCAAATCCTGTTGTTTTGTCCATCATGTCTCTGGAATCCATCCTTTCCTTTCCTCTCCCACTGTCGCCACCCTAGACTTGGCCGTCATCACCTCATGCCTGAATTATTGCAATAGCTTCTGAGCTAATTTCCCTGCCTCCAGGCTCTCCCCACTCAAGTTCGTGCCACCACCATCAACATGATCTTCTTAAAATACCATTTATAGCATTATATTCTCTTCCTCCAAAAACTACTAATGTTTCCCTACAAATTATCCACAGATTAAAGTCTATCATTCAAGAACTGATATTCATTTTGGCCTTGAACTACCTTTATGACCTTACCACTTATTAATCCCCTTTGTCAAAGTATTCCAGACTGAGAAAAAAATCATACGTGATATTACAACTACAAAAAAAGGCATCGGAAAGGACATCAATAATTACTGACCCACATGCTTCGAAATCTTTCATCCCTATAAAATCTTTAGGAGAATGATCTACCTATCTATCTGTCTATTTAACTATCTGTTTATCTAACTAAATCTTTTAAAAATATGGAAAGGAAAGGATAGGCTTTCACAAATGATTTTCTACAACAAACCATATTTTTTCAGTCATGTAAATAGCTAAAAGGCACTAAAGTACAATACTGACCCATGGTTTTTGTAATCAACAAGGAAGCTCTTAACTTGGTTGAGAAAAGTGTGGTCCAGCAAAGTGCCTGCCCTTTGTATATAATGACTGTACATTATTTCTTGATAGGTAGGTAGAACAAGAGAGGTCTAAAATATCAGTATCAACTGAACCCAAAACATGAGGAGAATATGTGTTTACCACAGACATTCACCAAAGTCATGGAGGATGTCCACTGCAGTGTCCAAGTGGGAAAGGGCTTTTCTATAGATGTTAAAGTCTTCTAGTAGCTCCTGTCTGCTAAAGACATTGGGCTGGTTCCATCATGGCCTAGAGTACTATAAATTCTTCTCAGTGGTATCCAAAACAACTAAAAACAGTTCAATGTAACAATCTACAAAGGAAAAGCAAAAATGGATATAAAGAGTGACAATTGTCCAGATTATGATGTACAGTTAGAGTGATGGTCTATTGAATTGGTTCATTATTACATATGCTTTGGAGAAAACTGCAAACAAGCAATGGACTAGGCCCAAAATTGAGCAGGAAAATAGACTACATTTCACAAAATCTTGAAAGCTGAGAGTTGACTGAAACCTCTCAAGCGATCTGATCCAAATTGTATGTTTCTGGGAAACAACTTAGTTAAGATGGCAACTACAAAGATCCTAGCCAGCCCAGCTCCCACTGAAATTTTCTTTTTGTTGTGGAATCATTTCAGTTGTGTCTGACTTTCTATGATTCCATTTGAGGGTTTTTTTTGGCAAAGACACTGGGGTGAGTTTCCATTTCCTGTTCCAATTCATTTTACAGATGAGGAATTGAAGCAAACAGGATTAAGTGACTTGCCCAGGGTCACATAGCTAATAAGTGTCTGAGGTCATATTTAGACTCAGGTCCTCCTGATCCCAGGTTTAGCCCTCTATCTATTTTATCACCTCTTGTCACTGAGAAATACACCATTAAAGATCTAAAAAGGCACTAGAGGAAACAATGATCCAGAAAAAAACAAGGTGGTATACCAGTTAGCTCCAATACCTGGTCTAGAACTCCATAAGAAAATATTCAGAAGCCTGTGAACATTCTGAGGGGAAATGTCTGAGTTTGGTGGGAGAGGCAGAAGTCAATGAAAACTCCAGTTAACAAGGCCTGAAGCCAGCAGGATTCTTGGGATCTTGGCCCTGTCCTGTCAGGGCAATATGGATGGAGAGGGCTACCAGAAAGTCCCTCCACGAGGAATCAGGGCAAGACATCATCTACATACCTGAGAGCCTTTGAAGAGTCCTGAAGCCAGAGCTCTTAAGCAGGAGACAATGTCAATTCCAGGTGAATGCAAGCACCCAGGCAGCCCACATTTCAGGGGACCCTGCAGAGGACCTGAAACAAGCTCAGTTTCTGACATTCATTCAGGATCTCTTACGGTCACAGTAGTGGATAGTATCTGCTATCAAAGTAAACTGTCCTGGTAAACAGGTTGAGGAGAAATCACTTAAGAAGCTTCCAACTCGTGAAAACCATGACCAAACAAAAAAACTGGATCTCATACTTCAACACATCATTAAAGAAAACTTACCTGATTTATTAAAACTAGAGGGCAAGGTGAAAAGAAAAAATCCATTGGTCACCTACTGAAGGAAAAAGCAACCTTGAAATTTAAAACATTTAGCAATACCATAGCCAAGATTCCTTCCTGTGTCGTACCTCCAAAGTAGACATGAAGCCTTTACTTGAGGAACTCCAGTAAACGAGAACCCACTATGACCCAAGGCTGTCCATTCCATTTTTGCATCGTTAAATATTTTCTGACCTCAGTTTTCCTCTTTACAACTTTCATGCATTATTGCCAGTGATACCTTTGGTCAGAATAAATTCAATTCCCATGACATCATGTCCCCCTGAATTTTCTCTTCTCTAAGCTAAACATCCTCAGTATCTTCATCCCCAGTGCCTTTGCACTGCAGAAAATTTACAGCAATTTTGTTTGCTCCCCTCAGGACACTCTCCATTTTTTTCAGTATCCTTCCTAAATCATGGTACCCAGAACTGAACCATAAATTGCAGATGTGATCTGACCAACACACCCACCAGGGCTATTTCCTTCTTAATCCCTACTTCCTGGTTCCTTGTCTTTCTTAACGCACCAAGTCCTTAGCTGTCATTTCTCATGGTTAATTTCATATTGAGTTTTTGGTCCACTAAAATCTGCAGATCTTTTTCAGATATACTTTTTTTTTTTTTTTACCAAAACCATACGTCTTCTACCCCTCCTCACTCACCCCGCAAAAAACCCTTTTCCTCAAGGAATTAGCTCTTTCATTCCCAGAACACCTGGGCCCTGATATCATAATCAATACTTGTCCCACCTTCTCCATTACAGCCTAAGCTTGACCCCAGTCATACTTCAGAACTTCCATCCCTCTGTGTCACCTTTGCATCCATCATCAAATTAACTCTACCTTTGATTCTGAAAAAGGAATGTCAATTGACTCCTCAATGTCTCCATTCACCGTCCCTGTAACTTTCCAAACCAAAATATGCCTCCTTGGCCACACCACCACAACATATAATGTCCCTCCCATAAGACTATAAGTAGTATAAGGAACAGGGACTGTCTGTGCTTTTGTATTGTCATCCTCAGCTCTTAGCACAGAGCTTGACAGACAATCAATACTTTTTCATTCATTTATTCATTCACAGTAAAATAGATTATCTTTACCCAGTCATAATTCTTTTTTTTATTATTATTTATTTTGAACACAGTTTATTCCAGTCCTAATTCTTCCTGTTACATTTCATCTCGTTAGATCTGCCCCAACATTCCAGGCAGCTAGGTCACACCATATGCAGTATGTAAAGTGGTAGATTGGGAACCAAGGAGATCTAAATTTAAATCTTGCCTCAGACACTTATTGACCGTGTAGACCCTGGACAAGGGTCTTCTATCTGCCTCAGTTTCTTCATCTGTGAAAACTGAATAATAATAGAATCACTTCCCAGGATTATTATGAGGATACATGCCTGACACATAGTACACACTTAATAACTGTCGATTGATTGATATTCGTAAAGCACTTTGCCAACCTTACAATGTTACATAAATGTTATCTGTTGCTATTATTCTAGCTTCTCAAGATCTCTTTACATCCTTACTCAGTCAGTCATCCAGTATGTCAATCATATCCAGTCCCAGGTCTCACTTAACCAACTTTCTGTGGTCAAAATAGCCTCTGTCCAAAGTCCCTAGTACATCTTCCTTGTTCCTCATATTCTGTGTATTCGAAGACATCTGAAGCTATCAATTTTATTATTGACTTTTTCCTTGGATTTTGTCCTTCTTTGTACATTGTAACTACTCTGTGATAAATATCTAGTTTGGTGGATATACATATATATGTATGTATGTATGTGTGTATGTATATACATATATATATTATATAAATATATATATGCAACCTTCTCCTTCTGCCTACCTTTTCAGCTTAAAGCCCTTGGATGAGATTTTCAAATTAGGCATATAAGTGTACATTAGGCAAAAACATTCTTAGAAACACTGCAAAGGTTTACCCTCTCCTTGGCCAAGAGTCTCTTAACCATTTATTTTAGGTCCTAAATGCCAAACACTGTTCTAAAAATTGAAAATTAATGTCTGAATACCTTGCAAACTATCTTAATGCCTTATGTGGAAAAAGTTAGCATCCGGTGCAAATCAGGAATGATGGGCTGGTACCTCCCACTATCTTCTTACCTCCCATATCCCCTCACGTCCCAAACTTGCCTCTCTATTCTGAAGTCCTTACATTCAATGGGCAGCAGTGACAAAAACACTAATTCTGTCCTTATGATCTTTAGTTTCTTACTTAAACCTTCAAAATCATTAATAGACCATTCTAGATTTCTTCTAGTACTATAGCTTGGGCCTATGTAAAACAGCAGTGGTTTGACAAGTCTTGAGAGATATTCTACTACATCATGGATATCTGCACTGGGAAGACCAAAGACTATCTTATGGTTATTACTGGATTGACATATAAGCTATCTTAGTAACCTTCAAGAGGATGTCACCAATCACCATGACTTATCTCTTCTTCTTCCTGGATTATCTCTCTGCTAATGTTATTTGCATATCCACATCATCATTCCTTAAAAAAAAAAAAAGCAGCTGCTGCTTCTTCAGATGGCCCAGCTCCCTCCTCCTTGAGATGAGATTCACATATGTCTCTCAGTTCCAAATATTCAGTGGTCTTTTCTCTTCCCTTTTCTATATGATATTTTTTAACTTGCTAATATCCTGATAAGAGTCAAGATTCTCCTCTACTTCCTCAGATGTTTTTTCCTCATTTCCAGATGGAAGACCTTTTTCCATTTCATCTTCATTCCATTATTATCCCTGCTAATCTACAGAGAAGGGAGCTGTTCCTTAAGTCCTTTTAAGCTCACTTCTGGAAACAAGACCAGGCTGTACTTTGAAAACAGACAGCAGCCCATTGGCTGGGCAGAAACAGAAACGTTGCCCCGTCTACACAAGTCATTGCAAATTTTGTCCTGCTCTCTATACTTGAATAAAATGAGATGCTTAGTGCTTGTCTGTCTTCCTAACAGTACTCTTGAGAATTGTTGTGGCAAATTTCCTATAGGGTTCCTCAGTGCTGGAATTGTTTTACTCCCTCTGTTAGCACCTCAACAGCTACATTCAACTCCTTTATCCTACTCACTTCTTACCTTGTCTTACCAACTACCTTCTCCTTGATCCCTTTCAACCTCATTTTCTTCTCCTTCTCCTTCTCCTTCCCCTCAGATCCTTTACTTTCTCCTTCTACTTCTTCTTCTCAGAATCTTCAGTTCAAGCATTCCTTGAGATTGGAAAATTTACAGCTTATTAAAAAATCCCAAACCACTTACTGAATTAAAAAAAAATTTAGTTCCAATTTTTTTGTTGGTTCTACATATTTTTAAGTCATGGAATATGACAATCTTCAAAGAATCAAAATTGTAGGTGAATCAAGAGGCAATTGAGAGCTATATGGCAGTAAAAGAAGGCTTTGTATTTGAGAAGGGTCATAAAAGACACGTGCAAGAAAATTTATAATCAGAAAAGAAGGTGGGTTGGCCATTCAGCAAGCATGAGGATAACTAGAGAAAAGCCTCCATCATGATGGAGAATCTTCTAGAAGAATGTGAGCATTCCTCACAGGATGAGAAATCATGACTGGGCTGTGATCTGCCCCATTGGTCAGATTTGTTGTTCCACTGGGGAAAAGAACTCTCTGCTTCCAACAAACTGATCTACTTACACCCCCAAACCCACTCCCAAAATACCATGTTCCTTTCTAGCCTTCCCCAGATCCTACACACTATGAAATCTCTTTCATATGAATTCAGAGTATTAAATTTGTCATTTTATTAAAATATGCAGACATAATTTACATAAGATTGTCAGAACCAATGTTCTTTTGTAATACTATCCTTAATTGAACCCTCTCATATTGTAATATCACTGAATCAATCAGCCAATTTAAATCTTTATAATACCTCTGGCTCTAATGGCTCCTTGAGACATCATTTAATCTCATGTCATGGAAACTGATGAAAAAAGTTGAAATGCCTGTGAGGATTCCCTCATATATATGTCTATCTTTGGCTTTATAATAAGCTTCTTGAAGGGGTAACAAAGTCATATACTTCATCATATGCTCCTCCCACTCGACTCCTAGTATCTATTCACCTAGTAGGTACTCAACAAATAAATTTATTGAGTTAGTTAACTAATGAATTAGTGATATCTTGGTGGTTGCAAAGGGGTTAATTTTATATAGTGATATATCTAATGGTGCTTTTAAAACACACTCCTTAATTGTATCAAATTTTGTCTCTTCACTCTCCATTTGATGTCCAAGTACCTGATTTATTTCCATTTTCAAATTCAAGGAGCGAACTTATCAGCTGATATCTTTGATCTCCTTCTTTAAACTACCTAATGCACTCTGTATATTTGGCCTACCTCTACCACCCCCCAGACTTCCTAGTCAAAATATGTGCTGCAGTATCTTTATTATTTTTACTTAACCCCACTGACCTGGAGAGAGCAAAAAAAGTGGATGCTGACTCTGAGAAGGATGGGTTAAGTAAGAATAATAAAGACATTAGTACAAATAATGGCGTCTCAAGAGCCAAAGAGCAAGGATGGTGACTAGACTTTGAGAGGTGACGGAAAACAAAGAAGAGAATGAGCATTTATCAAGTGCCATCTTGTTCCTGTTGCTCACCCATATCTGACTCTTCATGACCTTGTAGACCATAGCAAGAGAATACCGCCCAGGGATTTTCTTGGTAGAGATGGTTTGTCATTTCCTTCTCCAGCTCATTTTACAGATGAGGAATTCAGGCAAACAGGGTGAAGTGACTTGGCCAAGGTCACACAGCTAGTGTTGGAAGCTAAATTTGAGCTCAGGAAGATAAGTGTTCCTGACTCCAGGTCCAGCACTCTATCCACTGAGACATTTTTCCACTAACGACTGCAAGAGAAAGATAGGTATTTTAAGCCACTAGAGACTTTAACTACAAGACTGATTCCTCAAAGCAAAGAGGATACCAAATAACACGCTTTATTGCTTGCCCAGAAAGAAAAGCAAAATGAATTGATGAGACCCTTCTCAAAGTTGCAGGTGGTGGTAACTGAAATAGCATCCTAATATTTTGAGGACAGGAATAAAGCTTAATTATCAAGAAAAGGAAGAAACCTGGTCAGGACAAACATAAGATAGTAAGTATATTACAGGCAAAAATCAACAGTGTAAAGCACAAAAGGAGGAAGAAATTGTTGAGTACAAATTAAAAAGAAAAAAATACTTAGGGATCATAATGACACCATGACCAAAAGCCAGCACTATATTAAAGCATATTAAAAAAAAAACAAGTATGAAAACCAAGGGTTTAGTAGGAGAGAAGACAATTTTGTATGTGGGGACAGGTAGGTGGCGTAGTATATAGAGCACCAGCCCTGGAGTCAGGAGGACTGAGTTCAAATCCAGCCTCAGACACTCACTAGCTGTGTGACCCTGAGTAAGTCATTTAATCCCAAATTTGACAGAGAGAGAGAGAGAGAGAGAGAGAGAGAGAGAGAGAGAGAGAGAGAGAGAAGGAGGGAGAGAGGGAGAGAGGGAGGGAGGGAGGGAGGGAAGGAGGGACAGAGGGAGGGAGGGAGGGAAGGAGGGAAGGAGAGATGTGTATCACAAACAAAAGCAGGGAAATAAGGGCCAGGAGACTAGTCTATCCATTACTGTCCTGAGTTGTGAGCTGTATCATCTTGGGCCAATCACTTGCTGCTGCCTCTGGCCCTTCCACAGGTGCCTTATCTGGAAAATGAAAGGAATTGAACTATGCACTATCTAAGGTCTCTTTCTTTTAACTCCTTATGAAATTTCTTTAACTTTCTTTTAACGGCTAGGAACTAATTCAATCTGCTATTTTTGGCAACCATTTCCCTGGATTCATTATTCTTTTAATTGGGACCCCATTACATTACAGTGTCTTGTTTTTTCGTTACCACCTTTTAAAAATGACATGGAGGAAAAAAATAAAGGTATAGAAGGAACAGCTCCTGATAATAATAACAGCCAGCATTTAGATAGCACTTTGAGGTCTGCCAAGCCCTAACATATGTATGTCATTCAATCCTCACAACAACCCTCTTGGACAGGTGCTATTATTATCCCCATTTTACAGATAGGGAAGCTGAGGTGGAGGAAAATTCAGTGATTTGCTCAGGGTCACACAGTTACTAAATTCAATCTTCTTATAAAAGACAGGTAATAGACTTATAAGTATATATCCAAGAGAAAGAAGGTAAACTCCAAGCACGATAGTTACTTTCTTCAAGTATCTGAAAGGTTTTATGAGGAAGGGACTGATCTATCACAAGGAAATGGCAAACCATTCTAGTATCTTTGCCAAGAAAACCCCAAATGGGGTCCCGAAGAGTCAGACAAGACTGAAATGAATGAACAACATAGATCATTGAAGACGAAGAAATGGATTTAAATTTAAGCAGAAGAAACTTTGAATGGACCTAAGAAAAAAAGTCAAAACAGGCAGAGAAATAAAACATGGCGGCAGGTGGGGAGGGGCTCCATCTCCAGTTGACACATGAGACTTAAATTCACCTGTGGATTCATGGAAAAGCCAGGTAAATTCATCAAGTTTCCTTCTATGTCTGCGCCCATAGGACATGTTCTCATCAACCTAGGCACAATCAATAACATCCCTCGAGTGCCACAAAAGACATCTTGCTTGATACTGGAGCCCAGAATATTGCCTCTGGAGGATATATACTCTATATATTCTAATCAACAGGACCCTTCATCAATTCCCCCACCACTACCACCAATTTGTCTGAGCATTACCCAAAGACATAGAGCTGTGTGCCTTTATTGGTACAATAAGAAAAATAGGAAAACTAGAGAAAAAACTCCTAACTTGACCACCCCCTCAATCCATTCTCTTTCTTTTGTTGCCTGAAGGGAACTTGTTCAGGATGTCCACAGTAAGAACCAACACAAGGGATGTAGCCATGATATGGCCACACTTGTTACAAAAAAAAAAATGCCTCATGACTCATTGCTTCTTCCTTCCTGACTCATTTTAGGCAAATACACTGTAGGCAATTTAAAATCCTTTCATTTACCTTCATATGAGGAACTTGAGAAGTTGGTTTCTGACTTTGGTAAAGAGAGGAAGGTGGTCTAGTCCATAGAGAGTCAGCCTTACATCTGGGATGAGTTGAGTTCAAACCCTACCTCTGACACAGACTGACTGTGTGACTCTGAACCAGTCACCTAACTTCTCTTAAATTCCCAGACCATCCTGATGCAAAGATTCTTAAAAACAAAACCAGTGGTTTGGTGCCTGAATTGATAAGTCACAGGCAGTCATGAGTCTATAAATGGTTCCCTAGTCATCTTCTTTTTTTCTTAATTACTGGCCCGTCACCAAAGAGATTATTTTTTTTGTCTGCAATAGAACACACAACCATTCATAATCTTGACACTTACAAGATGACTGAGCCTTCAGTTCTAAAAGACACGAAGCCACAACTCCTAACCTCAAAACAGTGGAGAGGTCCTCTCACAGCTGGGACAGCTCCAAGGAGAAAGATCATAGGATCATAGATTTACAGCTGAAAGGGACTTTAGATGCCATCCAGTCTAATCCCCCTCATTTCACAGATGAGAAAAATCATGAAAATGAAAAGCCCAAAGTCATACAGGTAGCATGTATTCCAATGAGGTTTGAATATTATTCCCAAATCGTAGTGTACAATTCTGCTGGAATTATCCCATGATGTCTTATTGCTTAGCATTCCTTTTTCTGTGTGAGAATAACTGCCTATCACATGCTTGATCAACCAGCCAGCACAAGGGCTACAGCTGTGATATGGCCATGATCATTACCAAAAAAGTCTCTCATAACTCACTGCTTCTTCCTTCCTAGCACATCTTAGGTATATATTGGGTCTCTTTCTACCAGAGTTAAAAACAGAATTTTTTTCAGAAATTTCAACATAGCAGTGGAAGGAAGCACTCAGTAATTGCCCTATTGAGAAGTCAGGTAGCCTCCAAAACAATGAAACCAGGTGTAAGATGTGTATTATTAAAGGTCATTCCATCAGCCTCTGTCCTCTACCAAGAAGATTGAGCTAGCTAGCAACCTAGCTAAATACAGATGAAGACACTAAGGACCGAGACAGGGCAAATGATTTTCCTGAGACTCCATAGATAAGGGGCACAAGTGGGATTTGAACTCTGTTCTAACTCTTAACGCAGTGGTCCGTCCATAATAGAACCATGTCAGGTCCCTTCAGTTTCAGAGCCCTCCCGATGGCTCTAGTTCCATTAATAAAACTATACCCCAGTCTGAAAGTAAGAATCATCAGGGGTTAGGACGTTCCACAACCTCCATGCCACAGCATGATTTATGACAAAAAGTGAAAAAATCGATCTTGCCTGACTGTAATCATAAGGAGTCATTTAGATAGACATAACTCATATTACAAATTAGCCCAAGATAAAGAGCCCCGGGTGCCGATAATGAATGCAAGCTGGGCACGTCCTCGGGTTGACAGCTCATTGAGAAGTTAGCCCTTCAACAGTACAGGAGTCTCCTTGTCGCATGTGGGGGCCATGTGGTTCAGTCCTGACTCAGACAGAGGGGGAAGAAGGCTACCTCTGAATCACTATCACCACATCCTGCCGCTCCCTGGGTTTTCCTTGGAGGTTGCCCATTCGAGGCACAAGTCTCTTTGGTGAGATCACCACCCACGGCATAGGGGTCAGGTATTTTCAGCAAATGTTTGCTAAGCCTAAGAAGTCCCATTTTTCCAGGAACTTTTTGTAGTCCTGGGCCTTTACACTGCTGCTGCTGCTGCTGCTGCTGCTGCTGCTGCTGCTGCTGCTTCAATGTGTGAATCCGATTGTGAGTAATTGTAAAACTGACAGTCTGGGTGGGAAGGCGATCAAGGCAGGTTTTGTTTTGTGTTTGAGCATTGTGGTTGGTGAGGGGGGTTTTCAAACTAATAACTGACTTCATATCTCCTTTTTTAAGGCTTCTATTTAAACACAAAATCAAATTCTTCACATCCAATGCAATTGGAGGTACATGCAGGACCTGTGATGAAAATGCCAGATAAAGAATAACTTGTGCTCTTTCTGGATACTGAGTCCTATAGATACGAATTCAGTTTTGCTTTAAGACCAAAGAGGCATTTCTTCCTTCCTGACTCACCTTAGGCAAATATACTGTAGCCAACTCAAAATCCTTCCATTTACCTTAGGATAAGGGACAAGAGAAGTCTGCTTCTGACTTTATGTCTGGTAAAGAGAAGGGGAATAATGGATAGAAAGCCAGCCCCACAAGTGGGATGACTTGGATTTAAATCCTTACTGGCTGAGCAGAGCACCTGGTCACATATTGGTGGGTACAATCGGCTTAATCTGTCGGTTCCCCAGACAACTCTCTAAGATTATAAGATGCTCATGTCCATTGGTGGGTGGAGTTCCCCATTTGGGATTCCCCTAAATTTATTAAATTCCAGATCTCAACCAAGAAAAGTACATTCTAGTCCATAATTCACTAAGGTAGGTCAGACTAGTGATTTTTCCAATTCTGACTTATGAAACCATTAGTGAGGAATGATGGTCTTTGGGCTCCTTCCATTCATACAATCACACCACTATTAGTCCTGAACACTTTACCTAATACTTCCTGACTCTGAACCATCAAATGAGGACCGTCATCCAGCCAGATCCTCTCTCACCACAGTCTGATAGCCATTCTCACCTAATCCTTCTAAGAATCCTCAATCTCACATCCAAAACTCTACAGGACAATTAAGTGACAAATACACACATATGTACAGGTTCATAGACATATATGTGTGTACATACATCTTTGCATTATGCCAGACCTGGAATAAGGAATAACTGAGCTCAAATCTGGCCTCAGATACTTAACCTTCTTTCCCTCAGTTTTCTCATTTGTAAAAGGAACTGGAGAAGGAAATGTCAAACCACTCAAGTATCTTTGCTAAGGAACCCCCAATAGAGTCATGAAGAGAAGAGTTGGACATGACTGAAACGACTGAAGTACAAGTCCTTTCTCTCTCTCTCTGTCTCTCTCTGTCTGTCTCTGTCTCTCTCTCTGTCTCTGTCTCTCTCTCACTCTCTCTCTCTCTCTCTCTCTTTCTATCTGTCTCTCTTCTGTATACACATGTATATGACTATATATGCACATATATATTACTTTGAATCAAGGTCATCTTAACTGTGAGACTGGTGAGCTCTGTCTACTTTCCCTTTCTCTTGTCCCTACCCTAAGGTAAATATATATGTGTGTATATGTATGGGAGACAGGCCTTAGAGGACAGGACTGGGGGCAATAGATAGAAGTTTCAAAGATGTAAGCTTAATATAAGAAAGAATGCCCTAAACATCAGGTCTGTCCCCAAATGGCATGGCCTGCCTCGAATCTTCAAGCACAGGATATATGATCACTTCTAGAGTGAAATGGAGACAGGATTTTTCTCAGGTATGGGTTGCACTACAGGGCCTCTGAGGTCCCTCTAACTCTGAAATTCTGTGACTGCAATGGGTGGAAATTTTAGGGGTGGAGCACGAGGGGACAGGGAATTTGCTTTTGGCATGAGGTAAAAGAGAACAAAATAAGATGAGGGACTAGTTCAGTTTGGCTAGAGTGTAGCGTACTTGTAGCAAAATTCATTAATGTTGTGAAATTTGGCTGGAAAGGGAGGTTGGAGCCAGAATGTAATGGGTCTTGAATGGCTGAGCAAGTAGTTTCTGTGTTATTTGATATGGAAAGAGGAGCTACTGAAGCAATTGTTTAAATCTGAGAGGTGAAAAAAGGAAAGAGCCCAAGAATATTACCAGTTGACATTACCAGCTTGGAGAATTGGGAAGATTATTTTTAATAGAAAGAATAAGGTTTAAGATGACAGATGATGGGTTTGTTTTGGATACAGCAAGTTTGAAGAATCTTAACCATCAGTTTTAGACCTGCTCAGCAGAAGTTTAGAAATACACCATCGAAGCTCTGGAGAGAGGTCAGGGCTGGAAGGTAGGATAGGAGATAGGATTTTACTTGTATAGGAAATCCCCTGGTGAGGCCACCACTTTCTCTGTAAGTTGGCAGTGTTCGAGAGATGCCCAGAACACCAAGAGGTTAAGTGACTTGCCAGGTCTCACACAGTCAGTACATATCAGAAGCAGGACTTGAAATCAAATCATCTCTGTCTATTATACCACACTGCCTCTCAGACCAGTCATAGAAATTTGTAATTCATTTCACATAGAAATGATGACTAAAGCCATGAAGACACATGAGATAATCAAGGGAGAGAAAATAAAGGAAGAAAACTGCCAAGACCAAAGCCCAAGGTAATATACATACTCAGGAGGGAAGAGGAAGGAAAGCCAACCAAAAAAAGGGAACCCAGAAAATAGAAATAAACAGTTCCAAGACAGAGAGAGTTTGAAGAAAGAAGAGTCAGAGAGTTTGTACCATTCTATCCAAAAGCTTAAGGACACACAGAAATAGGATGGCACATTGATAGAACAGCAGAATCAAATGCAAGCTTACTTTTCTAGGTAATGGAGACCTGACCATGTTTACAGGCAAAAAAGAAAAGGAAGAGATTGAAGAGGAAGAGGAAGGCCAGGAAGAGAAGGAAGAGGAAAAGGAGGAACAGTTGATGGAGCAAGTTCCTAAAGGGGATGGGAGGTTTAAGGGCACAAGGAAGAAAGTTGGCCGTAATGAGAAAAAGAATCACCTAATCTCTAAGACCTGAGGGAAAGCCTGACAGATGACAAAATGAAACTTTGAAGAACAGAGGAGATATTGGAGAAGAAATGTACAGAAGTGCATTATTGCTGGATTTGTGAACTAGTGCCGCCATTTTGGAAAACAATTTGGAATTATGCAAATAAAACCACGAAAATGTCCCCATTCTTTGACCCAAAGATTACATACCAGGTTTATAGGCCAACAAAGTCATTGGCAAAAAGAAAGTCTCAAAATATTTAGAAAAGCACCTTTTATGGTATCAAAGAAATGGATATAAAGTAGATTCCATCAGTTGGAGAATGGCTAAACAATTTGGCATACATGAATGTAATAGAATGTTACTATGCTCTAAGAAAAGATGAATATGATAAATAAAGAGAAATATAGAAAGACTTCCCTGAACTGATGCTGAGGAAAGAAATCCAAGAAAATAATAACACTAAATCAACATAAATGGAAAGAACAGTAACCACAAAAAAAATGAAAAATTAGAAACAACAAGCATGACCTCAGAAAAGTGATATGAAACACATTTCTCCCCACTCCTTTGCAGAGATGAGAGGCCCATGATTGTGGAACAGTGCCTATATTTTCAGATTTTATCAATATATTGATTAACATCATTTTTTTCTCTTCTTCCTCTTTTTCCTTTTAAAAGTGTCTTTGTCACTTGATTGACTCTCTGGGGGCCATCTCCAGTTGTCCTGGTCTGTATCTGGCCACTAGACCCAGATGGCTCTGGAGGAGAAAGTGAAGCGATGACTTTGCACAGCCCTCCCTCATTGTACTCCAATTCACTTGCAAGTCATGGCATCAGCTTCCTGACGTCGTTGTCCTCTTTGAGAATGAAGGACAAACCATACGATGGGAAAGGAAGGGGAAGAGATGCAGAGAGAAATTTCATTGATGTAAAAATAAAAGATGTCAATAAAAATTTCTTTTGAAAAAGAAAGTGTAAGGAAACTTGGAAGAGAAAAATTATTTAGGGAGAGGGTAACGATTTTTGTTTTGGTCTTGTTGAATGCCCATTCTAAATGTACAATAAGTAGCTGGTGATGTTGGTGATTAATTATCTGCATAGAGATGATAATTAAATCCTTTGGAATTTACAAGGTCACCAAGTGAGGCAATATAGAAATAAAAAAGAAGAAAGCTCAGGACGAAACTTTAGCATAAAACCTCACAGTTAGTGGGCATGACATGGAAGATCAACTAGCAAAAGGAAAGAGAGATAGCCAGATAGTTAAGAGAAAAGAAGAGAAGCAGTGTCACAAAATCCTAAAGAGGAAAGAGCATTCAGGAGGAGAGATTGATCAGAGTTGTAGAAAGGTTAAAGAAAGATCAAGACAATGAAGACTGAGAAAAGAATGTTAGATTTGGTTGCTAGGTTATCATCAGTAATTTTAGAAAGAGCAACTTCAGATGGAAGTTGGAAACCAAGTTGTATAGAGTCAAAAAGAGAAAGGAAAGTGGAGGCACAAAATGTAGATAACTTTTTGGCAGACAGAGGGAGACAGATAGACAGTCAGACAGACAGACAGAGGAAAGATATTACATAGTAGGATCTAGTTTTTTAATGATGGAGACTTGGTTAGGTTTGTAGACAGCAAAGAAACAAGTGGATAGGTAGAGAATAAAGATTAGAGAGGTGGGGGATGAAAGTGGGGCGATGCCCTTGAGAGATCGGGAGGGGAGAGATTCAAAGGTATAAATGATAGACTTAGTGTTTGTAAGAACAACTCCTTCATCAGAAATCAGAGTAAAAAAGGAATAGGTGAGCATGATATCAACATGTTGTGAAATGATGAGTGGAGAAAATGGACCTCATTATACAAATAAATTTAGACCTAAGTAATTGAAGTAATATCTGGTGTTCATGTGTAAGTAAAGCCAATATAATTTTTTAAATGACAATTTTACCTGCCTAATCTATTTATGGAATCCCATCCAAATTAAATTACTTAAAAAACTATCTTACTGGGTTAGAAAAAAAATAACAAAGTTCATTTGGAAGAACAAAATGTCAGGAACTTCAAAGACATCAGGGGAAAAAGATATAAAGGAAGTAGATTCAGTAGTATCAGACCTTAAACAATATTTTAAGGTGAGAGCATTGTTGAAGTATAAAATGGATAATTTTGATTATTTTAAATTAAAATTTTCCTGTATAAATAAAACCTATGCAGCCAAGAATAGAAGAAATGTAGAAAATTGGGAGAAAACTCTCATAGACAATCTCTCAGATAGAATGTGATTGAGTTGGAATAATGCTGTGGTGTAGGAAATGATGTGCTAGAAAACATGGAAAGACTTGTACTTATGAAGGAAGAAACCTTCAGAGAAACAGATAAGTGGAAATAAACATAGTACAGTCATACATATATGTGTATGAGTATCTAAGTGCATATATGTGTATGTTTATAGATATCTATGTCTATGGATGTATTGTGTGTATATATAAAGTAACATGTATATGCATACTGTGTGTATATAGCAGAGTATATATGTGTGTACATATGCATATATACATGTACATGTACATGTATATATATACACACACACTTAATTGTAACCTTGGGTGGGGGTGAAGGGAGAAGAGAAAATAAAGTAAAAAGTAAACAGCACAGAACAAAAGAAAACTTACAAGGAAGCAAAGAAAAGTTGTACATTTTTTAAAACAATGTAAAGTATTTATAATACAGGTTTACTTGAAAAGGAAATGTATTGCTTTATATCGAATCCTTTCATATGTTCTGCTGTGTACATGGCAACTTTTTTTTCTTTTCTTATTTTGTACTTAAGTTTAAAATAAATTTTAAAACTTAAAAAAAAAGAAAATGGAGCACGGTGAATGATGGTTGGGGTAACAGGATACAGGTACCCAGCTATCTGAGGTTCATTTGCCTCTGGGGTTAGGTAGAACTTCTTATGACTCTGATGGATCTCCTCAACTCATACAGTTGCCCAAAGGTCATTGGTGGGGAGGAATCCCTCTTGGACGCTTGGTTAAATTTCTTCCACCATTAGACTATCTGGCTGTTGGAATTCAGGATTCTGAAATGGCATGCTATTTTATACAAATAGGCTCAAAGATGTGCCTTGTTCTATCAGTCATTTGCAAGGTATTTCCTATGTGATGTCATCTATCTTTATCCAATGATTAAAACACTTTACTCTTCTCAAATTGATTAAGTACTTACTTACAACCAGCTTCCAATTTTGATTGATTCAACTGCACTAGATGAGCCTTCAGTGATTGCATTATGTGTGTATATGTGTATAAAATACCTCACACTAGAGCCCAGTGAATAAGTACTCAAAGCATATGAATAAACAGTTTCTAAAAGAAGTGCAACTATTAAATTAATAGTGTGAACTCCTATGTAAAGGCTTGCTCTAAATTACTAACAGCAAAAGAAGTGGAAATAAAACAATTCTGAGGTTTCACTTCATGTTCAGGAAATTGGTAAAAATTACAAAAGATGGGAATAGTTCATGCTGGAGGGTTTGTGAAAAGATTAACACTGTTGATGGGGGAGCATTTATTAAACACCTGCTATGTGCCGGACCCTGTGCCAAGTGCTTTACAAACATTGTCTCATTCAATCCTCACAATAATTCTGGCAGATTCTTATTTCATAAAGGATGAAACTGAGACAGGCATAGATCAAGTGACTCACCCACAGTCACACAGCTAGGTCTGAGAACAGATTTGAACTGAGGTCTTCCTAACTTCAGGTCTAGCATTCTAATTACTGTAGCCCTTAGCTGCCTCTGGTGTTGTGGACTGGTCCAACCATTCTGAAAAGCAATTTGGAATTATATGACTGAGTGATTAAAATGCCCATCCCTTTGCCGGAGAGATCCCACTAATAGGTATATGCGCCAAGAAGATCAAAGATTGCAGTGTCCAATGTCCACCAAAAACTGGGCAGCTGCACTTTTTGCAGCAGCAAAGAAGTGAAGAAAAAAAGTAGATGCCCAATGATTGGAAGATGGCTAATCAAAGTGTAATACATGAATGCAATAGAATATTACTGTAGCACAAAAAAGAATGAACATGAAGAACACAGGGAGACATGGGGATATATATGAGCCGATATAAAGTGAAACAATCAGAACTAACAAAATGATACATACAATAACTGCAACAATGAATGTATGAATGAAAAAGCATTTATTAAGAGCTTCCTTACTATGGGATAAAAATAGAAAAGTTAGAGAGTTTCTGATCTCAAGGAGTTTTCTTTCTAAAAAGGGTAGAAGTGGGGACACCAGAATAGAAAATTTCACTTTGAAATCAGATAGAAATGTCTCATAGACTTTAGGAGGCATTGGCAAAGTCAACGGCAACACATCACCTTTAATGACATTTCCACTGATAAAATCCGATCAGTTTCTAAAATTGAACGATTTGACCATGCACGGTAACAACCAAAACTGAATGCTGGGTAATTTTGGTATAACCAGGCTTGAGGCAGATTACAATAAAATGGCTCGGGCTGAAGTACAGGTACGAACATTCACCTCTGCTCCTTCTATGGTGAGGATAAGGGAAGAGATGGAGAGGTAAACTATGGAGGCAGAACAGAGCATTAACTGCTTACCTCAAGTGATAGCTTGAGTGTAACTTAGTTTTGTTGAGTTGCATTTTTCAATTTTTCATGTTATATTTTCTTTCTTATTCTTTATTAAAATGTGAGGACCTAGGCACAGGGCAGGAATAAGGATTCATTGTATATTAATTAATTAATATTTCATTAATTTTATATAAATATTTTAAATATATGTATAATAATTATTTTACTATATTAATTAATATATTGGGACATTAAGAGAATATAAAAAATATCAATGAAGTTTTTAAAAGAAAAGAAAAATTATCTAGAATAATTTGATGGATCTACGACCTCATCTATGAAAATCTTAATGCATATACAACCTTTCATCTTGGATGACTTTTGCCCATGTGCTTCTATAAACCTTGCAAAGGGCTCCACTAATCATGGGGTCTTTCCTTGCATTCTCTTGCCTAATGACGTCAATGTAGTGTGGGGACTATGTATTGATTATCCTTCTCTCTCGCAACATGAGTCACTTATCTGTTTCCCAACCACACATCTGTCTGTTGACATCCTTTACAATATATCTCAAGAATATTTCCTTGTTGGGAACATGTTACAGCCAACTCACATCAGTCTTTCCAATACCTTTTGGGTGATCTACAACTTTAATTCCTTGAACAGTATGATATACCATGATTCACAGCTATAAGGCAACACTGGGAGATTATATTTATTTATGAAGTTGAACTTCTGTTTCATCGAGAAACTTGAGATTATCAAAAGCACAATGTGATTTCCTAAAAGTGATCTATCCTTCTCTCCTCCTCCTACTCAATTCTGGGCCAGGATCATTGACCAAATGCAGCATCTGATCAACAAGATGGATGAGCCAACTCTATAGGTTGTCCTTCCAGTTACATATCATAGTCTAAATTAGCAAACTCTAAACTTTTTTTGATCACACACCTATCAGTAAAAAATTTTGATCACATTCTCCCAATATGTACATTATTTCATATGCATATTTATTCATTTTCAACATATATATTTATTCATAGATTAAATAATAATACTACAGTAGTGGCTATGTACATGATAAATTTACACAAAAATAGAAAATTTTTAAATGAGATAAAGATGAAACAGTATTTGATCCTGGAGTAAATATGAAATTTTGGAATTTTTTGAGTAGGGAAGTGATGTAACTCAGTGGTTAGACCTACACTTTAAGAAGATCACTTTGGCAGTAATGTGGAGAATGGATTGGAGGACAGAGAAACCTGAGATAGGGAGACTAATTTTGAGGCTATTGGAATATTCTAGGAAAGAGGCAGTGAGGGCCTGACTTTCCCTGGCAGCTGTGGGAGGAGAAAGAAGGGAACAGATGGGAGAGACATGGAGGTATTTTGCAACTGATTGGCTATGTGGATCTGAGGGAAGAGAAAGCGGGGCATCAAAAATGAGAATGAAGTTGTAAGAACCTGAGTGATCAGAAAGATTTGATAAAATCAGAGAAGTATGGAAGAGACTTGGGTTTGGGGGGAAAGATAATGCAATGATATCTGTGCTCTGGATGACAATTCATCCATGTCCAGGAGATCAGACTCTTTCTCACTACCAGTCACTGTCCTTAAGTTCAGACTGAGGTGATTCAGTTAAGAGCAGGGCATCAGATGTCCTGTGTAATTTTCTCAGTGACACATGTCCATCCGCTGTGTGTGATGATTACTTTAAGTTATAACTTCCCTGAGGGGAAATACCTAGTTCATAATGGGGAAGGTTCAAACTCAGACTCAGACACTTACTAGCTGTGTGACTCCGGGTACATCCCTTAACCCTGTTTGCCTCAGTTTCCTCATCTGTATAGTGAGCTGGAGAGGGAAATGGGAAACCACTCCAGTATCTTTGCCAACAAAACACCCAAGTGGGGTTCCAAAGATTCAGACATGACTGAAAAAACAGCTAAACAACAACCAATGGGGAAGGTTGGGAGTTCGTATAACAGAGAAAATGGGAAGAGTATAGCTGTGTTAGAGACAAGCCTAACCATTGGGTTAAGGTAGGATGTGACCTTGTCTTTCTAGTCTTTGATTCCATATCTCCTGGAATCAGCACCCTAGCACCCAGTGGCAATGACACTTTGTAAACCTTTGGTTTAGACAATATATGTGTACACACATATATAAAATGTGTATACATTTTTCATCCATTTGGTTTTTCTGTGTGGAAGGTTCAGCCAAATCTGAAAGATTATGGATAGCATGCTCTGGGCTTAATGAGACTAGTACAAAGTCATACACATAAAGATACATATGGACCTTACTATGGAATAAGAAATCACTTTTTCAATCAACTTCTCTGTTAGACATCCTCCATGAAGGTGACAGATATCTCTAGTAATGATGGATCTCCCCATTTTGGGCATCAGTTAATATTAGTGATCAAAGTTATCTTTGTTGCTATATAATTTAAGAACTCTTGTATGATTTTTGATCATATTGTATTATTTAAGGAAGGCCTCTACAACAACATTTTGTTCCACTTAATTAAATGCTTTTTTAAATAGTCAATAGATGCTAAGCACAGTGAGATCTTGTATTACTTCTATATCTTCCAGTCCCACGGTAAAAAAAAAAAAAAAAAAATCTGTAGCTTAGGGAAGCTCGGCTAAGCAGAGATTGGGAAATTAATTTTAAATGTTGAACTGAAATGGCTTCCCAGCCTTCGTTTCCTGCTGAAATGAGAGCCTACAGAATCAACTGGTTTGGAGCCCATCTGCAGATCTGACAAGCTTCCATG
This sequence comes from Bettongia penicillata ogilbyi, assembly GCA_023548195.1. Taxonomy (NCBI): domain Eukaryota; kingdom Metazoa; phylum Chordata; class Mammalia; order Diprotodontia; family Potoroidae; genus Bettongia; species Bettongia penicillata. Next base: position 3,950,937 of record JAJHZJ010000166.1, on the reverse strand, counting down.
AGACAATGCGGACAGACGTATGTAGATCTTATCTGGGGACTGTTATCATAAAATCCCTCACTCTCATGGGACTTTAGGACTGGCAAAAGAACAAAGTCAGAACCTACCAGTGCAGCTATTTTTAATATCTCACGTGCTCCAAATACAGTAATTGCATACCAGCCCTTTAAAATGAGGGAATTTTGCTGACAGGTCTTTCGTGTGCTGGAAATAAAACATTCTCAGGAAGAGCCTTTATTCTTCATAAATATGATGCAAATTCAGGTTTAAATTTTGCAAATCATACCATTTGAGAAATTTAAGCAATCAGCTCCCTCCACTCCCTCTCCTCTTCTCTTTGGTGAATGAAGACTTTGAGACACAGAGAAGTTAAATAATTTGTCCAAGGGCACACAGATGATCAATGATCAAACAGGGCTTGGTTCCCAGACTCCTTGATCCCTAATCCAGTGGTGATACTACTATACCACTACTAGACCCAGTTACAGTCTGCTCCTGGTCTTACAAATGATACAGTAATTCTGAACAAAGATTAAGAAATGCACAAATTTAACCTTTTCCACATATGATTCCATTTGCTTTCTTTTTTTTACTTTTAGGGAAAAGCATAAATCAGAGAATGAGATTCTTCAGAGTTCACTAAAGTCAAAGGGTCAAAGTACCCTTTTGGTAGGAGCATTTATAGGTTTGGTCAGGTTATCAGGCTGGGCTAAGGGAAGAGAAAAGAGGGCAGTATCTAGGGCACAAAAGGAAAAGGGAAAAAAGTGGGGAGGAGAAAAAAATTATCAGAGATCTGAATCAAGAGACACTAAAGAGGGGAGTAGACTATCCAGAGTCACAAAGACTAGAAGAGGACAGTTAGGATCTGAACCCAGGTCCTAACACTCCAAACTGAGCACTCTTTCTACCGCACAAAATTACTAGGTCAAAATCAAGAACAGAAGTTAATGAAGAATTAGATCCAGTCTGTGTTCATGGACGTAGAGCCTCAGATAAAAAGTAGGCTATGTATATCATCTGAAGCCATGCATTTGGCTCCTTGAGCACCCCTCTGGAACCAGCTGGACCGAGCTGGCAGGGACCAGCCATGATACAAGTTTGGCTTATCAAATCTGCCAGCCAGAGTAAAGGGGATTTCTCTGCCCTCATTTCAAATTTCAAATTTCAAATTACCGAAGCCAATCTCTATAGTTCTTTCTCTCTGATCCAAGAAGAGATGCAGATTTGAAAGAGGTGAAGATATTATGGTTTTGGAGCAGGAGCCTATTGTCTTGGCTCTCTTTATAATAATTAGGAATAGGAATTCTTTAAGAATATTAAGTGTTTAGCTACTTTGATCAAGGCAATGATCTAAGACAATGCCGAAGAACGCATGATGAAAAATACTATCCCCCTCCAGAAAAAAGAATGAATGAACTCTGAGTACAGATTGAATCATACTTTTTTTTTACTTCTTTTATTTTCCATTTGTGTGTATGTTTTCTTTTGCAAAGTGGCTCATATGGAAATATGTTTTGCATGACTTCACATATATAATCGCTATCAAATTGCTTGCCTTCTCAAGGAGGAGGAGAGGGGCGAAAGGCAAGGAGAAAATTTGGAACTCAAAAATTTTTTAAATGAATGTTAAAATTTTCAAACATGTTATTGGGAAACATTTAATGAAACAAAGAATAGTTTGTTTTTTTTTTAAGTGTTAGACGTTGTCAATATAAATATTATCTGCTCATTTCACCTCATCTGCTTTCTTGTCACCACCCAAATTTATCTAAGTTACCATGTTTAGCAAATTCCTAATTATATAGCAGATGCTTGCTTTTGGCTATGTTTCGGAATTCGAAAACTTCCTTTCTCTTTCTCTATCTCTCTACAGCTCTCTGTTTTTCTGTTTCTCCTTCTAGCTTTCCCTTGCCTCTTTTTTAAAAATGTTCTTGATGTTTTCTGTTTTTGCACCAAGGTCGTTTCCCATTTTCAAGACTCCTATTGAATTGTCCCTTGTTACAGAGAAAAAAGAAAACTAGCTAGGCAAAACAAACACACAGTGATTCTGATGACAGCCATGTTGTACACTAAGCTCCCTGACCTCTCTGCTGAGGAGAGAGAGACTTGTCATCATCGGTCCTCCACAGTCAAGGTTGGCTGTTATAATGAATTAGAATTCAAATGCATGTTAGCATTGAAAACTTCAAGTCTTACTGAAATGGCTTTTGATGAAATACAAGGATGGGGTAGTTATGCCCTTTCTTAATGTCCTTTGATAATTCTCAATCTTGCAACAAAAGAAATGGTTTACAAATATAAATGCAGATCTATTTATTTGATCGATATTTATGAGTTATCTCCCTCTCAGGCTATTATTCCTCACACAAGTATAAAAAGAAAAAAATTCTGGAAAGGAAAAAAAACTTTCTGCTTGATTATGTCACATAGAAGTATGGAATGTGCTAGCTAGGACAAGTTCTATATTCTTACAACACATTAATGAAGGAAACATATTCAAAAGGAGTCTTAAGTGTTATTTATTTTCAAACTGTTCTGTTTTTCAACCTGTAATCCTAGGGTTATATATAGCTCCGGACTTGGGGAAAGATTAAAATGCTTCTGCTATATAGTATGCTTAGAATAATGCCTGGCACATTGTTGGCATTGAATAAGTGTTTTTTGAATTGGTAGATGGAATGATATGCCCAAATACTAACTGGATAGTTCCTATAGTGATTTCCCTCTATTCTCAGAAAGATACAACTAAAGAATTCTGGGACTCCTTTCTTTTTATCACCAGAACTTTAGCTCAATGTCTGGTTCAAATAAAAATTTTGTTGACTTGACTTAACATCCTCCGAGCTCTTTTGAAATGAGAATTTCCCACTTTAAGCCAGTTGCCACTGATTGCTTAAGCTCTTCCTTAAGAGATGGAAGGAGACATCAGAAACACCCAAGCAGTAATGAGAATTTTGTACTCCAAAAGATATCTGGAAGCTCCTACTGAAGATTTGATGCCCAAAGTTTCCCCTCCACCTTTGGGAATTTAAGTTGGCTGAGTTTATACTGGGACCAAATGCTGGCTTCTTCACAGATCTTACGTATTATAACGGTATAGGGTGATTTATGACAAGCCATTTTGTTTTTCTACTGAAACCATGATTTCATCAGTTTCAAAAGTTCCTGGAAAGGAACTACTTTGCAGGTTGACTCCTTTTCTGCCACTCTGGCAGCCCAGAGATTCTTGGGATACTGAAAAGTTAGATGACTTGCCCAGGATCACATAGCCAGTATGTGTAAGAGGCAAATTTGAACCCAGATCATCCTGACTCCAAGGACAGCTCTTTATATACTGTCCCACCCTGCCTCTTATGACATCCCATAAACTAGTATAATACGGTTAGGATCTGAGAGATAGCCAGTACTTGTTCCCAATTAAAATAACTAGTCCTAAAAGACCAAAGATCAGAATCACCAGGATTGAGAAGGCATGAGTGGGCTGAGATCTGAACCACTGGAGGTAGTACTAACATCAGGGAGACCTTGGGGAATCTATGATTTCATTGATATGAGAAACTCCTTCTACCAATGCAGTTCAGCAGCACCTTCCATTCAACTGTCTTAGACAGCCGCCTAGAACATTAAGAAGTTACGTGACTTATCCAGGCTCACACACAGGTAGTATGTGACCAAGGTGGAACTCAAACCCAGATCTTACATGCTTGGGAGATATCTTACTATTCACTGCACTATGCTGACTCTTGGGTTCATTGAAATATCGGCATATTTTTCTGGTGACTTATTAGCACTTAAAAGCCAATGCTTTCAACAAAAGATTAGAATGTTATGAATTGCTGTTTTTGTTTTGTTTTGGTTTGATTTTCAGAAAATGGGAAGGAGCCAAATCCTAAGAAAGTTGGTGATAGGGTAGAATTATTTACCAGAAATGATTAATGGAATATGAAGAATAGATTCCACATCAATCCTGAGACTATAAGAGTCACTCACAGTGTACTCACATATCTAAGTAGGAAAGGCATGAAGAAGTCTGGGGTATTTGAGCAGATTCTCTTCCTCCCATGCCATTGGCAATAAAGCAATAGGGATGGGAGAGGAGGTGCTTTTCACGCTGTATTTCATGGTTTTCTTTGGGGAGGAGTCCTTTCTTATTTTCTTATTTTAAAAAAAATGAGGGTCTCTTTCTGTTGTCATGGTTCTGCATATCCCCCAGTAAACTGACAGAAGAAATTTCAATTTATCACAGCAGGAGATAGTCAGCCTGGAAGCCAAGTAGTAGGACGTCTTTGTAATTGCTTGACAAATCATATTAGGGCAAAAGGACTTTGCCCATTAGGAAGATGGACTCAAATATTCTGTGGCCAAAACTAGTTGACAGGCCATTTGCGGATGCTGTCATGTTTTAGAGGAACTTGATTTTTTTCTTGGAAATTCCAGGGTTTTTCCCCTCTCCACTTTTTCTTTTAGGTTCTTATCATTAAGTACTCTTTTCACATGAACTTTCTTTTTTGTAACACTTTGGGGATGGGATCAGTGTCCCAAAGTAACAGTAAGAAGGGTTGTCAAGGGAACTCATGGAATCTCTTTTCCTGGAGATGTAAGAAAAGAAGATTTAAAAACCCGGAATAGTTTAATGTAGCCATGTGCAAAAGCAAAGAATATACTAATGACCCCTTGGGGTCCCTTCCAGCCCTAGGATTCAATGGCTTTCTTGTTTAGCATGATCTTTGGTGCATAAATTTGTCTATTATCTGAGTGACAGTGCAACACAACAGACCCCCAATCAGGTATAAGAACACTACTAATAGAAGATTGTCTTGAATAACTGCCCAGTCAAAAATGGACACAAGGGAAAATTCGCATAGATAAAGAAGTCTCAAACCAAATTCATGTGTCCAATATATTCTATGATCTCCATCTTTCTCAGTAGCTAACTGTCTTTTCAATAAATATTTACTTGTTTCTACCAAACTTTTCTGAATTTAAGAGAGTGTCTATACATTGACTTAACTCCATATGGGATTCCTTCTACAAACAAAAATGAGGAGTCAGGAAAATGAGAGAATATGCTATTTTAAACAACAGAAATTTGAGATTCATATTTCTTAAAACTCAATATTAATGCAATGATTTTTTTTAATTTGCCAAGAGATTGTAAGGGAATGTTTACACTTATTTTCTCTGTTACGAGCTGTGATGACAAAAATTAATCAATTTGGTGGAACTACAGCATAGCTAGCCAGACACGGTATCTTTTAAAAAGTAACCTCGCCAACTTTGAAGTGTTAAGACAGAAGGAGCTCCATTGGTTGAAAGACTCATTTTTGACAGTCAAGTAGAGAGCTCTCTTTCTCTGCAGAAGAAGAGCCCAGCTCTTAAGAGGAAATTATTCTTTGAGGTTTTTTTCCTTCATTCTTGAAGAGATTTCTTTCTGCTCCCCTCTCTTCCAATGGCATTGGTGTCTTGCTGCCAAGCAACTTGCCCAGCCAAGAAAAAAGCAACATGAAGATGAAAAGACAGAAGAAATGCTATTGGCGCTTTCGGATCTGAACTGACTTTGCCACACTCAGACAGGTGTTGTCTACAGAAGTGCCTGTCTTCAATGTCCTCTAGACAGTATGTATGCTCACTCTTCCCACTGACTCTGTGTACTCACAACTAAGGTAGCTAGTCAGTGCAGTTGATAAAAAACCAGGCCTGGTGCCAGGAAGACATCTTCCTCAGTTCAAATCCAGCCTCAACTACTAACTAGCTATGCAACCCTGGACAAGTCATTTAATCCTGTTTGCCTCAGATTCTTCATTTGTAAAATAAACTGGAGAAGGAAATGGCAAATCATTCCAATATCTTTGCCAAGAAAACCCCAAATGGGGTCATGAAGAGTCAGACACAACTGAAACGACTCAATAACATAAATAGCAGCCAGTATCCGAACTAGGAACAAGATGTTTTTCATCTGGATATATTGCTTCCCAAAATGAGAGTTACAAGCTTAGCACAACAGCCTATCCCCACAACTATCATCACTCCTTTCTTCTTTTCATGGACAAGGTTAAGGTTGAGGTCTGTTCTATAACACAACCATCCCTTTGCTGCCCATCTCCCTCTAAGTAAATGAAGAAAGATTTCACAATTTGTTTTTCTTCTAAACAACATGGAAATCATGGCAGACTTTTAAACTTTCGTTTGTTTTTGTGATAGAGATACAGAAACAATTACAGGAGGATTTAAAAAATTAGAACCATTGTCTTAAAACAGGATTAAAAGAGTTGTCTCAGAAGACATTTTCTTGGGTTTTATAGGGGATAGGAGCAAGGGTGTGCTGGAGTCAGGCATTATTGGTTGATGAGTGCCAATTGTTAAATGCTAAGTGGGAGCATTAACCCCTCAGAAATTTATAAATTTTGAAAATTAGGGCTGGATTCATTGTTGTATTGATTGTCTAGAATTAAGAAAGTGATAAAGAAAATGTTAGTGTAGATTAAATTTTAAAATGCGTCCTGCTTTTCAGAGAACTAGTTATTAAATATATACCAGAATACTTCTGAGTGGAAGGGCTTAGGAATCCTTCCTGATAATATAGATTAGTGTTAATTAGTCATTAATTATTTGTTAAGGACTGTATACCCAGGACTGTGCTAGGCAGTGTGGAAGATAACAAGGATACAAATTCAAGTGTATGTCTTTGGGAAGTGAATAGCTGGTTAAGCAGACAGCGTTTGAATATAGGATTTAGATTTTTGAATCATGGCTTAAAATAGAAAAATGAGAAGTTCCTGACCAGGTATGGAGTACACTTATCTAGGACTCAAAAGTATGCCTTTGAATGTCATGCAAATCTAATCAAAGAGAACTGAGATAGACAATTAAGAGGAATGGGGGAAAAAAGTCACCACATGTAATGAGAGAACTGTTCAACCAAGTCCTTAAAGCACATATACATATTACGTGACTCATTTCCATCGAAGTGAATATGTGGAAACTTGGGAGGATCCAGGTTTCAGTCTTGATGACTCAGAGTTAGTGCTATGTGATGATGAGAAGTCTTTTAATTGATTTCAGATCTAGAAGGTTTGATGACTCAAGACAGGATGAGCTAGAACTGAGTGTACATACAAAAGGTTTTAGCTTCCTTCCCTGAAAGTGTTCAAGTGAGTCGGATTTCCTTTGATCTCCAAGTTGAGAAAAAGAAGTTGCCCATTTATCCACCACCACTATCTGACCTCTATGGGTTTTGAGTATGACAACTCTTTTTCTTCTGTGTTTCTTTTTTCCTGATCTTTCATAAATGACTTTTCCAATGTGTCTAAGAGGAAAGTGTGCTTCTGGTTGGGGAAGAATGAATCTGTAACTACTATCCTTGCTCTATCTTCTCATTAAGTGCCCTTTTGTAAAAATCCAATAACACTCTACTGATGAGGAGCACACCCGATAGGGGCTTATGAGTAATGCTACTAGAAACCAATGCAGGATAACTCTTAGAACTGCTAGAGGAGACATATTTAGCCACCTTCTGGGATCCCTTCTTACCAATATGAGTGGAAGTTAGATGAATGAGTCAGTAGAAGATGCTACTTAGTCCATCAAACTAAATACCAGTCAGAATAGTTATAATGTAGAAGAAACACATTTAAGATATCCCAAAGTTTAAAAAAAATAATAGAGGCAGCTCAGTGGCACAGTAGATAGAGCGCAGGCCCTGGAGTCAGGAGGATCTGAGTTCAAATCTGACCTCAAATACTAACTGTGAGACTTTGGGCAAGTCACTTAACCCTGATTGCCTCCAAAAAAAAAAAAAAAAAAGCTATCCAGAAGTTTATAAGAGATAAAGTCCAAGAAAGAAAACAACAATGAAACTCAAGGTTTCTCATATTTCTACCCACAAATGCACAGAATATGGGAATCAAGTAAGATAAATTAGAAGTCCTAATACAATGAGGCAAATCTGATCTCACAGATAATATTGAGTCTTAGTGAGGTGACACTAACATAGTTCTAGGTGTGTATATCTTTTAGAAATAACAATAGCAACCACCATGCTAGCTAAATGGGGAGGAGGGAAAGAAACAAAGAAGGGAGGAAAACATTGTGAATTGAGAAGATATATGTCCATATGAAGAAATAAATCAGGAATGAAAGAGAGAAAGCATCATAGAGATCATTTGGATAAAGATCAATGAAGGGAGTTTGCCATTGGAGTACACTACTCTAAAGAACACCTGAACAAAAACAGGAAACAAATGAAGAGTTCCAGGGGAAAGAAAATCACAAACCCAATGGCATCATATTGAAAGGAGGTGTCAAATTGTAATTATCCAGGCGTTATCTGGAGCTTTCTCTCCAGTGAAAAGAGAATAGTTTAAAATTTATTTATTTGTCTTAGTGATGATTTTGTTTTTTAAAAGGTAAAAGAAACAACAGGAGGAAATTCTATTCTGGATCTGAGTCACAACAACAGGGAGGAACTGGTTTCTCGGGTGAAAATGATGACCACTTTTGAAATAAGTGACTGCAACTTCTTAGAGTTGGTGATCCAAAAGGAGAGAAAAGCTAGGCACAGTCTGACATGAAACCCAAGTTTCGGTGAGCAGATTTCAATGAATTTCAAGAATGGATAGATAGGGTAGATAGGCTCCCGTGGACTAAAATGCTAAAAAGGAAATCAGTTCTAAGTTGGCACTTCGAACAGATCTCTACTGGTTGATTGCTCATGAGGAGCGCGCCAGATAGGGGATCATAAATGATGCTACTAGAAACCAACACAGGATAATTCTTAAAATTGCTAGAGGAGTTGTAAGTTGAGGAGAATGAGGAGCAAGAGAAGGGAGGAATCAAGAATAAAATCTTAAAGACATAATGAGAAATAATTTCAACAAGGAAGAAGAAGGGTCATGTCTGAAGAGACCTATGCAGATGCACATGGAAATTTCCAAGTAAGGACACAGGGACAGGTAATAGAGCTGAGTACAAAATGGTATTTGTATGATAGTTTATAAACGGTGTCAAATATTCCAGATAGCCAAGGCTAGCATGGAAGGTTAATGTCAAATAAAGAGTCCTTTTAGTCATATTGGAGGAAAAAAAGGCAGTTAGAGAAGGGATAGGACCACTCAATGTTTAGAATGAAACTGATGAGCGTTTATTTTCCTTGTTTTTTTCTACCAAGGAAAATGACCCTTGGACTGGAAAGGACACAACAAAAGTGCCTAAAAGGGAGCCCAAAGATAGGGATGCCCATGATACAGAAGAAGATGCTCCTCTGGGCGAATTCAGATCATCTGGGCCAGATGATAGCTATCCCGAAGGACTTGGCAGGTTTGACTGCAGAACCACAGGAAAAAAAAGATCCTGAGAAGAGGAAAGGTACCACTGGAAGGAAAAAAAGAATTTTCTGTCAGTTTTCAAAAGAGGGGAAAACAGAATCTGGAAACTATAGATCAGCAAACATAACTTCTATTCCTGGGGAAAAAAACATTCTAGAATATTATATTAAAGCAATAGTTAGTGAAGATCTAGAAAAGAAAGCAATGTTTAGTAAAAAAAAAAAAACAAAAAAAACAAAAAAAACCCCAATAACACCCAGGCTAATTTCAGCAGCACAGATTTTGCCAGATATTTTTTAAGAAAATAAATTAATAAATTGGCAAATAGATCAGGGGGATATTGTAGCTATTATATTTTGATAATGTCTTTCAAGTTATTCTTTTGATAAAGATGGGGAGATAAAGGCTCCATGATGCCATGATTAGATAGAGTCACAATTGGTTGAATAGCCAGATTCAAAGAATATTCACTAATGATCTGATGTCAACTTGGAAGGAATTCTGTCGTTGAGTGCCTCAGAGACCTGTGCTTGACCCTGCGCTGTTTAATATTTACATCAGTGACTTGGATAAAGGCGTAGATGACATGCTTATTAAACTTGTAGATGATGAAAAGTTTGGAGGGAGAATTCATTCAGTAACATTGGATGTGAAAGTCTGGATACAAAAATATGCTGTCATTGTTAGATTTGGATTAGATGGATCACTTGGATCTATTTCCAGTTACTTGGAAATAAAGGTAATGCCTTACTCTTGGATTCAAAAAACAAAAGGAAGGAGAAGTGATTAGTAGCAGTTTATCTGAAAAAGATTTCACAATTTTAGTGGACAACAAACTCAATAAGGGTCTGCGTGATGACACGGCAACCAAAAAACCAAATGCAAACTTAGGCTACATCAAGAGACTAGCAAACTCAATGTTCTACTTACTATCAACTGCCCTGGTTAGGATACAACTGTGGTCATTTTTTGGCCTCACGTTTATAAAGGTCATCTATAAAGGGTATTTATGAAGGGTGTCAGTTATTGAAAGAGCATTTAGAGAAAGGTAACCAGGAAAGTAAATAAGTCACAAGTTAATACCACAAGTTGATATGCAGATCAGTTGAAGGAAATGGGGATATTTAGCTTTAGAAGAGAAGACTCATAGGGACAAAATAGAGATTTTTTTTCTTCCAAGTATTGGAAAGATTTTTATGTAGAAGAATTAGATGTGTTTTGTTTGGTATCAGAGAACAGAATTGGGAGCAGTGGGTGGGAAGTTGCAAAAAAAAAGAAGATAATTTCAGCATAGATGTAAGGGAAAATTTACTAATAATGAGAGTTATCTAAAAGTCAAGCAAGTTGCCTTGAGAAAATTGGGGCTCTCTATCACTGGAACTCTTAAAGCAAACCCTTTGGTGTTAAGTTGTAGAAATAATTCTCTGGGGGCCATGAGTTGAACTAGATGTCAGATGAGGTATCTTCTAGATCTGAAATTCTAATCAAAGTTTTATTTTCATAAAAGGTCATGAAAGGTGGTTTAAAGTCATTGTGTCATATAAGATGAAAAATGGAAGGATTAACATAGAACAGTAACTGGGTGTAAATGGGAACTACAGCTTTGTCCCAGGAGGAAGACCAAGAGTGCTCCTAGAACTTGCACTCTAGGAGATAGAAACAATGGAATTTGTCATCTAATTAGCAGGAATAATTAATTAAAATATAAAACTTTCAAATGAAGTGCTTGTACCTCCTCTCATTCTCATCAGCATCCGAGATGAGCCCCATCGTACTCCCCCATTCAACATTTGACTCAATCTGTTCTGATAATTGTCATGAGGTTAGATGTCCCAAGGTTCCTATCTCCCCAGTGTGAAAAATATCGCTCCCCCAATCAGGTCTTATATTTCAAAGTCCAAGCTCTCAATTTTCACTCCCCCACAACTGAATTTGTCTTTAAAAAGGTCTGCTTTCTCCAGGACCATTTTGTGGGGTTTGTCCTGGTCACCAGAGTTTTTAGTTATACCTCTGGATTAATATAGTTGAAGAAGATAAAATGGGGGAAGTGGACTTATGCTATATTCTGAGTTCAAATCCAGCCTCAGACATTTAAGAGCTGTATGGCCCTGGACAAATCCCTTAATCTGCAAAATGGGGCTAATAATAACACCTACCTTCCAAGGTCATTATAAAGATCAATGAGATGATAATTGTAAAGCATTTGATGCGGTGCCTGCCACATAGTAAGCACTATACAAATCTTAGCTATCATCATCATTATCATCATCTTAGAGGACAGGTATATTGCATGGAACACAAGTGTTTCCCTGGAAAACAATTTGTGAAATTATGTTTTAAAAATATAACCAATCTGCTATTTCCAATAAAACTGTAGGATGGAAAAAGTTGGAAGTATTCCAGGGGAGACAAACACCCTTCATTATAAACGAGCCAAATAGAGGAAAGTAGCTTGTAAGCCACTTAAGGGAAGGGAATGCATCACTTGTACCATTTGTCATTTTTAATTTCTGCAGCACTTGGCACAGAACTTTCCACTAAGTAGATACCTAAAAGTTTGTTCTAAGTTTTTTTTTTTTGGAGGGGGGACTAGGAATTTAATCACTTGATGGCAATAGATTTTGACAGTCTTTTCCATTAGATGTTAACCCTTTCTTTGTTCCCATCTCTTCTACCTAAGTTTAGTCCTTCCATTGGCAGATAGACTTTCAAATAAATTAAAATTATTTATTCTCTTTACTTTAATCCCCTCTTCCTTGTTTTTGATATTCCATAATGAAGATTATACTTTCTTCAACACTTCAACCTCAAAATTGTTTTGTAGATGAATTATTTTAGAAAATTCTGACTTGAAGCATTTCATTTCAGGTAGGATTTTATGAACAAATTCCTAGATAAATACTTCAATAAAGACATGATGAGGCATTACACTATTTGACAATAATATACGCGTTTAAAATGGATAATATATCACTAGCTCTTTCAAGAAAATAATCGTCCCCTAGAATAAACCTCTCTATAGATGCTCTGTTAGAACTTGTGTGGTCTGAAGGGAGACAGTCTAGTCCAGAGGCAAGTGTTTGAGTGAGACAGGGAATAAAAGGACCCAGAGTTTCCTTACTGACCTCACCACTACATGGTGGTGAAACATTTAGACCAGTCATTTAAGCCCAGTTGGCTCAGTTTCTGCAGTAATGATGCTATTGGCCACAACATCCCAAGGAAAGGTTCACCAGTTGAAAAGCCCAAGTTCTATGTGTGAAAAAAATGCTTCTTCTAGGCATCAAGAGGCTCTTTGGTCAGTCAACAACAAGCATTTGTTAGATGCTTACTGTAAGACAGGCTTTGTGCTAAGCACTAGGGATAAAAAAGGCAAAAACACTGCCCCTGACCTGAAGGATCTCACATTCTAATGGGAGAGACATCTTGAAAAAAAATCATTCATACAAAATATATACAGTGTGAATGGAGTGTACTCCCTCAAACGGAATACACTAACATTATAGGGGTAGGACTGGGAAAGACCTCCTGTAGAAGGTGGGATTTGAGTTTAAAGGAAGGAAATCACGAAGTATAGATGAGGAGGGAAAGTATGGGGGATAGCCCAAGAAAAGACTAAGAGTAGGGAGACAGAATGTCATATCTAAGGAACACTTTGGCAGTTGAGTGGAGGATGGATTGCATTGGGGAGAGACCTGAAGCAGGGATGCCAACCAAGAAACTATTACAATAGTGCAGGTATGAGGTGATTAAGACCTATTCTTAGGGGGCAGTTTGAGAGAAGATGACATGTACCAGAGATGTTGAGAGTAGAAACAAGACGGTGACAGATTGTGATAGGAAGGCTGGGTACAATTGAAGAGTTAAGGATGACACCTAGATGACAAGTCTGGATGACTGGAAGGTGCTCTTAACAGTAATATGGAAGTTGAGGGAAAGGAAGGATTGACCAGGGTGGGAGGAGAGGAGAGGGGCAAGATAATTAGTGCTACAAAGAGATAATGGAACTCTGGGTGCTGAGGAGATCATCAAGTGAATGTGAGCCTGTTTTAGATAAACTCCTAACTCATTTTCTATGAGGTTATCCTAGGCTCCCAGATCTAATTCCTAGGCATTAGTACTCTTTCCCATTCCCCAAATTTTAGCAGCAAATACTCTCTGAAAGCAGAATCCAACAATAAACTCATGTGGATTTTAGCAGGGTTTATTGAAAGATACATGTTATAACCAGATGGATTGTAAATCAATAATGAGTACAGGAAGCAGGTCTGATGCTTCCAGATGAGAGGCACACCCCTGGTTCTCCACTAGTTTTCTCTATGTGGATAAAAATATCTGTATCCCTAAGAGATTATAGAATGAGTCTTTAGAAGCAAAGCAATTTGAGGCTGAATTATTCTTGATTCTACAAAGAAAATGTTCCACTTCTGCTATCAGTTTTTATCAGCTACTTTGCTTCTCAAGTGATGATGAAGAAGATACAAAAATACTCTCATTGACCAGAGCACATATGTGGTGAACTTTTTCCAAACATACGATTGGTTTTACATAGCAACTTGCCCTTGGTACACATTTGGTACTTTAGGAAATGGAGGAGGACATATAATGGGCTTATTCTCATAAAGAACCTAAACATGACATGTAGTCAGTGTCCTTGGGAGTTGGTAGTTATGTCAGGCTGGGTAGTTTGTCCAGTTGAGGCACTAATAATTTTCCTGAAGCAAACTTAGAAGAAGCTACTATAATCTTAGAGTGGCAGACAAAAGATTTTTTGCAAAAATTTCAAAGAAAGGGGGGAAATTGTTCAATTTTTTGTATGTGAACTTAGAAGGCTACAAGTCTCCATGCTTCAAACAAACAAATAAAAAAGCCAAACACCTTATAATAAACCATATTTAATACAGGTGTTTCTTCTATATAAAACTCTTCAAAAATGGGGGTTGAATTTGCAGTTTCTATATATAAAAAAGTAAAAATTAATCTTATAATTGTTCAATCAATCATTTAACTTCACTTCTACAGGGAGAAATGTATACATCAATAGCACTTCAAACCATGAAGTAGGTTATAAGAGTCAAAATAATGAATTGCTAATGAAAAAAGTCATCTAGGACACAGGAGTAAAGATAGTATTTTCCCTAAGTCAAGCTTCTTTATTCCTATTTGTTTCCAACTTGAGATGTTTTTTTTTTTTCCTTTCTCAGACTTAGGAACTCATATGTAGTCTGCCCTCTGGTCTCTCCTAAAGCTAATAATAATATTTACTTCAAGGATCCTAGATTATGCCCATGTGTTTCCCTCCACTGAAGCAGATGGCAACCTCTTTATGACTTAGTAGAAAATTTTGGAGAGTTGCCATGAATGAAAAATGTATCATCCTAGAGCTACATGGGTACTTTGGACCAGAAGTATAGTTTATCAGTAGGTATGTACTGGAACCTTTTCTAGTATTTGACCTGCCCACATTAAGTTTCCTTTGGTGTGGCCTTTGAGAACCCATAGGGTCCTCTACCTTACAATGAGGCATCAGAGTAATACTTGAGTAGAAGTATGTGTATCTTACACCATATAGATATGGATATATGTATATATCTACATATATGTGTAAAGTGTGTGTGTACTATGCTATGTGTTGTGTTTTACCCATGCAGTTTATGTGTATCTTCATACGTCTGTGCAAATATGTCATGCAAGGAAGTAAGAATATTTATCTCTAGAGTCTCCTTGTCCAAGGGAGATTTTGATTCCTGCCAGGAGAGGAAGTAGGAGGTTGAAATCTGAGGGTGGCCACTCTGTTCTCCTCAAAGAGAGATGGTAACAAGTTAGAATTAAATCTATCCACTCCCTTCAATATTGTTAGTCCAAGGAAAATAGTTCTTAAGTTCAAGCAGTGTTCCTGATCACTAACTCTTATTGGGGGAAGGAATAACCCAAGCTATATAGCCTAGGCTTGACTCCTTTCCACCAGATTCCAGTTCTTCAATGAACATATATAGTAAATAGCAAATAAATCCATTTATCCAAGCAAAACAGAAATCAGAGAAAAGATATTGGGAAAAAATATATACCAGACAATACATAATGAATGAATCCTCCCATTGGGAATGAGATAACTTAGCTCAGCCAAGAGAAAGAAGCTCATCTCACCCAAGGGTCAATTTCCCAAAGTCTCTAGTAGAGTAAGCTAAGGATAGAGCCATAATAGAGATTGCTGGTTCCTTTACATGTTGACTTCTTCCCAAAGTCTTTCTCTCTGAAAAAAAAATAAATGAGTACAGGGTGACTTCTCTCTAAAGCTGAAAGCCAAAAGATCAGAATTTCTCTTCTCTCTAGCTCCCACACTCAGATACAGAGCATTAATCAATCAATCTCTAGAGAGGATAGTCTCATGCAAATGAACCTTTGATCCAAGGGTGACATATTTATGGAGTGGGGAGAGGGAAAGGAAACAGTGACCAGGGCTTGGCTCTATTTGGCATTAAGGACCAGTACTCAAATACTCAGCCCCACCTGTCATTCATTCCATCTTATATCACAAGGGGTTCTGGGGCAATGGCCAAACCCCTGTGTTTCTCTCTTGGAACTCAGACAGCTGAATGCCACTCACTCCTTGGTTCCATCCGTTTGTGGGTGGTGTCACTGTTCTCACAAATCAAGACGTAAATTATCCATCAGTCACATAAATATGTTCCTAACCTTTGTCCATTTTAGGAAAACTTCTCTACTTCACCCTGTGTACTACTGTTTTTTTGTTACTGTTCATACACAGACATACTTATATATAGAACTTTAAATCAAAACAGTAGAAATGACCTGGAATGAGTTAGAAGCAATGCAGCCAGTATTCTTGCATTCATCAACCCTATGGTCCTCCTTTCAGCCCTGTATCAATTCCTCAACGGATAAGCAGATCAAAAAACCTAGAAGCTAAATCCCCCCATCCACAACAGAGATCCAGCAGATGCCTTTGGTCAGGGTTCGTTCACTTACAGCTAATAATAATATCACTTATTTTTACGTTAATAAAATAATAACTGAAATATAGTGTTTTAGATTTGGCAAAGTACTACACATAGATTAGGCTCCACAACATTACTCTAAATTAGATGCTACAGATTTAATTATCCCTACCTACAGTTGAGGAATTTGAATTTGAGACAGGTTGAGTGACTTTCCCAGGGTTACAGAGGTAAATAAGATGTAGGGGTTGCATTTGAACACAGGGCTTCCTAATTCCAATTCTAGTAGATGACAAATATGCCACACAGGTAAATCCCAATGGTAGATCAGTGCCTAGGCTGTGAATGTCATATAGGAGCCCAGAAAATTCTAGTGTCTCTCTCAAACAATAGAAAAAGTGCCTGAGCGCAAGAGCAGTGCCCCTTATCCATCCTGCTTCCAGATAATTCCATTCCAGGATCTCCAAATTTCTCAGTATATGCATTTAATTTATATTTCTGTCTTTTGTATTACTAGGCAAGCAGTTTTCTCACAGCAGGTAAACTGCCTGGTCACCTAATTCCCACCAAGGCTGTAGAAAGGAGATAAGTACAATCCCTTGCAACAGTATCATCATTTACTCCTATCTCCTCTATTCACCTTCAAGAGTGCCCAAAATCCAGAGACATCTCACAATCCCTCCCTTGCATTTGTCATCCACTTCTGAACATAAAAGAAGCAAGGGAAATTGAGGGTATTGGGAGATATATATGTATATATGCATTATCTAGAGATACATAATTATGTCTTAAATCTACGGTACTCTCAGACAAGTCTACAACCCCATTACTCGTTCAGAGTAATTTTCTGACTTTTATTTTTGCACTGCATCAACTTTGAATGTCTCAAAATTAGCTGTGTTGGAAAACCATTCCATAATTCACTCATCTTTGGAAGCATGAATAAAGTCTCAGACTAAAAGCTATAGTTCCCTAGAATTATAAAACATGTCTCCCCAGGTCCTCTTACTCTTTCCTCCCAACCCACAGTGCAACATCAGCTCTGAGAACAGTCCAATTTAGATAAATAATTTATAGAAGGGATCTCGCTTAATCTCTCTCTCTCTCTCTCTCTCTCTCTCTCTCTCTCTCTCTCTCTCTCTCTCTCTCTCTCTCTCTTTCTCTCCTCTCTATTCTCTCTCTCCTCTTTTCTCTCTCCTCTCTTCTCTCTGTCTCTCTCTCCCACTAAAATAAAGGAAGATTGTTCAGAAATCCTATTTTAAAAAGAAAAAAACTTTAAAATTCCCAAGAATTTCAGGAAATATTTAGGTTTCTTTGTGGTAAGCCAAGTAACCCAGCACTTGAATGCCTGCTGCTGGGGAAGTCTTAGAACGTCAAGCCATAAGCCCTGAAAGAACACTTTGGAGATCTTCTCTGGACATGTCTTCTCAAAAGGTAAAAAAGCACTTCTCAGAGTTTTCTGGCCATGGAATAGTGGTAGCAATTATGGTCAATCAAAGAGAGAAAAGAAAAAAAAACACGATGTAAGTTTCCTACATAATCAATAGTCACACTCTCCCTAAATGTGGTCTACTAAAGAATTCCTCCTGTGGAAAGAGGTAAATTCAGCTCAAAGAAGGATCAAGAGTTTTGAATAACAGTAGATTGCATCTGATGTTCAACATTAGTGAATAAGTAGTGCAATATATTGGAAAACTGTCAGAGTTTGGAGCAGAAGGAAGCTAAGTTCAAATTCCTATCCTGACATTTACAAGCTATGTGATGAGAAGTGAGTCACAGAACCATAGCATCTAAGAGCTAGAAGCTACCTCAGAGGCCATCTTATCCAACTCATACTGGACTAAAATTCCTTTAAAAAAATTTTTTTTACTTATTTTATAAGATTCACTATCTTTCTCTCTTGTTATGTCTACCCATGAGCAATTAGCATTTCTCTGATCATTTAAGTCTGTTCTCATTTCAGCAAGGAGTGTTTTATTCTTGGATTCATATGGTTTCTGGATGTACCTTGGTAGATCCACTCCCAAATATTTTATATCTTCTATAGTTTTTTAAATGAAATTTCTCTTTCCAGCTCTTTCTGCTGAGTTTTGTTGATAATATGCAGGAAAGTTAATGGTTTATGTAAGCTTATTTTATATTCTATAGCTTTGCTGAAGTTTCTAGTTATTTCAATTAATTTTTGGTTGAATCTTTAGGATTTTCTAAGTAAATCATAATATCACTTGCAGAAAGTGATCATTTTGTTTCCGCTTTGCTTGTGTTTATTCCCTTTATTTAACTCTCTTGTGCTATTGCTATACCTATCATTTCTATGAGTAGGTTGAATAGTAGTGGTAATAATGGGCATCTTTGCTTTTAAACTTGATCTTATTAGAAAAGCCTCTAAAGTTTACTTTTGTCTTAAGGTAGAAATTATTTACTACATCAAGGAAAGTTCCATTTATTCCTATGCTTTCTGATGTTTTTAGCAGAAATAGGTATTGGACTTTGTCAAAAGTCTTTTCAATATTTATTAATGTAACTCATGGTTTTTAGTTATGTTATCAATATAATTTATCATACTGATGGTCTTCCTTATGTTGAACTAACCCTGAACTGCTAATATAAATCCAATCCAGTCATAACATAGGAATTGTCTATTGTGCTGTATCCTATGAATTAATGTTTTATTTTAAAGGTTTATGTCTATGTTCATTAGGGATAGTGGTCTTCAATTTTCTTCCTCTGCTTTGTCTCTCCCTGGTTTAGGTGTCAAGATCATGTTTATATCATAGAGATTGGAAGGGTACCTTCTTTTCCCATAATTACAAATAGTTTGTATATTATTGGAAATAATTGTTCTTTGAATGTTTGATAGAATTCACTGAGAAATCCATCTGATCTTATAGTTTTTCCCCCTTGAGGAGTTCATTTATGCACTGTAAGATTTCTGTTTTTGATATTGGGTTAAAAAGTCAATTACTTCTTTTATTAATCTTTGTAGTTTATATTTTTGTACATATTCATCTATTTCCTCCAAAATATCAGCTTTATTAGCATATAATTGGGCAAATATTTTCTGATCATTTCTTTTAGGTACCATGTACAGAAATATGTAAATTCCTCATTCAGTAATTGCCAGACAGCTATCATTTCTAATAAGTTCTATTAGGGTTCTTAATGTTTGTCTTTTTTATCTTTTGATTAGATTTGTCTAGATTTAAAAGAGTTACACACTCCTACCTATCCTAGTTTTCCTAGCTATTTCTCCCTCTAATTCAATTAACATTTCCCTTAAGTATTTAGATGTGCTTTTATTTAGTGCACATATATCTAGTAGAGATATTAATTCATTATCATTAAGCATAAGATAATGTCTCTGCTTATATTCTTTTATCACATTTATCTTTAGCCTTATCTGAAATTATGATTACTATCTTTTTTTCATTCAAGTGAAGCATAACAGATTTTGTTTCAGCCCCTAATTTTTATTCTATGTGAATCTTTACACCTCAAGCAGTTTGCAAACAACATATTGCTTAATTGTTTTCTAATTCATTATGCTATCCTCTTTTGTTTTATGGGTGAGTTGAACCCATTCACATACATGGTTATAATTGTCAGCTGTGTATTTTCCTACATCTTATCCTCTAATTTTTTTCTCTCTTTACTCCCACCATGCTTTTTTACAAAAAAAAAAATAGAAGATAGTAAAAGAGGGGGAGTTTGCCTGACACATGTTGCTAAATAAAATGTCCTGCTTCCATTTGGCTGCAGCTGATCTTCTCTGCCCTTTATCCCAGCCCTGGTGCCACATTTTTATTCTTTCTTTCCTTTCCCTGCTTCACCTTTCTTTAGTTTACACTGAGTTTGTTTTCTTTATGACTATTCTTTCACCTATACATCTTTTCTCCCCCTCAACCTTCACAATACCTACTATTTTCCTCATAAATTTAATTTACTTCTTTACAGAGATTTTGATGTGTGTGTGTGTATGTGAGAGAGAGAAGGGGGGCTATAGTAGTTTTTTGCTCTTCCTTTATCTAGTTCATGGAATGCCTGTTTCCCTCTCCCTTTCCCCCTCCTCTTTATCTTATGCCCCTCTATCAGGCCATAGTGACTTCTGTGCCCTTCCTCCTCCTTTCATCCCCATGAAATCCCCTGACTCCCCTTTTTTATCTTCTATTGACAACTATCAAAACAGAACAAAACCATCTATAGGTCCTCTGTCGTATTTGCCCAGGATTCCTCCTATAAATATCCTCCATACGCAGTTGTCCACTTTGGGACAATTCTAATTATCAGAAACATCAAACCTAAATTTGCTGATTCACAGTAACTTCTGTTCACTACTACTAACTCTGTCCTTTGGGCAATCAGAAAAACTCTAATGCTCCTACAAAAACTTTTAAAATACTTGAGGCAAGCTAACACGTCCACTTCTAAATCTCTGCTTCTCCAGTCTAAGCATCCTTACTTAAATCTCCTAAACCATCTTAGAGTTTTAGCTCCTCATCTGTAAAGATGGAGTTGATCATGCCTCAGAGTTATTGTGAGACTCAAATACAATTTTATAAATGTATGTATATGTATGGATATAGCATTTTATAATCTTTACAATTCCATAAGAAGTCAGAATTTATCTTTAGTTTACTTCTGTTTACTCATTCAGAAACTAACCTCTTCACACTACAGAACTGTAGGTGCACTTGTAAATTTGTAAATAATTTTGTTGGTGATACTCACCAACAAAGTGAGTATCTATATATTGGGGAACAGCTGAATAAATTTGGTATGTGCATAAATGGAACATTATTGTGTCATAATGAACAATGAGAGGTAGCAAAGCACAACAGAATAAGCTGGCCTCAAAGTCAGGAAGACACTGCGTCAAGTACCTCTCGCCCATGTCTATGTGACTCTGGGCAAGTCCTCTGAAATACTCTTAAAGTATAAGTCGCAGAGAAGGTGCTGACAAACATTAGTCGGGGAAGTTTCCTAATGTAGAGATCCCTAAACGAGTGAAATCATAGGTTCAGTCCTTATCCCTAATAAATGTGAGGAATTCAGAGAAACTTAGGTAGATTTGTACTAATATGATACAAAGCCAAAAAGAAAGGACCACAAGAAAAAATGCAAAATGACCGCAATAATTTAAAATAACCCCAAAATATATAAAAATTAAGGTGAAAAATCAATCTTGACCCAAGAGAACTAATTAAAATATTCCCCCTTCCCTTCTTAATAGAAAGGTGGTAGGTTACACCAAGGGTAACGAGGTAGTGTTGTGGATAGAGTATACAGCCTGGAGTCAGGAAGACCTGAGCTCAAATTCAACCTCAGATGCTTATTGGCTGTGTAACCCTGGACAAGTCACTTAACCCCATTTGCCCAAGCTTCCTCATCAGTAAAATGAGCTAGAGAAAGAAACAGCAAACCACTCCAGTATTTTTGCCAAGAAAACACCCAGTGGGATCATGAAGAGTCAGACATATCTAAACAGCAACAAACTGCAAATGTGAAATGCTGAATATGTGGATAAACATGGCCCAAGCATATGTCCATCTGTTTTGCTTAACTACTTATTTGTGACACAACAGAGGCATCACTTGGGTCAGGGGGTTGTCATAAAGTGACAGTAATGCAAGTTAAAAATCAACAAATAATTCTAAAGCCTTTTTCAAGAATACAAATGAACCTTAAGAAAAAATGGTTTTAACCAATTTATGAAATGAACTAACCATGCTTTGTGTCTACATTGCTCTTGAATTTAATCGTCCACCAGACAAGTGTTCTAATCTGAATTTAGTTTAACAACATGCATTGTCTCTCAGCTCATGAGATTGGAATTGGCTTTGGCTGCT
Source organism: Bettongia penicillata ogilbyi (assembly GCA_023548195.1). Classification (NCBI taxonomy): domain Eukaryota; kingdom Metazoa; phylum Chordata; class Mammalia; order Diprotodontia; family Potoroidae; genus Bettongia; species Bettongia penicillata. The sequence continues at coordinate 3,928,809 of JAJHZJ010000166.1, read as the reverse complement.
CTCCTGGCTGAATTATTGACCTTGGTAAAGTGCTGTGACATTTGCTGTCACTTGGAAGGTTTGTGTTTGCAAGGTTAGTTCTCAAGAGGCTATTTATTTCTTCCTATACACTATGCCTAGAATTTGGATGGCTGCCACCCACCAGTGATATCGGGTTATAACTCCTTAAAATTCAACTGTCTGTACTTCCCAAAGGCACATATAACTAAGTCAAAGAATGCATGCTAGGCGCTTAGAACACAGAAAGCCACATTTTTTCCAAATTTGAAAAGAAAGCACACCAGAAATTCACTGAAGTCATTATCATTGTCCAGGTACGTCCCACTCTTCATGACCCCATTTGGATCTTCTTGGCAAAGATACTGGAGTGGTTTGCCATTTTGTTCTCCAGTTCACTTTACAGATGAGGAAACTGAGGCAAACAGGGTTAAAGTGACTTGCCTAGGGTCACACAGTGAATAACTGTCTGAGGCCAGATTTGAATTCATGGAGGTGAGTCTTCCTGAGTCCAAGGCCATCATTCTATTCACTGTGCCATTCACCTGCCCAATCACTGAAGTCAATCTTCCCTAAAAGCTCATGCATTTTCCCACTCTCCGTGACATAATGTCAATTTTCTTCTTGGAGAAGGGGACAAATGGGAGGAGTCTCTATTAAGACACAAGGCTCTCAGGCATTCTCTTCAACTGATACCCCCAGCTCCTCTGGCTGATGCCTAATCCATCAGGCCAACTCTGGGAAGTTGTCATTTATATGAAATTGAAAGCAGTACAAACTGGGTCTAAATCTGGAGAGAGGATGAATGGAATGATCACATTCTAGACTTTATATGGGCATTGAATGTATCATGATGCCATCCAGACTATGTGCCTCTAGTCTTTCAGGACCATATAATTCATAAATTATATCAGCCAAACCCCACTCACATGGTACACAATAATTAGATCCTAATCTGCTTCTAAGGATTGATTCAGCATACTACACACGTCCTGATGGTCCTAGCCCACATTTTGTGATACCTGTTTTATGGCAGACTGAGGAAATCAAGTTACACACACACACACACACACACAATATTTCCAAAAAGCTTTTGGATAGGTTTCTATAAATTTGACCAGTTTCTGAAAAGTCAGAATTACCTTTTCAACAGATGATAAAGATGCTCAGATGGATGTGTGTGTGTTTGTCCTTTGTTGTCAAAGAATACCATGCCATCAGAGAAATAATGACATGACTTGCACTTGACTTTGTTTTGAGGGAGGGAGGGCTGTGCAGGTCACCAGCCTCACTTCTCCTCCAGAGCCATCTGAATCCAGTGACCAGATATTCATCAGGATGACTGGAGATGACCCAAGATGAGGCAATTGGGGTTAAATGTCTTGCCTAAGGTCACACAGCTAGTAAGTGTCAAGTGTCTGAGGTGAGATTTGAACTCAGGTCCTCCTGACTCCTGCACTGGTGCTCTATCCACTGAATCACCTAGCTGCCCCCAAATGGATGTGTGATCTCATCAAATGTTGGTAGTTCTTCCAACTCATCCTTGCTTCCTCATCCTGTGCTCATCATTATCCTCCCAGGAATTCACCATGGAAGTTACCATCATGCAATGTGCCAGGGGTCTTCTTCACTTTTTCTTGACTTTGAAGGATGCTAATGGAGCACATAGGCTCTACATCAATCATGTCTCACTTTTGTCACATTACCAGCCTATCTGTATTTCTCTCATATATTCATTGAAATTGATTAGTCTGTTTCTCCCTCTCAATTCCTTATTTGTAACGGGATGCAGTCCACTCACATTCCCTGTGCATTTTTCTACCAGTTGAATGTTTATATTTTTAAAATGAGGTTCTGTTTCAGGGAAAAGTTTAAAGTTAGAAACAATTTAGCCAAGAGAAAGTTACATACAGTAACGGCAAAATTGTTTTCAGAACAACTTAGAACTGAGTCATTTTGACTATTATAAATACCAAATTAACTACAAAGGACCTATGAAGGAGGATACTATCTGCATCCAGGGAAAGAACTGATAAATAAAAGAATATATAGGAAGATTTTACATATATAATATATACACACACATATCTGTGTCTAATATTAGTCATCTCTATGGGTAGCTGTTCACATTAAGTTAACTATTGTAGATTTGATAACTATTGTATATTTGAAAAGAATAGATTTGTAGTTTCATGTACAATCATCTTTTTTATTATACTATGTTATGTGAATGCTTGTTTTATTCCATAAATTAAAAATGAATAAGTAAAAAAAGGTTTTAAAGAATTTGACCTAATAATTTAAAAAGAAACAAACAAGTAGATGGAAATACCTTTTCTCTAGACTATGATAAGCAATTACATGAATGATAAAACAACATGGATAGTGGATAGGGAGGGAAGACCTGGACTTAAGTCTTGCCTTTAATATATATCGAATGTGTCAATCATTAAGTCAATAAAAATTATTAAGTGCCTGTTGTATTCCAGGCCTATTTTGTGAGGATACAAAGAAAAAGGAAGAATAAAAAAGCCTTTGGTTTCCAAGAGCTCTCAAGCTAATGACAGAGACAACATGCAAACAACTATGGACAAACAAGATAGATACAAGGTAAATTGGTGATAATCAATAGAGGAGAGACACTAAAATTAAGAGTGACCAGGAAGGGTTTCTTGTAGATGGTGAGATTTTAGCTGAGACTTGGAAAAAAAACCAACAAGAAATCTAGGAGGAAGTAGAACATTCCAAGTATGGGGGAAAGTCAGTGAAAGTGCCAAGTCAGGAGATGGAGCATCTTGTTTAAGGAAACAAGGAGGCCAACATCAATGGATCATACACTATACAGGAGATGTAAGGTGTAAAAAAATGGAAAAAGTTTGAGAGGGTCAGTACAAAGGACTTTGGACACCAAAAAGAAGATTTATAATCATACATCATCCTTCCCAGTGAGATTTTACAAATAAGTGTATATTCTAAACTGGAGTTGCCCTTCATTTCCATATTTCTCCTCTTCACAAGGAGATCAAATAGCTGCTAATGAATGTGGGTTTTAGGGCCTTTTTGTCACCTCCTTATGGCAGTCTATTTCCACTGGCTAAGCTTCAGTACAAAACTATAATCTGTATTATAACCTGCATCAATGTCTTCTCATTTTTGGCAACAATAATTTAAGTAGGTCAGTTTTTAGTTGTTTTAATTAAACACCCTGGCCTTTTCCTCCCTCTCATTTTGCCCTTTTCTTCTACCTTTATATTAATTTTTATCTTTCCTGTGTCAATATATTGGCCTGACCATACCAGTGTAGTTGATTCAACAATGACTCCCTCATCAGTAACAATTCACTTCCTATTTGTGATGTTACTTGTTGCTTCTCATTTCCTTCTCTGAAAACTAGAATCAAATCACCAATATTCTTTTCTCTGGGTGGCCTGTGTTAATGGAATACTCTATTTTCATAATGTAAGGCAAAGAAGACAAAGTACAGAATGTATTTTCGAAACCTACTTCAGACATAAACAAATGGATTTCATTCACAATGTCAAACACAATTGAGCTCTGAGACCAAACCTGGGAACAGCTTGAATCCAAAGCTCTGAAAATTCTGAGCATATAAAAAAAAAATCAGGAGGACTCTCCAAGGTAAGGATGATTTGGTAGCCCACATTTACTACTGCAAATGCTTTGTACCAAGAAAAAGATGAATGATTGGGAAGGGCAGACATTATTTATTGTTAGAACAAAATAAAGTAGAAGAAACTGCAATTATTTGGGGACCTGTCAAGAAGTGAGGAAAGCCATACATAGGATTCTGGGAGTGTCTGACTGCAAAGGAAATGGCTACAGGATGTTAAGAATTGAATCATTCATGAGATGAACAGAAAGGCAACACAATGCGATGACTTGCCATCAGCAGAAAGGCATCTTTCATACTGAAATGACAATGTCTCCATCTTCATCAGCATGACCATCATGGCTGCCATTCATCTGTGCTTCAAAGTTTGTGGAGTTTTTTAAATAAATCGTCTTTTGACCCTCATAGCAAACCATACCTCAGAATTATTCCTGAAAATTAATTTATCATTCAGGGACTGGTTATTTGAAATTATGTTTAATTGTTATTGTAATGGGATGCAGTCCACTCACATCCCCTGTGCATACACACAATTTTCTCTAGTGTAGTCTTTCTCATTTAAAAAATTAATGTCTTTTGTTTTTTACATTACCTTCATTTTTTTCAACATAGCCTTCCCTCATCCAATGAGCCATCCATTGTAATAAAGAATTTTTTAAAAAAGAGAAAAAGTTCAGCAAAACTGACCAACATATTAACGAAGCTGGACTCTGCCTGTACAGAATTTATCTACAAAGAAAGGAGGGAGGGAGACGCCTTCTCATACATCTTCCTTGGGACCAGTCATGGTCATTATGATTTCACAGTATTCAATTTCTAATGTCTTATTGTTATTCTTTTCCTTTACATTGTTGTAGCCATTGTGTTAAATTGTTTTCTCCTTCTTTCACTTTGTATCACTTCATCTAAGTCTTTCCCTACTTCTCTATATTCATCATATTCATTGTTCCTTATAGAACAATATTCCATTTATTGTGCCTTGTTCAGCCATTACCCCAATTAATGGGCAGCTATTTTATTTCCAGTACTTTGTTACTACAAAAAATGCTGCAATGAATATTTTGGTGTATGTGGAAGGAGCCTTTCTTTTTAGCCTCTCTTGAAGTATATACCTAGCAGTGGGATATCTGGATTGAAGGGTGTGAATATTGCAGCTGCTTTAATAGCATAATTCCAAATTGCTTTTCAAAATGGTTGGACCAGTTCATTTCTTTCTCATTTGAGTTCTGGCTAACAGAATCATCTCTCTGTCTCTTCTCAATCTATAGCAAATTCATTATTCAAAGGATTTATCTTTTGGGGATTCCAGGAGAGAAAAACCTGTGGCAATTTCCATAAGGTTATATCACAATGTTAAAGCCTAGTCATATAGCTTTCAAATCTCTTTTATGACACTCACATTTTGATATTTCATTGATCTGTGGCATTATAAGAGTGTATGCTCTCTCCTACACAGGTTGTAACTCATTGATCCTCAACTGTCTTGTGCAACTTTTGACCAAATACTCCCATAGACCTTTCTACCCGATGTACTGGCAGCTTTCTTTCTAGTTCTCTTGATATTGAGCTAATATCAATGGTATAGGTACAGCCCCAGACTTTCCAAGTTTTCTTTTGCCTTTCCCCTGGCCACCTTTTTTTTTTTTTTGATCACGCATCTTTCCAATAACATTCTTATATGCTTTTCCTGGGTAGTATAAGTAAAGCTCATATCTACCAGTTACCTCTAAGACTGGGATCATGAAATTTAAAGCTAGAGGGAACCTTACAGATTACTGGGTCCAACAACCATCATTTTACAGATGAGGGAGCTGGGACTCAGACTGAGTCACCTCCCCAAGTTACATAAGTTACTAAGGAGCAGAGCAAAGATTCAAACCCAGGTATTCTCATTCCAAATCCAATGGTCTATTCATTGCCTCAACAAAATTAAATCATGGAGGAAGGGGTGGGAATCAAGATGGCAGAACAGAAGCAGAGACTTGCTCCCCCAAATCCCTCCAAATACCTATAAAAATGATTTCAAACAAATTCTACTGTAGCAGAACCCGCAAAATAACAGAGTGAAACAAATTTCCAACCCAAGACAACCCAGAAGGTGGACAGGAAAGGTCTGTGGCACCAGTCTGAGAGAGAAGCGCCATGCTATGCCATGCTGGTACAGATGGGGCCTTAGTAAACCTGGAACAGGCTGCAGGGGACTAAATCACTGGCAGCTGTGGTGGTTTCCAGACTACCCACAAACATCAAAGACAACTTAGAAGATCATTAGGAAAGGTCTGTCTAACCTTCATGAGAGAGGAGTGCTGTTTGGCCTCAGCCCCAGGGGCAGCTGTAGGCAGTGGCAGCAGTAGTGGCAAGGGCTGCTTCTGGAACTCTTGGCCCACAGACAGTGACAGATTGGACGGGGACTGCAGGGATCTCTTTGGTGGCACTGAAACGGTGTTCTCTTGCTTTGCCCTACTTGAATCTGGATCACAGTCCTGGGTGGCAATCCTGGGGTAAGGAGGAGCACTGGCATAGTGGAGCTTGTCACAGTGGTGGAAAGGGGATCCTCCTCACAGTAGCAAGGCAGAAAAGAGTGCTTGCGGTCACTCATAGACCACAGCACAGCCCAGAAGAGGAGTAAACACCTCTCCTTTGATCATATAACCTTGGAAGAACTGAAATTTTACAGGTCCCTAGAAATATCTCTGAAAACTGCTGCACAAAGCCCCTGAAACTTGGGACAGTACACCCTCCAAACTGGAAGCAGAGACATACCTTAACAAAGAGCTAAAAGTCAAGTAATTGGCTGGGAAAATGAGCCAATGGTGAGAAAAATATCAGACTACAGAATCTTACTTTGGTGACAGGAAAGATCAAATCATACAACCAGAAGAAGACAACAAAGTCAAAATTCCTACATTCAAAATCTCTAAGAAAAATATGAATTGGTCTCAGGCCATTGAAGAACTCAAAAAGGATTTTGAAAATCAAGTTAGAGAAATAGAGGAAAAATTAGGAAGAGAAATGAGAGTGATGCAAAAAAATCATGAAAAATAAGTCAACCGCTTGCTAAAGGAGACCCAGAAAAATGCTAAAAATAAAATAAAATAACAGCTTAAAAATAGTCTAACCCAAATGACAAAAGAGGACCAAAAAGACAGTGATAAGAATGCCTTAAAAAGCAGAATTAGCCAAATAGAAAAGGAGGTTCAAAAACTTGCTGAAGAAAACAATTCCTTAAAAATTAGAATGGAGCAAATGGAAGCTAATGATTTTATAAGAAATCAAGAAATTACAAAACAAAACCAAAAAAATGAAAAAATAGCAGGCAATGTGAAATATCTCGTTGGAAAAACATTTGACCTGGAAAACAGATCCTGGAGAGAGAATTTAAAAATTATTGGACTACCTGAAAATCATAATCAAAAAAGGAACCTAGACATCGTCTTTCAAGAAATTATAAAGGAAAATTGACCTGATATTCTAGAACCAGAATAGAAAACAGATATTGAAAGAATCCACCAATCACCTCCTGAAAGTAATCTCTTAAGGAAAAGTTCTAGGACTAGTGTGTAGCCAAATTCCAGAGTTCCCAAGTCAAGGAGAAAATATTACAAGCAGTCAGAAAGAAACAATGCAAGTAAAGTAGAAATACAATCAGGATAACACAAGATTTAGTAGCTTCTACATTAAAATATTGGAGGGCTTGGAATATGATATCCCAGAAGTCAAAGGAGATAGGATTAAAACCAAGAATCACCTATCCACAAAACTTAGTATAATTCTTCAGGGGGGGAAAAATGGACATTCAGTGAAATAAAGGACTTTCAAGCATTCTTGATAAAAAGACCAGAGCTGAATAGAAAATTTGATTTTCAAATATAAGAAACAAGAAAAGCATGAAAAGGTAAACAGGAAAGAAAAATCGTAAGGGACTTATTAAAGTTAGACTGTTTATATTCCTACATGGAAAGATGATATTTGTAACCCATGAGACCTTTCTCAGTGTGTGTGTGTGTGTGTGTGTGTGTGTGTGTGTGTGTGTGTATACATAGAGACAGAGAGAGAGAGGGCATAGGGTGAGTTGAATATGAAGAAATGATATCTAAAAAATAAACTGAAGGGGTGACAGAGAAATGTACTGAGAGAAGGAGAAAGGGAGAGGTAGAATGGGGTAAATTATCTCACATACAAGCGAAAAAGCTTTTACAATGGAGGGAAAGAGGAAGGAGGGGACAGGGAATGACTGAACCTTACTCTCATCAGATTTGGCTGAAGGAGGAAATAACATACACATTCAGTTGGGTATGGAAATCTATCTTACCCTATAGGAAAGTAGGAGAGGGAGATAAGAGGGGGGAGAAAATATAAGAAGGACAAATGGGAGGAGGGGGTAATCAAAAGCAAATACTTTTGAGGAGGTACGGGGTCAAAGGAGAGGACAGAATAAGTGGGGGAACAGGAAAGCATGGAGAGAAATATAGGTAGCCTTTCATAACATGACTGTTATGAAAGTACTTTGGATGACTACATATGTATAGCCTATATAAAGTTGCTTGCCTTCTCAATGCGGGTGGGTGGGGAAGGAGGAAGGGAGAAAAGTTAGAACTCAAAGTTTTAAAAATGAATGTTAAAAATTATTTTTACATGCAACTGGGAAATAAGACATATAGGCAATAAGGTATAGAAATCCATCTTGCCCTACAGGAAAATAGAAGGGAAGGGGGGTGATAGAAGGGAGGGCAGATTGGGGGAAGGGATAATCAGAATGTACACTGTCTTGGAGTGGGGAGGGGAGAATTGGGGAGAAAATTTGGAACTCAAAATCTGTAGAAGCGAATATTGCAAACTAAAAATAAATTAATTAATAAAAAGAAAAGAGAAAAATTAAATCATCAATTTTAAACTATTATTAATAAATTTGTAAAAAAGTAAAGAAATTTTGAGGAGTTTTAAAGAACCACATAAAACAAATAGATAGATATACTTATTACACCAAGTTTTCAATGCTCAAGTTCACCTTTATTCATGAAAAACGTAAGAGATTTAAAGTACATTCAATGGGATGCTTCAAACAAAAAGTTTATGGTTTGTTTAAATGTTTCTCCTTTTAAGCCATTTAAAGTTTGAATGTAATTATTCCGCTAAAGTGTCATAAACCCATACAGACAAAAAGTGTGAAAACAAGAAAACAAAATTGATGCTAAAGACATTTTGTGAGACTCGTGTGAAAAAGCTTTGAATAAGCAGGATCTCATACAGAGCTCCAGTGACAGTCAAACTGAAAAAAAAGAGCTGATTTTAGATACTCATCAAAAACTTAAAACATTTTTTTTTTTGCTCTGGAAACCAGGCTAGACATCTTGAAGGAACAGACAGTCTTGCAAGATTTCCAGTACTTCCTGCATTCAGTTAAGCCAGCAAACGCCATGAGATGAACCTTATATATTTTGATATTTCCACTTCCTGTCAAATGCAGCACAAACCAGTAGGTTCAGAGATGCATAAACATTTAAAGACACAAGGTCTGCAAAACATTTTCAATATCTCAGATATTGAAACAAATTATGTTGAACTGGCAGTGGAGATTTCTATGGTTTTCATTGGTATTATTCAAGTTTTATTGCAAACACAATTTACATTTCACCCCTCCACTTATTCCTGACTAGGTCATGGATGAAGGTGGTTTCTTCTTTCTGGGAAAAGTAATTTCCACTTGCATGTGTCATATCCCCTTGCCAGACTCTAAGGGAACCTGTGATCACCAAAAGCCAGCATGGATTCACAAGGATCAGAAGATGTTAGAACTTAGTCATTTTCTTTTTTGATAGTAAGCAGATAAAACAATGAAATTCTGGGGATGTAGCTTATACAAATTTCAGCAAGGCATTTGACTAAGTGTTATAAGATATCCCTGTGGATAAGATGGAAAACTGTGGACTAGAAAACTGGATCATTACTTGTTTTTGAAACTAGTTAAAGATCTTGAACACATAGTGTCAACATGGAGAGACAATGCAAATTGGATCTTGAAAGGTCTTCTCTTCTTCTGACCCTTCTCTATTCAATATTTTTCTCCAAAATTTAGGTGAAGACCAGTTTGTCAACATATGACACAAAGGGATGCTGAATACATTGAATAGAGTTAAGAGGTAAAAGATTGACAAGATGAGCCAAATCCAGTAAGGTGAAATAGGGACTGAGACCTGCTACTTCATTGGTACAGAGAACTCCTATGAGAGAACCCTATTCCCACTGCAGGTCAGCACCTTGCCAGCATCACAACTCTGTCTCACTTAAATCCAATTCATGTACAAGTCAAGACATGATGCTTGTGATGCCATCAGTCCCCTTGAAGATCAAAGAACGAACAGCTCTTAGAAAATTGCCTAGACCTTCATGAGAGGTGAAGGGATTCATGTAGGGTCATGTCACAGGGGGGTCTTAAATCTACATGCTCCTGGCTCCAAGGCCAGCTCTCTATCCATAATGCCATGATACCTCTAGATGTGAGATTTAATAATGATCAATGAAAAGTCTTTCATTGTTATAAAAAATGTTCATGTTATCACAAAATCATTTGAACAACAAATTGTGAGAAAAGGACCTGGGGGCCTTAATGGACTACAAGCTCAACATGAGCCAATAGGTTGGCATGGCAGCCAAAAAAAAAGCCCCTGGCCTCCCAGATGACATTAATAGAAGCATGGTTTCCTGAACCAGGGAGTTAATAGCCTTATTGTATCCTGCCCTGGTCAGATAACACCTGGAGCATTGTTTCATATATCGTTCATGTCTGGAGTTACACAAAGACCACTTTTTATTATTAGCAATGACTGATGTTTAGAAAGCACTTCAAGGTTTACGACGTGTAACCACCTCATTTGGCCCTCACCAACAAACCTGTGCTACAGGTGTTATTATCCCCATTTTACCAATGAGGAGAGTTCAGAGAAGCTAAGCAATTAAACTATAATTACATAGTGTGCATTGGAGATAGATTTGAGGGTCTCATCTGATTCCACATCCCACTGTTAAAGTTAAAGCACATGTGGGAAAGGGCACAAGACTCAAAACCACACCATACAAAGACTGGTTGAAGGATTATAGGATCTACAGCCGGAAGGGACCTTAGATATTATGTTGTCCAATACTTTTAGAGGGCATTGTCTTGGCCAAGGAAAGGAACTAGATATTAAAATGTTTGGCCTCAAAAAAGTAAGACTTAAAAAGATGAGAAAGGAAAGAAAGGGAAACATGGTCCTACAGGTGTTAAAAGTGAGCTCCATGTGAAAGGTGAATTAGCCCTGTTTAAACTGATCCTCAAGGGCAGAAGTAGGATCTTTGGATAGAGGCCATTCAGTGGCAGATTTTGGTTCAATAAAAGGAAAATCTTCCTACTAGCTAGAGTAGCTCTAAGGCAGAATGAGTTTCCTCCAGAAGTAATGAATTCCTCCAGAGTGGAGGTTTTCATCTCTCCCTAATCTGAAATTCTATGATTCCATGCTGGTAGGTACTACATCATATCTTATCTTGATTTTGTATCTCACACCATCCCCATCCTACAAAGAGTAGACAGAGAATAAATATTTGTGGATTTAAACTGAGTGATTCAACCTAGGAGAGGTAGACTCCTACAGGGCTAGTTTGCATTCCACAGTAATTGAAGTTAACACTGAGTACAGTCATTATCAAACCAGTGTAAGAGTAGAGCTGAAACCATACCATCTCATTTCAATGTTTAGATTTAGGTATCCTAAGTAGGTAAGAAAATGCTTCAATCAATCAAAAGACCTCAGACTAATGGCAAAAAAAATCTTTGAAAGTCATTTGACAAAGTGAACTAGGTTCATTCCCATTGGTTGTTGTATTTCATTATGTTTTCTGGGTCTTGTATAAACTGTCATGAGAAGTTATTCCAGAAACTGGAGTAAGTATGGTTTTCTAGGGCATCACAGAGAGGCTTTGCCTAGTTCTCCCTTCACACTTCTTTGACCAGAGGAAAATGTTCCAGCTTTGAAGGATCTGGAATATGCTGGATTTTGCATCATCCCAACAATATTCCAAACATCATCTCTGGATAATCAGAAGTCAAGGACAGACCGGACTTTACATGGAGCTAAGCCAAGAGACAATATCATGCTTCAGCGACACTTCTTGTACATCCCAAGAATGGGAGAAAAAGACTTCTAACAACCAGGAGCCATGAATTAGCCTTCCATGTACTTTCATCATTTGAATTAATCAATCAGTTATTTATTAAGTGCCTACTGTGTACCACATACTTTATATACTAGTCTCTACAACTACAAAGAAAATATAATATAAAACCCTACCTGCTCTTAAGAGTTTATATTCTATTAAAATCCATGCCATCAGATCTACTAACTCTTCAAACAATCATCGGTGAAGTTAGCAATCTATTCATTATTCCTCCTTCTTCTTCCACCTTCCTAGAAGGCTTTATTCAACACCTGACTCATGCTTTTTCTCTCTCCCCTTTTCCCCCATTTTTCTTGATGGTGACAATAGTGACATAAAGGGGCAGTTAGCCAACTCAGCAGAGAGAATGTAGAACCCAAAGTCAAGAAGACCTGAGTTCAAATTCCATCTCAGATCCTGAGCAATTCTTTTAATCTACGTATGCCTCAATTTCCTCCTCTGTTAAACGCAGAAAATAATAGCACCTAGCTCCCAGGGTTGTTATGAGAATCAAATGAGAATATATGTGTAAAGTATGTACAAACCTTAAGGCTCTCTATAAATGCTGGATGCTATTATTACTATTAGGAAATCAAATTACATTTATTCTTTTTCATATCTTTGTTTCCCTGGACCTACTAATGTGCTATTTGCCATATGGGCAAGTACAGAGAGAATACAGACAGAATTTCTAGGATTTAACTATCTTATTAATCCATCTCATTATTTTGAAATCACATCATGGCTCTCATGTGCCATCTTATTATTCTTATGTACTCCCTCAATTATGATTAAAAAAAAACAATTTCCTGCATGTGTTATCAAAGAGCCTACTTACAAAGCACAATGGATACCCCTCAACTTGAGATATAAACTCCTTCCAAGCTAACACCTGCCCTTTACAGTTAAGTGCTAAAGGACAGGTGTGTTTGCACTTTCAGTACCACCATGATACTTTCCATAATCAAAACATGGTACTTATCTGCAAATTGATAATTGGGAAGGATTTCATTGCAGTATTCCTGTTTCATGTTTTACAACCAACCAGCTGAAAAGCAAACAAACTTTATTCATGACTGGTGGTAAACCAATTCATTTGGGATCCTTGTCCCAGTAAACAAAGTTCATAAAGTCTCAAGTAAAATATTGCATAATTCTTTGTTTCTTTACTTTTGGGAAAGTGGGGAATCCTACCTGCAAATTCCTCTTCTTTGGCCAATGTAGATGAGGAATTTGATTCAGTTCAGTATGGTTTGGATCTGAATGGACTTTTCTACATTGAAATATTGAGAATTCATATATCTACATAAAGGTTCTCAAGGAGATCCCTGAGATCCTTTCATGGGGCTCACAAGGTTAAAATTATTTTCATAATAATATTAAGATGTTTTCATTCTAATACAGAAAATGTCAATAGACATAACCCACATATATAGAAGCTTTGGAGGAAGTTCTCAATAATTTTAAGAGTTTAAAGAGATCCTAACACCAAAAGGTTTGAAATAATTGGTCTAGAGGCTTAGCTCTGGTACTACCATTCACTAACTGGGTAACTTTGGGTAAGACAGCAAACCTCTCTGAGCCTAAGTTTCCTCATCTGGAAAATGGCAATGACAAGGTCTAGAGTCAAAAGGAACCTTAGGAACCTAGTTCAACACCATAATGTAGGTTTTATCTATCAAAATTTACTGTATTTGAAATTAAAAGTGATAAATTTTAAAATACATATTAATTCCTTTTAAAATAATAAGCCCATTGTATATTGTATTATAGGAAAAAATCATTTGGTGAGAAAAGAGGCTCTATTTCACATATTTGTGGAAATATTTTTAATGGCTGGCTTCATAGAAGACAGCTGAATTCTCCTATCTGCACCTGAATTCAATCTGTTGTGATATGTTCTTTTAACTGACATATATGAAGAAAATCTGGCCTCACACAACAACATATTTGGAAAAAGGAGGAGTATTTTAATAGACCAGTAATTTCTTTATATTATTAGGAGAATGATTTTGATCTTAAGAACCCCTTGAGAGGGTCTTTGGGATTCCTAGGAATCCTTAAATCACATTTTGTGAACCTCCTGTTTATGCAGTCAGCAATACCTCTTTCAATAACAGCTCATGTGGGTTGCTGTCCTCTCTCTACACTTCCTCTTGCACCTTCCCAGAATACTTCAACACCTAACTCATGCCGTATCTCTACTCCATCCCCTCCCGTCTTTCTTGGCAAAGTCCCATAAAAGTGTGATGTGCAAGAGTGGCGTGGTGCACACAAATGGGAGACTGAAGGGAGCCATCAGTTGGCTACTACGCACAGCTAGGTTAAGGACTGTCACTCAGCCATTGCATTTACTGAATGCTCGTTTGGATGGGTGGCTTTCATGACGAAGAAGGAGAGGCAAGCAAAAATAAATACAAGATACATTACTTCATTTGGGAAAGGAGGCATCCTTTCATTTCATTCATTTAATACAAATTTATTAAGCATTTACTTCTCACTAAGCAGTGAGCTACTGGGGCTACAAAGACAAAAAGGAAATAGTTCTTGCCCTCAAGGAGCTTACTTAGGAAACACAAATAAAAACACTTATAAATCAACATACAAAGAAGCATCAATGATAAAGTGCAAACCTAAGAAGTAAGGAAGAGTGTAAGGGGAAGCCTGGGGGAAGCATTATGAAAGGCACTTTCCATTCCACTTTTTCTTTAAAAAATAAATTTTTATTGGCAGCTTTGTTTTCAGGTTGCCTAAATTCCCCCCTGTACCCTTCTCTCCCACCCCACCTAGAAAGTCATCCTTTACAACAAAGAATTAAAAAAAAAAGAAAGAAACAGAAAAATGAGAGAAAAAAACAATCAGCCAAAACAATACACTGAAAAAAATCTGAAATATATTCCATGTTCCACACGCATCTTTGCAATGTAATGGTTGAAGGGTAAAGGTGTTTTCTCAGCTCTTTTCTTCATTTCTTCATATATATATGTTTGTTTTCAGTTTTCAACAATCTTTAAGGCCATTTGATTTTTTTACATTTTTGCAACTTTCACTTTCTATTACCTTTCGTTTTTATCATAATCATTTCGTATATTGTTTTTTTGACTGCCTCATTCTGCATCCGTTCATCTAAATCTTCCCATGAATTTTTTATTTATTATTTTCATAATTTCTTATAGCACAATCCTATTGTTACATTCATGTAGCAGAATTGCTGTAGCCATTTCCCTTTCAATTGGCAACTACTTTGTTTTCAATTCTTTGCTACCACAAAAAGAAAAATGCTTCTATAAATATTTGGGATATATGAGGAATTTCTTTTTGTCAGTTATCTCCTTGGGGTATATGTCTAGTAACTGCCTCTCTGGTTCAAATGGCATGTACATTTTAGTCACTTTATTTGCATACTTCCAAATCCTTTCCAAAAACAGTTGTGCTAATTTGGAGCTCTACCAATAATGCATTCATGTATCTCTTTCCACTAGTTCTCCAACAATGACTATTCCAATCTTTAGTTTTCTTTGCCAATTTTTGGGTGCGAGGCAAAAGCTCAGAGTTGTTCTGATTTTCATTCCTCATATTTTAGTGATCTGGAGCATTGTTTCATACGGTTGCTAATCATTTGCAATTCTTCTTGTGAGAACTTCTTATTCATATCCTCTGATTACTTGTCTATTGAGGAATGATTTTTGGTTTGATACATTTCTGTAAATTGTCTATATTTTAGATTACCAAAACCTTACCTGAGAAATCTGACGTAATTTTTCCCCAATAGACCATTCCGCTTCTTATTCCAGATACAATCATTTTGATGCAGGTGCTTTTCAATTTCATATAAACACAACTGTCTATTCCTGTATTCCTTGTTTGGTTAGGAATACAGCTCTTACCACTAGCTGTTTCAGGTGCATGATCTTCTTGTTTTCTAATTTTTTTATGGTCTGAACTTTATTATTGAAGTCAAATACCTATTTTGAATTTACTGTGGAATATGGTGCAAGATATTAGTTAAGCCTAATTTCTGCCAATTGCTTTCCAGTTCTCCCAAAAATTCCTTCAAATAGTGAGTTCTTTGCTAAGAAATCTAGGTTTTAAGGATTATTGAACGCAAAATGACACTAAAAAGTGGGAAAGGAATGGTGAAGGAATTCATGTTCTGTGAGACTCAATTGAAGGCATCAGGTGCTTTACTCTTGAGAAGAGTACTTAATTGAGGGGGTGGGCGGGGGGAGAAGGAGAGACATGATACTTCAAGTATCTGAATCGCTATCACATAAAAGAGGCATTAAATTGTTCTGCTTGGCCCTTGGAAGCAGATCTAAGACCAACAGGCAGAAGTTGGAAAGAAAGCAAAATATTTCATAATAACCAGCCTTCTAAAATAAGAATCTGCTTTGGGAGATAAGAGATTCCCTAGCTCTAGAAGTCTTCAGGCAAAGCCTGGATGACCATAAAATGTTGTAGAAAGGGCTCTTTTTCAGGTTTGGGGTGGCTTAAATGGCAGCTGAGGGTAGCTTTCAAATACAAAGTTCAATAAGTTTGTGAATGAGCGCGCACGAGCACACACACACACACACACATATGGAACCATCACTTAATGATAGTTATAGAAGGGAAAATGTTGAATGGAGGGGGTAGTTTAGGAGAAAGAATAACTAGGATTTGGACAAGGATCTGATGTGGGAGCAAAGTATAGGGACTAATCTGGGATTTCATGTTATAAGGAAATCTAAGATGAGGAAACTCCTTTTAATAATACAGATTGGCACCCTTTCTGCAATTTATCATGTCTAAATCTTTTTTTCCCCTTATGATTTCCTTGGCAGTTTGGTGACATCTATAGACAGACCCCCTTCTCAGAATATTTTTTTAATAATTAAAGGAAATTCAATGAGAAGTTAGTAAAATACAGATACAATCTCTTTTTCCTATCCAAATTCAGAAATCCCTTAAAATCTACTGATAGATAAACTGGAGGTCCATGGACCCCCTATTTAAGAATCTCTGGGTAACAGATGCCTAGAGTACCAATAATAAGTGACAGGTGCAAGGTCCCGTAGCCATTATAGAGCAAAAGGTGAGATTTGAACCTACCTCTTGCTTGAACTGAGGACAGTTCTCTCTCCCCTGGACTGTGTTATCTCGCAGAAGGTATCTTTACTTAGTGGGAAAGAAGAGTAAGACCTCAGTTTTCAATTTATTTTAGATGTTGGCAAGATTTCCAAATGAAGTACTTTAGAAAAATGCAGTTGTTCAAGGAAGGAGAAAAAGGAAAAGCAGTCACCAAGGAGGAAGAATCAGAAAGGACACAGTAGTATCACTGAGGTTGAGAAAGAATTTCAAGAAGGTGAGTGGTCAGTAAAGTCCAATGAAGCTGATAGGACAGGCGTTAATGTAGAAGAAAAAATTGGATCTGGTCAAGAGGAGGTAACTTCAGTGAGAATAACTTCCATATCATGCAGAGGTCAGAAATGGGGTCCAAGAGGTACTAACTGAGAAGCTTGGTGTTGTCCAGTTAAGTCTTAGATGGAATATTGACTGGGGGTATTGGAGTTGGGAGTGGGGCTGCTAAGACTGAAATCCTATTCATGATGTCAAGAGAATGAATTTTCCTCCAGCATGGAGGTATGAATAGAAGAACTAAATTCACTATCATTTACTATAGATTATGATGTAACAGGTATTTCTCTTTGGGGGTAAAAAAAGAAAAAATTTCCCCTCCACTCCATTACAGCTGTCGCTAATATCTTCAGCTTTGGTCTGTGGGTGTTCTGCTGACTTTACTAAGAAGTTTTTTTGGCTGGACATGGAACATGGAATCAAGCCCACACACATTGCTCTAAACAGAATAGAAACAACTTGATTGCACACCAAATGGTTTAAATGGTAATCGCTAAATGTAGATTACTTAAATACACAGTATACACAGTCACATTCTTACAAAATCAGAAGGGGGTTAACTTCACTGAAAAACCAGCCTGACCATTACCACTCTTTTTGCTGTAGTCAAATTCTAATAGCATGGTGACTCCTTTGTTTAATTTTCCAGTGTAGACGAGACCGATGACAGTACGAAGAATCTGATATCCACCACATCTTCTATAGGTTTTACCGCACATTGTTTCTATTGCATATGCTATTTTAAATTTTCCTAAGATGTTGTTGTAAAATGTGTGTTTATAAATTGTAAGTTCTGTTTTTCTAGTTTCTTTATCTATGGTTTGGTTTTTTTTGTTTGTTTGTTTTTTTAATGTGGAAGAATTCCAAGAAAACCAGAAACAATATCTAACAAGATCTGAGTAGAGGAAGTCTAGGAATTGCTTTCCAATGTTTTGGTCAGGAAGACATCGGATCTTTCAGTGTGTTCAACAAATGGATTTAATAATACACATTTCAATATAAAACTTAGTTCAAAACAGAAATATTTGCTGTGCAGCCCATTTATCCTGGGAATTGCACAACATGGATGATTTTCAATAACTCTTTTCATTATAATGATTTCCTCCTGCTCAGGCAATGTAGATGTACAAAACCACTTTAGTTGGGAAATGTAATATGTCTAGAAATAAACATATTAAAGGCATATTACAATAGTATCACTTTGGCCACTTTGTGGCAGAGCTATCCCGCCTGTCTCCCACGGTGATTCTGTCTTAATTCTTCATCTAACACAGCAGATTCTACTTTCCACAGAATCCAAAAAACCAGAAAGTTCAAATATCCAGATTTTTTTAAGTACATGCAGAGTAGGTATTCAATCAAGAGTTTATTTACTGAATGAATGAAAAACGGATGCTCATAATGATGACCCCAAAGCATTGCAGAATCCTGAAGTGCTTTTTGAATAGTTAAAAAACCATTAAAGTATGTTCTGTGTCATTTGAGTTTTCAGTACATTTTTGGTGTTACAGTTCTATGAAAATCATTAATCTGTGTTGTATATACACATGTGGTAATATTCATTTAACCTGAATATTTAATTAACCAGGATGCTCAGTTTTCCCAACCATTCTGAATAAATGAAAGATTTTTATTATTTTTTAGAATGATTACACTGAAATGGAAAGATTTGCATTTGAAGTTGGCCCAACCAAAGGTATCATTTCCCTTGCCAGATTGCCTACCTCCAGAAGACTATATCTGAGAGGCATGTGGAGGTGACAGCCAGTGTTGCAAGATCCAGATTTACTTCCACTGCATCCTCCTTGACCTGACAACAAGGAAAATAGAGATGACTAAGTATGTGGACCCCATGGATAGTCCCTGGTTACCAAGAAGTATCTATGTTATCCACAGGAACATAAGTTGCTATCCTCAAGCTGGATGGGATACATCAATATCTCTTACTTATCAATCATTTGACAACTACTTATTAAGGCTCTATATTTTGAAAGGCTGTGCAGTTGTGGAAGAGGGAAGATTCCAAGATAGTTGATTAATATTTTTGTCCTCATGGGGTTGAGTCTATGGGCAATTAGGACACACAAAGAAATATGCCATATCATACAATCAATCAAGAAGCAATATATTAAGCATTTAACATGTCAGATACAATGCTAGGAGCTGGAGATACAGTGACAAAATTGAAATAACTCCTTCCCTCAGAAAGCTTATATCAGTAAAAACATGATAACTAGTGCAGGACAAACTATAACAAAGTCTAAAAGATTTTGCCAAATTGGATAAAGAAGAGTTATTTCCAACAAACTCCAGAACGTCTTAGTTTGGAACAGATAGGTTTATCCTTTGATTTGGAGAAGGATGCTCTGAAAAAGCTGGGTTTTTCAATAACAACTAGAATTTATGTAGCACTTTAAGATTTAGGAAACACTTCACATATATTATCTCACTGCATTCCCCACAATCATCCTATTATATAGGCGCTGTTATCCTCATTTTACAGATAAGCATACTGAGGCTGAGAGATAAAGAGAGAGACACAGAGAGAGACAGAGAGGAAGGAAAGGGAAGAGAGAGAGAGATTCAGTGACTTGCCCTAGCTAGTAAGGGTCTGAGACAGGATTAGAATTCCTGACACCAAGTCTAGCACTCTATTCAATAAACACTGAAGCTGACTAGAGACACAGAAAACATCCCTCAGCCTGTATCTTTGTTGAATGAGGCAAAAGAACAAGGAGACATTAACTGTACTTGTATAAGTCAAAACTTTCCCAGAATATTTGGCTAAAATTCTTGTGGGGTCCATATACGCATACTCATGATTTTATGCCTGGTGCTCATTAATACCATGATGGGCTAGAAATTCTCTGCTCCCCCACTTTTCTTGTTCGCTGCTACTTCAACCAAAAAAAAAAAAAAAGGAGCACCCAGGGACCTAAAAAAAGATAATTTTTCCATTAACTATTTCATTCAAGTTTTCTATTAAATTAAGATTTCCAACTTGCAGTTCTGTGTTTAAGAGTCTTCACTGAATCCTCACTATAGAGAATACACAGAATTTGGGAAACACCTCCTATTGTGAAAACCCCTGTGGCTCCCCATTGCCCACAGGATGAAATACAAAAAATATAAAAGCCTCTCTTTGGCTCTGATCCCTTCCTACCCTTTCAGTCTTCTTACACCATATTCACCTCTCACTCTCACTAATCTTCATCACTTACACTTCCATCCAGCCACCCTGGTTTCCTTGCTGTCCCAGGAACAAGACTCTCCATCTCTGTTTCCTGCCTCTCCCCGTTGCCTGGACTGTTCTCCCTCCTCACTTCCTTCAGGTCTCAGCTAAAATCCCACTTTCTTTAATAAATCTTTCCTGGTTGACTTTAATGCTAGTTCTTTCCTTCTGAAAGCGGTTCTAATTTACTTTGCAAATATGTATATCTTGTTTGAACACAGTTGTTTACATGCCTCCTGCATTAGACTACAAATTTCATGAGTGCAGGGAATGTTTTCTTGCCTTTTTTGGATCCTTAAGGATTGGCACAGGGCCTGACACATAGTAGGTGGTTAATAAATACTTGAAGACTTGACTAGTCAGTTTATATACTGCGATCTATTAATCAACAGTCATTTACTAATCACTTATTTATATGCTGGGCACTGTGCTAGGCTGTGAGAATACAAAAACAAAAGGGAAAAAGTTCCTTCTCTCAAGAGGCTTATATTTCCCTGTAAAAGAACTGACTTGTGTTCCGCACATCCAAGTTTTCATCTTATCTTTCTCACTAGATTCAGAAGGGAAAATAATTGATTTTTGGCAAGAACCTGGTATGATCTCTGCTTGGTAGCTTAAAAAAAAGCATTGTAAATTTCATCAACTGATTTTTTTTTTTCTTTTGTGCTTTTTTTTTTTTTACAGTTTGCAAAACCTTTCTGTGGTTTCAGATGGTGCAGAAAGTCAGTTATATTGGGGTTTATAGAAGCAAGCAAGATTAACTTGCTTGCTTTTGTTTCTTTTAGAAAGAGCTGCCCAGAATGGTCCGTTTTATTCTGTTCGTGCCAGTGGTACTTGTTTTGAAAGCCAGAGTTGCTGAGACAATTTAAAATGAGACGTTTTTAAAGCACTTACTGTGTGCAGAACATTGTGCAAAGCATTATAGTTAGGGGGAGATGGGAGAGTTTAGGGAAGATATGGTCCTTATCTTTAAGAAGTTTTATTTTAGTTCAGAAATGTAATATATAGACACAGAAGTATAATAGACACACTAATAACAAATTATAGGTCCACTAGGGAGATACTATGTGGATGGTGGTGGAAGAAAGTTGTTAACAATGAGGAGGGGACAAGAAGATTAAGGAAAACTCCAGAATGACATTTAAAAATGGACTGACATAAAGAAACAAGAGGTAACTGATCAAATTCTAAGGGAGCTGCTGCTCCATCAGACTCAACATTTCTCAGAATCATAAATGTTGAGCTGGAAGGAAATTCAGAGGTCCATTTAGTTCAGCCCAGCCCCTTCATTTTACAGATAAGGAAAATGAGGCACAGTAACATGAAGCTGGTTTCCCCAAAATCTTGTAGTGAAGTCAGGATTCGAATCCAGATGTTCTGATGTCAAATCTGGCATTTTTCCCTTTTTCTATTATCTTTTTAAGGGGAAGAGGACAAAGCTCTAGATTTGGAATTTCAAAATGAAGCTGTCACTAGAGGGAATGAAAGTTGTTGTTCGGAATTTCATTTTTTAAACTTGTGCCAACTTTTACCTGTGGGTCTGAATGGACAGCTTATGCAGCTTATAGTCTAGCTTGTGTTTGTCTGTGTATGTCTTATATAGTATTGTCCAATGTACCCAATGTCCCCAAACCCTTCAACTGGTCTGGATAACAGAAGTAAGCAATATGAAATTTAAAGGGACAAGTGTACAAAAACACACACACATGCACACACTGATAGACAAAATCTACAGTTTGTCATTTAAATCTATAAGAAAAAAAGTTGGTACAAAGTTGTTGGGTTGTGATTTTTTTTTTTTCAAATCTAGATCTTCATGTTATCCCCAGTCTCTCCAGGGTTCCCTCACAGGGTTGTTGTGAAGCCCAAGTGAAACGACTTCTGTATCAAAACATTTAAGGACTGTGTAAATGTTAGTTATTATTATCACCTAAAAAAAGGGATTTTTTTTTGTAATTAAATTTTTTTAAAAAAGAATGCCCTCTTTCTTCAGTTTCTGCAAGTCTCTTTCAAAGACTTATGATGTATGTTTTCCAAAAATTCATGCTCGATGTAATTGAAAGCGTATTCAGACAGATTAAGTATCAGAGTACTGTCATAAGAAGGCTAGAAACTTACATATCCATGTGGTCTCCAGTTCTGGTTATGCAGGGAATGACAGGTGTTATAATATCCAATCATTTCTCAATTTGATGAGTGCTTGGCTCAGAAAGTGTGTTCATGGAAAAACAGCTACCTTGCAAAGACTTTCTACATAAAAGACCCAATTTCCATTACTTGTGTGAAGACAGATCATTCTGCTTAGATGTCAATTGCTTTAGTGGAAAATGGGAGTATTTTCAACACAAGTCATTTATTAAGACTTATCTGTACATGACATTAAACAAAGTGACAGTGCAAAAAACGCCCTTTCGAAGTCTAGGTTCTAAGAGTCTGAGCAGTATTGATAGATACACATTAAGAGGAGCTTTACAACTGAACAAACATTGAGCTAGAATAGATAGCATTGACTTTTAGGATTGTACATCATCCCACGGCTCCTCTCAGTTGGAAAGATGTTTTACAAACTTCAAAACCCTTTGGAAAGAATTCTTGAGTTACTACAGTTAATTATTTTCACAGTTGCTTTCTCAGTATACTGTTGGGTCTCAGGTTGCTGAATGTATTTAGGTGTTGATGGTGGTGGTCTTTTATCTTCCAAGTGGACGAATGGTATCATGGCTTGACTCATGGGTGAATTGGATTTAAGTAAGACAGAGTTGCACAAGTTGTCAGTCTCTCTCTCTCTCTCTTCTTGATTCATTGAAGTCTGGTGTCAGGACAAAATTCAAGATGACTGGGGATGCAATGGATGGCCGTGGCATCTTTGATGCATGATCAAGTTCCGAGTACTCCACAGAATGAATTTCATCTTCCTTCATAGACACCAGAACAAATTATTCTCATCCACCCATTTCAGCAGGGGAAGTCTTCACATGCTTGGGGTAATCTTCTCCCTGCTTCACAAGGTTTGAAGCCTGTTGATTACCTTCAACCTGGTTTAGCCTGTCTGACAAGATGGTTTTACCAGGGTATGGCTGTTGCACATGCTATAGCTTCTGGGAGCCACA
This sequence comes from Bettongia penicillata ogilbyi, assembly GCA_023548195.1. NCBI lineage: Eukaryota > Metazoa > Chordata > Mammalia > Diprotodontia > Potoroidae > Bettongia > Bettongia penicillata. The sequence goes on along the minus strand of JAJHZJ010000166.1, from coordinate 3,905,252 downwards.
GGTGAGAGGTGAAAGGTGGACCCCAAAGGTAGATGAGCAGCTCAGAAAGCTCTTACATCAGAGGTGCTAGTCCTCCTGGATGGTCTTGTATATTAGGGTGTAGTATACAGCAAAGTGTTATTTATGGATACTATTGATCCACTATACAAAAGAGAAAATTGAAGTTCAGAAATGGTAAGTGACTTCCCAATGATCACACAACTGCTAAGAGTCAGAGGTAGGTCTTTCTGATTAGAAGTCCAGCAATCGATCCACCCTGCCATGCTGCCCCATCTTCCTTACATGACCCTAGAGAACACCTTTGATGAATGTCTATCGCCCTGTTTAACACTTTGCTAGATGCCATTACTCAGAGGATGGTAGATTGAAATTACCTTCATAACTCTATATTGTATCATTTGCCATCTACATGGTAGCTGCGTTGTGTGAAGAGAACCTTCAAAGCTTTTCTTTCTTCTGAGTTAAATATTAATTTAATAATAAAAAAATAACATTATTTACTGATTAAAATAGCTATAAAACTAATATAAATATGCAAAGAAGCATTACCAAATGCTTCCTAGTGGATAGAGAGCTAGCCAGCTTCAGGGTCTGGAAAACCTGGTCAAGTCTTGACCCTGATTCATACTGTCTGTGTGACACAGTGACTTCTCAGTGATCCAGATAACTCTCAGGTCCAATGCATGGAGTTCCATAGGTTGATGTCATCATTTCACAGATTATTTCTTTTTTTTTAAATAGCTTTTAAAATTAGTTTGTTATTTTAAGCTCCAAGTTCCTCTTTTTTTCAAGAAAGTTACTTTAAAAAACGGTGGTATCTAGGTATAATACATTTTGAAATTTCACGTTCCACTTCATAAATTGGCTTAAGAAAGCTAATGAAGAAAGGGGAGAAAAGGGCTCCTGCTAAAACTTTCACTGAACTCGAGTAGAGTAGAACCACCCAATGTAGATAGATTACTGGATTTCATATTATTTATTACAAAGCTGTGTGATTTGGGGTCAATAATTTCCCTCTAAGATGTTCTTCTAAAAAAAATAAGATGGTTCACCTAAGTTCCTTCTACCTCTGAGACAAGAATTCTTAAACAGCGATCTGTAAACTTTAAAAAAAAATTGATAACTGTACTTCTCCATGATCTCTTTCCTTTATAATTCTAGATATTTTATTATATCTATTTAAAAATTTCTTTCCTGAGAAGGGATACATAGACATCACTAGACTACCAAAATGGTCTATGATCCTGCTAAGAGGTTATAAAATGCTTTGTCAAGGCTTAACACATAGCTATATTAATGTAAACCCTCTCAATATGTGAAACAATGATAAATGACAAATGACATAGCTATAACACTTTAAAGTTACAAGGTTCTTTTTTATACATGATGGCAACATAGATTTCAAGTTGGAAGAAATCAGGTCACCTGCTGGTTCAACCCTTTCATTTTACAGGCAAGTAAACTGAGCCTCTGAACTGTTAAGAGATTTCCCTAAGGTTACATAGTTAAATGTGGATGTAAACTTCTTGAGGTTGGGGACTGTTACTTTTGTCCTTGCAAGCACCTTGCAAAATGCCTACCACCTAGTAGGTGCTTTAAAATTCTCGTTGCTTGGTGAAAAATGTGTCAGAGTTAAGATGTAAATCTAGGTCTTTTTGACTTCAAATCCAGATCTCTATTTCCTAGAGGTCCCTTTGCTTAATAAAAATATTTAAGAAGAGTTAATTTGACAGTAATCTTAGGAAAACCATGAAAATTGTTGACATCTTTCAGTATGGACCAAGACTATAGGTAGATAAGTGAGTAGGTATTATCTTCACCATGGACTTCTAGAGCTGGATTCCCTCAAAGAAAATGTAGTGCATGTGTCTCATTTTAGCACTAAGGAAACTAAGGCTAAAAATGCAGAAATTCTTCCTGTCCTATATAAGGTGCAGCTCAGGTGTCACCTTCTCTCTGATCGTCCATACCTTGTCTCTTTGGAAATCTCACGACCCTCTATATTTTTCCTTATGCACTTAGCATTTGAGAATATAGATTGTTATTGTTCATTTTCAAATCTTCTCTCTCATTCTAGATTCTGAGTCCCATGAGGTCAGGAACTATCTTATTCATACCTATAGTATCTAGGGCTTAATAAATGTTTGTCAAATTGAATCACCAGGGATATCACAGCCAAGACTAGAATTCAGATTATCTGTGTCTTAGTTCAGAGTTCTTTCTACTGAACTATATTACCTTCTTTGGAGAGGGCAGAACAATTTGTTTGCATTATCTAATCTTTTCTTGATAGCATCCTTCTGAAGGATTATCACTTCTCAGAAACAACTCCAATTTATGGATGTAGATACTAAAGCACTGAAAGGTTAAGTAACTGGTCTCTAAGGTCTGAGGAAATGTGTGAGGAAGAGTGAGGGATAAACCCAAGCCTCCAGATTCATGAGTCAAATACTCTATCCTGTAGGACAGCAGTTCTTAAACTTTTGGTCTCAGGATGGCTTTACAATCTTAAAAGTTATTGAGGACCCCAAAATAGATTTTGCTTGTATGGGTTCCATCTATTTCTATTTACCACACTAGAACTCAAAATGAATAAATTTTAAAAATATTTATTTTATTCATTTTAAAATAACAATGATAAACCCATTACATGTTAACAAAAAGAACATTTTTATGAAAACAATATTCCAAAACAAAAAAAAAAATTATTTAAAAGAATGGCATTGTTCTACATATTTTTTGCCCTCTGTAAAGTCTGGCTTAATAGAAGACAGTTGGATTCTCATATCTGCCTCTGCATTCAATTTGTTGTGATATCTTGTTTTGGTCGAAGGATATGAAGAAAATCTGGCCTCACAGAGATGTGTAGTTGGAAAAGGGAGAAATATTTTAATAGGCAAATAGCATCTTAATATCATTATGATAATAGTTTTGACATTGTGGACCCCATGAAAGACTCTTGGTCAACCACACTTTAAGAGGTATTGCACTAAGATTTAGCTCCTGCAGAGATAACAGCATTGTCAAGTATGAGCAAGTTTTCCAAAACCAGAAAGTTATGTTGTATCAAATTTACTTCATCACAGCTTACCTTTGGCTTTAAAAAAACCCATTAGGATTATTAGTGCTTAAATGGTTTTTTTTCCTTCTTTTTCCCCCCTTAGTAAGAGTTCACAATATGGCATTACAAAAATAAAGACATTTTAAAATTTAAATTACCTAAAAGAAAAAAAATCCTAAAATTTACTTAATAATTTTTTTAATTATTTTTTTCATGTAAATAATCATTAATGTCTACCCAAATATTTGAACCAAGTAAAAACCAGAAATCTGATTTGGTTTCAGCCGAGGAAGCCAGATTTCCCAGTTACCTGAATCCTCAAACCATCTCTTTAAGCAAAAGCAAATACCAAGTGTTTTTAAATATTCTTCTGCCTATTCCAAAGTCATCATCAGTCATATTCTGCACTATTTAGGACTGGTCTTTTCTGAGACAGATTAGAAACCATCTACCTATAATGATACTAGAATTAGTACATTTATCTTTATTAAAATTTCATGAAAACTGTTCACCTGATAACATAGGAACATATTTCTAGAGGCATCCTTAGAGTTGGAGACAGGGAAAAGGTGTGAGAATTCCAGAGGCAAAGGGTTGATTTTCTTTTTTTTGGAGGAAAAATTGCCCTCAGTTCATAGATACAGAAACTAGGAAGAGAGGAGTAAATGACTTTAGGAAGAAACTAGTTGGTTGATAGTAGAGGTTGAAAAAGAAATGGTAAAATCTTTGATTCACAGAATGAAGCCATACTCTTCAAAATGACCAAGGGATTATAGCTGATCTATGTTATCTGTGTACAAGGAGAAAATATAAAATAAGAAAATATAAATCAGAATTACATCAATATGGATACATTAGCTAGATAATCTTATGGATACACAGCTAAATAATCTTATTTAATAAGACAGATTTAATTGCATAATGAGACAGACATAAATGCAATTCCTTCTAAAAAAAACATTAGTTTGCCTAGATATTCCCTATCTAGTGTGTTCATACTCAGTCTATTGCCCCCACCATCTCATCATGTGCTTAACACATATGTTTAACTCACAGTTAAACCTGTGTATGTCCAGCAGCTCACCAAAAACACTCTCCAGGGATGACTTTTTTGCCTTTTGTTTATCTACAGTTTTATCACCACTACCACAAGGGTTGGTATTTTGAATGGCTAATCTGAATTATTAAATCTTAAAAAAAAAACCTCCTCACATCTTTTGGTAGAACCAAAGATGGTGATGGCAATACAACTCTGGGGTTATATTTTAAGTGAAAGATAAAATCATTACAACTTTTAAAAAAATTATTAAAAACATTGGGACTCTATAAAATTTACAAAAATTCAAAACTATCATCACTATCTTTCACAAAAATGGATTTTGTGGTATTTTTCAGGTTATTCTGAGTTCCCAAAGAAGTTGTGTAGGATCTCAAGAATTTGTTTCAACACAGGTTGAAGCAACATGCTATTCCCGTAAAGATGTATTTGTGGAAATACATACATATATATAGATACATATACCTATCTAATTCTTGAGCAAAAAGGGGAAAGGAAACAAGGCTAGGTGATAATCTCAAACAGGACAATTACACAATGAATATATTATGGACATGCTAAAAAGTGATGATAGAATATGAAAACAATATTCAAAAAGGTAAGAGGTGTCTAAGTATTTTCTTTTTTAATTTTGAAGCCCTATTAGATTGTAGTTACTAAGGATGCTTTTTTGTTTTGTTTACCTTTTTTGCAGGAAATATAAAAATCTTTTGATCTTGCATGCTCAAATAGAGTTTACCAGGTCAAAGTTAACAATAAAAAGGTAAAGAACCTGCAGGTCACTTTCAAATAGGTGACAAGTAAGATTATATCAAGGACTGAAACACAAACATGAAAAAATTCAAACTTTTAAGAAACTAGGACGACTTTACATAGGACTTGTTTTTACATGAAATACAGAGCAACATGTCAAGGCTCTATTTTGAAAAGAAGGAAATGAAAACATCATGGAAAAAAGATGACATAACGTATTCTACTATCTGTTAGAAAACAACAGCTTTTAGGTTAGTTAGAAAGGTAAAATTTACAAGATAAAAATCATAAGTTTACAATTTCAGGGAGCTTAGTTGAAAGAAATTGATGATGAAGAAATGTTTTTATTGGAACAGTGAAAGTTTGGCTTCTGTAGAAAAATGTGACTATACATAAATGATGGTGCAAATTCATCTGAACACTTTCTGAAAAATATTTTTACTTTTTCGACTAAACACAATAAAATATTTTTAATAATAACAATAATAACAGCTGACATTTACACAGGGTTTTAAGGCTTACAAAATATCATATATATATATACATATATGTGTATATATATTATCTGACAACAATCCTGTGGGGGAAAAGCTATAATTATCCTTATTCTTAAGGAAGACTACCTTTTTAAAAAATTCCATCTTAATGTAATTATTTGCAAATATTTTATTTATATATCTGTTTATTTTGCAGTTTAAAGCAACCTAAAACAGTATATTTAAGGAAAATGAAATCCTGGAATTCTAATTTTCCAGTATAACATCAATAAAATGGTTTTATAACTCAGGATTTCTGATGAGGGTAATATCAAATTACTGACATTAAGGAAGTCAGTGTTCTTGAGTTCAGTGGAAGAAGACTTCATCAAATGGAAACTAAGTTCAGTTCATTGCTTATAAACTTTATACACATTTTGTTGTGATAACCTGTTACCTTCAGGAGATGTTATCCATAAACAAAAACATTCTGGTGTTGACTAACTGTACTTAACTTAAGATAAGCCTTTGGGCACGTTTTTTTTTTTAAAAACATGAACTGGATATAAATTAATCATAACCAAGGAACAACAACCAAAAAATGGATGAATGAGGCTAAATCAACATAAAAGGTAAGCAATATGAATGAAAGCAGACTATATAAAACCATCTGAACTCTGTGTTAAAATATATATGACTTGTTTCACTGTGATTTATGTGAGCAAGACTTCTCATAACACTCAGTTGAGGAATTTCCAGCCAAGCTTTAAATGTTGACCAATTCAGTGACAACACAGAAAGGAATTCAGTGTAGACAGGATCCCCTTCTGAAAATCTTGAAACTGTTCACAGCTCTTTTGTGATATTTCAAATTGTCTGTTTCCTGAAACTGTTCTTACTGTGAGTTAAGACTGATCATTTACTGACAATTGCTTCTAGTTTAAAATGCCTTCATTAATATTAACCATACCCTTCTGCTGTTTTGGTTTTTAAAAATACTAATAAATATGATAATCACCAATGCCACTTGCAATTGTATGTTTTAGGCTTTAACTTGAATTTTATGGGGCAATCAGAATATATATTTTATCCATTTCATGATGGCTCTAAAAACACAGAACCTGAAGATTACCCTCTAAAATCTTCAAGTCATGTGAGCTGCTTAGAGACATCTCTAAAAAAGATAGGTTGTTCATAAATTTAATTGAATTAAAAGATAACCTCTACACAAAATTTATTTCAAATTATCAGGTTTATGTAGTAACATTTTAGCTTATTTTACACAGAATTAGTCCTTTCCATCATTTAAAATATATTTATAAGTTAAGATAACCAATTTAATGGAATTCAAAATGTGAAGCCTTGAAGATTTTCTAAAAACTTAATCACCATCCCTTAAACAGCTATATAGAATGTAATCTTTTGTTAATGAAGAAAAAAAATCACACTGTGCAATCAGTAGCCTGGAAAAATAAAGTTTAATTCAACAAAGCTAGGTACTATTTGTAATGAGAATATTTTCAAATGCAAATCAGAATTTTGAAGGATTAAAACTTTTCCCACAAAACAAAAAAAAAATACGATTTCTTAATTTGAATTTAAAATGTTTCTGGAATTTCACAAATAAACGACATTTGCTTTGGGACACTTACCTATTTCCAATATGGCATTCATTAAAAAAAAAAATCTTCTGTAAAATAAATCATGAAGATTTTCCCTTCAAAAACCTCCTTTTCATCTCAATTAATTTTTAAGGTTTTCTCAGCAGGTCAGGATTTTTTTTTTAGAGGTTTCATATTTCTGCACTCCAAATAATGCATCTGAGTTGCAACTCATCAAATCACATTCTAGTTTTTCTTTAACTATTATCTTATATCTTTTTTTAAAACTCAAGTTCAGTCTTTTAGCTTACCAGAAATGCCTTAGTGAGCCTCAGCAGCTGGTAATTACTTAATAATTGTGAACCATCCAGCCTCATCACCGAGATCGTTAACTATACGAGTGCCTGACAGCTCCCAAAGGAAGCGAAGAAAACACAAACAAATGTAGCTCATCCTGAAAATGAAAAGTGCTCGGACAGAAGAGTGTTTTCCTCTCTGCAAGCTGTTCAGGCAGCCACTTTAAAAAGGGGTGGGGGGAATGAGCACGGCTCTGGATTTGCCCTGATGATGAGTTTCTGGTGCAGTGTTTACCCCCTTGGCCCCTCTGAAGGACTCTGAGTTGTTTGGGGTTCTCCCACCCCCTCCAGCCCACAACAGAGCCCGAAGCCTGGCCAGCTACAATTCCATTCCGCACGCCCACTCCGGCTCGGCGCTAGGCGCCGTGCTCCATCTCCCGAGCCAGGTCGCTGCCCTCCGGGAGTTTACCATCTAGTAGCTCCACCTCGGCCAGCCCACCCCAGTGGTCCCCGAGAACCCGGGCTCCGCTTTCTCCCCCCACCCCCAGTGAGAGCCGGAAACTTTCATTTAGGAATTCCCCGCCCCCAGCTCGGGAGTGCGGGCTGCGGGAGGGGAGCGGAGCAGGAGAGGGGGCCCCCGAAGCGGCCCGTCTGGGGTTGCCTCTCCTCCCTCCGGAAGGCTTTCATTTGCACATTCGCCTTCAGCTGCGCTCCGAGCCGGGACCCCAGACGGTGCCTCGCGTCCCCCCGCGACCCCCTCCCTTCGGCCGGGTGGGGCGCTGGGAGGGAGCCAGTCTCCTCCTTCCCCCGCCCCCGAGTGGGGCCCAGCCCCGGCCCCGGCCCCGGCCCCAGCCGCCGCTGCTGCCGCCGCTGCTCCGCTGGTCTCGGCTCTCCGGGCCCCCGAAGCCCCGGCCCCGGCTGCCGGGCTACCTGCTCCGCGCCGACTGCCCAACACGTGTGGAGGGACTGACTCCCTGGACGGCCGGGGGGGAGTCGGCCGGGCCCCTCCAGGTGAGGGAGCTCAGCGAGGCGGGGGGGCGCGCCTGGGGAAGGGGATCTTGGGGGGGGCCTGGGAAGGGAGGGGGCGTCGCAGCCCTGTCTCGGGTTAACCCCTTCCCCGCCGGAACCCCCGAGGATCAGGATGAAGGACACTTTGGAATGCAGACGGGGGAAGGGTTGAGGGGGGGGGGTCAGTTGGATGGCCGACTGCCTTGGCACCGGCTCAGCTGCCCATCCTTACTCGTGGGGACCCCGAACGCCCAGCCATTCCCCTGCACCCCCACCTCCCCGCGGGCATAAACAAACACAGCAGCTCCGGGGCTTTTCGGCCTCATCTGAACTTTTCCAGTAAGAACTTTAAACTGACATCACACTCTCCAGTGAGCATTTTTAAAACCCTTGTACCTATCTTCCCTCAGGGAACACCCTCGTCTCCCAATCCCCCCACCCCAGGTATTTCTTCTCCTTCCCCCGCGTCCTTGGGGACACTAGTGGGGCAGCTGTTAACTCCCCGCCACGCGATAATTAAACAACAGGCCCCTTGATGTCCACCTCAACAGGCTTGCAAATGTCCTTGGACTTGTGTCCAAAACCCGTCGGCGACCATGCTTTTAGGGTGACACTAGAATATACTTTTGCACCCGCTCCTAAGTGATGCTTCCGTTTAAAAAACAAAACCCCCAGACGCACACTCTCCCCACCCCCACCCCAACCCCCACCCCTCCACCAAAGTCCTGGAACCCTAGCAAAAATACGTGGCCCTGAGCTAGTGCCCCGGGGAGCGACTAACTTGGCCACGTGCAGGACACATATGGTCTGTATGCATCCATGCACACGCACGTCTTTGCCGACGTCTGCGCATTTGTGCGTCGCTAGCTGTGTGTCTTTTCCCCTGGCTATGGCTCGCCTCTTGTCATTGCGCTAGTGGCGACCCTGACGGTATTTGGCAGGCTTCGGCTGAGGCACATGAAGGATTTCATTGACTGTGAAGAGAGAGAGCCGAGACAGAAAGCAGAAGGAGGCGGCTGCAGCCTTTGTAGTCGCGGAGGAATGCGGAAATGTTGAAGCACTATGTCAAACTTTTTTGAAATGGGGTCAAGTCACATTCAGCCAGCGTGGGAAAGCAAGGAAAAAAAAGTAAGGGAGGGAGAGAGAGAGAAGAGGGGGAAAAGCACCAGCTCTCCTGCTTGTGTCTTAGACTGAGCCTGGGCCGGCAGCAGAGAAAGGGGGCTGGGGAAGGGGGAGAGGCAGAGGAAAGGGAAACCCAGAAGAAAGAAAGAAAAAGAAAGGGAAAGGTGAGAGTAAGAAGCAGAGAGAGAAATGAGGGAGAAAAAAGACGCTGGGGGCAAGGAGAGGATAAGCCCAGCAGAGAGCCCCCCTCCCCCAGACGGGGGGGTGGGGAAGGCAACTTTGGACTTTCAGGCTTATTTTTTTCTCCGGGGGTGGGACACCTCCAGGCTTTGCCTCTGGTTACAGAAAGGCTCCTAGCTTGGCTGGGCAGGAGCCTTGGGCTAGAGGATGGTGTTTCAGGATGGCAGAGCCGGGACTCGACTGCGGCTACCTGTGTGGCCCTAGACCCACAGTGGGGAGGTCCCAGATACTCTATTTAGCGTGTTTCCAGTGATTTCGCCCTCACCATTTAAGGAAAACTTTTGAGCGACGTGTGTGAGTGTAGAGTTTTTTTTTACACAGTTCTCTGACTTCTGCTCTCCATGAAGTCTATTGTGGCCGCTACTTTCATTCATTATCGCTTGTTGCTTTGTAATTAACGACCAAAGGCAAGCGGACCTGGGATTGAACCTCTCAGGTACTTCAGAATCTTCCAATTCCGAGAGGTTGCTGGGGTGAAAAATGCAGGGCCCGGGACGCAGGGGGTTGGGGTGAAGCAGCAAGGTCGGAGTGGATGAATGGGGGTGGGGAGAGCGGGGTCTGCCCTTCTCCAGGCCCCCGCCCCCAAACTGCAGGCGGTCCCAGGGGCTGGCGCATTGTCCTCGAAACTGTAACCGGTGGAGATCTCTCCTAGCAGGCTGCCACCCCACTCCCCCGGGGATTTCTTAAAGCTGTTCCAGCCGCGATTAGTGCATTTCCCTAAAGTTCGAAGTTGGAATAAATTGCCGGCTACCTGGTTGGCATCTGAGACCTGGGCAGGGTTTGGAGAGAAGACGACCGAGCTGAGGTTCCCAGGCTGGTCCGTGCCCACAGGGCACAGAGCTGCTTTGCCCCGCTCGGGGCAAAACTAACTCCACCCCCCCCCCACTTCCTCGAATACCTCCAGGGCTCAAAATTGCTATCTCTCTCCTCTTTCCCCTCTCCATACCTTCGGCATAGTTAGAGGAAGAAAGGGTGGCGGGTGAGTGTGAGAGTTAAGGCTTGTTCTAGGGGAGGAACCTTTTGGAAAGAATTCTAGGGAAATACAGAATTAGGCTAATCTCCCTCTGGGATGACTGTAGAGGAGGTAATATGGAGGAATATCCATGCGATGCTCCCCCGAGAGAAATTCTCCCCACTGCAGTCGGTTTCTTCCCTTTTGTCGAACCCCCTCCGCGTAAGTGCGGGGCAGAGACTTGGGCCGGCTAGTGCTGCTAGGAGGGAGGTCCTCACAGTCAAAGGAAAGAATGCTATTGCTCCCATCCTCCCTCTCGGTCTCCCCATCCCCCTCCTCAAAGATGGGGCTTGGTGGAGAGTCCCCCAAGTAAGGCCTGGTAGCAAAAAAATAAAAAGGCATTGCTCCTATGAGCCTTAACTAGACTTTATTGCACCCCCCCCCCCAATTTTGCCCCTCAGGGTCCTTCCTACGGCTTTACTCACAAGTACTCCAACGCTCCCACTTTTCATTGTGCACTACACACACACACACACACACACAAGTTTAGTACAGTATTTTACACTTAGTAAGTGCTTAATAAATGCTGGTTGACTTGACCGGTTTGCAAATCCCACTCCCTAGGGGCAGTGCGAGGTTTTGGAAATGCACCCAAATTATGTTTAGTGTCCCTGTAGTCTCAGAGTAGTTTTAAGTCTTAATAGCTTAGAACCACAAAGGCTTTGGGGACGCCCAGAATATAAGGGTGAAGATTAGGAGAGTGCCCTCAGCCTCCCCCCTTCCTATCGGATCCCACGGCGCCCTCCGCCCGCCCCTTGCTGAAGCTGTGTCCAAGTCGATTCCCTCCTTCCCCGCGGGGGCCCCAGCCTCTTCTCCGGGGAGCTCTCGGGTACAAATACAGGTCAACCTCGTGCAGGGAGAGAAAGACGGACTGTTTCCTTACCGGCCTGAGCGCAGCCAAGTGCCCAGGGAACCCTGGAGGATTCAAGGGCAAGGTGGGGGTGGAGGGTAGGAGGCTTGGGAGGGATCCGGGAGCTGCCCCCAACCCCAGGATGCTTGAAGGCGCTTTCTTCTCTCCCCCCCCTCCTCTCTTTTAGGTGAAATGGTTTGGAATTAAGGAGCGCTCCCCCGGGACCCCTCGATCGTCTGGACGGCGGCAGCAGCAGCAGGGTTGCGGGTGGGGAGCAGCCGGGTGCCCCGAGCAGGAGCGAGAGGCGTGGGGGCTGGGGGCGCACGCGCGGGGGTGAGGGCGAGGAGTGTGTGCAGCAGCAACCCAGAGTGCGAGAGGGGGAGCGGAGGAGGAGGAGCAGCGGGAGGAGGAGGAGGTGGCGGCCGCCGCGTCCGTCCGGCAGCTGCGGTAGCGGCGGCGGCAGAGGCGGCAGCGGAGGCAGAGGCAGCGGCGGCGGCGGGAGCCCGGGAGGCGGCAGCGGCAGGACCCTCGTCCTCCACCGCCAGCTCCTCGTCCTCCTCCTCCGCCCGGGGCAGCGCCGGCCCGGCGGCCCGGCCGCGGCGGCGGCGGCGGCATGGACAAGGACGGCCTGAGCCGGGCTGACCAGCAGTACGAGTGCGTGGCCGAGATCGGCGAGGGCGCCTACGGGAAGGTGTTCAAGGCCCGGGACCTGAAGAACGGAGGCCGTTTCGTGGCGCTCAAGCGCGTGCGGGTGCAGACCGGGGAGGAGGGCATGCCGCTCTCCACCATCCGCGAGGTGGCGGTATTGAGGCACCTGGAGACCTTCGAGCACCCCAACGTGGTCAGGTGAGCGAGCGCCCGGCAGCCCAGGGGGCGGCGGGGGCCGCGCGCGGAGGCGGGAAAGGACGCGGACCCAGAGGGCTTCGTCAGGCCAGGCAGGGGCCGCATCCTGACCTGGTGGGGTTGCTGAGGAAGATAGGTGCCCCCAAACGTTATGATCCCCATTTTACAGGTGGGGAAACTGAGGCTTGGGTGGGTGAATCACCTTGGCCAACTGCACATAAGATAGAAAACGCAAGCCATTATACTTCCATTTTCTAGATGGGGAAACTGAGGCTTAGAGGAGGGAATTGGGCTTGCAATCTGTGCAGCTTGCTATTGTCGGACAATTGGCCCGAGAGCCTCAGGACAGCTCCCCCCCCCCAAGATAGATCACTCAAGTATTCTATCTCTCCATTTTCTAGTTGGAGAAACTGAGGCTTAGAGGAGGGAATCTTGCTTGGCTGCATTACCAAACTTGTAGCTGTACTTTGAGAACTATCTCCTATGCTACACATTCCATTCTACCGTTGAGTTGCTTGAGGGTAGGCGGGGGTCCGTTTTTTGCCTTTCTTTGTGTCCTCAGCACACAACACTGTGCCCAGCACCTAGTAAGTAAGGAATCCTTGTTTTAGAGACTCATTAATAAGCAATAATGTCTGCCCAGCCCGAGTGTGCCCCAAATGACGTTGTCCCAGCCTTGCCAGCCCCTTCGGGCCGTTTTAGGGACCTGACCAAAGAAACCCTCTGGGGACCCCCACGTTTTTGTTTCACTCAGTGGGGAATTTTCAAGAGATTAAAAATGAGGATGTTCATGGAGCTGAGTCATTGGCAGTTCTCTGTAATTTTATAGAAAATGCTTCGAGTTTCAAGAATTTTCACCAGCCCAGTGGCTCCTCTAGTCATCCCCACATTTTATCTGTGAGGTATAACATCAGAGGTGGGGATAACTTGAACTGTTGAAGGGTGCATGTGCCTTGCATGTCATTTTTTACCAGAAGTAGGGTTACGCCCTTAATTTACAGCTCTCTGCTAGCCTCTTCATGATTGATTCACATCTCAATTCTAGGCTCCTGCAACCAATTTTGGGGGGAGATTGAATGCGTCTAGATTCTAAATAACTTCATATCCAGCCCTGCTTTTTCTGGAAGGACTGTGTGTGGATGAGGAGTAACCTTCCCTGAGGTCCCCTTGGTTTCCTTAGCATCTTTCCCAGATAGTAACTCTGTGGATGACAGTATGCTGATAAATACAACCAGATATCTCCGTGAGTATTCTAGCAGTCGATGGAAAGGGAAATTTCCTCTCCGTCAGTTAGAACTAGCTCTCCTGCAGTGGGGTGGGCCACTTTGGAGGACTGTCCCTTCCAGCTCCAGGTTACTTGAAGTCTACCAGCAAAGGCTGGATAACCACTTGTCCTAGGTTTAGGAAGATTTCCTGGCCAGATAATGGGGTTGGACTGGACATAGCATAGAATCCCAGTTTTAAAGGGTCAAGGTGTTGTGGAAACAGGCCCCAAAAGTATAAGGGACTTAGCCAAAGTCACACGGCTGGGATATGAAGCCAGAACCTCCTACTTCAAATGCTACTTTTTCCACTCCCTGGTAATGCCCTCCTTGATGTCCCCTCCTCCCTGACAACAGAGCTGTACTTTTTCTGCAGAAATTTTCCTTGAGCTCTTTCTTGGGCTGGATCTCTTTTTTCCCACGATCACACCTTACCTTGAATTGTAAAATTTCCTGTTTGATTCTGTCTCTTCATGCAGAAGAATGCTGGTTTCCTTGCTGTAATCGGATCATTTCCTTTTTAGAAGCAAGTTCCCTGAGGGCAGGAATTGAGCCATTTTCTAACTTTGGGTCTCTAGCACCTGGTTCATCCTGCTGCTTAATGAATACTTATTGGACTGAATTGAATTAATAACCCAGTTAACCCTCAAGCTATTTGTTTTGACTGTTCAGCGTTGGAGGGTTTTCTTGGCAAAGATACTACATTTGCTATTTCTCCAGCTCAATTTACAGAGGAAACTGAGGCAAACAGGGTTAAATGGCTTGCCCAGGGTCACTCAGCTAGGAAGTGTCTGAAGCCAGATTTGAACTCAGGTTTTCCTGATTCGAGGCCATGACAGTCTATCCACTTGGCCACCTAATGTGGCCCTCTTTAAATCCTGGTATTGTGTAATAAAGGGAATTCTGGAGTAGGAGTCCAAGCACCTAAGTCTGAACCCTGGTTCTACCACCTGTGTAAATTAGTCCAACTTCCTAATTAGCCTCATCTGCAAAATGAAATAGTTGTATCGCCAGTAGGATTCTTTCCAGTGCTTGGTCTCTGTACTCTAGGACCTTTTGATTTCCTTCTCTGGAGACTTAAGTTCAGAACCTTACTCACCTGAAAGCCCTATGTACTGTTGGTATAATCCAAATACCAGAAAATTCCTTCTCCCTCTGTCACTTTGCAGAGTGTCTGAAATGTTAATTCATAGCTATGAATGCCTCTCCAAGGAAAAAATACATCCTTTCCAGGTAAAATGAATGTCTTCCAAGGCAAATCCCTTATAATATAGAAATGAGCAACTCTGGCCAAATGGCTCAGGTTCCTCACTGAAATTTTATCACAAAAGACTCCTGGAAAACTTAATGAAAATACCTCAAAAAAAATGGTCATTTCCTTTTAGGCAGACCCTGCATCCCCATAGTAGTGAAAAGGTGAAACATCACTGAGAGACATAATTGAATTCATTTATTGGTACTGCTCTGTCCTAAGGGACAACCAAAACGTGGTCTCTGCAGTTTAAAAATGAATCAGCAATGTCAGGGTTTGTTCTTTTTTTTTTAATAAAAAAAAGTTTTATTCTAACCTAAATTTTGTCAGCCTAATTGTCCTTGAAAATATTTCCCTTTCCATTCAGTTCACTTGAACACAACGGTCATCTAGTAAACACTGGCCTGGCCTGGCCTTTGCTAGGTGTTGGGGGTACCAAGGCAGAAATGATTCAGGCCCTCACAGGCCCTGTCCATTTCGGAGATTATATGTATCTGTGAAATGGGGAGGTTTGGGGGGAAGAGTCTGTTTCATAATTATTGAAATGAAGATGTGTATGAGAGGGTTAACATAATGGTGTTTTCTTACACTGTGTGGTCAACATCACATCAGCATGCCACCATCTTGTTCTCTTGGTAAGGATTCATGGTTTAAATGAAAAAAACAACAAAACAAAAAAAACCAAGGCACAGAACAGGGTTGTGGTTTTTCTTTCCACAACGGGTAGAAATCTGTAGCTCATTGATGTTGCATTGCTTGGGAAAGGGGGATGGAGGGGCTGGCCCTGTTGTTTTCTCCATGGCTACCTCAGCAACTTTCCCTGCTGGTCAGTTTATGGATCTGTGGATGATATTATGTAAATAAGAACTGCTAACTATGTCTGTAAGAATTCAAACAATTTAAGATGAGTCATCAAAGCGGAGACCCAAGAATGACCTTTGAAATACCAAATCCCATATTCACCCTGGGAATCTAAGTGTCTACACAATCTTTATGTGGAAGTTTCAGCTTGTCTCCCTATATACCCTTTGTGATCTGTGTGTTGTTTTGTCATAGCAATAAGGCTAGGGAGGGGATATGTCTAGTTTAAAGGGTGCAGCAAGGGAAAAAAACGGCGCAGTGAAATGATGGCACCTTTAAACAATGTGCCATCAAGTAGAATTGTTGCAAGGGCTGTGGTATTTGCAAAGGTAAGGAGGAAAGCTTTCCTGGATCAAGGAGGGGGCATCTAAAGATGGGATTTGATTTAAAGGCTGTTTCTGTTTTTTATCTTACCTCTAACCATTAAAAAAATTCCAAACAAAACTACTTTGCTATACTTCTGCTCTCTTTTATTTATATTGAAATAACTGAATGGAATATGAATGGGAAATAAAGAGGAATAGATTCTTGTCAATTGTAGCCTCTGGAACACACTTACTTCATTGTAGTTAATATCCTCAAAAGACTAAAATAGCCATAATCCTGTGCGACTTTAAAGGAGAAACACTCCCCATAGACTTTGATTGCCTGATTCATTCTCATTTGCTCATTTCCCCATCTGTACTGGGTAGTGTGCTCAGCTCAGGGGGCAGATGTCCAGTAATCCTCCCTTGATGTCCTCTATCATACATGGCCTATTTTGAGGTGTATTACACAGGTGTATTTAAAGTCCTGTTCGTCCTATGGAGAACTGATTCTGTGAGCCCCCATAGGGGAATGGGAGGGGACGTGTAGTGAGGACTTCTAATTATTTTTCTAGTATCAGATGATGGATTTATTCTGAGTTGTCC
Organism: Bettongia penicillata ogilbyi; assembly: GCA_023548195.1. Lineage (NCBI taxonomy): Eukaryota > Metazoa > Chordata > Mammalia > Diprotodontia > Potoroidae > Bettongia > Bettongia penicillata. The sequence goes on along the minus strand of JAJHZJ010000166.1, from coordinate 3,888,647 downwards.
CACAGACTCTTGGGATTGGTGGGTGAGTCCTTATTCAAGTTATTCTGGCTGTGCTAGGACAAGTCTCAGGATGCTCTTGTGTGTCATTTCTGGTGGACGTTCATCTGAATTAAAAACAAAGGCAACTGCTACCTATTCAAGGAGATTAGGTGGAACCCTTGAGCCTGTTAGAAGTTTCCTAGTAAATCCCTTAGTTGGCAAGATATCTATCTACTTCTGAATTAAAACAACAGGCCTGCAGGATTTGGCATCCGGTTTTTCAGAAAAGAATCTCTCTCAGGGTCAGACAAGCTAATTGTTGACGCGTCCCATCCCTCCCCAACCTCTCCTCTTTTCCCTGACTCCCTTTCTATTTCCACTCTTTTTCTCTTGCTTGTTACTGTTCTGTTTTTTCTGCTTTTGCCTTGGGTCCATTGTTGGAATCCCTGGGCATTGCTTGGCCTCGCTGGGTGTTCAGGGCTTTAGAGAGGAATGAATAGGAGTCATCCGGGAAAGAGATCAAGGAAGGATTCTACTCCTCCTCGCTCCCCCAAGGGGTAGTTTCTGCTAGAACCTGGTGCAAAAAAACCTTGTGATTTTTGCTGCGTAGTTCAGGCCCTTCTCACCTCTCCCTTGGCCTATTACAATAGCCTGCTAATTGGCAGCCTTGCCTCCAGTCTCTCCCCTTTCCAATTCATCTTTGTCACAGCTTGAAGAGTGATTTTCCTAAATCAGAGGTCTGACCATGTCATTCCCCTCCTCAATAAACTACAGGGGCTCCCTATTAATTCGAGGAAGAAATGCAAATTCCTTTGCCATTTAAAGCCCCTGACAGCCCGGCCTCACCCCACCTTTCCAGTCTTGGTCTATGACTCTCTATTGTGCACACTACGATCTGGCTAAATTTACCGTTTGCTCTTTAATTGTATTGTATTCTCAGCACCTGACACAATGGTTGACACAGAATAGGTCCTTTAAGAAGGCTTACTTTTTTGATTGAGTGAGGAGACCAGTCGGGTCTCCCTGCCTTTACGCAGTCTATAGCTAGTCCATTTCTTCACTTCTAGCTCCCAGAATTCCTAGTTTCCTTCAAAGCTCAGTTCATGCCCCACCTTCTATAAAAGATTTTCTTTCTCCTCCACCTCCCCCGCAGCTGCTTAGTGACTTTCCCAAACCCAAACAATTTACCTTGTAGCCATCTTATATATATTTTGTTTCGAGTTTATGTAAACATGTCATGTCCTCCAGTAGAACACCAACATCTTGAGGACAGGGGCTGTTTCGCTCTTGCTTTATGTACCCAAAGTCTGATAAATGCTGTACAATATAGTCAGAGAGAGAACTGTGACTGATTATTTAGTATCAGTATGACAGCTTGCAGATGAATAATATCATACCTGGCATTTATATGGGGTGCTTTAAGATTTTTTGTTTATTATCTCATTTTATCCTATAAGATATGGAGCGTTAGTACTGACAGCCCAATTTCACAGATGAGGAAACTGAGGTTAAGAAGTTATGACTCAACCACATATAATAATAATAACCAGCGCTTAAAGCAGTTTAAGGTTGGTGAGGCACTTTTACAACCACCCTGGGAGGCTGGTGCTGTTATTCCCATTTTACAAGGGAAACTGAGGCAGAGGTTATATGACTTGGCTAGGATCATGAAGCTGATTAGTGTCTGAGGCTTAATTTGAACTCGGTTCCTAACTGCAGGCCCAATTCACTAAGTCTCCACCTGGCTGCCCTCACTAGTAAGTGTTAGGTGGAATTTGAAACCAGTCTTTTAGTTCCACTTCCAATGAACTCTTATTACTACACTGCCTCCCAGGAACATTTAAATGCCTTCAAGGCATCAGTGGATATGTTTTGATGGAGGACAGTGATTTCATTGGTGTAGGGAATAACTGATGAAGAGACTTCTTTTACTAGTGTGGGGGAAAACTGGTGTGCAATTTTCTAGCGTCAGAGAATTGCCTGGGGCACTCTGAGATTAAGAGAGTGTGGGGGGGGCCGTGTTTGTGTGTGGGTGGGTGGGTGGGTTTGTGTGTGTGTAAATGTAAGGATTTGAACCCAGGTCTTCCTGACCACCAGACCAGTTCTCTATCCATTCTGCACTGTTGTGTTCTAGTTAAGAAACCTTGAGAGTCTTCCCCTTCCTAGACATTTTTTTAAGACCCTTCTTTGCCTCATTTTCTATTAAGCCTTAATCACTGAATGGGAGCTGCATCAGTCAAACTGAGACCTGTTGAAGTCCTTAGCTTGAAAAGGCCAAGTTTCCTCACTGCATCCTGGGCCATCTCTGGTTGTCTTGATCTATATCTGGCCACTGCACCCAGATGGCTCCGGAGGAGATAGTGAGGCTGATGACTTTGCACAGCCCTGCCTCCTTTAAATCCAGTTCACTTGCGTGTCCTGGCATCACGTCCCTGATGTCATGGTCCTCATTGAGAGCGAAGGAGAAGCACCAGTCATAGTTATGGGCTATCCTCACAATTGGTAAGGCTTGAAGCATTAAGTAAGGGTGATCATGTATAATTGGGGAACACAAGAAACAAATTAATTTGTTTGTAAGCATTCTTTACAGAGAATCTTGGATTTAAATTTGATGCTTCTTTTAAATCGCATGGCCCTATGGTATTTTTTGCTTTCAGTGACCATCCTTATACATCCAGGTCACAATGATGTTGAGTCTAATGGCAGTGTGTAGTTTGAGAAATGAGGGTACAGGTCCCTCTTGTTGAAAAGTTCCTTTCTTAGCACATTGGATCATGTGTTACATGGTTAGAGCACAGAATCTCAGGAGGATCCCTATTGATACTCCTGTCTACCTTGAAAAAGACTCCTCCCTCCAGGGCCTCCTCATCCAGCCTGGACCTCCGGTGATGGGGAAGCTTCTGCCTCCCAAGGCATTCTGAAGGACCTAATTCGACCACAAGGCACACTGCCTCTTCTGCCCACTGCTCTCTGTCCTCCCCTCTGTAGCCAAGCAAAAGCAAGTCATTTCACTCTTCCATGTGACAGCTTTTCAGATGTTTGGACACAGGGACCATGGATCCCTCCAGTCTCCTCTCCAGGCTGAGCATCCCAATTCCTTCAGTCAGTCCTCCTGGAATGCAGATTCTGGGCTTCTTGCGATTTTACGTGCTCTCCTCAGGTACTTCCCAACTTGTCAGAGTCTTTCCCAAAAGAGCACACAACCCCAGATGAAATGCTCTACCCCACACATAGCCTGATTAGAGACTAGATGCCCGCACCTTGTCATCTTCCTCTGTTCATATTAAATATTAAATTTAAGAGATCCTGTGGGCCACCCAAGGTGGTCTGCTGTTCTTTTGACTCTAAATCCAAGACTTTTTTCCACTTAAAAAATTATTCTTAAAGGGTATGTTAACAGTATGACAAATATGGAAAAATAAGGACGTGTATTCATACGAAAGCAATTTCCTTTGAAGGACTGTTGCCCTCCTCTGTTCATTTAAATATTAAATATTTAGCAACCACTTGATTCCTTTGAGGCTGAAAAGAGAGATTAGTTTTCCTTAACTTTACACATGAGAATTTCAAAGCCCTTGACTGTCATTTCAACCAGGCTTAACAGCCCCTCGTTTGTAACCAGTTTACTCTCCATAGGTATCAATTGTTATAAAACACACACACGTGTGCGCACACACACATACATGCACTCACTCATATACACAGTGTCCAAACCACAGATCTCATGATGTTTCTTTAAAAATTCACACCTCTGCACGAAACCTTGGAGTCAGGAGGATGTTAGTCCCGATCCAGCCTCAGACACTTATTAGCTGTGTGACCCTGGGCAAGTTACTTAACCATAATTACCTCAAATAAAAATACTTAAAAAAAATTCATACCTTCATCTTTTTTAAATGGTATGTTTTTTCTATTTTAGAGCAGTTTGACAGAGCATCCAGTCTTCATAAGAATTTCATATTCATCAAAGTTGGTTTATGTCTGTAAGTGGAAACCGTGATGAGAAAATTGGGAGGTATCTGCTTGATGAGACTCTAGGCTGAAGTCTCGCTTCTCTCACTGGTCACCATTGTGATTGTGGGCAAAACCAACTCCTTGGGGACCTTACTTTGCTCATTTGTAGGGGGCAGGCCTACACAGCTTCTACACTGCTCTCCAGCTTTATTATAAATCTTTGAATTTGACTTTAGGCACATTATGCTCAGAGCCAGATAAGGCAAGTGACTAGCAGCAACCAGTAGGTGGCCAGTGTGTGGTATCTCCAACATGACAAGAGGAAAAGAGGAAGGGTCCCAGCAGATGAGGTGGACTCTCTCTCCATCAGCAGGATTTATGGAGGAAGGAAAAGAGTCTCCTGGGATGAATTGTGTTCTATACCACTGAAGGGGATGCCCACATTGATGTGGTAGAGCCCTAGTGCAGGAAAGAGGGCAAAGAAGCTTCAGTTACTTGGAAACTTCCCTTCGAGAGGGATGAGCTGTCTGACAAGATTGCGTATGAGTAATACCTCCACAGAAGAGAACAAGGGACTGAATCTGTAAATGCCCCAGCACAGTAACAGAATGAATGAGTTCTTCTGGACTAACCCATTCCCTGCCTGGTGAAATGAGAAGACTGATAGATGAAGGGGAAAAAGAAGGGCTGTTCCCTCCCTTAGGACTTGAGAAGGATTTGGGGTCAGTCACCCAAGACCAGTTAGCAATGGAAATAAAATGTAGAGATAGACACACACACATGCACACATGCACACACACACATACACACAACACACACTATTTGATGGATGGAGAAATGGTTAGGGGGTCAAAGAACAGATGGTCAGAAGGGAGCAGAGGAATCCCAGGGGATGACCTAAACCAAGACTCACATCCAGTAAGATCTCAGATCCTTTGGATTATTGGTGGAAGACCTGTACAAGATGGTGGGGGGGGAGATCCAGGGGGTCTACATATAATATTAGAATAATTATAATATTAGAATTATAATTTAGAATAATAATAGTTTGTGTTTATATAACGTTTCAAGGTTTACAAAGCTCTTTATCTGTGTTCAACACAACCCTGTGAACCTAGGGGCTATTATTCTCCCCATTCAACAGTTGAGGAAACTGAGAGAAATTAAGTGACTTGCCCAGGTCACACAATTAATAACTGACTGAGTCTGGGTTTGAACTTGGATTTTCCTGACTCCAGGCACAGTGTTGTATTCACTGCCCCACCTCACTGCCTCTGGTTTTGTGATTTGAAATGATTAAGCATTTGGGCAGATGTGGTTGTATTTATTATTAGAATTTTCAATCACTTACTGTTAGAAAGGGAAGGGGAATACCCCAGACAGTTCAATGATTATTATATAGAGGGAAATTCCAGTCTTCTTCAAAGTACTGAGTGATAGATCATATAACAACATCAATATAGAAGGAAACCCTGCTTCCCTCTGGGAAATCTTGAACATCAATCAGTATGAAGAAATCCAGGGGATCATGTAATATTTCCTAGGACTAAAGCTTCATTTAGGTGATCTTAATGGCTAGTGAATCCTTCTGAAGAAGTAGATATGTTTGAACTGTGGCTATCCAACACTCTCATTGGGACAAGTCCCAGTTAAAACAGGAATTTGATTCTCTCTACCCACCCCTCACGCAGTATGTGAGAGGTATTTCTGTTCTTATGTTCTCTGCGTGTTCCTTGAGAAATTTCTAATTATCAAGACTATTTAGTAAATATTTTGACAAATGTTGTATTCCTCCCCTTCCTTGTTCCTGCAAAAGAATTTGATAATGCTGGATTTTTGACATTGCAATTTCATCCTTTTCCTCTGCTATCATAAACATAGAATTATTAGAATTTCTTTGTGGGATCAAGGAGAAAAAGTGGTCAGTAAGTGGGAAACTCTTGTGTAAACATGGATATATTCTTTGCTATTTTTTTGTAAGTGGGAAACCAAGATGGGAGAATGGAAGCTGTTTTTGTATAAATAAATGTCCTTGTCATATACGTCATGTCCTTAACATGCCTTTAAGAAATTTTTTTTTTTTAAGTGGAAAAAATTCTGAGAAGAACTGGGTTCATATCCTGGTTCTGACACCAGCTTCAGTTTGCTTATCTGTAAAATGAGGGGATTGGCATAAGTGACTTGTAAAAATCCTAATAACTCAGGCTTTGAAATTGGTGCATTTTTTATGTCAGGAAATTCAAATTTATTGATATGCAAAGTAAGTGGTCTTGGGCATCTTGAGTAGGAACTGAATTTTTTAATATGATATGCAGAAGTCAAATTGGATAGATACTGACGCAGCATTAATGTGAGTCTGGGCTATTTTGGAAGAGAAAAAGAACTATGTGTAGATAAAGAGTAGGGTTTGCCAGGAATAAATGACATAGCAGGGTCAGGAAATTCCTGTGTGTAAAACTGGGAGCATTCCTTGCTGAAATATTATCTATAAAAATGATTACAATCACAGCATATAATTCCATTTTATAGTACATTTGTTTCATAACATAATTTCTTATTTGTGATATAAATAGCTCCAGCTCAATTAATATTGAGTCTATTTTCTTTGCTCATAGGAGAATGTGTGAAATCAAATGTTTCTCATTTAAATCAAATAAATTAAGCAAATTTAGGTATTTCATAAAAGGCACAGTCTTGAAAGTAGCGATTTTTTTCGGTTATTGATAGTTTTCTGCAATATCCTCCCCTACCTGCTGGCTAGTGTATTTGATGGGCTGTGTCCTTCCATTGATTATTAGGGCTTATGAATAAGAGTTATAATATAGAGAAACAGCCCCTTTAACATGAGTATTAGCCAGTATCATAGAATATCTTCCCCAAAATTGCTAGTAAATGGATTTTATCAGTGTTTAAAAAAATAGAAAAGACCAGATCTGAATAGAAAATTTGACTTTCAAACACAAGAATCAAGAGAAGCATGAAAAGCCTCACCAATAAGAGACTTCAGAGACTATCACATCCAACCAGATGAAACAGAGGCCCAAGGAGATCTCTTTACTTGTCCAAGGTCATGCTGGCAGACCATAGCATCATAGAAGAATTTTAGAGACCAGAGTCCAGCACCCTCATTTTGAGGATGAGGAAAGAAAATCACAGAGAGTAAAGCAACTTGTGCCCTGTGTCACAGCTTGCAAAGGTCTGAGTTAGATTTGAGGCCAGGTCTCCCAAACCCATTTTGTGAGACTTTGTCCATGTTCTCCTACTGGATTCAGAGTGCATGCGAGTTCAGATTTTGTACCTTTCAATCAAATGCTCTTTTTTGTGGGGGGAGGTGGGGGAGAGTCTGCAAACAATTAGCACAATGGGATCATATATTGTTTACATCTTTCAGTCAGGTATGTCATGGTAAAAATTGGAGTTTTTTCCCTAGAATCTAAATAAATAAATTAATTAATTAAATAAAAGTCACCCAGTTCCTCAGGCTATATGACTAATAGCTGTATGACTGTGAGCAAGTCACTTCTGTTGCCTCTTTTTTCCCCAACTGTAAAATGGGGATATAATTGCATCTACTCCCAGAGTTGATGTGGGGCTTGAATGACATTAAATTTGCAAAATGCTTAGCATGATGCCCGGAGCCTGGTAGGCACCAAATGCTGGCTAGCTATCATCACCATCATCATCGTTTCCTTTTTTTTTTAGTTCTTCAGCTCATGGGGAACATTGTTACCCACTGTGTATAAGATACTCAAGAATCTAGGGATTTAAAGACTAGCTTGGACAACAGACCATAATACAAGTGTTACAGGATGGCAGTGACCTGCGGCCTTGAGGCCGCATGTGGCCCTCTAGGTCCTCAAGGGTGGCTCTTTTACTGAATCCAAGGGTGGCTCTTTTACTGAATCCAAACTTCACAGAACAAATCCTAACTTTGAGATTGCAGGTTCCCCACCCCTGGGATAGAGTAACTAGGATGTAAGGGAACATTTGGTAAAAGTTCAGTTCCTTAAAGATCTATTAAGCACACCTGCTATACTGTCCTAAGCACAGGGGGAGACAAGAAAAAGAAGGATAGCCTCTGCCTTCAAGGAGCTTACACTCACTAGAGTAAAGGAAAAGTAACTGAGAAATTCAAGGAGGGAGAAGTCCCTGCATCTAGCAGGGTGACCAGATAAAATTTCCTGTAGGAATTGATAACTGACTTGGGGGGGTCTTGAAGGAAGAAAACTTCAAATGGGAAAATGAAACATTTTACATGAATTTTGTTGATTCATTTCAGTTGTGTCCAGTTTCTTCATGACCCCATTTGGAGTTTTCTTGGTGAGGATACTGAAATGGTTAACCATTTCCTTCTCTAGCTCATTTTACAGATGAGGAAACTGAGGCAGGGAGTCTTTACTGTACTAGAGAGGAAGGAAAGGGCTATGGGTTTACCAACAGAAGACCTGCATTTGAATCTTAGATTTTCTGTTTAATAACCACATGACCTTGGGCAAGCTGTTTCTTTTTCTTGGCCTCGGTTTCCTCATCTGTAAGATGAGGGGGTTGGTTTAGCTGATTTCTAAGATGCTTTTTCTGTCCTAAATCCTGTGGTCCATTCCAGTGGCCAGCCCTCTGGCAATGAGCCTGTCCAAACTTGGTGAGGCAATTGCTCAGTCTCTTCTGGCCCATGGCAGGGCCTTTTTCAGCTCAGTGTGAACCTCTTGGACCATGCATTTTGTTGGCTTCTACTGCCTTCAAGAATGGAGAATCCAGGGTCAGAGACTTCTGGAGCACTAAAATGAGACTTTGCTAAATATTCTTTACCTAAATCTTTCCTCTCCAGAGTTATTGGATAGCCTGTCATTTCCATAAATAGTTCAGCGATTTAGGCATATATTTTGACTTTATTTTTTTAAGTCAAGCATCTCATTTTCATTGATCCTGTAGGATTGTTCCAAAATCAACGACTCCAGTGGGAGTTCTTAATTTTTTTTTTTTTTTTGGTGTCCTTTGGCCCTCTGCCGAACCCTATGGATCCTTTCTCAGAATGTTTTTAAATGCATAAAATAATGTTACAATACATAAGATTTCAATTATCCTGAAATAGTTATCAAAAAAAATGCACAAACCTCAGTTTAAGGATTCATGCTTTCAAAGAGTGAAGTACAGTATCCAGTTGAGAGGCAGGACAGTATAGTAGGTATAGTCTTGGACTTGGAGTCAAGAAAACCCAGGTTCAGATCCCACCTGAGTCATTAACTGGGTAATCTGGAGGAAGCACTTAACTCTTTTGACCTCTATTTCCTCATCTGTAAAATGGGGATAAAAGTGGACCCTCTTTCAAAGGTGGTTGTAATTGTAAAGCACTTAGCACGTTGCCTGACACATAGTAAATGCTCTAGAAACATTAACTATTCCAAGAATAGGTAACAATGTGGACAGTGACACAAAAGTTAAAAAAAATCAGGACACACTTAGGGGACATTTTGGCTGGAGTGTAAATGGATGGGAATAGTAGGAAATAAGATTGGAAAGTTGCATGGGCACTGTTTTGGTGGAGATTTTTTGAGATTCAAATCCTCAACAAGAGTTCAAACTTCATTTTAATAGGTGACAAATAGAGAATGATTCATGCTTTTTGTGCACAGGAGTGCCATGATTGGATCCTTCCGTAAGGAAGATGATTCTGGGAGGGGTATGAAGGCTGGAATGGGGGTAGGCCTCAGGGTCAGAGAGTGAACACAGAAGATTATTGGGGTTATCCAGGTGGGGGTGGCAATAGATAAAAAGGAGGGGGCAGATTCAAAAGGTTGAATCAAAAGGACTTGGTAAATGATTGGATATGAGAGATTGGGTAGAAATAAGGATAAAAAATAAAGCCATGGTTTTAAACATGGCGGATCAGGTAAATGGTATCATTAACAGAAATTGTAATATACAAGAAAAGAGTTATTTTTTAAGGGATGAGATAATAAGCTAAATTTGAGCTATGGGAGTCTGAGATGCCAGTGAGACTTCTGAGTGATCCTGTTGGTATGGAGTTCAGAAGGAAATGGGGGTCAAGTTCAGAGATAGAGATTTGCCTGTCCTCTGCTTAGAGGGCATCATTAAAGCCATGCTAATGAAGAAGATTTTCCCAGAAGAGAAGGGGAAGAGAGAAGGGTACGAAGGCAGGAAGATAAGTGAGTAACAGAGAACAGACCACCAGTTTGAGAGGTAGGAAGAAAACCAGGAAAATAGAGTATCTTAGAAACCAAGAGAAGAGAGAGTATTAAATAGAAGGGAGTCATCAGCAAGGTCAGATTCTTCAGAGAGGTCAAGGGGAATGAGGACTCAAAAGACAGGCCATTGGATTTATTGATCTGGTGCATATGGAGGACCTTTTAGAGAGAAATTTTAGGGGAACAGAGCGGGCAGAATCCAGATGGCAGCAATTATGCTAGAATTACATATCTTGAACTATGTAGGAATGGTTCTTAAAAGTATAAATGAATTTCAAATTTTCTGCCCAAATTCAAGTATGTATTCTATGGATTATGCTATAGCATATCCAGGATAGTAAATTTTCAACAAGATGACTTGGCAGATGTTCCTTGACGATTAGAATACCAAAAGATATCCACACAAAGTAATAACAGTAATTTACACACTAATACTGCAAGAATCTGTTACTTTGGTCAGTATCCTTACTTCCTGCACTGACACAGATTGCATCGTCTTTGAAACTTGGAGTTTGATGGAATTTGAAAGTAGTGGTAGCCAAAGTAGTTATCACCCTGTGGTCAGAGCCGTGAGGCTCTCTGAATTTATACTAGTCCTTAGATTATGGGATTATAGATATAGACCCTAGAGGTCATCTGATCCAAACCCCTCATTTTATTGATAAGGAAACTGAGACCCTGAGAGCTTTAAATTAAATCCCAAAGTCATCCAGCTAATGAGAATTGAATGCAGGTCCTTCCACGCCCATGTTCATCACTGTTTTCACTAGATGACTGGATGAAGCTGGATGATAGGACTTGTTTTCTCTTTATTGAAATCACCTTTTTCAGAACCCAGAGTCCTGTCTATTAGGATTTTTTTTTCTTTTGGCTCAGAAATCAATTATTTCATTGCTGTGAAGAATTTCCTCTACCAGGGCACTTGCTCTGCAGTTTCTAAAGTCTGAGGAATCAGTGAGAGGTTAATTGACGTGCTACCCAAGTCAAAAATAAACTCTCTACTACTCAGTAAACTCCAGTGGTTTCCTGTCACCTCTAGGATCAAGTTCAAAGGCTCTGTTTGGCTTTGGAGCCCTTCCTAACCCAGCCGCCTCCTACCTTTCCAGTCTTCTTATCTTATTTCCCACCATGTACTCTTCAGTCCGGTGACCCATCTCTTGGCTCTGATCTTCATTTTCTCTGTCTGTACCTGCAGTGTTCTCCCTCCTTCCCCGTCCCCTTGACTTCCTAGACTTCCTCCAAGTTCCCCCTTCCACAGGAAGCCTTTCCCATCCTCCTTAATCCTAATATCTCACCCCTGTTGATTTTTTCCAAATCATTTAGTATGTAACGTTTTTATATAGTTGTTTCAATGTTGTCTCCCCTGTTAGATTGGGAGTTCTTTGAGAGCAGAGACTGTCATTGGCTTTTATTTCTCTTCCCAGAGCTTAGCACAGTGTGTATGTGCTTAATAAATTTTATCCACTGAATATATTTTTCCATAAGCACATAACAGGTGCTTAATAAACGGTTGTTTGGATCACCTCATAAATGGAGTCAGAGGACTTGGGTTCAGATCCTAACTCCAATGCTAACCCTTGGTGTGACCTTGAGAGAGTTTTTTAATCTCCTTAAACCTTAATTTCCTGTCTGTAAAATAAGAGGATTGTATTAGATAACCTGAGTTCCCTTCTAGCTTTAAGGTTATGATATCCTCATTTACCTTCATTAAAGACCTTATCTCTACAACCTACTCCTACACAGAGAATATGTCCTCTGTGATCTAAATGGACTTGTGTGGGTGGGGAACAATATCTGTTCCCTCCTCACCATGGGCTGGTGTTGTATAGGCTGTTCACACCCACCACATACCTTTATTTTGCCTTCTCTACGATATTCATTCTTGATTTTGTATTTTCCCATGCTTCCAACAAGCAAGGCATCTAGAACCAATCAAAGAATAAGGTATAAGGCCGCATTTGAAAATACTTTGGAGACAAAAAATTCTAAAATGACCATATGGGATAGAAGATATTTTTATAATGATTGCTTAAAACTATTTTGTTTTAATGTCATATTTTTACTTTATTTTCATTTCTTTCTGATCAACTCCATGGAGAATGTTTCACAGACAACCAGAATGTTAAGTAGTGACCTTATGAAGTCACATGTCAGAGAGGAGAATCCTGTTCAAGTTTTACATCCTGTTTCTCATCTTTCATATTTGGTCAGGAATTCTATTTTTATGTCATTTGCCTTGGGAGGTCTCCCTGAAGAGACCCAGCCCAGGTTTTCATGGCCTAGTCCCAGTCCCTGCCCTTTGCCAGGTAAGAGAAATAGGACATGTCCAGGACTTTCTGGAATCTTGGAGCTAAATGGAAGGTTGTTTGGTTATTTTTAGTCATGTCCCACTCTTCATGACCTCATTTGGGTTTTTCTTGGCAAAGACACTGGAGTGGCTTGCCATTTCCTTCTTTAACTCATTTGATAGATAAGGAAACTGAGGCAAACAGGTTAAGTGATTTGCCCAGGGTCATACAGCTAGGTAGCGTCTGAGGCCGGATTTGAACTCAGAAAGGTGAGTCTTCCTGATGTGGCCATCTAGCACTTTATCCTTTGCACACCCTAGCTGCCCCAAACAGGAAGGTTAGACTTGAAAACAAGTCCTCTAGGCTCCTTAATCCAGTCCATTTCATCCATCCGTTCATTTAAGTCAGCAAGCATTTTTATTAAGCATTGGAGATTCAGAGACAAAAATGAAACAGCTCTTGCCCTTGAGGAATTAACGTTTTCTTGGAAGAAGAGACTGCACTCTCAAAGGCAGCATAGCCCTGAATCTGTGAAGTTCTGTGGTATAGTATTATATTGTACCACTCACTGGTACTCTGAGTTGAAGAGAGAGGCTTTTAGGTTATTTTGGTTAAATTGGCCTCTTTTGTCCAGGCCCAGGATAGGTACCATCATGCTCACTCAGGGTGACTTTTTCAGCCCTTCCAATGGCGTTGAGCGCAGCAGTGACTGAGAATATGCCAGGAAAGCTTATGGTACCTTGAGAGTCTGGGACATGGTGTTGGAGTTAATTTTCAGGCAGCTGGAAGAAGAGATGCATTCTACGTCACTTTCTCAAATCTGGAAAATATCTGAGAATGCACCGAGGGGGGCTTGCATTTCCGAGTCTCCTTTGGGAATTTTGTTCTTTCATTCCATTTTCTATGATGGCTCAGATTGGCCTTCCAACTCCGAAAGGAAGTCTCAGGGCCCCAGGCTGAAACTAGTGAGAAATTCTCTCCCCAGCAGTGAAAGCAGATCTATTTTAGGGAACAGCGGTCTCTAGTGAATTCTATTTCCTCCTTTGCTTCCTTTTAATATTAAAGTTATGTCATTGCTTTCTGTGTCACAGAGCTCCCAGTGGTTAGCATAAAGCAATTGATTTTCATATGACTTTTCAGTCTTTAAAAAAATATGTAAAGCTGGGGTTTGAGTAAGTCTCATGTAGATTCAAAGAAGAAACAGTAAATCCCGGTTGGAATTGTATAAAAAAATGACGAGATTGTCTGTAAGAGTGCTTCTTGGGCTGACTAATATCTGATTATAGTACTGAGACTAAAGGGAAGTTTAGGCATAGGACATTTAAACTAAGTGCACCTATCCCTAAGGGAGTGTCTGTGTGGCTTCACATCATTGCAGGTCTTTGCAGAGGCAGGAGAGTGCAGACACACTTTCCAACTATGTAATTTCTCAAAGGGAGGCCTTATCCTTCCTTAGATCTCAGTTTAGAGAAGGTTGAGGGAAGTATTTGAAGCAAAAGGAGGATTTGAGAATTGGAAGGAAGATAGAATCAGAAGAGGGCCCTTAAGGGATCTTAGAATTGTAGAATTAGGAGGAACCTTAGAGATAAACTGGTCTATTCCAGCCTTTTATAGATAAGGAAAGGGAAGTCTGGCCAGGGGTGGGGAACCTGTGGCCTCCCACATGTGGCCTTCTAGGTCCTTGGGTGTGGTCTTTTGACTGAGTTTAACTTTTGCAGAACAAATCCTTTTGTTAAGGGGATTTGTTCTGTAAAGTTGGGATCCAGTCAAAGGGCTGCCCTTGAGGACCTAGAGGGCCACAGGTGGCCTCCAGGCTACAGATTCCTCACCCCTGGTCCTAGGCCCTCTCAAGGACACCTAGGTAGAAATTGATAGGGTCTAGTTTTATAACCAGATCCTCTGACTCCAAATCCATTGCTTTCCCCACTAAACCAGTGCATTATTACATTACTAAATTGAAGCTCTTTGAAATCCAAGAGAGGTCTGTTCTATATTTGCATTCCTGGCACCTCTCACAGCATCTGGCACATAGTCGGAGCTTAATTCTGGCTTAATGCTTGTTGATTGACCTATCGATTGGTCTGTTCTAACATTATAGCCTTTATGAGGAACTATGTATCTGGTAGATAAGGTCAGTGTTTATTCTTTTTCATTTCAGGAGCTCTCCAAGGGCAAAAATTACACAATGAAGCAAGGGGACACTCATAAGTACACCACAAGGGAAAGATGTGATCCACTGTCAGTTATTAAGTAATATTTATTGTAATATGCCTTAATATGAGCCAACATGTTTAGTTAGTGTATAGTGCCAATGATGACAGAATTGTGAGTTCAGCCCTCAGCTGGGTCTCCCTACACTTTCATTGTCCTTTATTAGAGCTGCCATCTTATTGACATGGGTGGGTCCAGTGGTGCAGATCACAATCTATTTAAACTTCAGCCTGTGTCTTTCTTACTCATGTCCTCCACAGAGGTTGTCTCCATCCCTCCAGAAGCCTTCCTATAGTTCTTTAACATTTTCCAGATACCAGTGCAGCTCTTGGTGGGTCCATTTGTTTTCTACCGCTCTTGCTCTCTGATTGACCCACCTCCTTTTGGGATTGTATCTTTTATGTCATTTCCTGTACATACACTCATGTGAATAGTGTGATGCTTAGGACCACCATTGACTTGTGGGTTACCAAGATTTGGGTTGTGGGAATGTTGTGTTTGGTAAATAGTGGAGTTTCATGCTTTGCATCCATAGAGAATCACTGGGAGAAAATGAGTTCCTATGCCAGGAAGTAGTTTGGGATGGTTAGAAGGACTCAACAATTTTCCAAATATCATCTGGACCATTGTTTTCCTCTGAATTCTGAATTCAGTTTATCTTACCAGAGCACCCGATAGCTGTTGGTGAACTGACTCAGTGAGGCTACCTTTGCATCTGTGTTAGTCTGGACCAGTAGAAGAATATGGTTCCTGAGACCTGTTTAGGAGGTCTACAAAGTCAAAACTATTTTCACAATGATAGTAAGACCTTTTCATTTCTAGTATGGCAACTAGTGATAGGTATAACCCACATAAACAAAAAGTTAGAGGAATCCTCAGTAATTTTTAAGAACATAAAAGGCATCCTGAGACCAAAATGTTTGAGACCTACTGGTTCAGATCATACGAATTCTTCATCTGGTTTTTCCTATGTGGATTGTCAGGTACTTCTTCTTTGAGTGTTCCTGAATTTCACTGCAGGTGCACTGAGTAATTCTGGGTCTTGATGGGGCCACCGCAGTAATGTCTTTTGTAAAGAGAGGTATCTGGAAGACCTTAGCCATCCATAGGTCTCTGTTATATTTGAACTCTGCTTAGACTGTGCTCTATAATAATGGCAAAATTTTGAAAAGCAGAGGACCACTTGTTTTATGCCTTCCTTTATTGTGAAGATCAGAAGCATCTCTGTTTGGCTGCATCCTTCAAGGAATCTTTTCTAGGAATTGCCATTTACAATGGTAGGTACCATGTTAGGAGGAGAACCTTCGAGGCCCTTTTTGGCGTTTAAAAAAATCAACAAATAGTAAACACCATGGGATCTTGCATTCTCTACACCTTCACGTCAGATGTATGCCTCTCAAAATGTGTCTGCTTTAGGAAAAGATTTGTGAATACCTACTGTACCCTTCTTGTAAGTCAAATTGATCAGGCAGTCGAATCATTTATTACTATTATTGCTATTTAGTATTAAAGTATCACAATATATTTCATTTGTTATCACTACCATGTGCCAGGCACTATACTAAGGTGCTGAGAATATGGTGAGATTTCAAATTCATTAATTCTAGCAGCTTCTTGGCTTGTCCTTCATAATCTGGCATGACTACAATGTATGATCTTATCAATTCGGGAGTTATCCCAAGGATGCAATTCATATCACATCCACTCCTACCCATCGTGTATGAGTCTTTTCCATGTCCTCGCATAAAGTCACTACAGGAGACCCACCTATCATGCTGGAGGTCTTGCTTGATTTCTAGAGTGGTAGGGGAAAAAAAATGGAAACATCCCTGCCCTCAGTGAACTTATATTCAAGGAGAGGCAGCTAAGTGGTACAGTAGATAAGAGTACCAGGCCTGGAGTCAGGAAGCCTCATCTTCATGATTTCAAATATGGCCCTAGACACTTAATAACTCTGTGACTCTGGGCAAGTCACTTAACCCTGTTTGTCTCAGTTTCCTCTTCTGTAAAAATGAGCTGGACAAGGAAATGGCAAATTATTCTGGTGTCTTTGCAAAGAAAACCCCAAATGAGGTCCCAAAGAATTGAACATGACTGAGTGACAAGAGCATTCAAGGAGTATTTGAATTGGTAGAATAAAAACATTGCCTTATTGGGATCTCCTCCAACATTTCCACCGGGCATATAAGAATCATTTTTTGGGGGGAAAATAAGGTATGCAGATACATAAATGCTTACAAAGTAATTTGGGAGGCACTAGCAGTTATAGAAATCACTTCCCAAATTTGAGCTGAGATTTGAAGAAACCTAGGATTTCTAAGAGAGGGGATGAAGAAGGGCATTGCAGACATAGTGGATAGTCGATGCATTGTCTGGTTTGGTTGAAGCGTTGAGTACATGAAGGGGAATAATGTGTAATAAGTCTGGAGAGGTAGACAGGACCCAAGGGTATAGACTGCCCAAGAGAGCAGTATCTCTATTATGTCGGAGGTAGAAGGGTGTCACTGTAGATGTGTGAGTAGGGGAGTGTGACATATTCAGACTTATGCTTTAGGAGAATCACTTTGGCTCTTATGGGAAGTAGAGATGAGAGAAGGGAGAGACTTGAAGCAGTCTTTTGCAGGAGAACAGATTCAAGAAAGAAAGGCAGTCTGAACTAGATTTGTGTCTGTGTTGGTGGAGAAAATTCAGGGTAGAGGGTTGTGGATAATTCTCCTAAAAATTTTCTTTGCCCTTGATCATGCAGGGGATTTAAAATGCTTGTAAAGAGTAGGAAAGAGAGGCATATTTTACTCATAGATTTTATAGCAATAATAAATTGGACATATAGATCAGGAATTACTGATTGTCCTCTTGCCCACTTTGCTTCTTTTATTTGATTTTTTTTCCCATTAGCTCATCCTCGTTTCAAGTATCTCAAAGACTGATGCCTCAGTGCCTTCAAAATTATTGACTACAGCACAGATTTCTTCTTTGTGGACTTGGTTGGGTCCAGCTGTCCTTCCTGTTTTTGTATTTTTTAGTGCCATATATACTTCCTCCTATACCACATGTAAGGGTCAAAAGGGGAGGTTCTGTCATCAGAGATGAGATTAATTTGTTTTAGTCACATAGAAGGATCTGTTCCATTTTTTTCATCTTTCTTATCCTCCTAATTTTACCAATTGAGATGACCTCACACTGAAGATTCTTTGCCTACCGTTGTTCTTTGCTCTTTTGTAGAGTGATATTGTCCATATGATTATAAAATTATCATTTTTAATGTTTTGAAAATTAATTTGTATTTTAGTCTGGTATTGTCTTTGGCTGCCATGTCTTTTGACTTGGCAAAGAAATTAAATGTTTGCTGATTGAGATGGTTTCTGGGCTGTTTGTGCCTCTTTGTCGTGGCATTTCATATACTTTGGTTAACGTCCTACTGGAAATCACAGTAGTCTGTGCCAGTGTCTTTTCCTATGATCATCTCCCATTTTTCAGTGTTTGAACAGGTCAAGTTTGAATAGTTAGCTTTGTAGGGAAAATCGAAAATGTCATTTGTTCCAGAGGCACACATTTACCCTGGTTAGATCTTTTGCATACTGATGCTCTTGATTGCAGAGAATATAGGGTGAGAAAATGGAAGTCTCTGTGGAACCTATTACCAGCCTTAGAGAAAAAAAGAGTCTGTTCTCATGCACTACTGATATAGTGATGGATCAAAAGCAACAACTTTGTATTTGAATGTTTTAAAAATTAGAGATGGAAGGCACAAACTGGATTACTCTAGTTTTGATAAAGTTAATTGATGGTTCTGAAACTATAGCTATTTTACTGAAAGGGTTTGTTATTATCAAACAAAAAAAAAAGAAAGATAAGAGAAGGAAAGACAACATAATGAAGGTAAACCGAAAAGATTATTCCATATATTTTTAGTTCTGATAATGAAGGTAACATTAAGGAAAGATAGGACCATGTGCACAATTTTCGTACAAGTTATTATGTGGACACTAACTGACCTAATACTTATGGATCGCCTGGTCATTCAAAGATGAGGGGTACAGAAACCCTGAAAGATAATGGACATATCCTCCAGACCTAGGCAGCCACCAGAGAACCGTTGTTGGTTTTGTGGCAGTACCAAATCCTTAAACTTCTGTTTCATTTTTCCCTTATCAACATGTAAATCATTAGACAGAAGGGGCAGACTTCTAGAAATGAAGGTGATGTTCCAAAATACCCTCAAGTGGTTATGGCTCGAGGGTAGGGGATCTGAGTTTAGTCAGTGAGATATTACACTAGGGTAAGGATTAGACCCTTGATTTGATTCATAGAGGGAACTCCCAGGTGAGGAAACTCCCTTTGCCAGTGCAAGCTGCAACTCCTATTCATAAAAAATTGCCTAGAGCACTGAAGGTGAGGAGGAGTTACCCAAGGTCAAGGGACACACATAGGAGTCTGAGTTGGGTCTTGAATCTGGGTCTTCCTGGCTTTAGTCACTATATCATACTGCTTCTGATAATTCTTCTGATACCATTAATATATGTTACAGTTTTGGAGGGTTTTATGTTTCTTCCCCTCCCCCTCCTTGATTAGAAGCTCTGTGTAGGCAGGGACACTCCCTTATCCAATTCCCCACAGTATCTAGTATATGTTGCACTTGATCAGCATTGAGTTTTTTGCCTTCCAAGCGATCTGAGTGAAGATTTGTTGAATGATTGTCTAAATGAATAAATTATTATTAACTAGTAATATTAATATTAAAATACCAGGTTTTACATAAATAGAAGGTGAGAAATATGTCCAAGTTCTTGGATGAAATATTTAATTTCTGCCTAAATAAATTTCAAACCTAAGGAAGTATTCTTATGGACAGAATTTTATACTAAGATGAATGTTATGTGATTTTTAACGGAGTTATGTACTGACAGAATTGGATTAGAAGTTTTGGTAAATAATTTACCATGTAGTTTCAGATTTCTTAAGGTTTATAAAATTTTCCTTTCTGAAGTTTTGAAAAATTAGGTTTTATTTTGAGCTTATTAAAAATATCAAGAACCAAGATGAATATGTTCAAAATTGTTTATAATAAAATATGCTTTAACAAAATAATAACCATCAAGAAAGGATACTAGGACATAAATAAAGCAACAGACAATAATGTGAGAGAAGGATTGAAGAAAATATGTATTCATATAGTGTCTACTATGTGCCAGGCACCATGCTAAGTGCTTTACAGATGTTACGGTCATTAACTGGGCTTCAGACACTAGACTTGAAGTCGAAAGTCCTGGGTCGAAGTTTTGGTTTCAAACTTTATGTATGACCATTAGCACATGATTTCCACTCTCTGAGCCTCAATTTCCTCATCCTTCATTGGTCAGTTAGCAACTATTAAATGTCTACTGTGTGCTAAGACCTTGGAATACAAAGAGAGGCAAAAAAAAAAAAATGCCCTGCCTTCAAGGAACTTATAGTCTAATGGGGAGACAACTATGTACAAACAAGATACATACAAACAAGATACAGTTGGAATTAATTGAGAGAGAAGTAAATAGATATAGTTAGTAATAAAAATAAATAATAAAATAATAAAAATAACAGTAAAATGAAAGTACCATCCCTATACCACCTTCACAAGGTTGTTGAAAGGAAAGCATTTTTTAAATCGCTTAAATGCTCCCTAAATGTGCTGTTAGTATTACTTGTTTGCCTATTAATCTGTTTGTATTTTAAATCACAAGAAATTAAAACTAGATCTCGATAGGTATAGAGAAAGAATGGTGTACTTGGAGGAGTCTGAGATCCAACCACACATCTGTGGTCCTACTATGAACAAGTTCCTTCCCCTCTTCAAGCCTGGGTTTCCTGCCCCTGATGCTTACCTGTGTGACCTTTTCCAAGTTCCTGGGCTTCTCCCTGGCACAACGAGGGGCTTGAATTATATGGCCTCTGGGATTTCTTCCACTTCTACACCTAGAATCCTGTGAAAATGGCATCGAAGATACCTGTGGAAGGTTCCATGCCCCTATTTCTAGGGGTGAACTGAGCAAGCTCATCCAAGCTCACGTATTAAATTTTCAGTGTGAGCTTTTACACCTCAAAAATGAGTAAAAACCGCACATCAAGGCTTGATTTATCATCTTCTTGATTGTTTAAACTTAATGGAGTAATGGAGGAAATATTCAACAGTACGGATTAAACTGAGGAGTGTATCATGAGTGTGTATGAATATATATAATATATGATATATAATACACATATGTATTATAGATAGCTATGTATTGTATCTGTATATATACATAGTACATATCATATATGTGTGTTATGGATATATAATATATAATACATATATGTATTATAGATATCTATGTATTGCATCTGTATATATACATAGTACATATCATATATGTGTTATGGTTATATAATATATAATACATATATGTATTATAGATATCTGTATTGCATCTGTATATATACATAGTACATATATATGTGTATTGTGGATATATAATATATATATTTGCATTATAGATATCTATGTATTGCGTCTGTATATATACATAGTACATATCATATATGTGTGTTATGGATATATAATATATAATACATATATGTATTATAGATATCTGTATTGCATCTGTATATATACATAGTACATATATATGTATTGTGGATATATAATATATATATGCATTATAGATATCTATGTATTGCGTCTGTATATATACATAGTACATATCATATATGTGTGTTATGGATATATAATATATAATACATATATATATGTATTATAGAGAGCTGGGCTTTTCTGCCTACTTCCCAGGGTGGTTGTTAGGATAAAATGAGATAAAATTTGTAAACTATTTTGCAAGAATTATATACATATTAGTTATTAGCAATAATAATAACAAAGTATTAATTACTTAAATAAAGGTCCAGAGTAAGTAAGCTCAGAAACTCAGACTTGGATGTTTACATCCTAAGTTATGAGAATCTGAGTTTCCAACAGGCAACCTGCCCATTAGGGTGCTTCCATTTTGGACCGGAGGCAGGGGTGGTGTTGGATGCGTACACCTCTACTGCTTCTCCCCTAGCTAGCCTGCTATAAATGAATAATGGAGATGGAACTTGTATTTCATTCCTTCATCTACATCTTATATCTTCTTCAGTTATGTCAAGGTTTCTCTGATCTCATCTACTGGGACCAACGGCCACTCCTCCAGGCCTCCTTATCCATTGGTCTATTTTATATCTGCAGTAGAGTGCTCATGTTGTCCAACTCTTGGCCTTTGCTTCTGCCACATAGCCAGCTCATTCCTATTCCCTAACACACATTTCCTTATGCCTCTTCTTAAATGTAGGTCATCTGGAAATAGGCCGCAGCCCATTCGCTCCCACCATGTATCTCTCCATTGCCCTGTGGGTCAACCACAGCTTGAATTCCTTGGAGAGTGTGGTGTTCCAAGATTTGCAACCCCAGAGCATTTCTGGGAGAACACTTAAGTTGAGGAGATGAGTCTTTGAGCCAGGGAGCAGCTTGGGATGCTTAAAAGCACTTCAGAATTTCCCAAAAGCAATGTAACCTCCTCTCTTCCTCCTATTAAATTGAGGCCTAACCTTGCCATTACCTATTTACCTAAATGTATAGAATTTTGCTTCAGTTTTAATATTCATCATATTAAAACATTCATGTGTCAGGCATGGGATGCAGACAGCTTCATGGTTTTTTTGGGGGGAAGGGGTGCGGGTATTGCCCTCTGATGCACAGTAGTTTTTCCATTAAATTTAATTTTAAGCAATTCTTTTAAAAAGTGAAACAAACTGAAAAATGGGCCTACTTTGTATTAATTCTTTGCAGGAATTTCCCAAGCGTCTGATGATTTAAAAGAACAAATTCTGCATGCAAATGATCATTACAAGTTTAATTGAATGTCATTGGATATTCAAGATTGCTCAGGGTGATATGTCTTAAGTGCTTTGACAGAGACAGGAAGTGAATAAAGCAAGATCTCCATGATTTTTCTCATTTTGGGTGAGGCATTAGCCACTCTTTTCATGTGTCTTACTGAGGCTTTTGGTTGCGAGGCGTAAATGACTCAAGGTATCAATTGCTGTTTTGCACTTTTAGGGGGAATTCCCTCCCCCCCCCCCAGCACATTCCCCTACCCCCCCCCCTCAAAAAAAAAAACCAGCTAATTATATCCCGGACGCTTCAGTTCATTGTTCACAATTTGTGAAGTCAGCATATTTCTCGAAGTTTTCTCTGAATGTCGTTCTTAGCTGTGCGGACGCTTTTGTTTGCCCCTCATCTCTGGAGGCAGCCCCCCCTTTACTGAAAGGACACAATTCTGTCGCTATTTTTTTCCTTCCTATTTGATGTGGTAGTTTGCATACAGCTGCAGAGTAGACAGTTACCTTTGAAAGGAACATTTGGCTGCTTTAATTTGATTAGAGAAAACCACCTCAATCATTTTTAGACTAAGAACGTTTTCATTTTAACTTGGCAGTAGGAGTTGGGAATGTACGGGCTGCCCAGAGATACGTGGGGGAGCAGTCGGGGAACAGGACTGGCTGCTCTCCCATGGGGAGAGCTTTTGTGCAGTTCATTTGTTTTAAGTCAAATCATGTTAGATTGACAGTGGTTTTTTCCCCTGTAAACTTAGGACGGTTTTAATTTTAATTTCCAATCGTCTTTTGAAAGTTGTCTTACTCGGTAATTACAGTGGGTAGATTGGGGCCAGAAGCAAGATATTAACCTAAAGTTCTTTAAAGGACTCAATACTAGGAGGAGCCATGGTGTCATTCATTCATTCATTCATTCATTCATTCATTCATTCATTCATTTTAAGCATTTTAGTGTTTAATAACTAGACTCCTGGCGTATAAAGACAGATTTGAAGTAGCTCCTTTCCTCAAGTAGCTTGTAGTCTACTGGATTCTATGTGTGCTTCTGGGTAGATATTCGCTTCCCTCATGCAAATCAAAACCAAACTCTTCTTGACCCTAGCAACAGTTTTGTACATTGTTGTACCTCCCTATTGTTCCCAGATTGTCATCCCCTGATGACTGACTTCCTGGCAGTGAAACTCTCTCAAATTAACAGCGTATCCAAATTCTGTTCTTTTAACTACCTGCGGGACCATGGACAAGTCACTTCATTTTTCTTGGCCTTAAGTTCCTCATCTGTGAAATAAAGAGATTGGTCTAGATGACCTCTAAATTAATTTTCAGCCTCTGTATAGGAAATCATAAAATTAAAGTGAATTTTGATTTTGAAAAAAGTTTACAAGCTCATGCATGTAAAGTAGGAAGGGACCTTAGAGGTCATCCAATCCAACCGTCTTAATATTACAGATGAGGAAACTGAGGAAGGAAGTTAAAGGACTTGCCCAAGGTCACACTGGTGAGACATAATTGAGCCAGGATTTTAACTCAAGGATTCCCAAATTCATCTTTCTTTCTCCTGTACCAATTTTAAGTCAGTTTCTTGACTCCTTGACATCTCTTTGTTTAAAAAATAGAAACAATGTTATAAATTGCAGTTAAATTCCCAGACAAGCGTACAAAGTATATTTTAGCCAGTGCCATGGAAGAGATAGCAAACATTTGTAATTTTTTTTTAAGTAGAAACCACCTATTTCTGTCATAGTGTGATCTGTGATTCTTTCCTCGTCTCCATACCATCACCTGCCAGGTCCTGGTGATTGTGCCAGCTAGACATGATCTTGGGCAGCTAGGGGGTGCAGTAGGTAGAGTCAGGAAGCCATGAGTTCAGATTTGGCCTCAGATAATTCTTAACTCTGTGACCCTGGGCAAGTCATTTGGCTCTGATTGCCTCTGATTGGATGGCAAATCATCCAGTATCTTTACCAAGAAAACTCCAGATATGGTCATGAAGAGTCAGACATGACTGAAACAACTCAACAGCAGCAAAGGCATCGTCTTTCCAGTCCTCTTTGGCCACAGACATCGCCTTCCCTGGCTTGTCTAAAACACTCCTGCTAGATTAATCTGAATTGTACCCAGATCTGGTCCACGTAGCTCCCTTGTTCAAAACCCTTAAAATAGCTCAGCCTTTCCTCCCAAGTTTAAACCCCTTATTCCATAATTCCAGGACCTTCCACGATCTGGTGCCATGATTGACTCATTTCTGGACTAATCTGCGTGCTTCAGGAGGACCGAGCTACTCACGGTTCCACAAATGTGCCCTCTATTTTCCTACTTCCCTATTTTTACTCCCAGAATCAGAGAATTTTGGAGTCGAAAGGGCTCTCCAAAGCTATTTTCATGGTTGTGCAGTGATTTCAGTCTTGTCCAAGTCTTTGTGACCTCATTTGGGGTTTTCTTGGCAAAGCTCCTGGAGTGGTTTGCCATGTCCTTCTCCAGCTCATTTTACAGATGAGGAAACTGAGGCAACCAGAGCCAAACGACTTGCCCAGGGTTACACAGCAAGTAAGCGTCTGAGGTCAGATTTTAATTTAGATCTTCCAGATTCCGGGCCTGGTGCTCTAACCACTGAGTAACCTGGTGCTCTAACCACTGAGTAACCTAGAGCGTATTTAGTCTAACCAATCTATACCTGAACAAGAATCCCCTCTAGTCACACTTGTCACACTTTGGGGATACTGCACTTGCTCTCTTGCTATCTGAATCTTACATGAGCTTTGGCCTCATTGATTTCCTTCTGGACCTCTGCTTGTCAGGTTGTCTTATCTTTGCCCGCCCATCTAGACCAAAAAAAAAATACATCCCTCATGAGGAGGGGGAAGAAAGGGGGCAGAAGAAGAATTAGACAGTTCTCCTAAGCTGATCGTTCTGTGTTGCTGCCAGCCCAGGGCAGCTTGGTTCCAGTGGAGAACTCTGGGGGAAAGGAAAGGTCAGGATTGGAACAGAACAGAATAGAAATGAGTGGGGATGTTAAAACATACTTATATGAGACTTTTCATAACCTGAGAGAGGAGAAGTGTGTATGTGTGAAGAGATTATTCAGATTGTCCCTTTGAGCTCTAAAATTCTTAGATTCTAATCGTCATCCTATTGGTGAGTTCTGCCCTCAAATGTATCTTCATTTGACTTACCTAATTAGAGCCGATGTGGCAGCTTCCATGAAATCATTGAAAATTCCTAATAAAATGGGAATTCACTAGTCTATATTTTAATTAGTTGTCCTGTGATTAATCTGGTGGTATAGGGCAGGGTGTGGCCAATTTGGAGTCAGAGGATTTGAATCCTAGCTCAGCCCAGTATCAGCTGTGTGAAGTCGAGACAGACGTTTCCCCTCTGGGGCTCCTTTTGCTTCCAATCTGAAAAATGAACCATGGGTTGGATGACATAACTCCTCAGAGACTCTCCCATCCCTAAAGCTATCAGTCTATCATTCTGATGCTTTGTTTTTATAGAGATGGCACTTTGTCATTTTCAAAGGACTTTTGTTTTTATATCTCATTTGCTTCTTAGTAACTGTGTTAGGCATGCAAGCTTTTAGTGCCTCCATTCTGAGATGAGAAAACTGAGATTTCCAGATGGCTGAGTGACCTGTTCAAGATCACATGACCACTGAGCGGCCAGGGGAGGGTTAGAATCTGTCCCCCCTCCTCTTTTCATTATACCACGTTGGTGCTCCCTGCAGAATTTGAGTGAATGTGTCCAGATCCCATGAATCTGATTGTTCACTTCTGACTTTTTCTCTTCCAACTTAATTCAATGAACATTGATTAAATGTAAGCTGTGCTCAAACCCCTGGGTTAGGCTCTGGGCATACCCAGACAAAACTGCAACAGCTTTTGCCATTGGCTTTGATTCTAGTCAGGGGATAGGATAAACACCATACTAGGATAAGACAAGCAGAGACCAAGGTTGGGGAAATGATGGTGAGAGAAGGAATCCACACTATCTGAGGAATATGTGAGAAGAACACATTCAATCTTCGGGGGGCAGCATTTTAGGGTGGAAATGCTGGTACTGAAACTTCAGCCCTGTAGGGAGAGAGAGAAGGATTCTGAAAGGTGAGGAATGAGTGCATTTCAGGTAAGGTAAACAGTCTCTGTGGATGCACACAGTGGTGGGGGATAGATCACGCAATACATAAACATTTATTAAGCACTGTCAGGCATTGGGCTAGACCCTAGAGGATAAGGGCTGAGGAGGGGAGACACGAAGAGAAAATTAAACAGTCCTGGTACCCAGGTAGCTTCAGTTCTGTCAGGGAAAATGACATGGACAATATGGGTATATAAAAAAGACACCCAGGGATGATCTGTCAGCTTTGGATGGGAGTTCAGTTTGGGGAATAGTAGGGTATGGAGGGACAAGTAAGGAGAACTGAGGCAGGAAAAGTAAATCTGTGTGTAAGGAAATTAGATATATAGAAACTGCAGGATAGAATGCAATTTCTAGAAAAGTAAGGCAGTGGAGTCAAGTAAAAAGAATCAAAGGAACTGAGTTTAAATCCTAACTCTGAAGCTTATATTAATCTAGTATGATGAAGTCTCTTAAGCTCCCTAGGCTTCAGTTTCTTTAAATATAAATAAGGGAATTGAACTTGATGGCCTCTAAGGTCCTTTTGAGCTGTAAATTTGTCCTCCTTTAGTAGTTTTTGAGTCTGACGACCCTTTCTAATCCTATTTGGGGTTTTCTTGGCAGAGGTTTTCCATTTCCTTCTCCAGCTCATTTTACAGATGTGGAAACTGGGGTTACCTGACTTACCCAAGGTCACACAGCTAGCAAATGTCTGAGACCAGATTTGAACTCGGAAAGAGGAGTCTTCCTGATTCCAAGCCCAGTGGCCAGTGCACCACTTCACTACCTCATGTTTAAGCTGTTAATACAGTCTTCTCTTCTCTAATAGACTACTTGAGGCCTGGGACCATTTCTTAACTCTTTTCCCACATGACCACTGTAGGCACATAACAGATATTTGCGCAGTATGTGTTTGTGGAATCAAAAAATTTTGAATCCACTCAAAGTTTAATCATGAAGTTATATAATTTGTTTTCCCAGTAATATACATACCTAAAACCAGACCCTGTAATGGAAAGGCCTGGACAAAAGACACATGTGACGGTGATGTATGGACATCATCAACTGGGTCACAGGTGATTAGTTTTTCAGCCATAGTAACTCTTAAAGATTGCCTGCCATTATAAAGGAATTCTCACACTAATGAAATCATGGCTCATTGATGAATTGGAATAAAATCTGGTGAAGTTTTTCAAAAGGCTCCTGTTCACAAATGACATTGGAGCTCCAGAAAACTACAAAAGTCCCCATAAGGGACCAGATTGGTGTAAATGAAAGACATATTGCTCGGACCATTGTATGCAACTGGAGAGAGAGGCCCATTGAGTTAGTTCATCAACGTGTATCTTGGACAGGTAATGCACATGCATAATGAGTTGAACATGTAGAATTTAGAGATGTAGAAATTGGAGCTGGAGTACATTTAGAAAGCTGCCCAAGTCTTTAAGTGATCCCAAACCACTGTTTTCTATAAAGCCTACTTTTATTTAATACCAGTATGCTTTTTTTAGATGATGCTATATGGCTGCCAATCATGGAATGGTACTGTCTTTATTAGAATTAACATCTCAAATAGGGCAGCACAGAGATGCATATCTGGTTTAATCAGGATGCAGGACATTATTAACAAGGACGTACATAAGATAAGTGATGAATAAGTGATGTAGAAGGAAGCTTAAAATATAGTTGACCAGAAAGGGAAAAGGGTGTGTTGAAAATAAATGACAATAGATGGAAAAATTAAGGGATGTGTCAGTATCGGAGGTGTTAAAAGAACAGTAGGAAGGTCTCCTTAATAGAAGATTTATGGGAAAGAATTACACAGAATGAGAAAAGAAAGAGGTTTTGATTTGTATCGGTAGAAGGAGGGAGAAGAACGCACAGGGATAAAAATCATGGATTCACTAAAATATTTTGAAAAGAAAACCCCCTTTTAAAAAACGTTTGGATGGTGAAATCACTTGAAGTTACCCAGGAAATGAAGAAACAAGCAACAAAATAGAGATTTAAAGCCAAAGTCAGAAGAAGAAATTGGGAGAAATAAAAATGTCTAAACAAAAAGCTATGAAATGGGTATTAAGTGAAGAGAATAATTAATATGAGGAAAACTCTTCTCCTGCGGTAAACTGAGAAGGGACAAGTCCCAACTAAAATCTCACATTCTGCAGGAAGCCTTTCCCAATCCCCTCAATTCTAGCAAATTCTCTCTCTTGATTATTTCTAATTTTTCCGGTCTGTAGCTTTTTGGTTCATGGTTATTTACATATTGTCTCTCCATCAGATTGGGAGCTCCTTGAGGGCAGGGGGACTGTTTTTCACCTTTCTTTGTGTCTCTAGAGCTTAGCTCACTCACACAGTAGGCACTTTGTAGATATTTATTGAGTGATCACAAAAAGACTAGCACAAGGATTTTTAATCTAGGGTCTGTAAACTTGAATAGGAAAAATCGTATCATCTGTATTTTGACCCACTTTTAACTGAAATTTGTCATTTTCTTCAATTATTTAAGCATCTTATCCTGAGAAAGGGTCTGTAGGCTTCACCAGACTGCCCAAGGTTCCATCACACACAGGGTAGGAATCCTTGAACTGTAGTGAAAGGGGGCTGGGGGCGGGGGGAGAGATAAGAGAGAATAAGTAACCGTACAAGGGAGTCATTCTGTGCGTCTGTTGTTTCTGTGACTTTTAAGTAAACAAATTTGCTTCAGATGTTTGAGTTGGTAAAAGCTACAGCTTTGCAGTGTGTGTGGTTCATCTGGCCTTGTTGACTTGTGGACTGCATTCTGAATAAACACAACATGGGTATTTTCCTCATTGTTTCTCCTGTGGGAAACAACACAAGGTAGGTTTATCTTGCATTCATCTGATCCCCTCCGTTAGAGTTTGAAAGAAAGGGGTGAGGAAGTTGTTATGCCTGACATTCATAGAGGGGTTTTTGGTCTCTTACCCATGTTGTAACATTCCTCTTGGTTTTAATGTTGGCATCACCATAAAGAGTCTTCTCTGCCCATTATCTGGTTACACAGGAATTCTGGTCATGTTCTGTTTTGCTGTGAACTGATGGTGGATCCAAGTATACTCAGCCCTAAACTTGTGGTTAAGTAGTAGCCAGCTTAGGATATTATTAGGATATGTCATTTTGGATATAAATTAGGTTATCATTTCTTCAGTCTTCCTCAGATTCTGCATGCACAAACACATGCACGCATGCGCACACACACAGAGTGTCTGTGTTGTTGCATGTGCCGACATGTTACACCCCCTTGCTTATGAAGATTTATTTGGTCTAATGACTATGACATTAAAAAAAAAATAGAATGGACCAGAATGAAGATAAGGGAGCAGGGAAAACCACTGGAAGCCAGACAGTAAAATCTGAGAATATAGCTGCGTATGTGTTTACTGGTAGATTGGGAATTGCAAGGAAGAAGCTCTTCCTGTCTCACTGTGGGTGAGAAGAGATTGGGATGTTTTACAGAACTGGGAGTGTATTGTTACATATCCTTGAAGCTCCAAGGGGAAAAATGACTAGAAGCCAGGGTTGACACTTTGCTCAGTGCTGAGGTTACAGAGTCAAAAAATGAAAACCTGTTCCTCACCTCAGAGAGCTTACATTCTGCTAGGGAAAAAAACATCACCTACTTCCTTGAATCTTGAGAATTGCATGCTGTCAGGAGTTGAGAAATTTCAAGCCATGTTTTCTTTAAGAACATTCAAATGAATATGAGATAGAATATTTTTATGTTTAAATCCAGGAGAAGAGACATGGATGGTAATTCAAAAGGCAAACAATATTAGTCCTGTATCTTTTCTGATTTGATAGGAGAGATGTGATCCACAGATTCTTCCCCACTCACCCCTTCAATGGATCTAGCAAGTCTTTAAGTGCTCCCTGGTCTTCAGCTAAGCTGAGGCTAGCTGCTGTACCAAAGAGTAACTTAGCAGTGTTTGCCTCCATGCAGAAATTTAAAGATATCCTGTGGCAGAATGCTGAAATTATTATCGTGTATATTGCACCTTAGAAATTGTGGAGTTGAAAGGACATTGGGATTGGAGTTAGGATGTTGAATTCTAATTGTGCTGACAAGCTTTGTGACTTTGGACCACTTTAGTGACTTTGCTTTTTCTATAAAATGAGGGGGATTAGACTTAACTAGATGATCTATAAAGCTTCTCTCAACACCAAAAAAATACTGTGATCTGTGATCAAGTACAGAATAAGCAAAAGCAGTTTGTAACTGACTGCGCCATTAACATTGGGTGAAAAAACTGATTTGTAAGTATTTCTATCACAAACTGTTTTCATCACCATTAAAGAAGACAGAATGACGAGGAAGAACATTAGGGTCAGGATCGAGTGGACCCAGAGGAGATCACTCTTGGTGAAGATAAAATTTTGAAAGCATTGATGTATTTTCAAGAAATCTGAAAAAGATACTGAATGATTGGGGTTGAGATGGGTAATAACATAGTGTTATATTATTACCCATCTTTACTCATAGTATTACCCATAACATAATTCATGACTATATTATTCCCAAAAAAACAGTGAAAAGAACTTCATAACTATTGACCTCTGTGTCTACTCTTTCATCTCTGCAAAACAAATAAAGAAATTTGGAAGCCCCAAATAAATCCTATGATAAAATATAATTAGAATTGTTTACATTTTAAAAACGTTAAGTCTTTTGACTAATAAAAATTTAATAACAATGTATTCCCTGTTTATGTCTTTCCAGTGTACATACAAAAGGTTGGTTATGGTTTTATATTGTCAAAGTGTGTCTGTTGTTTGCCTACTTCTATTTCCATTATATATACCTTAATACACACACACACACACACACACACACACACACTCCATTATATACCTTATTCCATTTGCCTTTCCTCATATTATAATGCCTTCTCTCTTTTTATGGTGAAGTAGTATCCCTTTACATTGATTTTAGAGATGGAGGGGTGTGGAGAGCTGGACTCAAGCCAGAAAGACCTACAGTCAGATCCCTCCTCCAACACATAGGGGTTATATGAAGCTAGGCAAGCCTCTAAGTGTACTTAGAGTAGAACTCTATAAAAAGTGCAACTCAATAAAAATTGAGAAGGTGCTCACCTGCACTGGTAGGGTGAGTTCCCTTACCCAGGAGTTCCTTTTAGCAAAGAAATTATGAATCTATTCCCAGTCAGTCTCTAAGGTCCTATCCCTATATTTGTTTGCCATAATTTGTTCAGCCATTTTTCACCTATTGAGTGTTTGGGTTGCTTCCTCCCTCCTCCCCCCAACCTCAAGTCACACAACTGGTAAATGTCTGAGGCTGGATTTCAACTCAGGTCCTCCTGACCCCAGGGCTGGAGCTGTATCCACTGTGCCACTTAGCTGCCCCCCCACCCCGTTTTGTTTGCTATCACAAATAATAAAATAACCAATGTCTTTACAGAAATGTATTTCCTCTGCTTTTTTCTTCTCAATGACATTCCTGGGGTTGTAATGGAGTGAAGATCACTGTGAGATTGGGGGGCATAGAGGAGGGATACATGTAAAAGCATCTGTTGAGGTGATTTATGAAAGCCAGAAGTTGAGAGTCCATGCTAAGAAGAAATGAGATGACATTTCTCTCTTAAACAGAAACTTGGGTTTGTGTGGCTGGAGGACACCTTTCATGTAATTAGAAACACTATCTGATGTCGTGCCTAACAAACCCCAAAGGTACCTCTTTGATCCCGGACAACTTAAGTAAAGGAAAATGCCAGTGTGAGGGTGTTAGTGAGGACGTGCAGCTGCATGGGCATGCCTGGGCACCACCGGGTTACCAGTTCTCTGTCTTTGCCAAGTCTAGCCATTCTGTAAGTACCTGCCCTAGGGATGTATGTCATGTGACCCAGCTTCTTACATTGGGACCTCAACTTGCCTGATATCTATCTTGTTTTGCTTATGGATTAAAATCATGACCTGTGGTGTTTATTCAGTTATTTTGCATTTGGTCTTTGAACCTGGGAGACATTAAAATTCATAAGATCATAGATTTAGCTCAAGAAGGGATCTCAAAGATTATCTATCTCCCTTCTCCCCAATTTTACAGATAGGGAAATGGAGAAGCTAACTAATTTCATCCAAGGTTGCATAGTAAATCACAGCTGACCTTTCAAATACAGTACTCTTTTCACTCTACCAAACTCTCTCCTGATCTAAGTCTATGACTTTATTCTTTGACAGGAAAAAGACTAGTCTAGCATTAATATGTAGGTGGCAAGATATAAGGATATATCAGGGCTTTCAATCAAGGTAAACAGGAGAATTGTGGCCTGCGATCATCTAGATTGGAATAAGGGATCTGTGGCCTCGAGGCCACATGTGGCCCTCTAGGTCCTCACTTGGATTTGGTCAAAGGGCTGTACTTGAGGACCTAGAGGGCCACATGTGGCCTCAAGGCCACAGGTCCTGCACTACATCTACTAATCTTTATAGAGACTATATATGGCAGGAGTCTTTAGCTTTCTCTGTGTCATAGGTATCTCTGGCACCATCTGCTTTCCTCAAGTCAGGTCAAGTCAGCAAGCCTTTCTTCTGTCATTGTGCTAAATACCAGGGAATCGATGCAAGCCTTGCCATCAAGGAACTGGCATTCTCATGGGTGTGTGGCAGGGTTGGAATTGGCTAAGGACAAGGTTTAGAACTGTGAGAAAGGGTAGGCAGGAAGAAGAGGAAATGCTTAATTTACTGAATGAGAACTTCAGGGGATTCGGACCTGCTCTGGGATCAGGGAGCAGGGGGGAGAATTGAAGCTTTGAACGAGACTTTTAGCCATTGTAAGGGTGAAATCTAAGGGGTTTGGGGGAAGTGGGGTTTAGGAATTGGCCCTTAAAAGTCCTCAGTTTCACAACTGAAGGGAAACAAGATGCTGGGGGCAATTCTGAACAATTCAGAACAAAAACTGGATTATTTAGGCAATTATCTCCCTGCCCTGGATTATTTAGGCAATTATCTCATTCCTCCTCTTTGCAATAAGATGTGGTAGATGCTATACATACAATGCCAGGCATTTCTAAAATAATGTCAGTTAATATGAAATGATTAAATGATGGTATGTGTTGAGGTCCAGTAATCCGGGTAAAACTGAAATCAATCTCTACATTCAGGGATAGCTGTAAGAAGGTGGAGTGTGGATTAATATGAATGTCATTGGCACCTCCCTTTTCCCAGGCACCCAGGCTCAAAGCTTTAGTCATCTTTGACTCATCCTTCTTCTTGGCCTCCTAGGTTCAGTCAATGACCAAGTGTCCTGGAGATTTTTTCCTTTATATCTTAACTGTGGCTGTATCTTCTCTGTCCTCTTTGCTTATCTCCTCATAGGTCATATCTATGTTATATAGTATCCTTCAGAATCTTATGATATCTTCCATTCTCCCCCCCATAAAAAAAGCAAAACTTATCAAGTAGACTTGGGCAGGATTAGTCTTCCTTAAACTCTTCTTTAATCAAGTCGCTATCCTGGTCAAAAACTTTCAGTGGCTCCCTACTTCCTGGATTGAATCTCAACTCAGTCCTCTATTTGGCAAGCCTGGTCTTAGAGCTGTCATTTCTACATTTTCCAGCTTTATCTCCATTAATCCCAGATAGAGCTTTTCATTCTGGTCCTGCTGGTCCTCCTTACTGGGTCATGAACACACCATGCACATTCCTACCTTGCACCTTGGGCTTATAGTTCTTTACCTTGCCTGAAAGGCTCTCCCTCCATCCTTCTATCTACATCCCCCTTGTCCTAGAAGGCCAGTGTTGGGTTCTACCTCTTACTGGAAGCTTCTTTCCTTGACTTGTCTGGTGTTCTTGTATCCACCTCTCTGTTAAACTGTCTTAACTGTACTTTGACACCGTACCAAATAACTTTATCTTTAGTGATATGCTTCACTTTGGGATGTCTAATTGTCCACTTTCCCATCAAACATTGATTAAGTACTTAAGTACTGAGAAGATAGGGATTAGGTCTGAGGATTTCTCTCTGTCTGCCTTAATGCATACTGAGAATATAGGGGCAGCAAGGTGGTGCAGTGGATACAGCGTCAGTGCAGGAGTCAGGAGGACCTGCGTTCAAATTTCACCTCAGACCCTTGACACTCACTAGCTATGTTACCTTGGGCATGTCACTTAACCCCAATTGTCTCATCTTGGGTCATTTCCAGTCATCTTGATGAGTATCTGGTCACTGAATTCAGATGGCTCTGGAGGAGAAGTGAGTCTGGTGACCTGCATGGCCCTCCCTCACTCAAAACAAAGTCAAGTGCAAGTCATGTCATTATTTCTGATGGCATGGTCTTCTTTGACGATGGGAGACGAACACAAATACACACACACATATACTGGGAGTACATAAGAAACATTCATTTGAGCACTTAGTCATTTGCAGATTTGAAGCATTTTCTTTTTTTGAATAATTACATAATGAAAATACAGTAAAAATTGAAAAGGGAAATTTATTTCAGGATACCTTGTTCCTTGAGATGATATACACAAGGAATTATTTTTAAAATTCAATAAAAGAATGCTCAGAGTGAACTAGACTTGCTCTACCATATAGACAAACACAGACACATATACACATACGTATCATCCTCGGGTTAATGGCATTTACCAGTCAGGGGTAATTCAACATGCAGACTTGAGAAGGCAGCGGCAGCATGGCATGGTACATAGAGTCTGAGCTAGGCTTAGAATCAGGGAAAGGGGTTGGGTTCTAATACTACTCTTGTGTGTCCTTGGGCAAGTCATTTGACTTTGAGCTTCTGTTTCCTCACTTATAAAATGGGGGAGAATAATATTTGTCAATCTTGGTTTCCCTCGTCCTTCAACCTTGATCCTGTCATCCCTTCAGAGTATCAGAATGTATCTCTTCTCTTGCACGACCAAATACCTAGAAAAAGTCATTCAATCAGCATTTATTAAGCACCTACTATCTGTCAGGCACTGAGCTAAAATTCTGTCTACATTCATTGCCTCTACTTTATCTTCTTTCGCTTCTTAACCCTTTGCAATCTGGGGTTCCAACTTCATAACTCAACCGAAATTATCCTTGCCAAACTTACCAGTGATCTCTTAATTGCCAAATGGGGTGCCTTTTTCTTAGCCTTCACTCTTTGATTTCTTTGCTGGTTTCAGAGCTGTTGTTGGGATCCCAGAGACTCTCTCCTTTCTGAGTTTTCATGATACTATATTATCCTCCCTATTTGGCAACTCCTTATTTTCTTTTGCTGGATCAACTGAGGGCAAACCTGCATCCAAGTCTCTCTTCTGAGCTCTTTCTCTCTTTTTTTTACAACCTTCTTTTTGGTAGTCTCATAATTCAAATCCATATTCCCAGTCCTTAACTCTCTCCTGAGCTCCATTTTGATCTGGATGTATTGGGCATCTCAAACCATATGTCAGAAACTGAACTCATCTCTCAAATACTTGGCCCCTCTTTTCTTCTCCCCACCAGCTTCTGAAAGGCCCTATTTATGGTACCACCCAGATTCAAAACCTTGGAATTATCCTCAACTCCTTCCTCTTTCATCCCACATAGCCACTCATTTGCTGGGTCTTGTTGAATCCCTCTGCAAAGCATTATTATCTTTCTATGGCTTAGGTTAAGTGACTTGCCCACAAGAGTGTCTAATGCGGCATTTGGACTCAGGTCCTCCTGATGTCCAAAATAGCACTCTTCCCACAGCTCCTTTGGACTTTGGGATCTGATCGATGTGGACTTCTGGTACTGTTTTTCTAATATTTTACCTTGAGGCAGCTCTTCTCTGTTGAGGATTATATTGGCCCAGGTGAGATGATCTGGTCAGATCCAGTACCTGGGGCTGGCATGCTTCAGTCTAAAGTCATGCTTCAAGAACTCTTCTGGGATCTAGGACTGGGAGGGGAGAAACTGAGTAGCTAAAAACAAGCTAAAATGCCGTTCGTTAACCCTCGAGGACCTTAAAAAAGTTTGTTGTCGTTCCGTCCTAATTGACTCTTCATGACCCTATTTGAGGTTTTCTTGGTGAAGATACTGGAGCATTTTGCCATTTCCTTCTGCAGTTCATTTTACAGATGGGGAAACTGATGAGGCAAACAAAAGGTGATTTGCCCAGGTCACACAGCTAATAAGTCCTCAGCTGAACTGAGACCTGTTAAAGACAGGTTTAAAAAGCCAAGGGCCCCCACTGTATCTTGGGCCATCTCCAGTCATCCTGAGCCATATCTGGTCACTGGACCCCAATGGCTTTAGAGGAAAAAGTGAGGCTGGTGACTTGGCACAGCCCACCCTCACTTAAATCCAATTCACTTGCATGTCATGGCATCACCTCCCTGATGTCATGGTGAGAATAAACAACAATAGCTAGTAAGTGTCTTACATCACATTTGAACTCAGGTCTTTCTAACTCCAGACCTGGTGCTCTATCTACGTTGTCACCTAGCTGCTCCTAAAAGAAGCTTGGCAACTGGGAGAAGTTTCAGCCCCATTAGTCATTAAATGTGCAATTGCCCTGGTCTTTAAAGCTTGCACAAAAGGAGGAAACACATTTTTTTTTTAATTGCCTTCCTAGTGTAATGAAAACAAACACTCTTAGTAGGATCAGGTCAGAGTAAAGTTTGCTTTTCTTAATGTACTTCAGGTTTGTTTAAAATAAAATGTGGTCTGGTGGGAAGGAGAGGGCGCAGGAAGGAGTCATGGGAAAAAAGAGCACTCTTTGGCTTTGGAGTCACGGGACTTGGGTTTAAAATCCACCTCTGATTCTACCTGTGTTGAACTGGATCTCAGTTTCCTCAAGGTGGGGAGAAGGTGGTAAAAATGGCCTGTGAGGGCCCTTCTACCTCTAAATCTCCGATCCTTTGGTTCAGATGCCTCCTTTGCCCTCTGCTGCTTGGGTCCGTCGTCTAAATCTTTGTGGATCCCGGTTTCCTCACCTGCAAAATAAGAACAGAGGGTAAGGAGGAGCGGACTAGATTAGCTCCAAATGTCCTCCCAGCTGTAATTCAGTGATTAAGACATTAGAATTTGGACATGACCTGAATTAGTTCACTGGCCTGAGGAAATTTCTCAATTTGGGAAATTATTGCGGAGCCCACATTTTGACTTCTTAAAAGTGAAGGTTTGAAGCGTTGTTTTGGGGTGTTATCACCCCCTCCCCCATCTTCTTCCAGCCAAAGGGTTTTAGAGGAAACCAAAGAAAGCCTTATCTGACAAGTTAGCCTGATAGTGTTCTATTGAAATTGATTAAGCTCCAGGTAAATTCTTAGAGACTGGGTGGGGTAAAAGCCCTTGGAAGCCCAGCCTCTGATATATTTTGCTTAGGTCACCAAGGTTAAGTCTTAACTGCTCACGGCCTCAGGCAACTCAGACTAAAAGTTATAGATGTACCAAGGAACTCTCTCCGTATCTATGTATTCATTTATATGTCTATATCTTTCTATATATCATGTCAATATCTTCATATCCATATCTACATTTTTCTTTCTAGTATAGAAAAATAGTCTACCATAGAAAAACAGTACATCCATATCTATATCTATATAATACATATTGCGTCCATATGTTTCTATCTCTGTATCTATATCCATTCCTTTATCCATGTTGTTAGTGCCATTCAGTTGTCTCCATCCTGTATGACTTAGAGACCCCATCTGGGGTTTTCATGGGAGAGACACTGGAGTGGTTTGCCATTTCCTTCTTTAGTTCATTTTATAGACAAGGAAGCTGAGACAGAGTGAAGTGACTTGTCCAGAGTCACCCAGCTAGTTAAGTGTCTGAGGCCAAATTTGAATTCAGGAAGATGAGTGTCTTTGACTTCAGGTCCAGAGCTCTATCTACTATGCCACCTAGCTGCTCACTTATATCCATACCAGTCTTTAGTTTTACTTGCCCCTGTACCTGAATCTATGCCTATATAGCCATATTCATACCCATACCTATATCTGTATGTAACCCATGGTGATAGCTTTAATTATAGCCATATCTATATCATAGTCCACACCAGTTCTCCAACTAGATAAAAACTCAAGCCTAGTATAACAATAATAGCAACAAACATTTATATAATGCCTTACACTTGTATGGTATTAGTTAAATATATTCTCTCCTGTGAGCTTCAGTACTTTAGATTATTCTCATCCCCATTTTACAGATGAGGAAAGTGAGAACCAGTGAGGGGAGTGAATAAAAGACTTGTCACTAGTCTCCTTTCTGGAAATAGTATAGTAGAAGCAGAATTTGAACCTAGGGTCCAGGTCCTGACTCTTTCTGCTATATCCTGCTGCCTTGCAATTGATGAGCACCAGTACGAGTTCAGAAGAAGGAGGGATCATTGGGCTGGACTGATCATGGAAAGCTTTTAAGGAGCAACTTAGGGCAGCACTTCTCAGATTATTTGATCTCGGGAGGATCTCCCTGCAAAGAACTTTTGCTTATGTTGGGTTATAGCTATCGATGGTTATTGTATTAGAAATTAAAACATCTTAATATTATTAATGAAAATAATTTTAGCCTCTTAGACCCCACTGATGGGGTCCAGAGTACACTTTAAGGACTGCTGTATTCGGAAAATCATCCCAGAACCAAACATAAGCTAAGTGGGAAGAGTGAAAATTAGCATCTGTGTTTTGGACAGTAAAGTGAGAGTCACACAGGATAAGCAGGAAGTAAGAGCAATGGAAAGTTTTTAGGCCTTATGAAATTTTATGGAATGATTTTCCTTTTTTCTCTAATGTTTTGGAGCTCATAAAATTAATATAACATCAAACGCAACTAGATATGATCAGGAAGAGATCTTTGAGTTGTCTGGCTTTGGATGGCATAAGTATATTGTTTCTTGGGTTCTACTTACTTTACTTTCTATCAGTTCATGCAGCTCTTCCTCCACTTCTGTGTATTCATTATATTCATCATTTTTATGTTCAAGTACTTAAATTTGTTTAGCTTTTGCCCAGTTGATGGGCTTTTACTTTGTTTCTAGTTCCTACCACAAGAAAAGTGCTGTTATAAACATCCCTCTGCTATAAGTGTTATAAGCTTTTCTTTTTGTCAGTAGAGTATATACCTAGCAGGGGAATCTCTGGGTCAAAGGATATGAGTATTTTCGTAACTGTCTTAGAATAATTCCAAATAGTTTTTCAGACCAGATGTATTCATTCACATCTCCACCAACCATGTGTCAGAATGCCGGTCTTTCCACAACCCTTTCAACATTGACTGTTCCCATCTTTTGTCTGTTTAACATTGTGGAGCCTTTCTTTAATTTCTCTTGATGTCATGAGGATAGCTTTAGGGATACAGGACCATCCACTGGTTACCATTTACTCTTGTCAAGTTGCCACCTCTTCTTTCTTAATCATACAATTTTTATGACCTCTTTTATTTTTAACAAATGAAGCAAAGAAATTTTCTCTCCAAGTAAAAAGCATTTTTTTAAAGGAAGGAAAATGGAAGTAAAACCCTAAAGGCAGAAGTCAAACACCATGTGATATTTGCCTTTTTACAGATGGCTACTTTTTCTTTAGTGGCCTTTGTGTCTTGTTAACCATTACTGCTGAGAGGAACAATATTTAAAGAGGAGCAATGAATACCGCTTGACTCATGGATATCACTTCAAGACATTAGGAATAAGTTGTTTTTTAAATATCACCTTTTTATAGTGGTTGACCAGTTTTCTCTCTCCTCCCTCCCTAGTTTGGCTCCAGTGCTAGAGGGGTGACCATTCCACAGAGAGTTCTGGAAGATGATGACCACAGTGGACAAGTTTTAGAAGGCCATGCCAACCTAGTAAAGGCCCATGGTAAACCAGCTATTTCTCATTTAAGGACTGATCTGTTCAAGTTCAGAGGGTTGAAGTCATAGCTGGTACTGTGGATAGACCACCAGACTCGAAGTCCAGAACTGAGTTCTAATCTTGCTTCAAATATTTACTAACTGTCCCAGGCAAGTCCTTTAATGTCTCTCAGCCTCAGTTTTCTCGTCTGTAAAATGGAGATAATAATAGCACCTACTACCTCACAGGGTTGTCATGAGGAAAGAATATATCTAATTTGCCAATTTTAAACACTGTATAAATGTTAGCTATTGTTATCACAAGATGGATCGAAAGGTAATAAATTCAAGAAAGCTGAGAAAACTCTTTATTTTACTAAGTCTTAGCGGACTTGGGATCTTCACTTAAGGAGTGGGGTGGGGGAGGTAGAAACGAAACCTATGAAACTGAAATCTTTGAAAGTATTTCCTTTCTCTAGAACAACTAGAAAGGGCTGTGTACTCAGTTTCACTTTTAGGTCCTAGCAGCTCTTTACTGGAGAGTTCTTGAGAGAGCAAAGAGAACTGTAATGATATAGACATAAGTCTATTTTTAAAATATTGCATGTAAACATTTTCATTCATGATATTATGTTCTATCAAGAAAAAGTTTGAATGTTCCAAGGTAAATTCTATTTTATTTAAGAGGGGGATTATTTTTCCAAATCCATGTCAGCTACTAGTGGCATTTTCTCTGTTCTCTGTCAGAGGAGTTCTTATGGGAGTTTGCTCCCATAAGAAGAAAACTTAGACCAGTGTCTGTGTAATACAGTGGTTATCACCTGGTAGCATCTGCTATTGGGCAACCTGATGTCTCCATTAATTCAGGCTTGTTTGGGTGAGAGGTAAAAGAGTTTGTCCCACTTACGCTGTTTGCTGGTTTGGGCTTATTGCTGAAAATGAATGATCAGATTCCCCCAGTAATCCCCCACATCATGAAATTAAAAGAAAAACTGTGGCGATTCTCTGAAGAAAATTATTAATTAGACCAACATAGTACTGACAAGAAGTAGAAATGAGTAGATTAAGGAATTGTGATAAACTCAGCTATTTATTTAGTGCTTTTAAAGTTTGCAAAGCTCTTTGCCCAAGTTATCTCATATGAACAATGTCATTATACCCATTTTACAAGTGAGAAAACCAAGGCTGCTAAGTGATTTATCTGTGGTTGCAGAGATAGTGTCAATTGCATGATACAGTGGATAGAACACTCTGCTTGGAGTCAGGGAAACCGGAATTAAAATTCTGCTTCAAGAACCTGATTAGCTGTGACTCTGGACAAATTGCTGAACTGAAATTTCCTAGCCTCAATTTCCTCATCTGTTACATAAAGATAAGGTTATTCAAACAAACAATGTAGAATACTTTAGGGCACCTTAAACTAACAGATACACACATATATGTGCATACACATACATACATATGTAGACAGATATTCACATATACATGTACATATATGTATAAATAGATATAAATATTAGCTGTTATATCTATCATCTTCATAGTTTTTGTTATTATCATTATCATCATTAAAAATCAGAGGCAGAATCTGACCAGAGGATTTCCTGACCTCGTGTTCAGCATTCTGTCCACTTCGCCATTTGCCTTATGATGGAAACACATTGGCCAACCTAATAGTTGCATTTACCAATTCTAAGTGTATAATGTAGAATTCTAGACATTCCCCATACATAACATAAAAGGGATATTTAAGGACCAAGCAAAATTTGTCAGCACCAAAAGCTACTGGCATTTAAATTTTTTGGCAGGTAGGCATTGAACAGCTGTCTGTCACTAAGCCTTTATTAAGCACTTACTGTGTGCCAGGCACACGCAGATAAAGCTAAAACAAAAAATGAGGATGGCTGTTTCTTGAGATCAAGAATTGGGCTAAGAAGAAGAAAATAAGGTCTATATCCTATGGCAATTAGCAATAATAGTATTTAACATTTATATAGTATCTTAAAGTCTGCAAAACACTTCGAAAAAATAATCTCTGTTCATCCTTAACAACGATGTTGGAAGGTAGGTGCTATGATTCATCCCATTTTTGTAGATGAGGAAACTGAGGCTACAGACATTAAATGACTTGCCCAAGGTCACCCTGTAGTAAGTATCTGAGGCTAGATTCAGCAGGCTGTCTATTGCACCATCTGCTTACCCAATTATTCCCTGAGGAGGCAGTTAGATGACTCAGTGTATACAGTGTTGGGTATGGAGTCAGGAAGACCTGAGTTCAAATCTGGATTCTGATGCTTACTAGCTGTATGACTCAGAGCAAGTCACTCAGTTTGCCTTACTCTACTGGAAAAAGAAATGACAATCCATTCCAGTATCTTTGCCCAAAAAACCCCTCTATGAACAGTATTGATATGCTAAGTTCCAGAGGGTCACAAAGAGTGAGACGCAATTGAATAACAGCAATTATTCACTGTTAATATTCAGATTTGATTCGAGAGAGTTGGTTTGCTGTTTTACTTGGGGAGGATTTTCTTCTTGTATAAGATCCCTCAGAAAACTCTTTTAAGATGCTGGAATATTTAACCATTTTGTATTTCTTTGACATTAGTGACTTTTGTTTGGGTCTATTTTTTTCCTTTTTTGATCTAAGTATGTTTCTGTATTTAGGCTATTGAGGGGTTGCAGGGGGGAATTTAAGCAACACTTTGACAGTGAAATGAGTTCAAACATACAGAAAATAACTTGCTTTGATGACTGGAAAGCAGAAGTTAATAGGCCCTGGACCTTATTTTACCATTCTGGAGCCAGAAATTCCTTTGACTTCAGGCTGGTCTAAATTAAAGAGTAGGAAATTGCCTCTTTCATTGGAAATAAGCAAAATCAGTATTCTGATAATAAAATGTTTCATGTGCATGTCAAGACAGTAACTAAGGAAGAAAACCATGATAACAGTGAGAGGCATAAAAAAAATATCCAGCAGCTTATTTTGGAAACTCAAAATACTCCCGCAGAGTATATTTGCATTTGATGAGTATAACTATAAGGTCTATCTCAAGGCTTACCTTGGTGCATCCTTGCGTCTGGAAGAGGAGACCCTTTAGAGACAATGTGGGGAGAGTATTAACTCTCACCATTGTCATAAAGCTGAAAAGATTTCAAATCTCAGGCAAGTTTCTGTGTGTCTGGTACTCATGCACCAATCTAGTTAGGAGAAGTTATCACAAGAGGCAGGCCATCAGGAAACCATTTTTTTTTTTAGGCTATAGAGATTCAGGAAGAAAAGTTTTCTTCATGATCTGGTGGTTGAACTGTCCATACTGATAAAATCACAGATTCCTGAGCATTGAAATAGCTTTTAAAACAATAGGATTGATTGCTTTTTTCAAACAAACATAACAGAATTGATGTCCCCCAAGGCAATATTGACGCTTTCAAAGCAGTCCCCTTGTAGAGAGGCTATTCACTGATGTAGTGATGCTGCCGTTCTTTGAAACAGTTTGGGAACTCGCTCTTCCCTAGGAATTATCTTCAGAGCTGGTTTAAGGGCCACAAGAGATTAAAGGCAACTCACTTGGTAGTTCCCCCCAAACAGCTTCACAGTCCATTTCCATCACCAGTTTGCTTCCAAATGACTCTGGTCAGTTTCTAGAAATCAAAACCACTCTCAGAGGACAAAGGCATGCTGCCATGGAGGATGTACCTAAGAATGGGACTCAGGCTTCAAAAGTGGTTCCAGAAAGAGAATGTTAAGGTTGTTTTGAGACATAAGGGTATGGTGGGAATATAGCCTCCCCAGGCAAAGGTCAAGACATGCCACTCTAGTTTGACTGTAGTGCCAGTTTGGGTTTTTAAAACACACATACACACACGCACATCCAGTTGTGTGATTTGATGTTCCTCTGTCTTATCATCAGATTTGTCAGATGAGATAACCCTTGTAAAGCACTTAACCCCTACCTGTTTTGTTATTTTCCCTTTCCCCTCATCTCTGTTGTATCATGAGTACAGAAAAGTAGTGGATTAGTGAGGAAAACTAGTTTCTGGTTTTTCTAGGCAGCAAGCGTTTATTAAGTATTTACTGTGTACCATTCACTCAGCTAAGGATTGAGGCTACAAATACAAACAGAAAGAAAGAGTCTGACCTCTAGGAGCTTACAGTCTAATGGAGGAAGACCATACGTAAAAAGGGGCTGAAAAACTGGTCAGGGAGTTGCCTGA
Organism: Bettongia penicillata ogilbyi; assembly: GCA_023548195.1. Taxonomy (NCBI): domain Eukaryota; kingdom Metazoa; phylum Chordata; class Mammalia; order Diprotodontia; family Potoroidae; genus Bettongia; species Bettongia penicillata. The sequence goes on along the minus strand of JAJHZJ010000166.1, from coordinate 3,844,035 downwards.
ATGCTGCAGGTATGGTGATGTCTATGGAGTCAGAAGCACAACTGAGGGGATTGAAACCTAGCCAGCCTGGGTCCGTCTCTAGAATGGAGGCACTTGCAAAGACTTCATCCATGGGAAAAGGATACTGGGCCCTTCCCAGAAAGGAAACCTGTAAAAAATTCCTAGATGGAAGAAGGAAGCCTGAGCCATCCCAAAATGGAGGCTCCTCAATGGAGGAGGACTATCCTGGGAGCAGAATGTTCCAGGGTGGGGAGGCCCCAGGTGCTGAGGGAAAGTCCAACGGGAAAGCAAGTGGCAAAGCTCAGCTAGGGAGAGACTGAAGAGTGAAGATAAGCATTTTTGATTCTGGAGGTTTTGAGAGAATAAATGAATGGATTGTGGAAGCCACTTAGCCAGAAAGCTTGGTTTCCCAGCAGTTTTATGTATTGGCCTTGGAATCAGGAATACCTAAGTTCCATTTCTCCCTGTGATGTCTATTAGCTGTAAGACTCGGGTCTGGGTAAGTCCCATTTGCTTCTTTAGGCTTTACTTTTCTCACCTATAAAATCCAGGTGTTGTATTTGATATCTTCCAAAGTCCCTTCCCGCTCTAAATCTGTGGTCCTGTGAGAGAAGGATTAAAGAGGAGAGAGGCATGGGGCAGGGAGATGAATTAAGAGGTTATTACAACCATGAAGGAAAGAGGTGTTCAGGTCCTGAACTAGAGGTGGCTAGATGAGGAGAGGGAAGGGAACAGATTCAAGACATACTGGAGAGGTGGAAATAACAAGATTTAGCAACTGATTGGGTGGAGGAGGTGAAGGAAAGTGAGGAATCAAGGATTCCTGTGAATTTGCAAATGTGGGTAACTGGGAAAATAAGCCCCACAGTAGAAATAGGGAAGGTTGTAAGAGGGAGTTGAAGAGAGTTAGACATGTTGAGTTTGAGATACCTACAAGACACCCTTTTTGAAATATCCATTAGATAAATTGAGGGTGCAGGATTGGGACTCAGAAGAGAACCCAGGGCTGGATGTATGGGTGTGAGAGTTGTTTGCATAGAGATAATGATTAAAATTATGCAGACCAGAGGGCATGATATGGATAATGAACCAAGGAAGGAGATTGCTGTTGTACATCCTTCATTTTTGGCGGGAACCAATAACATCACAAGTCATGTTTTGATTTGTGCCTCAGTTGGATTCAAGTGGGGCAAAGTTGCACCAAGTCAGCCTCAGTCTCACTTCTGAGTCATCAGAATTCAGTGGCAAGACACAAGTCAGGATGGCTGGCAGTGGCCTGGAATTCAGCTCCGAGTGTGCCACACCACCTGCTTTAGCCACCTTCATGGCGGTTGGAACAAATTTTTCTCTGCCCATTTCACAAGTGGGAGGTGGGGAAGAAGTCTTCACATGCTTGGCGAGATTGTGAAGGAGTCAATAAACAGTTAAGAGAACCAAGAGACAGTAGTACAAGGAAAATTTAGAGAGAAGATTGTATCTAGGAGGAAAGGATGTTCAAAAACATAGAAAGATTAGGAAGGATGAGAACAGAGAAAAGGCCATCAGATTTGGCAATTGAGAGATCCTTGGTCGTTTTAGAGATTCAGTTTCTACTGAATGATGAGATCAGAAGCGAAGTGATAAGAGACTAATTGAGAAGTAAATAAGAGAAGAGGGAACTACTTTTATTTTGTACATAAGGAAGATGATGCTTAAAATGGCCTAGTACTTGTCCATGGCCACATAGCTGGTTGGAACTGATTTAAACATAGGTCTGTCTTTAGGCATGATGGTTATAGAGCCCTTGTATTGGGAAGCGAACAAGGACAAGGTAAGGGAAGAAATGCTGTAAAGCTCACTTTAGATTATGACCTCCCTGGGCTTTTATAATAATGGTTAATGGAATGGGCACACTGTGTCTGGTCTCATACATCTTATCTGTGTCTTGTTGATACATAGCTGTTTCCAACTTGTCTCCTCCCTTTAGACTTTGAGGGCAGGAACTTTCTTTTGCCTTTTTTAGCACCCCCAATACTTAACACAGTGCCTGGCATATAGTAGGTGTTTAATAAATGTTTGTTGACTTGATGTGACTCACTCAACTCCTCTTCTGTCATAGGAAGGATATTACAATGTCAAGAAGGCTTTGCCCTAAGGTCAGCAAGATGTCAGAGAGCCTACTTTTTCCTAGTGAGAAGACATCTAGGAAGACGAATGCAGTACATCCACACCAGGAGATAAAAGATGTGCTTGCTCAGTCAGAAATTCACAAGATGTCATCTTTTATTTCCTTCCTCAAGAACAAAATTCAGAACTCAAATTAACTGGCTTTCAAGCAAAGTTTCAATTCCAAAGTCTACAACGATCTCCTTGTCCATGTTGGTTTTCCCTAGCTGAAAGAGTGAAATATGTTAGAACTTGGTTGGTAGAATACATACCTGTAGAAAAAGGAATTTTTTTGGTGTTTTATTTATCCAATTAGCTTACTGGTGAAAAAATATGAGTGAACCAATGATGAAAATAGATTGTAAGTAAATGAAAATAGAATCGGTTTGGGGTGAAACCATGACATAATGGATTATAAGCTCCCTGAGGACAGAGACTATTTTTTGTCTCTTTATATCCCCACATAGTAGGTGCTTAATAAATGTTTAATGGTTGATGTTACTGTTTTCACTAGTTGACGATATTCTGTGCAGTTCTTGACTTGGTTACCATTTAAACGTAGCTTAGTGGACACAGAGCAGTACTCAGAACTGGGCAGAGTTGGGGCTTAACCCACTCACTGCCTCAGGTAACTCCATAATACTGAATTATAGAGCAGTTGCTGACTTGCCTTGGAAAAGGGATGTTTGCTCATTGGGAGTAGCCAACAATGATGAACTCAGAGATTCGGATCTCCCCTCTTTCCCCACCAAAAAAAAAAAAAAAAAAAGCTAATGGTGGAACATCATTGGTTTTCTTGTAGGCCGTAGCTGACAGCCTTCAGCACAAACTCCCTGCTCGGTTTTGGCTGGTTACTCATTTTTCCTCAAGAGAGGCCCAGGACTAACAGGGGTTTTACAGGTCAGAAATGAAGACAGAACTGAATGTTGAAAACCTGCCCAGAATGTTCCCTCACTCTGTCTGACTTGAGCCAGGACTGTTCCCTGTGCTTTCAAGAATATTTATTTCACACACAGACTTTTGAGACCAGTGGGTCTTTTCCAAGCCCAATTAGATAAATTGAAATGTGCCATGTATCCAGTTAGAGAAGTCTTAGTCTCAAAGATTTGCAAAGTTAATAGGGAACAACAGCCAGCAGTGAGTTTGATTTTATCTCACTTGTATCTTAACATTTATCTTTTAATCACTTGATGTAAAAAAAAATTATTCTGTAATTCTTGTGTTGACCAAAGACTCTTGGGATGCCAAGGATGAGCTCGAAGCAGTGTGGCAAAGGGCAGAGTGCTAAGCTTAGAGTCAAGGAAGACCTGAATTCAAATGATGCCTCTGATGTTTTCCAGCTGTGTGACTCATGGCAAATAACTTAACCTCTCTTCACCTCAGTTTCCTCTTCCGTAAAGTGAAGATGATGATAGTACCTGCCCCACCATTTGTTTTAAGGATGAAATAATATGTGCAAAACACCTTAAAATACTACATAAATGTCAGCTATTAATATCATGAAAACTTTAGAATCAGTTTCCCTTTTACCAGATACCTTTTTCCTAAATGAATGCATTTCTTTAGTACTATACGTGTTACATGTAAGGAACCATAAGAATGTGACTTTGGCTGAACCATAGAATATATTAAAAGGAATATTTGATAATAAGGCTAGAAAGAGAGGTTGAAGACAAGTTGGAAAGGGCTTGAAATGCCAAACCAAGGAATTGGTGTTTGATCAGAGAAATAAAAGAGAATCACTGATTTTTTTCCTTTTGAGTTTTCGTTATTTGTCCTTTGTTCAGGAAGGAAGGAAGAAATGGATGCCATGACTTGCAAATGAATTAAATTTAAGAGAGGGAGGACGATACAGAGTTACCAGCCTCACTTTCTCCTCTGGAGCCATCTGGGTCCAGTGGCAAGATATTGATCAGGACAACTGGCGATGGTCCTGGATGCTTTGGGAGACTTCGGCCTCTTCAAGCTAAAGGACCTTAACAGGTCTCAAGTTTGGCTGAGCCAACACCATTCAGTGATTCAGGCTTAATAAGAACTGGAGTAGTAGAGTAACATGGTCAGATCTGTACTTTAAGAAAAAACACTGGCAGTTGTGTGAAGAACAGATTGAAGAGAGAAGAAATTTGAGGCAGGGAGACCAGTGAGGAGGAGGGCTGTTGCAACGGGCCAGGTGAAGAGGCTATATGGGTCTGAATTAGGGTGGTGGCAGTGGACAGAAGAAAGAGGATGGAAGGGAAAGATGTTGTGGTGGTAAATACAAGATCCGATAACTCATTGGAGATGTGGGATGAGTGCGTAAGGAGTCAAGAGGGACTCCATGGTTGAAAAAGTTGTCTGCCTGGGTGACTGGGAGAATTGTGGTAATCTTAACAGAAAAGGGGATGTTCTGAATGGGAAGGGGAGATAAGAGGTAGGATTTTTTTGGATTTACGTTGACTTTTAGATCCTTATGGAATGTGATGAAGATGGAGAATAGAAGCTCAAGAGAGAGACTGGGAGTTGTCTGTCTAGAGATGATAGTGATGAGTTCACCAAGGAAGTATGGAGGGGAACGAGGACTCAGGACATCACCTTTGGAGGGCTCTCATAGTTAAGGGACAGGAGATGGATGAAGATGCTGGTCACACAGGTGGGAGAAGAACCAGCCTAGTCACAAAAACCCAGAAAGGGAAGAGAGCTGGAAGAGAGGGTGGTCACCTTCATGGCACGCTTCAGAGAGCCGGAGATGGATGATGGCCAAGAAAAGACCATCGGATTTGGCAAGTGGAATGTAACCTCTTGAGGGCAGGGAATAGTTTTTGCCTTTCATTTGTATTCTTAGGCATAGCATGACCAGTGAATGGTACATAGTAAGCATTTACTAAATGCTTGCTTGCTTGGAGGAGAGCAGTTTCAATTAAATGATAAGGTCAAAAGCTAGATGCAAAGGAATTGAGTGAATTGAGTGAGAGCAGTTGAGTATGCTCCACTTTTTCTGGGATGAAAATGAAGGAATAGTTCTCTTTGGAGCAAGAGATTTACATTTTTCTTTTCATATGAATATGTAATCTAAGGTTCCAAGACAGGAAATTAGTATAAATTTCCAATATTTTCAAAACTGTAGAATTTTATAGGTGGAGATGACCTTGGAAATTATCTGGTTCTCTTTTTACATCTTCTTGTGCAGGTCTTTCCTGGGTCAGATCATCCCCTCTCCTGTTCTCCACCCCTCAGTCCCACTTAGTGCCTTCACCTCCAGAGTTGCCTTCTATCTGCTTTGTACGTGTGTTGCATATAGAGGAGGATGTCTTCCTCTAGAAAGCAGAGTGCCTCCATGTTAGGTGATCTGGGCACGAGCAAAAAAGCCCAGTCACATTAGTATATATGCACTGCTGTCCCCTGCATTAAAGGGAAGGGGACTGTTTGAGTTTCAGTTAAATCTTTCCAGCCCTTAGCATGATGCATGGCACATAGGAAGCCCTTCATGAATATTTCTTGATTGACTGACTGATTGCTTAGTTACCTACTATGTGTTTGGTTACTTAAAGCTGGGTGCTGAAGGGGAGAGTCATTGACCAATGAGGTCCAGTTGCTGCCCTCAGTGTGCTTACAGTTCGGTTTGTAAGTCTTGTGAGAGCTCCAAGGAAGAAAGATGAAGTATGTTAATCACTTTTGAGTGATTGAATCTCTTGAGACCTCTCTTTTCTTTTCTGGCTGACACATAGCTGAACTGAAAGAGTTCTGAGGTTCTTTCCAGCACTAGGCCTGTGACCCTGCAATACTGTGACCGGGTCTTGGACGGTATTCCTGTGCTAAAACAACATGGTGACATGGAAACAATATGGTATATGGAAGGAGTGTTGACTTTAGAGTCAGAGACTCTGTGGAGCCCAATCCACTCTCTGCCACTTACTACAAGGGATCTGGGTCAAATCCCTTAGCCTTAGTTTCTTCATCTGTAAAATGGAGGGATTGGTAAATGATTTCTGTGGTCAGGATAAAAAACAGGTTTTTCTGTTGTTGTATTTTAAAGATAATCCTACCTTTTCCTTATTCTGAACTGCTTCATTCTTTCCTATGACTTCCTTATAAGCAACAAAATAAAGTATTTGGAAAGATCATGCTTATTTGACTATGCAAGAGAGTATCTTCTCCCTACATGGGGGAAATTCAGATTGTATCACTTGGTGATAACAATCGCTAACATGTACATAGCTTATTGAAGTTTACCAGGAGCTTTAGAGATACCTCATTCTGTCCTCAAAATAATCCTGTGAAAGGGGATGCTATTATTATCCCCAGTTAACATGAAAAAACTGAGGTAGCAGATATTAAGTGATTTGCCCCAGAGTCACATTGCTAGTAAGTATGTGAGGCCAGATTTGAATGCCAGTCTTCCTGTCTCTAGATCTAACTCTCTATCCATTGTGTCATCCAGATATCCTGATCTAACTAGCCTTAGTTGCCCATTTCTGGAATGATCTGAACTTTGTGAATGAAGGACTGCCCCTAAAATGGGCATGGCCAGTTGTAGATCAGCTTCAATGTTGGCTCAGTTGTTCGGGGCATTTATTTGTATACTCAAGTTGGCTGGCTTTCTGTAGTTCAGGTGGGCTGGTCTCATTTCTTGGATGTGTTCCAGGCTGTCACCTCCGTTTTGTTTGGGGGATTCCCATTGACTTTGACAAACACTTCTATAACTGGGTTGAGTATAGCAGCAACAGCCGCTCACATGGCAACAAGAAGGCACAACGTAGAAGGGGAAACTAGACCAGTAGCAATTCTAGATAGCTATAAATAGCAACTAGAGACCTCATGAACAGGAAGGATTCTTAATCCATAGAGTCATGTGGTCCATGACTCGGGGGTGGGAAGGAAGGGGGAAAGGAGGAGATTCCATTTCTATTTTCAATACCCTCTAACTGAAATTTAAAAATTGAAATTTTGCATTTCCTTCAGTTATGGAAAAGCATTATTCTGAGAAAAGATCCATATTCTTCCCGCTTGCCAAAGGCGGTCTATGACATAAAAAAGGTTAAAAACCTCTGATCTAGGGGAACATTTTGAGAAAGGAAGAAGGAACAAGTATTTCTTAAATGCTTACTGTGTGCCAGGCATTGTGCTAAGCTTTCTACAAGTACTACTTCATTTGAGCTTTACAACAATCTTAAGGTGTTCCTATGATACCCTTTTTTATGGTTGTTTTAAATTTTTACTTGAAGGAAATGCTAAATTTCAGTTAGCAATTAGTGAAAATAAAGAGTATTTTCCCCAATTCATGATCCCCTGAAATATCAAAGGATCCGTAAGACTAAGAACTCCTAATCCAGTTCAACTCCCTCATTTAAGGAAAAAGAAGGAAACTGAGGTTTGAGAAATTCACCCAACCACCATAAGCCTCAGTTTCCTCTAGAGCAAAATGAGGTTTTAATGGGTTCTGTTCATAATGAATCAGCAATGTGATGTGTGGTCAAAGAGACTGTTGGGATCATAGGCTTCATGAAAAGAAATATAATACTCTCAGGCCTTTCTCTGCCTCCTATCTGCTCCCAGGACACCGGAGCACTAATACAGTGTTCTGTCATGTATTTTGAGTATTGGTTTATATGCTGTGAAGACAGGGTCCTCATCCATCTTTGTATCCTTCAAGGATGATGCTTTGCACATAGTTAAAAACAAGTTGGTTGAATTAAATTGGATGCACTTATTTGTAAAATGAGAACATGACTTGTTTAGATTTGTATTTCAGACATGCAGTGTGGCTCCGTATTGTTTATTAATAAGTAGCTAGAGCTGACCTTTGTGTCTAATTCTGCTGAGTGGTTATTTAGAAAGTTGTTTTACTTAGAATCATTTTCTTTTAATATCTTTTGATTTTATATCACTTGTATTCCCCCTCCCTTCTGCCTTCTCAGAGAGCCATCTCTTAGAGCAAATAAATTTTTAAGGAAAAAAAATTCAGCAAAACTAGTCAACCCTTAAAGTCTGATAATTAGCACAGTGGAAAGCACATCAGACTTTGAATCACATCCAGCCTCTGACACTAAGTAGCAGTCACTGAATTTCTGTCTACCTCAGTTTTCTCATCTGTAAAATGGGGATATGAATGGCCCCTGTGTCCCAGGATTGTTGTGAGAGTCAAAGGAGACAATATTTGTAAAGTGCTTTTGCAAACTTGAAACATTACATGAATTCACATTACAGGCACTGATTGCTTTATGATAGTCGCTCTTTCCATTTACTTTACTATGGTCATTGTGGGGTTTTTTCCTCCTTGGCTCTGCTTATTTCATTTTGCATCAGTCCATGTATATCTTTCTCCCCCTTTTTGTAATTATAATTTCTTACAGTACAGTAGTATCAAATGATATTTGATACTGTATCAAATGATATAGTAATAATAAATGACATTTGTTGAGTCATTTCAGTCCTGCCGAACTCTTCATGATCTCATTTGGGGTTTTCTTGGCAAAGATACTGGAATGGTTTTTCATATTTTTCTCCAACTTATTTTACAGATGAGGAAACTAAGGCAAACAAGGTTAAGTGACTTGACCAAGGTCACAAAGATAGTAAGTGTCTGAGGCCAGATAAATCAGTGCTCCAGCCACTGTGCCACATTCATGTGTTGTCATTTAACTATTTCCTAGGCAATGGACATCTACTATGTTTCTAATCCTTTGCTCCCCTATGGCAAAAAAAAAAAAAAGTTCACTGCTATAAATATTTTGATGTACATGGAGCTTTTTTTTAACCACCCTTCTTGGAGTCTATTTCTGGCAGTGGAATCTCTGGGTCAGAGTGTATGGACTTTTTATCCACTTCATTTATATGATCCCAAATTACTTTACAGAATGCTTGTATTTATTGACGGCTCCAACACCAATGCGTTAATGTACCTATTTTATCACAACCCTTCCAGCGCTGACTGTTACCATCTTTTTCATTAAAACATATCCTTGATTCCCATTTGCATTCTAAATCCTCAGCAACTTTTCCACTGCCCTCAAACTACCCAGCCCATCCTAGCCCCCATCAACTTATGTATTATTATAATCAATAATCACTGAATGAATTCTTTCCTCTAAAGAGGGAGCTGTCTCAAGAGGATATGTTGCATATACAGTCTAAGATAGTCACTATTTCAGTTGGTTTTGTATAACTTTTTCTTGGACTGAAGGGATAGCTCTTTGAAAGTGCGATAGATCCAGAAATGACAATGATATAAAATTAAAAGAAATCTTACTTTCAGATAAGTAAATAGCTAATTTACTTTCCTCTCAAAGATAGCTACTTTTCTCAGTCCTACCCAGGACAATCTCCTTTTTTTCTTACTGAATTACCGCCTTGCAATGGCTGGAATGGCCTCTCTGCCAATATATTAAATACCTGGCAAGGGAGAAAAAGGTGTTTTAGAAAGTTTTTTAAAGTAAATGTGGGTCAACACAAAGGAATCATACAGTTAGAAAAATGTTTTCAGTATTTATGTTCAGATGTTCAGACCTGTCTGGCTCCCTTCTATTTGTAAGCAAGGGAGTTATAGGCAGTCCGGCTATATTCCTCATTGATTCATAGAAATATATTGCAACTTGTCCATTTCAAGACTCCCTAGCTTTAAGCCACTGGTGTACCTTTGATGAGACTATAGCATCCTTCTGTTCATTACTTACTTAGGAGACCATTATTTGACTGGGGTAAGTTACAAGCCGACATTGTAACAGCCCTTCTCCTCTCCCCTCAAGCAACATAAATATTATATGCTAATAAGCTTGTGATTAACTTTACCAATACTTATTCAAAATAGCTTTCCCTTCACATTAAGACTAGTGTCGCCATTAATTTTGGGCAGGGATGTTTCATGGGTTTCATTTTTATCTTTGTATATTCCCACCAGTTATTAGCACACAGTACTGGACACAGAATAGGTAATTAGCAAATACTTGTGGGTTGAGCAATTGATTGTTCCCAAGAGCAAGCTGATATCAAAAGAAAACTCACATTTTAGACAGCTCTAGTGATGGTTGGGGCAGAAGGGCCCAGGGAAAGGATTTGAAATCTGCTGCCAGTACCACAAAGATGAAGAGCTGTCTGACCTGTGTGGTTAAAAAAATTCATCTTCTCTTTTTTTACATACTCTCAATGTCCAGATATTCCCCTATTTGTACCTAGAGCCCTCCCTTGTAACAAAGAATAAAAGGAGAGAGAAAAATATTTGACTAAACTGGCCACCCCATCAACCATGTCATGCTTGACAATTACTGATAGTACCTCTGCAAAGAAAAGAGAGGGGGATGCCCACTTTTATCCTCTGTCCTTTGGGGCCAAGCTTGATCATCATAAGTCCATAGTGATCAGTTTCATTTTTTTTCATTCCCTCCATTTATATTGTTGTAGTCATGTATACTGGTTTAGCTTCATTTGGTCTCAGTTCATCTTCAGTGTTCCCATGGGTGTCTGTGTCCTTCAGATCCATGGTTTCTTACAACATAGTAATACTGAAAGAGCTTTTAATGCCAGAGAAAACTTGGAGAGGAAGAATATTCTTATCTATCCTTTGAAATTGCTTTTACTGTTAATCATGTGACGTTAAATTTCTTTTGTTTATATGCTGTTTTTGACCAGAGACTATACTTTGGAAGAAAAGTCATTTCAGAATTTTCTTTTTAGCACATTGAAATCTCTATTTAATATTTATATTGAAATTTTTGGTTCAACTAACTTATTTATATAATTATAACAATAAAAGTAATAAATAACATTGCTTCAGGGCTTTACATTTTACAAAGAAATTTCCTTATAATAGTCTTGTGAGTTAGGAAGAATACATATATGTTATTTCCTGAATTTTAATGAGGAAACTGAGTTTTGGAGCACTTAGCTGTCTTATCTGTGTTTATACTGCTGACAAAATGTCTGGGTTAGGAATTAAAATCCAGGTCTCCCAATTCCAAATCCAGTCAGATTTTCTTTTGTACCTCACTGCCTTGTCCTGGAAGTCCACTCTTTTCATCTTGTAAGTGAAATGATGGGTATGCTACTTCTTTCTGAGTATGGTTTTTTTTTGCTACTTTTTTCTGAATATAATTTTTTTCCTTAAAATTGGTTATGATTTACTTTGTTTCAATTAGTATTTAGATGAAAGAATTTTAAATTGTGGGGAATTATTTTTTTATCAGCCAGGTTAGCAAAGCTATGGTACAAGATTGAAAATGGTCTGTAATACACCATTCTGTTTTCACCAACAGACAGGAATTTTATCCCCCAGATGGCTGTTGAACTTTTCATTGCAGAATATGTTGTAAAAGAATGGTGACCTGGAGGGAGGAACAGGCTTCCTGAACATGGAAGAGTTACTACTTCCATGTTTAGTTAGGCAGGGTGGTGGGAGCGTCTCCAGTTGTCCTGATCCATTTCCTGCCCTGGGACCCAGATGACTCCACAGAAGTAAGTGAGGCCCATGACTTTGCTTCACTTATATCTAATTCACTTGCAAGCCATGGCATTACCTTCTCGACGTCATGGTCCTGTAATAACAAGGCCAGGTGGTGGTACAATGGAAGGAAGACTGCAGTTAGTCAAAGGACCCAACAGAGACCCAGTTATCAAATTAAATGTCTCCATGTCACTCACTGTGCCAACTGCTGGGAATTCAAATACAAGAAAAAAGGACAGCGTGCCTGCCCTCAAAGGCAAAAACCACTACTAAATGGCTTTGAATTTTAGCTCTGCTCATTACTGACTCAGTGACCTTTGGGCAAGTTACTTCCCTTTTCTGGGACTTGGATTCCTTCTTTATAAAATGAGAGGGATGTTCTCTAGGAGACTTCCAGTGTCCCTTTCAACTCTCCATCTACAATGTGAGAAAAACTATGTAGTTTTTTATTTCCCTTAAAAGTGAAAATTTCAGTCAGTCTATCAAACAAGTATTTATTAAGCTCCTGTCCCGTTCCAGGGTAGGAAGGCGTCACAGTGGATAGAACGCCTGCCCTGAAGTCAGGAAGACCTGAGTTCAAATGTGGCCTCAGATACTTACTAACTGTGTGGCCCTGGGCAAAGTCTGCTAATATTATTTGCCTCAGTTTCCTCATCTACAAAATGAGCTGGAGAAGGAAATGGCAGACTACTCCAGTATTTCTGCCAAGAAAACCCCAAATAGGGTCATGAAGAGTTGAATATAACTGAAAATGAATAAACAGCAAAAACTATGTTCCAGACACTATGTTAAACTCATGGATAAAAAGGATAAAACAACCCCTCCTTGATATTTGCTAGCATTCTAATAGGAAAAGCAATAATAAGTATGTGTGTGGGTGTGGATGTAGCAAAAGTTTCAAGTTAATAAATGCAAATATTGGCAAAGGAGCTAAATACATGGGGGAGAACTGAGGGGAGTCAGAAAAAACCATGCAGAAGTTAAAGACACACACATTTTACCTAGTATATAGTTCCGTTTTTAGGCTTAAAATTCTGTCTCTTTGAGCTGATACTACACAAACTGCTGACCACCACTCTGAATTCTAAGTCTATAACTTCAGTTGCTTCCATATTGTTTGTGTTAATGCCATCTCTGTTTACAAAATGCGTTAAAGGGCTGCTTCATTTTGACATCCAGTCTGAAACCTCTGTGCTTTTAGATTGTTTTTCATCTTTTTTTAAATGATTGAATGAAAAATATTTATCAAGTACTTGATATGAATTTAAGAGAGACATTCCCTACCCTCAAGGCTTTTATATTCTTTAGAAATTTTGTCTTTATTTTTTCCCCTAGTCAAAAAAAAAACAAAACCCTTATCTCCTATGTCTCTGTTACAAAAATGTATAATCAAGGGAAAAAAATTTCTGTGTTGGCCCTGTCCATTGTCCCCAAAATGTCTCAGTTTGTAGCATGAGGGGGTAATATGAACTCTTTGGAATTGCGGTTGGTCATTGCATTGATTGGAGCTCTTGTATAAATTGTTCTCCTGGTCCTATTCACTTCAGTCTTGATCAGTTCCTACAAAGTCTCCCCAGGTTTTTCTGAAACCATCATTTCTTATAGTATTTCATCACAGTCATATGCTATTAACTTGTTCAGCAATCCTCCAGGTGATGGGTACCCCCTCAGTTTCCAATTCTTTGTCACTGTAAAAAGAGCTGCAGTAATTATTTTTGTACATATGGGTCTTTTTGTCCTTTTTTTGATGCTTTTCAAGTGTAGATCTGGTGTGTTTGTGTGTGTGTGTACACACATGTATGAGTGTATGTGTGTACACACATGTATATTCTAAACTACGCCTCTAAAGTTATTAAAATGTATGTGTCCTGTGACCAGCACTGGGGCATAGCTTCAGATTGCTTGCCAAAATGGCAAGACCACTTCACAGCTCTACCAAACCATCAGTGTGTCTGTTTTCCCACAGCCCCTCCAGCATTTGTTATTTTCCACTTTTTGTCAGCTTCTTTTTTTTTTTAGATCAATTCATCCTGATAGATGCAATGCAAAACCTCCTGATTTGCATTTCTCTAATGATTAGTTAGAGCAGTTTTTTTTAATACGACTAGCTTAGATTTCTTCCTCTGAAAACTGCCTATTCATATCCTTTTCTGGGGTCATTTCTTAACTGGGGAATAGGATTGCTTTTCATCTTACTTTAACTGCTAACAAAATACATGTCCACTTGAAATGACACTCTTAACATAGTTTGCCTTAGAGCAACTCCAAGAAACGATGGACCTTCTTCCAGAAAGTTTTTTTTCTTCCTTCTTTTTTATATAATAAAATTGAGGGCTATGTATGATAAGTCCATGTTGCTTCTTTGCCTCTTTATACCTCCTTATCTTCCCTTTTCCTGTCTTCTTAGGTTGTTTGATGTATGCACAGTCTCACGGACAGACCGAGAAACCAAGCTCACTCTAGTGTTTGAACATGTTGATCAAGACTTGACCACCTATTTGGATAAAGTTCCAGACCCAGGAGTACCCACGGAAACGATCAAGGTACCAAGAAACTATTCTTTTTCACTCAATCACAAATCTGTGCTTGTACCATTTCTGTACCAAAATAACCAGAGCTCACATGTTTGCCATATTTATTTGTTAGCATTCTCACTTAAAAGAATTATTCAGTTACTTGCTTGTTATAGATGACTTAATTCCTCTATTTACTAAAAATTTTTTCTATAATCCTTCACATTGATACACTATCATTAACAGGGGTAAGAAACCTGTGCCCTCAAGGCCACGTACATTCCTCTAGGTCCTCAAGTGCAGTCCTTTCACTGGATACAAACTTCTATGATTTTGGACCATACTTGAGGGCCTAGAAGGCCACAGGTGACCTTGAGGCCACAGGTTTCCCACCTCTGGGTAGTATCTAATCTCAGAGTTAAAGACAACCTGAGTTCAAGTTCTTCCTGCCTTAGTAAGCACAGTATAATCAATAGAATTTAATTTTGTGTGATGATTAGAGTTCAGTGTTTGTCATTAGGGTATCTTTTATGATTCCTTAGTATTTTTTATAGTTGAATTTTACAGCTTAACAAGTACCTTTTTTAGCATGCTTGTCTTCTTGTGAATGCCTCTTTCTTTCCCAAAGTCTAGTGCAAGAATGGAGACCAAACCTGTGATTTCATTAGTATAGGAAACTCCTCGATGAGGAAGCTTTCCTCTGTGGTGTAGGGTATCACCATCTCGGTCTTAATTGTAGATTTCCAGAGAAGTAAGAGGGTAAATGACCTACACAGGGTCACACAGCCTGTATGTCCCAGAGGCAATCCCCAGATCCAGGCTTTTTGGCCTCAAGTTGGCCATACTGGCTCTGTAGGAAAGTTCTCAGCATTCATGGGTAGTAGTCAGTTGGTATTTGATTACCACAGATTTTACTGTATTGTGAATTTCAGTCTAGATCTGTTAGATTTGTAGATATTCCTTCAAGGTCATCGTGAAAAGACCCTCAATTTTTAGACATATGCGTTCAATCCAATGTATCCCATATGTAGTAGGGTAATTTGAAAAGATTCATAAGAAACAAGGAATTTCTTCTAAATAAATCTGGAGCTTTACAGCTCAAAATTTGCCAGTAAGTTAGAGCATCTTTTGAGGGCTCCGTCATTTTACTTATAAGTAGTTTTTCTCTGCTCAGTGTAAGAAGTGCCTTTTTTGGTAGGAGCCGAAATGTGTTCCCTGTTACTGATGAATTTAGCTGTTTAATGGTTCATTTTTCTGGCTACAATTTGACATTCTCTAGCCTGGTTTTCCTATAGTCAAAACTGTTCTAGAGACTTCTCTTGTATTTTGTAAATCTGATAGTGCTGTATGCAGAGAAATCCCTTTACCTCGCTGGGATTCACTTTCATCTCTATAAAATAATGAATCCAGTGCCTTCTAGGTAGGTTGGTGGCACAGTGGAGGTCTTGAAGTCAGAGAAACTCATCTTTCTAAGTTCAAATCCAGCCTCAGACACTTACTAGTTATGTGACCTTGGGCAAGTCACTTAACCTGTTTGCCTAAGTTCCGTCATCTGTAAAGTGACCTGGAGAAAGAAATGGCAAACCACTTGAGTATCTTGCTGAGAAAACCCCGGCGGGGTCATGGAAAGTTGGACATGACTGAAACAAATTAACAACAACCAAAGGTGACTAGTTAGTGTAGCGCTGGCGTTAGTCAAGAAGATCCGAGTTCAAATTCAGCCTCACACACATGTGGCTGTGTCCCTGGGTAACTGACCACTTCGGTTTCCTCATTCATTAAATGGGGATCATTATAGCACTCCCTGCCCAGGGTTGTTATGAAAAACAAATGAGATAATAATCATAAAGCATTTGGTAAATCTTAAAAAGTTATATAAATACTAACTACTGAAGACCTCTTACTAGCCAAAAGAGAGTTCTGACAATGCAAAGGCAAAGTGAAGGACGGTCCCTACCCACAAAGACCTTATATTCTACTTACGGGATAGAATATGTTCACAGATGAATAAATCCAAAATAACTTGAGAAGGGAGAGATAGCTATTCATTAATAAATTATATGATTCAGGAAAGACTGTACGGTGACAGCTGGGTGAAAAATTGAATAATACTAAGTATTCTGAGTCAGAGGTGAGGAGGTTTGATAAGCTCTGATGTACATGAGGCCTAAGGGAGAGAGAAGGGTCTGAGCAGGATAGATCATTTAGCAGTTTTTTTCTACACATTTAAATGTGTGGGTTTTATTTAAACTTTCGCTCCCCAAAAGCCAGGGTGACTTATTCCTTCTGGATGCAGGATAGGCTAGTGTGTGTCTGGAAAACCCAATCTTTACCACATTATGTCTAATGTCAAGCTTGCAATTTTTTAAATGGCGTGAAAGTTGGTTAATCAAGAAAAAGATAAGGAATTTGATTCTGGATAAATAACAAACAGAGTAGAATTTATGGGAATAACAGTTCATTGGACATTTCTAATGCTTTTCATTTAAAATCCATATGTAGGAAGGAGAGAAAAAAAATTTTTAATAAAATAAATTTTATTTTATTTTATTTTTTTTAATTTTAAATTTATTTATTTATTTAACTTTTTACATTCATTTTCACAAAATTTTGGGTTCCAAATTTTCTCCCCTTTTATCCCCTCCCCCCACCCCAATACCCCAAGCAATCTAATTTTCCCTATCTCCAATCTGCCCTCTCTTCTGTCATCCCTCCCTTCTCTTGTCTCCATCTTCTCTTTTCTCCTGTAGGGCCAGATGACTTTCTATTCCTCATTAACTGTACGTCTTCTTTCCTAGTAGCAACAACAATACTAAACAGTTGTTCCTAAAACTTTGAGTTCCAAATTCTCCCCATCCCTCCCTCCCCACCCATTCCCTGTGGGAAGGCAGGCAATTCAATATAGGCCATATCTGTGTAGTTTTGCAAATGACTTCCCTGATAGTCGTGTTGTGTAAGACTAACTGAATTACCCTCCATCCTACCCTGCCCCTCATTGTTTCTCTTCTGTCTTTTGATCCTGTCCCTCCCCAAGTGTTGACTTCAAATTGCTCCCTCCTCCCTTTGCCCTCCCTTCCATCATCCCCCCCTTGCTTATCTCCTTCTCCCCCACTTTCCTATACTGTAAGATAGGTTTTCATACCAAAATGAGTGTGCATTTTATTCCTTCCTTTAGTCAAATGTGATGAGGGTAAACTTCTTGTTTTTTTGTTTTTGTTTTTTTCTCAGCTCTCCTCTTTTTCCCTCCACTAAAAAAGTCTCCTACTTGCCTCTTAAATGACATATAGTTACCCCCTTCCCTTTCCCTCTCTTTCCTCCCACTACATTTCTCTCTCACCATTTACCCTAGTTTCTTTTAAGGTATGGTCCCATCCTATTCAGTTCAATCTGTGCTCTCTGTCTCTGTATGTGAATGCATGTGTGTATGTGTGTGCATGCGTGTACATGTGTGTGTGTGGTCCCACCAACTACCCAGATACTGAAAAGTTTTAAGAGTTAGAAATATTGTCTTTCCCTGTATGAGTGTAAACAGTTCACTTCTGGTAAGTCCTTTAAGACTTCTCTTTGCTGTTTACTTTTTCATGCTTCTTCTCATTCTTGTGTTTGAAAGTCAAATTTTCTTTTCAGCTCTGGTCTTTTCATCAAGAATGCTTGAAAGTCCTCTGTTTCATTGAAAGACCATATTTTCCCCTCAAGTATTATACTCAGTTTTGCTGGGTAGGTGATTCTTGGTTTGAGTCCTAGTTCCTTTGACTTCTGGAATATCCTATTCCAGGCCCTTTGATCCCTTAATGTAGAAGCTGCTAGATCTTGAGTTATCCTGATTGTATTTCCACAGTACTGGAATTGTTTCTTTCTAGCTGCTTGCAAGATTTTCTCTTTGAGCTGGGAGTTCTGGAATTTGGCCACAATGTTCCTAGGAGTTTCTCTTTTTGGATCTCTTTCAGGTGGTGATCGATGGATTCTTTCAATACTTATTTTGCCCTCTGGTTCTAGAATGTCAGGGCAGTTTTCCTTGATAATTTCTTGGGAGATGATGTCTAGGCTCTTTCATTGATCATGGCTTTCAGGTATTCCCATAATTTTTACATTGTCTCTCCTGGATCTATTTTCCAGGTCAGTTGTTTTTTCCCATGAGATATTTCACATTCTCTTCCATTTTTTCATTCTTTTGGTTTTGTTTGGTGATTTCTTGGTTTCTCGTAAAGTCATTAGACTCCATCTGTTCCATTCTAATTTTGAGAGAACTATTCTTCAGTGAGCTTTTGAGCCTCTTTTTCCATTTGGCTCATTCTGCTTTTGAAAGCATTCTTCTCCTCATTGGCTTTTTGAACCTCTTTTGCCAATTGAGTGAGCCTATTTTTCAAGGTGTTAATTTCCTCAGCATTTTTTTGGGTCTCCTTTACCAAGATATTGACCCGTTTTTCATACTTTTCTTGGATCTCTCTCATTTCTCTTCCCAGTTTTTCCTCCACCTGTCTAACTTGCTTTTCAAAATCCTTTTTGAGCTCTTCCAAGGCCTGAGCCCACCTGACATCCCTGGGGTGCCTGGGGTACTGAGGCCCCGCCCTCCACGTCTTTCCCTGATGGCGAGAATATTACCTCATCAGATCTGGAAGTCGGGATCATTTGCATTTGTTCGAAAAAACTCTCTATAGTCTTATTTTTCTTCCCTTTTCTAGGCATTTTCTCAGCCAGTTACTTGACTTCTGAGATTCCTGTCCATCCCCGCCTAGATCCGCCCAGCTAGTGCTTGGGGTCTGAGGTTCAAATGGACTTCCCCGCCGCCGGCCGCTAATCAATGTGAACTTTAGTTCTGGTGCTGGGGTGGGGGCAGGGCCGCCGCCCAGGCTCGGCTTTCTCAGGGGCTTTATGCAGAGACTTTCAGGAACGGAGCGGGTGTTGGGGGAGCCGCCTCCCAGGCTCAGTTCCCTCAGGGGCTTTATGCAGAGGACTTCAATAATAGAACGAGGTGGGGCAGGGCCATCTCCCAGGCTCAGCTCCCTCAGGTCGCTTATGCAGAGACTTTCAGTAATGAAGATCCTGCCTGCTGCTGGGGGAGTCCGGGCGGCCGCCACCGCTGCTGCCTCAGCTGCCGCCCACGCCTCTGCCTCCGCCGCTTCCTGCCCCCGTCTCTGCCGCTGCAGCTTCCTCCCGAGGGGGCCCGAGTCACGGAGACACTCCGCTCCCCTCCTCCAGCCCAGCCTCTCTCACTGACCTGTAGCTTCTGTGGGTGGAGGGACTTTCCCAGCTGCCGGAGCTTCCATCCCTGAAGCCTGCTCGGGTCAGCTTCTCTGGGGCCGCGGCCAGGGCAGCACTGGGGTGGTGTCCGCTTTCCGGAGCACGACCGACCCTGGGGACGGCTCTCCAGGGCTCTCTGGCACGGAAATCTCTTCCACTCCATTTCTGTACACCTTTCAGTGGTCCAGAAGTTATGGGGGTCTCTTTTTACATTAATTCTATGGGCTTTGGTTTCGGAGCTCATAAATGTGTGTCCTTCTACTCCGCCATCTTGGCTCCACAATAAAATAAATTTTAATCGGTCTTTTTTGAATTCTGCATTTGTGTACAAGGAATGGGCTTGGAGAGATCTTAATGAACACTGGCACATGGTAGCAGGGTGCCTGAGTCCTTCTTCTCCCTAAATTCCCCTCCCATCCATTCTGCCATGACCAGAGCCCCAGATGCTATAACACTAACATACCCCCAAAGTGAAGGAGAGACGCAGAGGTTTTGGGTTTTTGTTTTTTTCAGCCAACAAGTATTTAATTTCTCTCCCTCTTATTCATCTCCCTCAATGTAAAAGAAAAAAATTTTGTAACAAATGCACAAAATCAAGCAAAACAAATTCTTGCATTACTCTGAAATTTCTGTCTCCTTCTGCACCCTGAGACTGTCACTTCTCTCTGTCAGGGGTCAGGGAGCATGGTTTATCGATCCTGTGGACTTGGGGTTGGTCATCCCATTCATCAATGTTCTTGAGGTTTTCAGAGTTGTTTCCAGTGTTGTTGTCAGTACATAACTTGTTCTGATTCTATCCACTTCACTACTTCTATTCATACAAAGTCTTTCCTGGTTTCTCCAAAACATTCCCTTTCATCTTTTCTTAGCGGATAACAGTATTCTATCACATTCAGCCATTCCTCCAATTGGTGGGCACCTGCTTAGTCTCCAGGTCCTTACACCACAAGAAAGGATGCTGTAGAGACTTTTGTACAAATGGGTCCATGTCCTGTTTCTTTGATCGCTTTAGAATATAGACCTAGTGGTGATGTTGCTAGGTCAAAGATTGTGTAGTGACTGTTGCATCTTGATTCAAAAATTGCTTTCTAAAGTGACTAGACCAGTTTACATCTCTACCGTACGTCTTTATCAGTGTCTGTTTTCTGAAGCCCCTCTGGCATTTGTCATTTTCTTTTCTTTTTTTTTTTGATATCTTTAATAACATTGTAGGTATGACAAGAGCTTCAGAGTTGCTTGAATATGCATTTTCCCTTAACTAATTTTAATTTGGAGCATTTTAGAGAGTTTTCTGTTGTCCGTCATACCTCAGGCTCAGGTGTGCAGTCACATAAAACTCCGTGTTTCCTCTGATGAATCTTTCTAAGGAAGGAAAACCAAGACAGATGTAAATGCCACATATAGGCATCTCTACCCAACCATTCTTATAGCCTCACCTGGCTACCCTCATGGCCCCACATTTTTTGCAGCCCGTAGATTGATATCATGATCTGTCTTTAAAACATGCACCAGCAACATTCAGAATCTACCTTCCTTAAGTGTTCTAGGGAGATGCCGCAGGTAAAACGCACCATACTCATCACCTGACCTCTGGGCAGATAAATCTTTATGGTATGGTGAGCACCACTGGTGGCAGCTTTCCACACTCATTGTCTTCTCCACGGTACCCTGCATGCTATCAAAACCCATCGCCAGATCCATTATACCTTTTTCAAATATTGTGTGTATAGCTCCATGTACTTCTCCAGAAAATGTCTAAGTAGTCTGGTACATGTATAGAAAATCCTACAGAACTCATTTATTGTACCCTTCATTTTATATTTATTAATAATAGCTAGCTTTGATAGAGTGCTTTAAAATTTACAAAGTGTTTTACACTTATCTTATTTAATTCTCACAACAACACTGAAAGGCAGGCACTGTTATTAACCCCATTTTACAGATGAAGAAACTGATGCTCAAAGAATTAAGTGACTTGCACATAGTCACACATGTAATATGTGAGGCACTCTGTCCATTGAGCCACCAAGGATGTCCAATAGGATTCCATTCCTTTTTGCCTTATGCTTTGTTTCCCTAGCTACTCTGGAGCAGTTCTCTGGTCAGGTAGGACTGTAGGGGTGTCATAGGAGCCACAGTCACACAATTCAAAAGCTTTGCTTGGTTGTAATCCAGTCTCCTTTGCCTTATGAAATATCATATTCCAAGCCCTCTGATCTTTTAATGTAGAAGCTGCAACATCCTGTGTGATCCTGACTGTAGTTCCACGATTTTAAATTGTTTATTTTTGGCTGCTTGCAGTATTTTCTCTCTGATCTGATAACTGTGGAATTTGGTTACAATATTCCTTGGCGTTTTCAATTGGGGATCTCTTTTAGGAGGTGATTGGAGGATCCTCTGGTTCTAGGACTTTGGTGCAGTTTTCCTTGGTGCTTTCTTGAAAGGTACTGTCCAGCCCTCTAACTATGCCCCTAGTCTCCAGCCATCTCTATATAAACTGTAAATCCCCCCATAGTCTGATAAAAGAACCTGGTACTCCATCTTGCCTAGGTACTGCCCACAGTTTCCTCACCACCTTGCCCCATCCCACACTGGTTGGGCTGGGGAGACAATTAAAATGTAAGTTCTTTGAAACCCAGGACTGTCTTTTGGGCTTGTATTTCTATCCTCAGGGCTTAGCAGGTGGCCTGTGCTTAATAAATGTCATATCTTGCTCCCTATCTCATCTCTCTATTTATCTCCCTAAATCAGTTAACCAGGTTTAACCTGAACCCTGTTTCCTTACCTGTAAAGTGGAAGCAGTTGGACCTCTTTCAGACACTTTGCAAACCTTAAGGTGTAATATACGTGTTATTAAAGTTCTTGTTACTATCATTAATCTAAGCTCTTTAAAGGCAACTGGCCTTTCTTTTCCTTGGCAGCGTGCTTTGAATATATTGTGTATTCTGTAAATGTTGGCTGGTTCACAGTGCCATTTACAGATAGCAATTTGAAGCAGAGATGGTGTCACTGGAGAGAGAGAGGGAGGGAGAGAGAGAGAGAGAGAGAGAGAGAGAGAGAGAGAGAGAGAGAGAGAGAGAGAGAGAGCACACATGCACGCAGGGCACTCTGAGTCCAGTCCTGTCTCTTCTCCATACCATCTGGCCTCCTGACAGGATCCACCTCAGAACAGAAATTCTTTTCCATATGCCTCTGTGTGACTCTAAGTAAATAAAGCTGTATGGAGCTCAAAAACCCAGCAGAGTTCAATCTATGGTACTTATCTATGAATTAAATCTGTTTTTCTCTTAGAGTGGATTTTTTTTAGATACCTGTTGTTTATAGTGCTTTCAGCAAAAGAAATAAAACATGTTATTAGGTTTACTGTACAAAATCCAGACTGCAGAGGCTCCTGACAGATGCTCTGACAGCACCTGTTTTCTGCCTCCAGGAAATATCTGCTTTCATGAATAATATCTGCTTGCTGTAAACAGTGGCTTTTATGTTGGTGTGGGATGCTTAGAACTGAATCATCTTTCCCTATCTGACATAATGGAAAGTGACTAGTTCACTGGGCTTCAGATGAGGAAAATGGCCCATTTCCCCCCTGTCTTCTCCCACCCCTGAAATGGGGAAAGAAGAAATAAAACCCTAATGGGATCTTCTCTCTCTCTCTCTCTCTCTCTCTCTCTCTCTCTCTCTCTCTCCCTCCCTTCCTCCCTCCCTCCTCTCTCTCCCTCCTCTCCTGTCTCCCTCTCTCTTTCTCCCCTCCCCCCTTCATCCCCCTCTCCTATCTCCCTCTCTCTTTCCCCTTCCCCCCCTTCTCTCTCTCTCTCTCCTCTCTCTCTCTCTCTCTCTCTCTCTCTCTCTCTCTCTCTCTCTCTCTCTCTCTCTCTCTCGGCACCTGGTGGTTTTTCACTTGCGTGAATCACTAGCAGGTGATTTGTTCCATCTTTGCGAACACAGAGTAAATTAACATGAAAATATCGCTTCTCAGAATACAAGGCAGCCTCTAATGCTGGGTCGCTGCTCCTGGTCATTAGCCATCTGCCACCAGCACACTTACTGTTTATCACATTAGAAATTCGGAGCAGATGTTGCATAATAAGGTGACTCCAAAAACAAGGCAAGAAATTCAGGGAACAAACACACCATGATAAATGATGTAATTCCGGGAGGAAATTGGGGAAAATCTAAAATCTTCCTGATCAGTCTGGTTGAGGCAACTTAACATCTAAAAGGAAGTCTCATATAGTATTTGGCATTAACTTTCATATAAAAATTTATATTTCATACTACTAGAACCCTTCTTTAAAAGAAGAAATGCCCACCATTTAAATGGGAATGACTGAAAGATATACTATAAAGATGGCTTAATGAGATGTATCATTTTAACTAGCACCGTAGGGTGGCCAGGAATAAACACTGGTGTGGAGAAGCAGACCCCTCTTAACTTCCATCTCATTGACCAGTCATGCTAGAGTGAACTTTTACTATGGGGCAGGGACCT